>CM046879.1:382935038-384135038 GCA_025667525.1 Glebionis coronaria | reverse complement strand
ATTCCAGATCGTTATAGGTAAGATCTCTCGTTTCTTCTTCAAAAAAAATCACGAAATCCCATGTTTTATCAAGGAACCGTTTTAGCCAAGGGATTAGCCTCGAAATTAAATAAAGGGTGCACTGGTGGTGTTTTGGTTGATGACCATCTGAGACTTCATGTCTCGGTGGTGTCTTTATTTCCAGCCGTGACCAACAGGTCTCGGTGGTGATGATTGATTGCTAGCCGAGAGCCAAGGAACCCATCAGGGAGGTGTTTGTTTAATAAACAGTGGGTAAAAGAACAGCAGGGGGTGTTTGGGATTAACTCATAAAAGGGGGTGTTTGGGATTACCTGCAGTAGCCTATCGGGGGGTATGTTTGTTGTGGCAGTGGCAACCGAGAGTCCTTAAGACTCTCGATGGGTCTTAGTTAACAAGCAGGGGGAACGAACCCACTAGCAGTGGGTAACATTATGAAAACAGTGATAAGAATATAAAGAACAGTGGGAACATATTAAACAGAAACTAAGAAGGGTTAGTTTTGATATTAGCGACAGATTAGCAACGCTAATTTCTATCGTAAATTCGTTTATTGACAGTTTTTAAAAAACTCAACTTTTGGTCACACTTTTTAGTGACAGTTTTTCTGTCGCTAATTCATATAGGCAGATTTTATATATTTTGTTAATTATTTTAGTGCGACCGAGAAGGGGTATCTCGGTAGGCTCGGGATATAGTTTAAACATTAAAAATGAAGATTTTAAATTATACCTTTTATTACTTACTTTTATAAATGTTTGATTGTATATTTAAATGAATTAAATTAAAACAGTTTTATAATATTTAAAAGGGTATAATTTTATTGTAGAAATTATAAACGATTTTGAAAACTCTCTAATCTTGGAAACTTTATATTTTTAGCAGGGTTACCTATTATAGTATTACTATCACGTCAGAATATGTTTGTACCATAATTAATAGTAGGTCGATAATACATTAAAAAGAATTATAAGAAAGATCAGATTTATCAGTTAACATACGTAAAGATGTTCATAAATAAATAAATAGATGAGAAGCCAATAAGATCAGTAAATTAAATAAACGAAGATCAGATAACTTATTCGCGTCTATTATTATTGTAGCTTCCGTGAAGCCCGAGTAGTGTTCGTTCAGTCTTCCTTCAGTCAATAACAGGACAAGAGGTACGGATTTTCCGTCCTTTCAGTAAGGACTTCCTTTCTATGCATGATTAGGATTTCCCGTCTGCAACAAAATGTTTTCCCCAATACATGTTATAAATTATCTGAAATCATTTTAAGAACTAATTCATGACTCACATGCGGGAGAGTGATATTCTGCAGCGTTCTACTCAGTTCAGCTTGGCCATTTTATCAGTATTATTAGTGGGGTGTATGGACGCATCTTAGGCTTATCAGTTTACAGTTTATCAGGTGAATGTGGTGTGTGCTCTACATCCTTCACATTGGAGTTGATCCCTCCACCCAGCACAGTAATTAGAGGTCACCCCTCTACAGCATGACGAGGTCACCCCTCCAGTTATTCATGCAACAGTTGTACAGCACATGACATATATAAGCTCTTGGCAATTAAAATACAGTAAATGCATGTTTTCAGATTTAACAGATAATAGTTCATTTTTATTATTTATAAATCAGACTTATCAGATTTTCTACAGTTTTCATCATACTCCACATATCAGTCTTTCAATTTCAGTAATTATTAATTATTTCAAGTTCAGGATATTCCTACCATGCATTATATCCGTTTACTGAGCGTTATGCTCAGCCGTAGTTCTTTCGTGTTCTAACGGCAGGTACACCAGGACCCTCTTAAGACTTTGAGAGCATGTGCATTAGATGGAAGCCGCCTAGACTTCTTTACCTTATGCACTTCATTTTTATATTGTTGTTGGACATTGTTCAGTCCTTTCTTTCAGTATTTTATTTTCATGTTTTGAGCTTATGTTGGATTACCGATGTTTGATTCCGGTATTTCCGTTATGGTTGGTTAATGTTTTAGGACATTTACCTTATGCTTTGATGACAGGCCATAAATACACATAACGGTATCCAACTGGGGTGTTACAATGTTTCTAGATTAGTATGGATACGTAGTTATAATATTTTTACCTTTTTACGTGCTTTGTTATAAATAGACCTAGATTACCACAATTTAATAAGTCAAACACCAAAAACAATTAGTTAACTTGATTTCTTTCGAATAATCAATTCGTGAGGATACCGAAAAATAAACGAACTAAAAAGATAAATATTAGTATAATGCAAGTAATAATCGCAGGGAATTTCAATTTGACGCACAGGCGAGCCAAGAATTTGGTCAGTGACTAATGGCATAAAACCTCCTTCCTAAATCGGGTACATGACCAGCGATGCGTTATACCCACTTTATAGCTTGTCAAAAGGAGTAGGCCGTTAGATTATTTTTTCAATTCACAAATCAACGTAATCTTATGTAATTTAGATCTCAAAACAAATCTTAATTGTAATATGATTTAGTCCATATTCGTTTTTCTTAAAAAAAACCTTGTTTACAACAATTCGTACAATTTTAATATAAACAAGTAAAAAACGTTAAATCATAAACACATAATAACAATTTATGTAGGATATGTAAATCTTGCTTATATTTTAGAGAGAGAAAGAGATAGAAAGATGGTGGATTTCACACAATTCTAGAGAGAGAAACTAATGAGAACTATGTGTAAAAATGAAGAACCACACACCCTCTCCATCTAAGGAGAGGGTTTATATACCCAAGCCCTTGTCATGGGCTTGGGCTTACATTTGGGCCGACCTACACATGTTGTAGGCTAGGCTTGGGCTTGTTAGTTAAATAACGATGTCTAGACTACGAGCTACTACTTAGTATATTGTCGGAGTGACCGAATCTTCCTAAATACGTAAAAACGTATTTCCAACAATCTCCCCCTAAGGGAGGTCACTCCAAACAAGGGCGTTACCCGAGTTACAATAATGAAATAAACCTAGCATACTTTCCTTGTCTTGAGCTCGTAGTCTTCGTCTTTCTTTTCTTTTTCTTTTCTGGTGAACATGATGATGTGATCTTTGATATCAATCTTGAGCATTAATCTCTTGCCTTGATCTCGTGCATCCATCACTTGTGATCTTCGCCTCTTCGTGACCTCTTGTCCCACATACTTATACCTTTGTAATTCTTGAAAGCTTCAGAGTTTGATACAGCGGAAGATTAACTTTTAGGCTTTCTTGAATTAGATGAGGTATTAAGTGCATAAAGTAGAAGCATGCGGGATGACTTCTTCTTGGATTCCGCATCGCCACCGTCTTCAAATGCCGCAACATAAGTAGACACGAACAAAGTGGCTTTGAGCATTTTATTCTAATTCGGTAGCATTTTACCTCCGGTCGGTGAAGACCGTTGGACGATATAAAATATCGTACTTGTGGCAGGTAGATTTAATTAAAAATCTCCTTGACAAGATTTCGCGGGTAAACCAGTTCTCTTTACTCGACCGTCCAAAGCTGACTACGAACGTAAAGAGTGAATCATTTGGATAAAATCATCCGCATGATTGAAGCCGTCAATTCTGATTCCTGGAACAAGTTTGATTCTTTAAAGAATCGCACCATCGTTGCTTTCCAGTTGTCACGAGCTTGATTCATATTGAATCTTGCAAGTTACCTACCAAGTGCTGTTTGAGGTTAACACTAGAAGGATTTCCACTCATCACTGTGAACACTAAGGTATCACTCTGAGTGTTCTGGCAAGATCACTAAGATATTGCGTAGAGGCCTGGAACGTGTTTAAATTCATTTAAGAATTAAACCACTGTTGCTTTCCAGTTATCACAAGCTTGATTCATAAAAAATCGCACAAGTCACCTACCATGAGCTTTTTGATATTCGCTCAAGAAGGATTTCCATCTTCATTGTAAATACTTTCGTATTACTCGGATGTTTAGGCAAGATCATGAAGATTTTGCGTAGGACTCTTAAAATCTTTCTTACTTTTCACAGTGTGTGAAGAAGCAAGGAAATATGAAAGTGTGTCCTAATGAGATATTTGATGATCTCAAATGGCTCTAGACTCGATCGTGCACTTTGGATTTTAGTGATCGGAGGCTGAAGAGGAGTGCCACCTTTTCAATACCAATTTATTCGGAGTGAATAAATCAATAGATAATGCGTTGTCTCCGTGTGATTAAAACAAATATCTTTTAAGAGATATCTGAGTTAGCTGGTATGGGTTGTGCATTGCATCACTGGGTCCATGATGTCTATCTTCAATATCAAGAATCATTAAAAATGATCTCAATAGCATATATATTGACCCGGTTTCTGCCTAAGGTTGTAAGGAGGGCTTCTTTCTTTACACCCTTTATCTTTACAATTCTTTTTCATTCTTCAACCCCTTCAATGCTTACCAATACGTCATAACTAGCACCTTGTTGTGATTGTTCTAGTGCTAACTTAAGTACTTGGTCGGCATTCAGATGCGTTCACAATCTTTCTCCATCTTTCCTAAGGACTACTATTTCTAGCTATGGAATGTCCTTGGGAAGATTCCTCCGGTTTAAGAAGAATCATTGGACTTAACCTATCATACCATCCTTATGTCACCACAATCTTCATCGTCGTGAAATAAATGGGTTTTGGGTAAGTATATGTCAACATGAAAAACCATTTTGATATGCAAATCCGTTTTGCTCCCCCTTAACATATGCCACGATATTCGAAAACATTTTGCACATGTCGGGATGAGCCAGCACATTAAGTCAAACCATTTGTGATAATATCCCATATTAAATCACATTTTCACCCCCATATTAAAAAATATTAACCCAATCGATGTTTTTAATATCAACTGATTTAATGAAGTTTTAACAAAGGTTTTGGGAAGAAAAATGCAAGTCCGTTTAATCTTCATGATTCCAAATGTATGAGATATGATCCCTATTTGTAACATGATCACATATTCACCATATTAAAAATGAATTGACAAGGTTGGACCTGATAGATGAGAACATCATATGATAAGATCAGATGGTTCTTGTCTGCATATGTTGGTCGCCTCATCACGTCTGAAGTCATCTCGTGGCACCACATGTACGATTGTTATTGTTGTCTTGACACCAATTTGTGAACTTGGCACTTTTGGCATCGAAGATTCTGAATGCTTGACAATTGCTCCCCCTCAATTGTTGACCCGTGTTCTATTGAAAGAGCTGTAGTCGTCGTTTGAGTAGTCGCATCGTCGAGTATGTATATACCAATTGTAGATTGCTATGGTTGTAGAGATGATAGCTTCATAAAAACAAGACTTTCTTTGTTTTAACAAATAAATGCACTGAAGCGTACATAGATTTGTGTTAGACCAAGTTATAAAGTAAACTTGATCCCTTACAAGGTTTTAAAGTAAACCTTTCCCGAGAAAATTAATTCCCATTGTGAGCCAAAGCTTTGATAAGAAATACTTGGCATGAATGTGAAAACCGGGTTGCAGTCAGAAATAACTACAAGCCATAAGGGCATGTTTTATGAAATATTTACAACTTTTGTACGAACTCTATTTATGGCGTCGTGTCAATATTAATCGACATTTCAAAGGCCGTGAATATTATCGTACCAAAATACATGCCTTTGAAAAATAAAGTAAAAATATTTTTGGAGTTTTCTGAATTTTCAATTTTTATGGTTTTTATATGGTTTTATATTTTTGTATTTTGCTTTTGTAGATAAAAATATAAACAATATATACAGATGATCACCAAGGATACGGAGAATAGTTTACCATCACTATTCTTTCGCTTCATCTGCCAGTTCCTTAAGAGTCTCGGGCGAGAAGGTTCTCATTCCTAGCTTGTCGGCCAAAAATTCAATTCGAGCGCGATCTAAAGCCTTCGTGAAAATATCCGCCAATTGATACTCAGATCAGACAAAGTAAAGCTCGATCACTCCATTTTCCACTTGCTCCTTGATGAAGTGGTAGCGAATGTCAATGTGCTTTGACCGGGAGAATTGAACGTTGTTGCAGCATAAGGCAATTACACTCTTGTTGTCACAGTACATCGGAATTTTATTAAAACCTAGACCATAGTCGGTTAATTGCGATCGCATCCAAAGAATTTGAGCACAGCAACCGGACATAGCTATGTATTCTGCTTCCGTACTTGAAATTGCAGCGCTTTTCTGCCTTTTCGATACCCAACTGATTAGTCGATCTCCTAGTAGTTGCAAAGTTCCACTCGTGCTACGCCTTGTATCTTGACAATCCGCGTGATCCGCATCTGCATATGCCATAAGTGAAATCGAAGAGTCCTTCGGATAGCAAAGTCCCCGATTAATGGTTCCTTTAAGATATCAAAAGATCCGTTTCACAGTGGCCAAGTGTAACTCAGTAGATCGAGTTTGATACCGAGCACACATACATATAGCAAACTGAAGATCAGGTCGACTAGCTGTGATATACAGAAGAGTACCGATCATTCCACGATAAAGTGTCGGATCAACGGTAACTCCATGTGGATCTGCATCAAGCTTAGTTCGTTCCACCATTGGAGTATCCACGGGGTCGCAAGATTCCATCTTATATTTCTTAAGCGATTCAAGGGCATACTTGGATTGATTGATAAAGATGCCTCTGGGACTCTGAGATATTTGAAGACCTAAGAAGAATGATACCTTGCCCATCATTGACATCTTAAACTTGGAAGACATGAGTGTCCCAAACTCATTCGATAAGGTTTGGGTCGAGGCTGCAAATATAATATCATCAACATATATTTGTACCATAATCATATCTTTACCTCGTTTCTGAATGAACAGCGTGGGATCCACCTTTCCTTTAGCGAAGCCTTGTGTAATGAGGAATTGTGACAATAGATCATACCATGCGCGTGGAGCTTGCTTCAACCCATAGAGAGACTTCTTAAGCTTGTACACATGATTGGGATAATTAGGATTCACAAAACCATCCGGCTGTTGAACATAGACCTCTTCCTTGATTTCACCATTAAGAAATGTCGTCTTCACATCCATCTGATAGACGATCATATTCATATGGGTTGCATAAGAGAGGAATAGTCTAATATCTTCCAAACGAGCAACAGGTGCAAAGGATTCCATAAAGTCGATTCCTAATAATTGCTTGTATCCACGAGCTACTAGTCGAGCTTTGTTCTTCAATATTCCGCCTAACTCATCAAGTTTCACCTTGTAAACCCATTTCAAAGTGAGTAACTGCACTTGATCCGGGCATGGGACAAGTTCCCATACTTCAAGACGAACATTAAAACCTGTTAGTGCTAAAACTCACATTAGAAAACGTAGGAAATCTAAGGGTCACAAACATGTTAGCAATTCTGATAATATTTTATCTGTATCTGCTAACACTCCGGAACCAATAGTTTCCAATGCATTGTCTACTGTTGTTATTGAAAACAGGTGGTCCAAATTGTTCTCTGGTATTTGGACTCTGGTTGCTCCAAGCATATGACCGGAGATCGCTCTCAGCTCAGAAATTTCGTCAGCAAGTTTCTTGGTACGGTCCGATTTGGAAATGATCATATTGCAAAGATAATGGGTTATGGTGAATATCATATTGGGAATGTTATTATTTCAAGAGTGTATTATGTGGAAGGTCTCGGTCACAACTTATTTTCTGTGGGACAATTTTGTGATGCAAACCTAGAAGTTGCTTTTCGTGAGCATACCTGCTTCATTCGTAATTTGGAAGGGGTTGATTTATTGAAAGGTACTCGAGGGAATAATTTGTATACTTTGTCTCTACAAGACATGATGGTCGCTTCTCCCGTATGTCTTCTCTCCAAAGCATCGAAGACTAAGTCATGGTTATGGCATCGACGGTTATCTCATCTTAACTTTGACGCTATTAAACATTTGGCGAAAAACGAACTTGTTCGTGGTCTTCCTAAACTTTCATTTCACAAGGATCATTTGTGTTATGCGTATACAATGGGGAAAAGCACTAAGAAATCTTACAAACCCAAGACGGAAGACACCAACCAAGAGAAACTTTATCTGTTGCATATGGATCTTTTTGGGCCAATGCGTGTTGAAAGTCTTAGTGGTAAAAGGTACATCCTCGTTATTGTGGATGATTACTCTCGGTTTACATGGGTGAAATTTCTTACAACAAAAAATGAGGCACCTAAATTCATCATCAGATTTCTCAAGATGATTCAAGTGCGTCTCAACACTACTGTCCGACGCATTCGTACAGATAATGGAACCGAATTTGTGAACCAAATCTTGCGTGATTATTATGAAGAAGTTGGCATATCTCATGAAACATCCGTTGCACGCACACCACAACAAAACGGTGTCGTTGAAAGGAGAAATCACACACTTATGGAAGATGCTCGAACGATGTTAATTTACGCAAAGGCTCCATTGTTTTTATGGGCAGAAGCAGTATCTACAGCAGTGTACACCCAAAACCGGTCACTAATTCGTAAACGCCATGGTAAAACACCTTATGAGCTTCTCCATGGAAAAGTACCAGATTTATCATATCTTCATGTATTTGGTTCCCTTTGCTATCCAAATAATTGATGGTGAAAATTTGGGAAAACTTCAACCAAAGGCTGATATTGGTATTTTCATTGGTTACGCACCCGCAAAGAAGGCATACCGAATCTACAACCGTAACTCTCGCAAGATCCTCGAAACTATGAATGTTGATTTTGATGAGCTGACAGCAATGGCTTCTGAGCAAAGCAGCTCTGAACCCGCATTTCATGAAATGGGACCCAGTAACATTAGTTCTGGTCTTGTCCCAAACAACCCTACTTGATCATCATTTACACCACCTTCTAGGACTGAATGGGATACGTTGTTTCAACCGTTCTTTGATGAATTATTTACTCCTCCAAGTATTGTTGCTCTCTAACCTGAGGTAATAGCTCCGGTAACCGAAGTTGTCGCTCCAGCAACCGAAGCACAATCAGACACATCTGTACCTACAATTGGTCAAGCTATACCTTCAACGAGTAATTCTCAACCAACACATGTTTCAACTACCCATGTCATGCCTATTGATGATTAAGAGGATGATGATGATCACGATTTGGAATTCGCTCAAATGCGTGAACTTCCATTCTTTGGTGTACCAATTCCCGACCCTAATCAAGTCGGGTCGTCCACCTCAGAGGAAGCCCCTACTACTATTTACTCCAATCCACGAATTCGTGAACATGACAGCAAGGGGATAAAGGATCATCCTATAGATTCAATTATTGGTGACCCTAATCGTCCGGTATCCACACGAAGTCAGTTACAAGAACATTCAATGTTTTGTCATTTTGATGCTTTTCTCACTGAAGTTGAACCTAAGACATGGCAAGAAGATTTTACTCAATCCTGTTGGATAGAAGCTATGCAAGAAGAACTTAATGAATTTATACGTCTTGAAGTATGGGAACTTGTCGCATGCCCGGATCAAGTGCAGTTACTCACTTTGAAATGGGTTTACAAGGTGAAACTTGATGAGTTAGGCGGAATATTAAAGAACAAAGCTCGGCTAGTAGCTCGTGGATACAAGCAATTATTGGGAATCGACTTTATGGAATCCTTTGCACCTGTTTCTCGTTTGGAAGCTATTAGACTATTCCTCGCTTATGCAGCCCATATGAATATGATCGTCTATCAGATGGATGTGAAGACGGCATTTCTTAATGGTGAAATCAAGGAAGAGGTCTATGTTCAACAGCCGGATGGTTTTGTGAATCCTAATTATCCCAATCATGTGTATAAGCTTAAGAAGGCTCTCTATGGGTTGAAGCAAGATCCACGCGCATGGTATGATCTACTGTCACAATTTCGGTACTCTTCTGTATATAACAGCTAGTCGACCTGATCTTCAGTTTGCTATATGTATGTGTGCTCGGTATCAAACTCGACCTACTGAGTTACACTTGGCCACTGTGAAACGGATCTTTCGATATCTTAAAGGAACCATTAATCGGGGACTTTGGTATTCGAAGGACTCTTCGATTGCACTTATGGCATATGCAGATGCGGATCACGCGGGTTGTCAAGATACAAGGCGTAGCACGAGTGGAACTTTGTAACTACTAGGAGATCGACTAATCAGTTGGGCATCAAAAAGGCAGAAAAGCGCTGCAATCTCAAGTACGGAAGCAGAATACATAGCTATGTACGGTTTCTGTGCTCAAATTCTTTGGATGAGATCGCAATTAACCGACTATGGTCTAGGTTTCAACAAAATTCCGATGTACTGCGACAACAAAAGTGCAATTGCCTTATGCAGCAACAATGTCCAATTCTCCCGGTCGAAGCATATTGACATTCGCTACCACTTCATCAAGGAGCAAGTGGAAAATGGAGTGATCGAGCTTTACTTTGTCTGATCTGAGTATCAATTGGCGGATATTTTCACGAAGGCTTTAGATCGCGCTCGAATTGAATTTTTGGCCGACAAGCTAGGAATGAGAACCTTCTCGCCTGAGACTCTTAAGGAACTGGTAGATGAAGCGAAAGAATAGTGATGGTAAACTATTCTCCGTATCCTTGGTGATCATATGTATATATTGTTTATATTTTTATCCACAAAAGAAAAATACAAAAATATAAAACCATATAAAAACAATAAAAATTGAAAATTCAAAAAACTCCAAAAATACTTTTACTTTATTTTTCAAAGGCATGTCTTTTGGTACAATAATATTTACGGCCTTAGAAATGTCGATTAATATTGACACGGCGCCATAAATAGAGTTCGTACAAAAGTTGTAAATATTTCATAAAACATGCCTTTATGGCTTGTAGTTATTTCTGATTGCAACCCGGTTTTCACATTCAAGCCAAGTAATTCTTATCAAAGCTTTGGCTCACAAGGGTAATTAATTTTCTCGGGCAAGGTTTACTTTAAAACCTTGTAAGGGATCAAGTTTACTTTATAACTTGGTCGAACACAAATCTATGTACGCTTCAGTGCATTTATTTGTTAAAACAAGAGAAGTCTTGTTTTTATGAAGCTATCATCTCTACAACCATAGCAATCTACAATTGGTATCTACATACTCGACGATGCGACTACTCAAACAACGACTACAGCTCTTTCAATAGAACACGGGTCAACAATTGAGGGGGAGCAATTGTCAAGCATTCAGAATCTTCGATGCCGAAAGTGCCAAGTTCACAAATTGGTGTCAAGACAACAATACCAATCGTACATGTGGTGTCACGAGATGACTACAGACGTGATGAGGCGACCAACATATGCAGACAAGAACCATCTGATCTTATCATATGATGTTCTCATCTATCAGGTCCAACCTTGTCAATTCTTTTTTAATATGGTGAATATGTGATCATGTTACAAATCGGTATCATATCTCATACATTTGGAATCATGAAGATTAAACGGACTTGCATTTTTCTTCCCAAAATCTTTGTTAAAACTTCATTAAATCAATTGATATTAAAAACATCGATTGGGTTAATATTTTTAATATGGGGGAGAAAATGTGATTTAATATGGGATACTATCACAAATGGTTTGACTTAATCTGCTGGCTCATCCCGACATGTGCGAAATATTTTCGAATATCGTGGCATATGTTAAGGGGGAGCAAAACGGATTTGCATATCAAAATGGATTTTCATGGTGACATATACTTACCCAAAACCTATTTATTTCACGACGATGAAGATTGTGGTGACATAAGGATGGTACGATAGGTTAAGTCCAATGATTCTTCTTAAACCAGAGGAATCTTCCCAAGGACATTCCATAGCTAGAAATAGTAGTCCTTAGGAAAGATGGAGAAAGATTGTGAACGTAGCTGAATGCCGACCAAGTACTTAAGTTAGCACTGGAACAATCACAACAAGGTGCTAGTTATGACGTATTGGTAAGCATTGAAGGGGTTGAAGGATGAAAAAGAATTGTAAAGATAAAGGGTGTAAAGAAAGAAGCCCTCCTTACAACCTTAGGTAGAAACCGGGTCAATATATATGCTATTGAGATCATTTTTAATGATTCTTGATATTGAAGATAGACATCATGGACCCAGTGATGCAATGCACAGCCCATACCAGCTAACTCAGATATCTCTTAAAAGATATTTGTTTTAATCACACGGAGACAACGCATTATCTATTGACTTATTCACTCCGAATAATTGGTATTGAAAAGGTGGCACTCCTCTCCAGCCTCCGATCACTAAAATCCAAAGTGCATGATCGAGTCTAGAGCCATTTGAGATCATCAAATATCTCATTAGGACACACTTTCATATTTCCTTGCTTCTTCACACACTATGAAAAGTAAGAAAGATTTTAAGATTCCTACGCAAAATCTTCATGATCTTGCCTAAACATCCGAGTAATACGAAAGTATTTACAATGAAGATGGAAATCCTTCTTGAGCGAATATCAAAAAGCTCATGGTAGGTGACTTGTGCGATTCTTTATGAATCAAGCTTGTGATAACTGGAAAACAACAGTGGTTTAATTCTTAAATGAATTTAAACATGTTCTAGGCCTCTACGCAATATCTTAGTGATCTTGGCAGAACACTCAGAGTGATACCTTAGTGTTCACAGTGATGAGTGGAAATCCTTCTAGTGTTAACCTCAAACAGCACTTGGTAGGTAACTTGCAAGATTCAATATGAATCAAGCTCGTGACAACTGGAAAGCAACGATGGTGCGATTCTTTAAAGAATCAAACTTGTTCCAGGAATCAGAATTGACGGCTTCAATCATGCGGATGATTTTATCCAAATGATTCACTCTTTACGTTCGCAATCAGCTTTGGACGGTCGAGTAAAGAGAACGGGTTTACCCGCGAAATCTTGTCAAGGAGATTTTTAATTAAATCTACCTGCCACAAGTACGATATTTTATATCGTCCAACGGTCTTCACCGACCGGAGGTAAAATGCTACCGAATTAGAATGAAATGTTCAAATCCATTTCATTCGTGTCTACTTATGTTGCGGCATTTGAAGACGGTGGTGATGCGGAATCCAAGAAGAAGTCATCCCTGCATGCTTATACTTTATGCACTTAATACCTCATCTAATTCAAGAAAGCCTAAAAGTTAAGTCTTCGGCTGTATCAAACTCTGAAGCTTTCAAGAATTACAAAGGTATAAGTATGTGGGACAAGAGGTCACGAAGAGGCGAAGATCACAACTGATGGATGCACGAGATCAAGGCAAGAGATTAATGCTCAAGATTGATATCAAAGATCACATCATCATGTTCACCAGAAAAGAAAAAGAAAAGAAAGACGAAGACTACGAGCTCAAGACAAGCATAGTATGCTAGGTTTATTTCATTATTGTAACTCAGGTAACGCCCTTGTTTGGAGTGACCTCCCTTAGGGGGAGATTGTTGGAAATACGTTTTTACGTATTTAGGAAGATTCGGTCACTCCGACAATATACTAAGTAGTAGCTCGTAGTCTAGACATCGTTATTTAACTAACAAGCCCAAGCCTAGCCTACAACATGTGTAGGCCGGCCCAAATGTAAGCCCAAGCCCATGACAAGGGCTTGGGTATATAAACCCTCTCCTTAGATGGAGAGGGTCTGTGGTTCTTCATTTTTACACATAGTTCTCGATAAACCAAGATTACCAAGATGAAATTGCACACGATTCCACAAACAGCAAGTTTGTTAAAAATTTCAAAAACACGTTTTTGAAAAATATTGGAATACTTGTTGTCCTATCGCAATGCCTAAAAGGAATGCTGTCGCAATGTCCAATCGCAATAAATCCTATCGCAATTATCCAATCGCAATAAATCCTATCGCAATATCCAATCGCAATAAATCCTATCGCAATATCCAATCGCAATAATCCAATCGCAATAAGTCCTATCGCAATATCCAATCGCAATAATCCAATCGCAATACCCTGTCGGAATATCCTGTCGCAATACCCTGTCGCAATACCCTATCGCAATATGGATCGGAATAACAAGAACTCCAATCGCAATCCATTCGCAATAACATAAAACACTCCAATCGTAATCCCAATCGCAATGTGGATCGCAATGTTTAAACCCTAGATATTGCGATGGAGAGGCTGTCGCAATGGTACAAACAGTATGCTATTTTCCACTTTTCTCGGACAAAACACACCAAATTCGAGATTTTAAGCCAAAAATTGATCCAAACACCCAAATATTTCGTGTTTTTAACCAAAGTAACAATACCAAATCACTACCACAACTATGTAGATGATTTGTATCAAGAAAAAACCAAAAAAAAAAGAACACAAAAAATTTTGGACGTGTGTTTATATAGATCAGAAAGCTACAAAAATCAAGACACGAACACATAAACAATACAATCATCCCATGGCTCTTGATACCATTTGTAGGATATGTAAATCTTGCTTATGTTTTAGAGAGAGAAAGAGATAGAAAGATGGTGGATTTCACACAATTCTAGAGAGAGAAACTAATGAGAACTATGTGTAAAAATAAAGAACCACACACCCTCTCCATCTAAGGAGAGGGTTTATATACCCAAGCCCTTGTCATGGGCTTGGGCTTACATTTGGGCCGGCCTACACATGTTGTAGGCTAGGCTTGGGCTTGTTAGTTAAATAACGATGTCTAGACTACGAGCTACTACTTAGTATATTGTCGGAGTGACCGAATCTTCCTAAATACGTAAAAACGTATTTCCAACAATTTATATGTGTAACAAATAAATCAAATAGCCACATGCAAACGATTTATTCAATAATCATAAAATGTAGGTTTTATATTCATATAAAAGTCTTTCCTAATCCAAGATTTATTGAATCAAATAATCACATAGCACATAAAATCATATAAACATATAATATTCCAATCCATGAAAACATGCGCGTTATCATGGATTCTCTCACAAATCTTAACAATTAAATCTCTACGGATCGTAACCATACATGACATAGCAATTAATCGTGCAATTTAATTTAAAATTATCCCACATGTAATTTAGGGTTTCAAAAACAATTCACTTTTAAAAAGAAAATCGGCCAAAAACCCTAAAAAAAATTAAAAACAAAACCCTAAATTTTAAGAAAACCTAAAAAACATGTAGTTTTAACTAAAACAATTATTAGTTAAAAACTTTAGTTTTTAGATAATTATAAAATGTTAAAACGGCTCTCGATGCCATTGAAGGTTTATAAACATCATAACAATTATATAAAACCCTAAACGAGATCAAAGCACACATAGCGGAAGCGATTTAACAAGATCATAATAATAACACAATTATAACAAATCGTATTAGGGTTACATACCTTTACGCTAAAGTGAATCCACAAGATGAAGAACGAATCACCAATTCGGGTTTATAACGAACACCACCAAGATATAGTCTAAAGTAAGACTATATTACAATCTTGTACACACGTAAAACAACGAGCTACCCGTGATTCTATGTGACAATCCGTCAAATTCAGGTTGTTATTTTAATCTCGACTATTAAGTATTATATGTTTACTTTAATGAGAATTTTAAATTATCGGCTAACCGAGAAGGTTATAGCTTGAAACTTAACGTAATAATGTCGTTTAGATGAAAACCGAGAAGAAATACATTAAGTATCGATATTATATTCTCAAATTATCATATAAATGATTTTATTGTATTTATTTTTATTTCTCGTGTTTTACGTTTTAACGAATGACGAGAACTACTAATGATCGTGATATCGACGGATGCCCAAAAATTTACGTTTTATTATCGATTGTCTCGATATTTAATATTTTCGACGTTTCCAATTTAATTACGTTTTAAGTCGTGTCGAAGTTGTATTTTTATATTTTTGAAGCGTTTTAACTTTTAAAAAGTATTTTTACGAAACCCGAGTCCCGTAAATATTTTCAAATTTTAATATTTACATTTTCTACCCTTACAACTATGTAATTGCATTTTGGACCAAAACTATGCAAAATTGGCAAAATCTACCCCTCCATGCCCACTATAAAAGATTTTTCCACTACACATTTTATTATTAAAATTCATTTTTCATCAAAAATCACAAATCTCTCTCTTTCTCTTTGTTTTGGCCGTCCCATCTCAAACCAAAAACCCCTTTGATGATTTTGATCAAGCTTGATTCATCCTAATCAAATAAAAGACCCACTTTGCAAATTCAACAAGGATCATTTTGGTATAAATTTTTCCCACATGCATTCACTTCATTTTTCTTTCCAATTTTTGATGAAGAACATGTTGTTTGATCTATTTTTATGGTGAAACATGTTGTCATTATTATTATATTTGAGTAGGGTGTTGTTGCATGTATAAATTTTTATACTTGATTTTTATTAGATTGAATTCAAGGGTGTTAGAGGTTAGATGATTTGTTGTAGATGATTGATAGATGATATTAGGAGTATATAAAATGTTAAAATGGGTCAAAATGTTGATTTAGTGTGATTTTTAACTTGTCATTTTAGACCAGTAGGTAAAAGGCCATTTTTGGGTTACTTACTGTATGAATCTTGTTAAACTAATAAGATAGGTTTGTAGATAATTTCGTTAGTTTCGATTTGATATAAAGTAGGACTTCCAACTCCAAACGAGTGCGAAGTTACAAAAGTTTTAGTATTCGGGTACCGGGAGACGAGTATCGGCACAATCCGAAAATTATTGTCGATATTTGGATCGAATCTCGGGGACTATAGAATGAGTTTTAAAAATGTTCAAGGGTTGTTGTAAGTTTCTAAACCTCGGGTCCTGAGTCTATTATCAAAGCCGAGTGTCGGTTTTATAAACGGAATTGTTTAAATATATCAAAATGGTTTTACGAGTTGAAGACGTAAATCTGTCCGGTTTTTATAACACAAAGATATGTCGGGCAGAAGGCCTTATAAGTAATATTTTTGAATGAAACTTAAATGAGTCTTATTCATATTATCTGTGAGTTTGTGACCAAGTTTCGTCGAAATCGGACAAGTGTAGATAGGGTAGATTGGTGTGTACATTTGGAGTGTACATGCTGATTGGTATTTTGGACACGTAGTTGAGTAATTATGTGGCGTGAGTTGAGTATTCGCCATTGGACATGGTGATTTACTCAAGTCTTAAGTCATTATATAAATGACTTAGTTACTGGTCCGAGAGAAGTAAAATGATAATTTGACTTGCGTTGACTTGGCGTCTTAAGACGGGTCAATATCGAGAGTGCAAGTGTTTAAAAGAATAGTGTTGAATAAAAGGGTATAGTAATAACACTTGTATTATTAAATTTTTCGGGATTGTCTTGGTTTTGTAATTTTGATTTTATATTATTTAAGTATGATTTATAAGTCGATTATTAAAGAGCGCGCCTTATTTGGTAGGTTGCGGTTTTCGTGTTTAAACGGGCATCACTAATCGTCGGCGATAGTCTCATTACCACTATTGGCTAAGGTGAGTCTATAGCCTCGCTTTTAACATGTTTCCTTGTTTTATTAAACCCGCGAGGGGGATAACATGCTTGTTTTATTAAAATAAAGGGTACAACGAGAAGTTGTGGAAACCCTACTTATTGGAAAAGCATTTATTATAAATGAAGGACGCAACGAGAAGTTGTGGTAAACCCTCTTTGTTTTAAAAATTGAACACAAGAAACCCGATTGTATGTTTAGATGAAAGTTATTACATAAGTTTGTTTAGCCTTAAAAGACCCATGAATAGTGAATTGTTAATTGAAGTAACGCTAATGCTATGGATAGATCTATCGGGGTGACGCCCAGTCCGGTCGCGACTAGCTATCGCGTGGTGTTGTGATGCACTAGTAATGAAACATCGGATGCATTGTATAAGAGAAATATACGCACTTGGCTAGGTGTGTTGGGTTGAAATAATATATGTTAACGTTCAATGTCACGAGACATATGTAATGACACCGATAATTATGTCCATACAACATATTGGTATTTCGGTGAATTATAACCATGGAAGGTTATTTTGAATACTTGTGTTCTCTTTATTTAAATTAAACTCTATAGATTCACTCGGCAAATTTTGCTGACTTTTTAGCATGTTTTATCGCAGGTCCATTGGGAAGGCACTCGAGGAAGGCGGTTTCGTGAAGCTTGCTTATTTGAAATGTTTTGGCCCGCTTTTATAATTATATCCATTCAAATAATTTTTACCATTTACTAGGTTTTATAAACTTGAAGTTATCTGGGACCGTGTATGAAATTGTACTTTTATTGAAAAAATGAATGGATGTTTATTAAAACGACTCGTTTTGAGACGTTTTCTATGATATTGAGATTGAACCATGATAGTAACACCCAATGACCCTTCCGCTGTTATGACCGCAATTTGGGGGTGTTACAGATTGGTATCAGAGCTCAAGTTATAGAGAACGAAAAGATTTTCCAAAAATGAATTTTTGAAATCTTTTAACTATAACAGTTGCAAGCGAAACCTCCGAGTTGCCAATGGACGAGAATGATAGTATTTATATATATATGGTATTATATATATGATGTAATCTTTATCGATTATTTGAACTTGTGAATTACAAGGTATGTTTTCATTTATTTAATTATAAATGATAATTTTATGCTTATACGAGATGTTTATACGACGTAGATTGTCACGAAGCCACCCTAGTCATTCTTAATGCTAGCGCTGAAGCTATTCCTGAAATGAATCTTGTTATTCTCGAGATTTACTAAGTTGTGGATATACATGATCCCAACGAAACGGTTAATATTATTGCTGATATTCTTTTGGTTACAAGGATTTTGATTTCCTTGGTTCTTATTCTTGATTTATCAATCCGTTCATTTTGTTAGCAAATTTAATTTGCATTTTCATTAATCTTCGACATTATACTGTTTTGATAAAAACAAGTTTGTCTAAGATGGTACTATTTATTGTTAGGAATTGATATTGATTGTTATGGTGTTCACATGCCAACCAGGATTTCATATCATGTCACTGATCATTTTCTGTTAAATCAGTTTCTCATTTGTTTCGATCTTCATCTTTTACGTTGAGCTGGCGATGCTTAAATAAAGTGATTTATAATCGTTGAATTAAATTGGCCATTTATTTGAACAAGGAAATTATAAATTGTTGAACTATAAATTTCTGAATCTTATTTGGAAGGACTTGATCAATCCATGGAAATAATGATTCATAAACGTGTGGGCTTAAGCATATAGCATCTGTGTGATTAAACTCTTATTGACTCATAATTCATTTGCTCGATTCATTCTTTGATTTTGTTCCTCTAATACCTTGATCGTGAGATGGTTGTCTTGGGGCTATTCCAAAACCGCCAATTAAGGAGGATATCAAGCGTCTCTGAAAAAAATCTTCTTCTTGTGGGACCGAGTAGCCTTCTTAGCTATGTGAATTACCTAGTAAATCTTAGTGGATTAGTTTATCAATTATAGTATCTTTCATAAATCACTAACTAAACTATGACATCAGTTAGTAGGACTAGTCTTTTAAGTTGTATGGCATTAGACGATGATTATCTATAATGCTTGACAATACAACTTGTACTAGTTTGTGATCAACGGAATGACTATCTTTTGATTCCTAATTCTACATCGTTCTATTATTATCTTTCTTTGCCTTTCTCATCTAAATTCCTGTGGTATAACGCAATCATTGAATGAATACTCATTATGATTTGATTTGCGTTACACAAGACTCATGTAGTCAATGAAAGCTATGACTGAAGCACGAATGCGCCAAGTTATTAGTGAATAAGTTGATGTATCTTTAGTTGATTTCATGGCCAACATGAATGATGGATCTGGAACTGGAGCTGAAGCTAAAACTGGTGGAACTGGAACCGGTGGAGCTGAAGCTGGAGCCAATAATGTTCGTGGTACGGATGGAACAAATGTGCCTGAAATTAGAGGCTATAACTACACTTCATTCATTAGGTGCAACCGTAGACTCTTAAGGGGACTAAAGATGATGGAGGATTGTGTCAGTGGTTGAAAAGCTGGCGTCAGTCTTTCGAATCAGTGACCCTAATCAAGAGGATAAGGTGCAATTTGAAATCGCTACTCTCCAAGGTCGTGCATTAATTTGGTGGAATGGCAGACTTGCTTCCATAGGTATTGTTGCTCATGGGACACCATGGACTAAGGTGAGGGAACGATTAACTGAGGAGCTTGTCCTCGAAGCATTTCCAAAGTATGGAGCAAGTGTTGTACAACCTGAAACTGAAGGGAACTAACGTTGGTAGATATACCAAGTGTTTCCACGAGTTGACTCCTTTATGTCCAAGAATTGTGGAACCCGAACCGTCAAGGTCAAGCAGTATATTCACGGTTGACCAAGAATAAATGGGTGATGTGACTTCTTCTAAGCCAATTGCTATTTGTGAAGCTGTCTGCATGGCTTATTAGCTCATGGACACATAATTCAAGGTAAGGCTGATGAGGTTACTGAAAGGAAAAATAATTCCAAATTGAAAATTCTTTTCGTACATTAGAGCTCGTAAGTATATCGAATAAGGTTGTTGATTATTCATGGCTTAGGTATCGTAGAAGGAATTGTAAAGAAAGTGAGTAGAGATATTGTAGTCATTCGTGACTATCCCGAAGTGTTTCTGGAAGATTTGCCAAGGCTTCCGCCTCCAAGGCAAATAGAATTCCTAATTAATCTCATTCTTGGTGTTGCAACTGTGGCACATGAGCCATATTTATTAGCACCATCTGAATTGAAGTAATTATTTGTGCAGTTTTAAGAACTATCTGATAGATGTTTTATTCGACCGAGCTCGTCAGTTTGTAGAACTCCTATTCTATTCGCTAAGAAGAAAGATGATTCGTTTCGTATGTGTATCGATTATAGAGAGTTGGATAAGCTAACGATCAAGAATCGTTGCCCATAACTTCAAAACTCTCGTGTTTTCTCCAAGATTCTGGTGTTTTCTCCAAGATTGATCTTTGTTTTTCTTATTATCAACTTCGCATACGCGAGGAAGATATTCCTATTACGGCGTTTAGAACTTGTGATGATCATTATGAGTTTAGGGTTATGCCTTCTGGTTTGACCAATACACCTGTTGTATTCATTGACTTAATGAATTGTATGTGTAAGTCGTGTCTTGATATATTTGTAATCGTTTTCATTGATGATATTCTAATCTGCTCGAAGAGCGAGGAAGAACATGCCGAACACTTAAGGATTATCTTGAACTTGTTAAAGAACGAAAATTATACGCGAAACTCTCAAAGTGTAATCTTTTGATTAGTTCCGTATGATTTCTCTGACATGTGACTGACAAAAGTAGGGTACATGTCGATCCTGCGAAAATCGAAGCCATCGAAAATTTGAGTGCTCCAACTATTCCAACTGAAGTACGACAATTTCTAGGTTTGGCTGGTTATTACTAAAGGTTTGTTGAAGGATTTTATTTGATATCAAAACCAGTAACTAAGCTAACTCAGAGAATGAACCGTATGTGTGTGGCATTGATGAAGAGAAAGCTTTTCAAACCATGAAAAGAAAACTCTGCAGCACGCCGATCTTATCGTTACCTGAAAGAAGTAAAGATTTTGTTGTTGATCGTGATACATCCCTTAAAGGAGTTAGATCTGTTTGACTTGTGTATGCTTGTAGGAAACCTAGGAATAATGAGGAAACTGCACAACCCATGACTTGTAATTGGGTGCGGTGATTTTACTCCTCGTCTATGGAGACATTAATTGTATGGCACTAAATATACGGTATCCACCGATAGTAAGAGCTTACAATGCATTCTGGAATAAAAGAAATGAATTAGCCTTTAAGTGATTACGATTATGTTATTCGTTATCATTCGTGAGGTAGGAGCAACTTACAATGGATTCATTGTTAAACTCTTGAAAACTCAGTCTGAGTATCATTCAATTTCTGTCAATGTTGATTGATTGACTCTGCTCCTTTTATTTCGATAAATAAATCGATCGTGCTAACTAAGAATCGTTTGTTAACTGCTCGTAGTAGACATGAAATTTATGACGATGTGAAGTGAAAACCTTTAGAATTCGAGGTAGGTGGAAAAGTTATGCCAAAACTATCACCATGAAAAAGGTGTTATATACATTTTGGAAAAACGTGGGAAGTTAAATCCCCGTTATGTTTGGACCATTCGAGATGATATCGAGAGTAGGTCCGGTGGCATGAAAACTTAAATTACCTCGATAGTTACAAGGAATTCACAATACTTTTCATATGTCGAACCTAAATAAATTTCTTTCCGATAAAATCTTATTATCCGTCTTGATGAAGTATGAATCGACGATAAGTTGAATTTCATCAATGAATTTGTTGATATTATCGATAAGGAATTTAGACAACCGAAGCAAAGTCGTATTCCTATTGTCAAATCTGGTGGAACTCAAGACGAGGACCAGAAATACGTTTAACCCTTTGATTTCAACGAGCGATCAAGGAAGAACGCAAGTTGATCTTCAGGACGAAGATCCCAATTTGGTGGGGATAATGTAACAATCCGTCAAATTCATGTCGTTATTTAATCTCGACTATTAAGTATTATATGTTTACTTTAATGAGAATTTTAAATTATCGGCTAACCGAGAAGGTTATAGCTTGAAACTTAACGTAATAATGTCGTTTAGATGAAAACCGACAAGAAATACATTAAGTATCGATATTATATTCTCAAATTATCATATAAATGATTTTATTGTATTTATTTTTATTTCACGTGTTTTACGTTTTAACGAATGACAAGAACTACTAATGATCGCGATACCGACGGATGCCCAAAAATTTACGTTTTATTATCGATTGTCTAGATATTTAATATTTTCGACGTTTTCGATTTAATTACGTTTTAAGTCGTGTCGAAGTTGTATTATTATATTTTTGAAGCGTTTTAACTTTTGAAAAGTATTTTAATAAACCCGAGTCCCGTAAATATTTTTAAAATATAATATTTACATTTTATACCCTTACAACTATTTAATTGCATTTTGGACCAAAACTATGCAAAATCGGTAAAATCTACCCCTCCATCCCCACTATAAAAGATTTTTCCACTACACATTTTATTATTAAAAATTCATTTTTCATCAAAAATCACAAATCTCTCTCTTTCTTTTTGTTTTGACCGTCCCATCTCAAACCAAAAACCCCTTTGATGATTTTGATCAAGCTTGATTCATCCTAATCAAATAAAAGACCCACTTTGTAAATTCAACAAGGATCATTTTGGTATAAATTTTTCCCACATGCATTCACTTCATTTTTTTTCCAATTTTTGATGAAGAAGATGTTGTTTGATCCATTTTCATGGTGAAACATGTTGTTATTATTATTATATTTGAGTGGGGTGTTGTTGCATGTATAAATTTTTATACTTGATTTTTATTATATTGAATTCAAGGGTGTTAGAGGTTAGATGATTTGTTGTAGATGATTGATAGATGATATTAGGAGTATATAAAATGTTAAAATGGGTCAAAATATTGATTTAGTGTGATTTTTAACTTGTCATTTTAGACTAGTAGGTAAAAAGACATTTTTGGGTTACTTACTGTAAGAATCTTGTTAAACTAATGATATAGGTTTGTAGAGAATTTCGTTAGCTTCGATTTGATATAAAGTAGGACTTCCAACTCCAAACGAGTGCGAAGTTACAAAAGTTTTAGTATTCGGGTACCGGGAGACGAGTATCGGCACAATCCGAAAATTGTTGTCGATATTTGGATCGAATCTCGGGGACTATATAATGAGTTTTAAAAATGTTCAAGGGCTGTTGTAAGTTTCTAAACCTCAGGTCCTGAGTCTATTTTCAAACCCGAGTGTCGGTTTTGTAAACGGAATTGTTTAAATATATCAAAATGGTTTTACGAGTTAAAGACGTAAATCTGTCCGGTTTTTATAACACAAAGATGTGTCGGGCAGAAGGCCTTAGAAGTAATATTTTTGAATGAAACTTAAACCGAGTCTTATTCATATTATCTGTGAGTTTGTGACCAAGTTTCGTCGAAATCGGACAAGTCTAGATAGGGTAGATTGGTGTGTACATTTGGAGTGTACATGCTGATTGGTATTTTGGACACGTAGTTCAATAATTATGTGGCGTGAGTAGAGTATTCGCCATTTGACCTGGTGATTTACTCAAGTGTTAAGTCATTATATAAATGACTTAGTTACTAGTCCGAGAGAAGTAAAATGATAATTTGACTTGTGTTGACTTGGCGTCTTAAGACGGGTCAATATCGAGAGTGCAAGTGTTTAAAAGAATAGTGTTGAATAAAAGGGTATAGTAATAACACTTGTATTATTAAATTTTTCGGGATTGTCTTGGGTTTTTTAATTTTGATTTTATATTATTTAATTATGATTTATACTTAAGTCGATTATTAATGAACGCGCCTTATTTGGTAGGTTGTGATTTTCGTGTTTAAACGGGCATCACTAATCGTCGGCGATCGTCTCATTACCACTATTGGCTAAGGTGAGTCTATAGCCTCGCTTTTAACATGTTTACTTGTTTTATAAAACCCACGAGGGGGATAACATGCTTGTTTTATTAAAATAAAGGGTACAACGAGAAGTTGTGGAAACCCTACTTATTGGAAAAGCATTTATTATAAATGAAGGGCGCAACGAGAAGTTGTGGTAAACCCTTTTTGTTTTAAAAATTGAACACAATAAACCCGATTGTATGTTTAGATGAAAGTTATTACATAAGTTTGTTTAGCCTTAAAAGACCCATGAATCGTGAATTGTTAATCGAAGTAACGCTAATGCTATGGATAGATCTATCGGGGTGACACCCAGTCCGGTCGCGACTAGCTATCGCGTGGTGTTGTGATGCACTAGTAATGAAACATGGGATGCATTGTATAAGAGAAATATACGCACTTGGCTAGGTGTGTTGGGTTGAAATAATATATGTTAACGTTCAATGTCACGAGACTTATGTAATGACACCGATAATTATGTCCGTACAACAGAATGGGATTTCGGTGAATTATAACCATGGAAGGTTATTTTGAATACTTGTGTTCTCTTTATTTAAATTAAACTCTATATATTCACTCGGCAAATTTTGCTGACTTTTTAGCATGTTTTATCTCAGGTCCATTGGGAAGGCACTCGAGGAAGGCAGTTTCGTGAAGCTTGCTTATTTGAAATGTTTTGGCCCGCTTTTATAAATTATATCCATTCAAATAATTTTTACCATTTACTAGGTTTTGTAAAATTGAAGTTATTTGGGACCGTGTATGAAATTGTACTTTTAATGAATAAAAATGAATGGATGTTTATTAAAACGACTCGTTTTGAGCCGTTTTCTATGATATTAAGATTAAACCATGATAGTAACACCCAATGACCCTTCCGCTGTTATGACCGAAATTTGGGGGTGTTACATTGTAGCACGTGTAAACCGAGCTTCTACGCTTGTAGAGAATCTACCCAACAACCCTAGAGAGGGGCTAGGACTAGATTATAAGTAAAATTGCTCAAACAAGAAAACCAATCAAAACCCCTTTGTGTGTTTGTCTCGCGATCGTAAGAGAGAAGAGGGGGAGAGATTTTTGTGCGTCTTGAATTATGAGGAGAAGGATTGTTTATATAGGCCTAAGCTTGTAACCTAAAACAAATAAAAGGGAAGATTTTCCCCTTCCTTTTTCCTCCATAACCGACAGACCAAACACACCTTTTGGGGTGTTCCAGAATCTTCCAAACTTATTTCTTTTTATTTACTTACTATATATTTATTTAACACTCGTTAACACTTAACTCATAATTAATTAACGATCGTTAAAGTTATGTCTCAGTTTAATTTAATAAATACATAAATATATATTTATTAAATAAATTAATAAATACAGTAAATATATTTATTAAATAAATTAACTCTTTACGTATTGAGTGCAATCCCGTAATCTCGAGTTCGATCCTATCACACGACTATTAAATATAAGTCCATAAACTTTCAGTCTGAAATAACTACAAGCCATTTTGGCATGTTTTAAAACATATATACAACTTTTGCATGGACTCTATTTATGGCACCGTGTCATTATTGAACGACTTTTCTAAGACCGTAAATATTATCTATACCAAAATACATGCCTTTTTGAAAAGAACTATTTTTGGATTTTCTTGAATTTTTTATTTTTATGATTTTTATAGGTTTTATATTTTTCTCTTTTGCTTTTTAGTGTTTAAATATATACAATATATACATGATCACCAATGGATACGCAAGAATAGTTACCACCACTATTCTTCTGCCTCATTTGCCAACTCCTTAAGTGTCTCAGGGAGAATGTTCCCATTTCTAGCTTTTCTGCCAAGAACTCAATTCGACCTCTCATTGGGGGAGATTGTTAGCCTCAAAATATTGAGTCGAACAAGAATGAGTCGGTCATACGTTTATTATGTATCAGTCATAGGAACGTTGTAATATGTAATAGGTTAGTCGGGAATCACGGGCTTTACTTTAAGCTACATAGGCCACGCTTAAGGACCTAAAGCCCCAAAGGAAATCACGGCCCATCTACAATAGCCCTTTAGTCTACATGGAAGACAAGGCTGTAAATACTCACCTCCTAGCATGTTAGGATGTGGTTGGTTTATATTTTGTTTCTCTCTCTACAATCTAATTTCACCTAATTTCCAACCATTCTCTCTAGTTTCTCTCTCTAAACCTTCATCTCTTTTCTTCTTTTTTTCATCTATATTTCTATCATAAATCATGTAATACACCTAATTACTAGGGACTACACAGCCGTTGCTTATTTTGAGCATGGTTTCATGGCGGGTCTTAGGTTTGTTTTGTGTAAACGACGTGGTATAGGTCACCTAGGCAAGTATAGTTGGTAACTTGAATCATTAACGTACATGTTATAACATATATAATTTTCTACATATAATTCCTTAGTCAGACTAACAGGTATACCACGATCTTTGGGCGGGTTTTTATACTAGTGGGATCCGAATAAACGAAGACTTAAAGATGTTGTAGAAACTTGATACCATCACCTTTTCAAAGAAGCGATAACCAAGTAAAACAATTAATAAACGGGCGTAGGGGAAAGACATGAAATCAAGACTTTGGGTTGTGTTTAGGCGTATGAGTATTGTAATCTCTACTACTTATAATAGGTGTATAATTTTTTCTTCATTACTAAAAAAAGCAAGTTTTCTCAACACTGCCTTAATTATACTTTTAACATTTCCACAAAAAGAAACCATTGCAGTGGAAAAATAGCTATATGTCACAAAGGTTCACAAAGCTTCTTATGTAAGAATCATTTCATCTAATTTAGGAAAAGATCTCAATGAATATCTCAAACCTTTTTCACTACGATTCATTTTAAAAATTAAAGAGGGTTCAGTTTCAAATCATAATACACAAACTTGATTCAAATCCTCGCCAAATCCTCACCCCTCGAAATCCCTCCGCCACCACCGCCGGAATCCCGCTACAATCACACTAACCAAACTACCAAAGGACTACGACCATCAAAACCGATGCCCAGCCAAAGGTGGTTTTCATGTCATTTATTATTAACCACCTAGCTGTAAACCATATATCTAAAAAAAAGCACATAGCAACCATTCATTCGTTCTCTCTCTCTCTCTCTCTAAAAATCACAGCCACCACCACAGCCACCAGATCATCTATTGCCATCATCTTCGCCATAGCTATGGTTGATTGATGTTTCTGGTTTATGGTTTGAGCCTAGGAGGTTTGATGTGCGGTTGTTTTTGTTTGAGAACAAAAAGGTTTATGTATCTATGATTTGGTTGTTCTTCATATATACTAAAGCCACCCATCATATCTCACCACATAAATCACCACAACTCCCACCAGCTGACCTCACCAGAACACTGTTGCCACCCCTGTCGTCATTCTCTCAATGCTGAAACATAAAACTCCATCGCACCAGCTCACAACCACAACCACCATTATTAGTTCTAAGGTATATTTTAGTTCTTAATATTTTTATGAATGTTAACAAGTTTTGATTTTTTAGATTTGTGGATTGTAATTTTAGATATAGAGTTTAAGTTTTAACTGTGGTTCGCTGCCGTTTCGATTCACCATGAGAGCTGAAAAATGTATCTCTTTTAATGTACATAAACTCATTCCAAAAATAAAAGCTTTTAAATTCAAAATCACATATACAAAACTTCTTTGATACTCTCTTATTAATTGCAAGTACTCTTCTTTGTTTATGATTATGAAATCACATATAGAGATCCTCCACCCCAATCACGCCAATTGAAATCCATTTGTTTATTTCATAAAAGGTAAAGCTTTGGAACTTCTAAAGGCGTGCCCGTCAAGTAAAATGGATTTATATTACTTCTTCATTAACAATTCTTGACTGATTTGGTTTTGGAACAATATTTTTATTATTAGGTATGGATTGTTTGGATTATGTTTTGATTCAGATTTTGATTCACTTTTATAGTTATTTTAAGGCCACATGGAAGATGTTTGATGAAATGTTTAAGAGGGAGGAAAACATGTAAGGCAAGCATCTGAGCGATCAACTTATATTGAATTCGATATGATGCATCTTCATATCTGATGTGGTCATTATTTGCAATTGACATATTCATCACTTTTCATTCTTCAAACTAATTGTTAATATATAATATGAATTGATGAAACTCATTATTTGTAGTTTATATTATATGTTATGTTTTTTATGCACACCAACTGTAACTACCGTTGATAAATTGTGTTTTTGTAATTGTCATTTGTAGGCAAAATACGGAGCACATGACAGATTCCTTATAACCAAAAGATGATGTACATGATAACTCATTCGTTAAATTTCTTCTCGAGGTACGAGTGTAAGATTTCTTCTTATAGGATATATGGGATGTTTGTGATTTTCGTATCAAGTTAAATACATTTTGGCAATGGTAGATTTCTTATGAAATGTGATTATAAATACATTTATAATATAATGCTCCATACACACTCACTTAGTACAATAGATACTATAATTTGATCATTCATTGATTTGGAAAAAAATTTGTTGAAGTAAACCACCGAATGGGGTTTTTGACTTCTAAATAATATAACTTTATTGCTAATATGTAATGGGGTTACTCAATCGTTTGTTTTCCCTGCTGCCGTTTTAATTCACCAGAATAACGGGTTGTATAACTTTTTTTGTTGTTTGGGTATTTATTCTTTTGTGGTTCAAATCACATACCTACATGCCACAATCCACTTCGCTGCCCTCGGCTTATTTTTTGCCTCTGTTCATGGTGTGCGTCGTTGATGGTCGGCAGGTGACGTCGACCAAGTTAGGTGGATGTTTTAACTTACAGAAACCGGTTCCTTTTTATGGTTTGGAATTGCTTACATAAGCTAAGGAACATGCCCGAGTCAAATTTATTTTTTGGTCAAGAGTATATAAGATGTGGAAAGTAGATTCTGAAGCCTAATCAAATATGTTCTAATAAGAAGTTAGTGTTCAAGCACATGATAGTTTACGGCCAACTGATAAGTTCTGCAAGAAACTGGGATTAAAAACTAATTTACCAAGGGTTTGATCATCGTGTAATTTGGATAGCTAATTGGTACCTATATCTTGTAAGTTGTAACTGAAAGCCTCTGCCCTTACCATTGAAATTTTGTTACTTCACTTACCCCAAATTAGTTATAAGTTAGACTATGACCCTTCTTCTAACGAGTCTAAAATAAGATGTTATTCATATATATTTTCCTTCAACGACTCTTGAAGCCCTTGGTGTGCCGTGAACCTGAAATCATATTTTTTGTATATTTGCCATATTAAACTGAATGAAATTAAATTTTAGAAGAAACTGGAATATAATTATGTGTATGACATATTTTTTTATTTTGTCACATTTATCCTGATATTATGATCATATATGTATGTGGCGGCAGCAAAGGGATGTGAACACCTTAAATATATGTCCAAACATGGAGTCTAATTAACTTCCACATTAGACGTATGGAGTGACATAATCTTTCTCAAGGAGTTGATCACAGGTTGACACCAATTGCCTAATCCATGAATGGTTAATATAAATTTCTAGCTCCATCTCTGGCTACCCATATGCCAACTTTAAAATCTCAATTCATCTTTAGCGTCTTAAGAGAATTACATGCGATGGAACGATTTTTAGTTTACATGCTAACATATTTTTAACTAATGGCTTCATGTATCTGCAACTTATATACACTGTTTTTTGGTGACTTCACCAACCGTTTTAATTAGGTATCTTTTTATAATTCTTACTGGATATCATGGAATAACATGGTGTTTGATATATACTGCGAGATGCTGGAAATATCAATTAGCAAACTTAACTGAAAATGTTATTACTTCAAGTTGCTACCAACGAACACTAAATATTATTCTTGCTCTTATTTAGACCCGTTTTGTGCAACACTTTTTAGGATAATAAGAACTTTTTATTTTGGATAAATGTTGTATCTCTCCCCTTATACTTTACTGAGTGTATATAAAAACGTATGCATATCTATGTTTCCATTTGATCTGGTTGAAATTTAATATTGTTGAAGTATCAGTAGCACCAAGGATCCATTATATCCTGCGGTTTCTTCTGGTTGGAATTATAATCTCTTTGAGGTTATTAGATCAGTTTTATGCTATCTGTAATTTGTTTCATATTTACTCTTGTTGCACGAACATTTTCGTTACTAAAAAAATCATTATTGCTGGAGTTATATCCGATGATATTTTAGATATCAAGATTCAATAAATGACCGTTTTCTGCATGAACCTTGATTATGTTGTCAAATATTTACTTTTCAGGAAGCAGGAGAATCTCAGCAGCCACTGATAACAACAACAAAGTCAACAACAACAACAGGTGGTTCGTGTACACGATACTTACATGCAGGAACCTGGAATATCATTTCATAGGTTTGGTTTATTTTCGTCGTGCAAAACCCATTTTTAGTTACAAGTCCCGCATTTGGAAAGCTTTCAAGTTCTCTTCTATAATCTTATTCTTAAGTAGCCCATTTTCAAGTACATGTAACTCATTTTAAAGATGATGTTGGATCCAAGTTACTTTTTTCTTTGCCTCGTTACGTACGCAAATATCCGCAGCTATACGCGGGTATACACCTGGTAGGGAACCAAATTCAATTTGGAAATTTAGTATATGCGTGTAGGGGTGGGAATCGGGTCGGATTGGTCGGGTTCGGGTTATTCGGGTCGGGTCGAATTCGGGTTGAGGGTAAAAATAATTTACCCGAACCCGACCCGAGTTGAACTCGGGTTAGTCGGGTTCGGGTCTACTCGGGTCGGGTCTATTCGGGTTCGGGTCAACCCGAGTATGGGTAAAATATTAAAAAAAAAACTTTTTTTTTAATTTTTTAATAGAATTTGTATTAAATTTATATATTAAAAATAAAAAAAAAATTAAATAATTTCTTATTCGGGTCAATCGGGTTGACCCGAACCCGAATTAAACATATATATTTTACCCGATAACCCGACTAACCCGAATTCAAATTTCAACCCGAGTAACCCGACCCGAATATGCTCGGGTCGGGTTCGGGTCGGGTCAGAAATATTGACACCCCTATATGCGTGTGTGAACATGAAATCAAACAAAAACTATCATTCTTTAAGCTGTGTGTGTATGGCGTGTGTATAAGTGTGTGTAGCAGAAGCATAGTTAACCAAAAGTGTTATATACATATGTAGGCGTGTGTACCTTAGGTAACAACAAGTGAAAAGAAAATATTTTACTCCTTTTATCTCGCAAGTGGGCACGTGAGGGTAGGCCAAGCAGGAAGTCACTCCCCCTTTTTATTGTTTTTCTTTGACCCGAAACCCCCATTTCACGCCACTAAACGAATCTATTTTATAAAACTTAAAATATGAGGAAATAGTTGATCTGCCCTAGTTTGCAACGGTGCCCTTCGTTCAACCTGCGAGTTATTAACGAACCCGATGTACGTACTTAAAAACTCTTGGAAATCACCTGGGATAAAGAACTATTTATGAGTAAATACTAAGTGTTCGGACAGCCAACTTCGACACTAACTTTGAGACCCTTAGAGACGAAACCCAATGGTGATCCTCATGACATGATTTCCGTATTTACCAACCATATATTTTACGGGTTAATAACGAACGATTTATTGATCGATGAAAATGACCATTCAGCCAAAATGAAATCTTTATAAAAATGTTACTTCCATTCTGTAAATATAAATTCAAGCACATATTAGGGGTGAAAGGTTATATAATTTTTCATATTGCATATTTAGCCTGGTACGAATTATTTCACTTAGGTTGCGAGTAAAGCATTCTTGCACTGATTTGTGTGCCTTGTTTTCCGTGCCACTGCTATTGCTATTGCCTTGCTACTACTTTGAGGTGAGTTTCATAGTCCCACCTTTACTTGTTTTGTATACTTCTAGGGTGAGAACATTGTTTGTTTTCAGACGAACATAAGTACTAAAGATATGTTTACCTACTAAAGGTCTAAGTCCCCGATATCCTTGTTGCTTTTAGCCCACTATTATGAACCGTTAATTACTTAGTGTAAGCGCGAATGTTATAGACGGATCTGTTAGGATTGACATCCCTATTTAATTATGGTTGTGTGATCAAATTAGATACACTTCATTTTATTCATCACGGATATCTTAGGATAGGCATCTGCATTGGGCTCATATTATATATTGTTGGTTAGTTAACGCTTTCGTGTCATGAGCTTAGACGTATGTGTAAACGTATGCTATTTGATTATAATCTTATATTCTTTTATAAGATTATATGCCGGTTCCCTGAATAAAATCTTATGGTTCATCACATTATTTAAACTTAAACCTATTAACTTACCAACCTTTGTGTTGACGCTTTAGCAATGTTTTTTTCATGTATCAAAACGAAGAGTGACATAGATTGCCATTGGAGATAATAAAATCATGACTATCTTTTGTGATTTGAGCTACCTTGTGATGTCATATAAAACTTTGATTTATTTTTACTTGATTGTACTATGATGCTTCCGAACTAATTCATTTACTTTTAATGAATTAAAACGGCTTCAAATGGTCGTTCCTTATATATATATATATATATATATATATATATATATATATATATATATATATATATATATATATATATATATATATATATATATATATATATATATATATATATATATATATATATATATATATATATATATATATATATATATATATATATATATATATATATATATATATATATATATATATATATATATATATATATATATATATATATATATATATATATATATATATATATATATATATATATATATGTCTTATGATAGTCATGATAGGCACGCTCTAGTGTATTCACGTACTCAGATAATTTTGAGGTGTGACAGATTGGTATCAGAGACATGGTTATAGAGAACTATGCTACTTTTATAAAATCATTTTTACAAAAGTTGTGTCAAAAATGAAAATTTAGAAAAAGAGTAACACTAGACTATAACTATCTCTCTATCTCCATGGCCATATCACTCCACGTCTTCGATAAAAGTAAATTGTAACTTATTTTATTTCATGCATTTTACCATGCTACGTTAAAAGCTAGTTTCCACTACTAGTGTAATTTTAACTTTTGCTTATTTGATTTTTGTGCTTATTTGTTTTATTATCTGTTTCTTTGTTGCTTATTATTGTTGTTAAGCTCAAATAAGCTAATGTAGGAATTTTGTCAATTCTTTTTAATCTATTTTTCGTTCCTCAAATCGTCTTAAATTGATCTCAAATAATTCATAAGATTTATTCGTTTTTGGTTAAGATATATTTTTGGTTTTTATGTTACTTGAATGCACGTAAAAAGATAAAAATAATACTATAGCTACGTAACATACTTACAAATCTAAAACAAAGTGCAAATACCACAAAGACACAAAGTAAAAATATAAAATGCACAAACAAAGGAAAAACGCATTTTATTAAAATGCTAAGCTAAAATAAAAATAAAAGTGCAATAATATTATTAAATGCTAAAAATGTAAATGCAAAATTATTCTAAAAATTAAAAATTACTAAAATACAAAATTTAATGGAAAAAAATCTAATTTTATAAAACTGTAAATTACAAATGCTAAAAATATTAAAACTAAATCTTAAAACTAATTTTATTTATTTATTTATTTATTTTTTATAAAACTGAAAACGAAATTTTATCTAAGTTGAAATGAAAATGCTTTTACTGATTCTAAACAATGCCAAACGAATCCAGTCCAAAAATAAGCCCAGCAGGTTAAGGCCCAAAAATGGTGTGCGCAGGAAATGAAAACAGGCTGAAAACAAGGGGACCAAGCGCTGCAATACCTAAAATGAATATGTGGTGCGAAATGGAGGACCAGAATGCAATTTTCGAACTATAAAACCCAAAAACGGGCTGAAGCTATTTGATAAGCTCGTTTGAGCTTATTTGTGAACCATTTAAGCTCGTTTTCATTTCTACTAGTTCCTTATTGAAAATAAGCTATGGAAATCAAATTAGAGCTTTTGAGATAAGTTGTAGGTGCTATTTCGACTTTTTGGACTTGTACAAGTTATTGAAAAACGTACTTAGACTTATGTAATCAACTTGAACTTCTTAGAAAATGATTATGGGCTGAGAAAAGTGACACTAGTTCAATAATCTCAAAAATTCATTGATAAAATAACCAGAAATCTGAAATTAAGCTAAATGAGCTTATTTGATAAGCTTTGACCAAACTTGACTTTTTCTAAAACTTTTCCTTATGACTTGTATTGACTTCTGAACTGAAAATAAGCAAGTTTTATAAAGACAAGTAAGCTACAAAAATGAAACAAGCCGAATAGGAAGCTAATTACAATAACTTGCTTATTAGTAACAGTGGCTAAATTGCTAACTTTGAGGCCGAATTATGACTTAACTAATAAGCACTGGTAAAAACACTTAACTAACTTTTAAAAGCCACTAGTTCTACCTACTCAAAACACTAAAGAGTTTAATCTAAATCTCAATAAGCAGAAAGTTATAAGGACTTGAGTAAGGTTGTTTGGACTAAATTCTCAACCCAAACTTTTTTATGACCGTTTGCCTCTTTGACTATGAAGGCTGACTTTTTAGGACTGATTTACACTGGTTTTGACTTAACAAGTGAGATACTAACAATCTCTAATCCACAGCTATAAGAACTAAAGCCAACACAACTTAACCAAACACCCCTTATCAGACAGTAAATATTATAGGCTTATGAATCTGGTAATTAGAGACTTAAACTAAACTTTTAAATGCTTAACAACTAAGTAAAGACCTATATAATCAGACAATAAGCAATTAAAACTGAGTAAAAGACTAACAAAGAAAATGACCAAAATATTTTTGTATTTTTTGTTAATGCAAGTAATGCCTAAAAACATTATTAGTGTTAACTAATCTTTCTTAGTTTTGATCACAACAAATCATACAACACATTTAGTGTAGAAACACAAAATGAATTATTTAACTAACACTCTCATCAAGGTAATAATCATATCACTAACCTTTCTTAATCATACTTAGTGATCATCAAAATGATTATCCTTAAAACTCACTTTTGCTAATAAGACAAAAGACTTTTTAATAAACTTTCTTTTTTAGAAAATGTTTTATTAAAATGGAAAATGAAAATTTGAAAATGGCATATTCCAAATGCTATTAGAATATCCTTTGAAGGGTTTAAATACCTCAGATATTCCCACCCCACTAAAAGACAAAAAACGGAGCGGAGTCTAGTGGCGGTACTTTAAGTACCTAGGCGGTACCTTATCGATAAGGTAACGCGGGGTGAGATAAGGTACCGTGCACAGAAGACCGTTATAGATCCGTTATACTTTGTCTCCTTTAAATAGTGGGTCAAATCTCATTTTCCAACAAGCCTTTTGGACGATTTTCTCAGCCCCTTTTCTATTTTCTATAGCATAATCATTAGTAAATGATCACTTAATTTGTTAAGGATGTTTACATATGATTATCCTCTTGATCCCCTCCTTTACCATGTCCAATGAGAAGATCACTCACTCACTAGTGTTATGATAAAGATGAATCTATGAGCTAGTCATATTCATCATGATAACCCTTTTTGTTTTAGGTCAATCCAATGTATTTATGAATACTTGGACTAGTTGTGTTCATCCAAGTTATTTGTGGATACTTGGATTTGTTGTGTACATCCATTGCATATGTGTTTGCTTGGATTTGTGTTGTGTAAATCCAAGCTACATGTGTGTACTTGGATAAGTCTAGTTGAGTTGTAATAGATTTGATTAGGAGTTCTCACTAAACTATAAAGTGATGTGGTTGTGTCTTGTGAGTTCTCACTAAACTTTAAAGTGATTAGTAGTTGTGTTGTGTGAAGTTCTCACTTAGCTTCAAAGTAAAGAGTCGTGAAGATTGGTTCTAGCTTTCGATTAGAACTCGACATCTAGCCTTGTGTCGTAAAATGGTGTAGAACTCGACATCTAGCCTTGTGTCGTTAAATTGTGAAGTAGGCAACGTCGTGTAGATTGGTCCTAGCTAAAGATTAGGTCTCGACATTTAGCTTAGTGTCGGAAAATAATGTAAGCAACGATGTAAGGTTTTCTCCGCCGAGAAGGGAGCTTGTGGATATAGTGGAAATCTCGAGTAGGTGTACTCGAGGAGTGGAGTAGAAACGAGGATAGAGCCTCGTTGTCGAACCACTATAAATCTTTGTGTCTTCCCACTAGGTTTCTCCTTCCTTGCTCTTTACTTATTTCATTATCATTATACTTGCTTATTATTATTGCTAGTGCATTTCAATTAAACCTAATCATTATGCAACATAGCTTTAAGTAAAAGATAGTTTTGATACAAACCAAATTGAAAGTAATTTTAATTTGGTCACCAATCGAAGAGAAACTATTCAACCCCCCCCCCCCCCCCTTCTAGTTTCTACAATTGGTATCAGAGCGATGGTCACTCAAGATCTTTGAAGTATATTGTACTTTAAAACTTGGATCGATCCATTGTCTCCTCAAATTAGAAGGTCTAGTTGTACTAAAGTTTCTCTTTGGTCAAAACTATGTTTTCTGTGAAAAATAGGTCTTTTAATTGATAACTTTGCATCCCACTTAAGATTAGTAGCCTTTATGCATTTTAGATATACTTTTGAAATGTATCTACTAGTTTGCATCTTGCTTTGTGTAGGTACTCATGAAGATCAATCAATTTATTGGTTATGGATTGAGTTACTTGCATTTTTAGAAGAATCATCTTCATTGATCTTTAACATCTTTGAATGATGATACCAAGATGATTGGGAATGATACTAGTCCTTGAAGACTTAGTACTCATCATAGTCGTTGATTGGGCATAGCACTTATTCCTCCATGGATTGCTCTTTGTGGCCAAGGTACGCTCTCGTTCTTCCACACGCCCTTTGATCATTCTTTTGATCATTACTTGACTATGTGCTTGTTCTTGGCATCCTTGCCTTGACATTTATTTGTGGTTTGTGTTTCTTTTCTTTTATCCACTCAAACCTTCATTGCTTGGATACTTGACTCACTATGGTGATGTAGAGTGAGTTAGTAGAAGCTTAAAGTATCAAGCATGATTTTCATGGTTTGCACCCTTACGGTTAGTAGGCCCTTCGTGGGAGAGAAAGTGAATTAATACTTTGCTCGTATTTTAGTTTAGACTAAGACTATTATTGAAAGTGATCTTAGTTTAGACTCGAATAATTGCTTTGTGCTTATTCATTACCAAAGCTGTTTATCGTTTCGCCGGAAAGGCACGTCTTAAACCACTATATATGACACAAGCTCTTCGTTTCAACTATTTGAAGATTCTCATTAATCCCTTGAGCATTGATCCTAGTCTTGATTCACTTCCCTTGATTTCTCTCCACTTAGTTGTTTTGCTACGAGTAGTCGTTTGTCCGTTTCGGTTCTTTTCGATCTTGATTTAACTCGTAATCCTTCATTAAGGCATATTTATTAGTGTTATGATGATCCAATGATATTCTAAAAGGCTCATGATTTAATTTTAAGTATTTTAGAAAAACTGGATTTTCAAAATTTGGAGTTTTTCAGAGATAGAAACCAGCCTCTGTAGGCGGTTCCTTATCTCCGCGGCTCAAAACCCGCGGTACCTTATCGATAAGGTACCGCGGGCAGAAACCTTTGTCAGAGCGCCAGTTTGTGTTTTTTATTCTTTTTCAAACCAAACTCTCTCTCTCCCAAAAACACACAGCCGACGAGTTTTACCTTTTCCACCATTGTTGAAGCTTCCAAAACCTTCAATCACTCAAATTAATTGATTCCAAGTTGTGGGTTTCACTCATCCATCATCTAGCATCAATCAATTGTAAGTATTTTCTTTCAATTTCATCTATTTTGTTCTAGGGTTCATCCTTTCATAATTGGGGATTTTAAAATTGAAATTGAATTAAAACCTTAATAGGAAGGTGGGTTGACATAGTTATTTTACTATGATTCCTTAGGTTCATATTCATTAAGATTTCACTAAAACCCACTTATAGAACAAATCCGAATTTAGGCTAAATGATTTTGGTTGAATTATGGATTTGAGATGAACCCATGAACAAGTAGGCAATGACATTGTTAATGCTTACCTAAAAACCTTGTTTTGAAAAACCAATGATCTAATCCATTGTTGATCTAACATAGAACATGTGTTCTTGGTTAATGATGGAATAGACACATTGTGAACATGAAAATGATAAGGATTCAATCCTATGTTTGTCAAGAAATTGATATAACACATTTTCATTTTTCGTTTTCCTTTTTGATCTTCATATGAGTTATTGGAGAAATATTGTCTTGTGTTTGTATTTAGGTACTTAATCATGCCTTCTCAATTTCACAAAGATCATCAATTCACTAGAGATTATATGCCCGACATCTCTCAAACCTTTGTTTCCCCTCAACTCCAAAACGCTTTTCCATCCCTTTCCTCTCGTTGTTTCCATGAGGGTAGGATTGTAGACTCAAGAATAGCGGGAGATAATTATATCAACTCTATGTTCGAGCTAATTGGGTTTGATTGTTTGCTTTACATAGACGAGGTAATTTATCCCTTTTCCTTCTTGAGTTATTTAGTACTTACTCCATGCTTGAAATCAACGACCAAATCTTTATCCGTTTCTTGTTGAATGGTCAAATCATTCAATATTCCCTCGATGACTTTGGTGATATTCTTGGTGTGCCATTTGAAGGCACTTGTCGTTTCACGGATAAGTGGAGACTAGATGCTCTCACGGAATCCTTCGATAAACCTCCAAATGACTACACCGAAATTGATCTAGAGTTCCTTCTTGAAATCGTCTCGAAAGAGCGTGATGGTAACGTTGTGAGAAGCCTTCATTCAAATGTACGAAATGTGAATCAATATGAAGTGCTCTCTAGCGACCTTAAGGATTTTATGGTTCAATGGGCCAATATCCTTAGGGAGAATGTCTTTTGTCTTGGTGGAAACCGAAATCATATCCCGGCGTGTATAGTGCATATGTTGAGTTGCATCTTCACATCCACCAAGTACAACTTGGCATTCTATATCGCTCGACGAATCAATTATGCCCTTTCGAAGCCCAAGACAGACCTTCCCTATGCTATGCTTCTAACTCGCCTTTTCAAAAGGGTTGCGCACGATTTTCCCCACCTTGATCTTTCTCGCTTCTACCCAGTTCATCGGGTTATGTTGCCCATTCAAGAGGCATATGCTAGAAAGACAAGAAGTGATCGAGGTTCGAGAAAATCTGTTCATCAAGAGATGGATGATGAGGACATGGACATGCCAACAAGTGATGGTGACGGCATGGGTACCAGTTCTCATTTACACTCTTCGAGTAATTCCCATCCATCCTCAAACCCATTCGAGGATGAATTTGAAGACTTAGCTCCTCCTCCTCCTCATCATTCTAGCGAAGTACCAGAAGATCTCAATATGGAGCATCTTTACCGCGAAAACCTTAGAACTCGAGGGGAATTGCACGAACACCGGGTTGAATCAAGAAAAGGTTTCAAGTTCTTGGGAAAGATGATAAAGGGTTTAGGAAAGAAAAGGAGGTGAAGACTTTGAAGTTGTGTCAAAGTTTGGATTTGATGGTTTAACATTTGGTTATTAACACTTTGGTTTGGTTGTTTATTAACTTGTGTTGCATGCTTGGATTACAATTTATTTTGATCCTTAATGTTTGTTATGCCATCTTGTTTGTGTTTTACATAGCTTTATGCATGCCATATGATAGTTAGCTTATTAGATTATGATCTGTAGTTAACTTTGGCTTGTAAAACCTTTGGGAAAAATCTGGGTTTATCAAAAACTAAAATGGGAAATTTTTGAAAACCTTCTGGTCGCGGTTCCATATCGACCCGCGGTCCCTTATCGATAAGGTACCGCCGGTCCTAGATAAGGAACCGTCGGCCACTGTGCACGACAGCATCTTTGCTTTACATTGTTTTCTTAATTTTGTGTAAACCTTGCATGATTTTCAGTAATAAACTGCACATTTCCTAAACTAGGGTATCTAAATTCATTATTTACCTAAAATGATTTTAACCCATTACTAGTTTGGATCATCCCCTCAACCATTTAAACCCACCTTGTTTGCATGTTCTTCACACATCAAACATACTTTCCTAAACCTTAAACCACCCTAATCAACCATGGTGTGTACCAAAACCTCAAACACTTCCAAGACCTCCACCCCAAGAAAAACACTCAAAATAAGGGTTAAGGTAGCTAAGCCTAACTCTTCATCTTTCCATACACCTAAGAATGAGAATGCTCCTATCCTCATTTCTTCATCACCTTCCTCACCTCTTGCACCATGCAAGACCTCCTCCACCCATGGTACTAACCACTCCATTGGTTCTACCTCCTCTTCATTCAATTCTAGAATGAATGAGCTTGCCTTACCCTTCACTCCAAGTGCACCCTTGGAAGTGACCACATAACCTCAACCAATCCAAAGCATTCCTTTTGGGAATGACTTTGATGACATTTTGGTGACTCCTTGCAACTCACCCATTTCACCAACCTTGGAGGATTTACCTCCACACTCTCCCATTTCCCCTTTGAGGAACATGCCTCCACTTTCACCCACTTCACCCTTGGAGAACTTGCCTCCTCCACCTCCACCCAACTCAAACATCCCAATTTTGTGTGTCCCTCTTTCCCTCCTCATGGGTGATCCTTACTTTGGGTTTCAACAAACTCATGGTCCTAGATGTCCATGTTGTCTCTACAACCACTTCCTCATCCAAAACCTAAGGATGGATATGTATGGACTTCATAGGGGTTTGCAAGATTTCTTGCTTACTTTGTTCTCCATGCCTCCTCCTAGGAGATGAATGATGGAGTCATTTCATAATAAGAACTTTCAACAACAAGCCAAAGAAAACTATTTATCTAGATTTTATGATAAGCTAGCTATGTATTAGTTAGTTTTATTTATCTTTGTTCTTGTTTCCTTATTAATGAATGTTTCTTGTTGGTGTGTTATGGATTTAGATTTGTGTGATTCTATCCTTTTGTGCACACTAATCAACTTTAATTTGAAATTAAAATTGAACCTAAATCTATCACAACCCCTAAACTTGACTAAAATTGGTTCAAAATGATATCTAAATTATTTTGTCACCCTTCGTCAAGACATTCTTTGTGAATTTGTTGCTTTATGCAACCCTAGCATATTTTGGTTCTAATAGAGGTAAAAATCCAAGATTTGCAACTTTTTTGAAAAAGTCTTAGTTTTTCCCAAAACCCAGGAAAAACTTGGTTTAAAGTCCTCTGGACGCGGTTCCTTAAGGACCCACGGTTCCTTAGTGATATGGAACCGCCGGCCCACATAAGGTACCGCGGGCAGAATGTGACTTTTGATAAGTTTTTGGTCAAAACCTTTAAACCCTATTCCCAGTCAAGATTCCTTGTTTACTCAAATTGACTAAACATTCCTTGACAATACACTTTTGGTATTCAAATTCTTACCTTGATTACATTTTACTTATACCCCAACCTTGAGATTTCATTCTCACACCTTCCCAACCTTGAGAATTCATTCTCACATAACCTTGAGATATCATTCTCACACTCTCACAATGCCTAACTCCTACATTCCTAACCTTGACATTTCTTTGTCACAACCCCACTCACCCAAAGCTTGCTCATCCAAGCTTTCAAAGAAACCGAAAATCTCGGTTAGACCCGTTTGGGTTAAGAAGAATGAACCATCTTCGTCCAAACCACCCAAAAACCCTACCTTCTCTCCAATCAAGTATTGGAATGAGACTTACACCATAAACCCCATTACCGGAGCAAAAGAACATGTTCCACCACCACCACAATCCTTCACTACCCCCCAACTCAATGAACTTTCCACCTTCCCAAACCTCACAAGGCATTGTGAAAACATCCAAAACCCTTTACCCCACCACCACCAAACCCTAAGTTTGATGCCATACCCACATCAAACGATTTTGTGTTGCATCATGGATCCTCGTGTGATTGTTGCCAATTTCAACAAATTGAACTTGCTCATGTGTATGAGAAGTTAAATTTTCTTGCTCATGTGTATGAGAAGTTAAATTTTCTTGAATTCCTATTCAATTTTTCGTTCCGGTGGACAAAACTTCGAATGATGCATCGTCGTCTTTTTAGTTTTATTTTATTTTTAGCAATCTTGGAAAATATCACTATTAGACTAGCTTATGCTTAGTGGTTTATTTTCCATATTTATTGCTTTTAGATACTCATACTATGTGTATGACTATCCTCTTTGTTGTATTTTTTTTTGTAACTTTTGTGTTATTTGTGTGCTATCTAATTAGTTCTACTTTTGAGTTGATCTTGGTTAAATTTTTACAATTGCTTATGGGTGATTCCATCAATTCTAAAGCTTTAACCCATTGACAAGCCTATCATCTTCATTTTATTGAAGTTTGATTTTGTCAATTACCTCTTTGGACATACTTAGCAAAATACTTGCTTCTAATTTGAGATTTCTTCTCTTTCTCCCTCTCAAGTTACTTAGTAGGTAGTGATCATATATACATTGGTGTTTCTTTCCTTTCTACTAACCTTTGTGTAGCATGTCACCTTAGCTCACAAACTTGGTGCCCCAAGCAAGGGGGAGCAACCACCAAGGGGGAGCTACTAGCAAAGTTAGATGCACTTCAAAGACTTATGCTAACCTTTTTGCTACGACAAAGGGGGAGAAATGATAGTGATAAACTAGTTAATAATTCCATAGTTTGTGTTTATACGTAAATGAGTTTATCGTTTGTCGTAATCAAAAAGGGGGAGATTGTTAATGCACGTAATGCCTAAAAACATTATTAGTGTTAACTAATCTTTCTTAGTTTTGATCACAACAAACCATACAACACATTTAGTGTAGAAACACAAAATGAATTATTTAACTAACACTATCATCAAGGTAATAATCATATCACTAACCTTTCTTAATCATACTTAGTGATCATCAAAATGATTATCCTTAAAACTCACTTTTGCTAATAAGACAAAAGACTTTTTAATAAACTTTCTTTTTTAGAAAATGTTTTATTAAAATGGAAAATGAAAATTTGAAAATGGCATATTCCAAATGCTGTTAGAATATCCTTTGAAGGGTTTAAATACCTCAGATATTCCCACCCCACTAAAAGACAAAAAATGGAGCGGAGTCTAGTGGCGGTACCTTAAGTACCTAGGTGGTACCTTATCGATAAGGTACCGCGGGGTGAGATATGGTACCGCGCACAGAAGACCGTTATAGATCCGTTATACTTTGTCTCCTTTAAATAGTGGGTCAAATCTCATTTTCCAGCAAGCCTCTTGGACGATTTTCTCAGCCCCTTTTCTATTTTCTATAGCATAATCATTAGTAAATGATCACTTAATTTGTTAAGGATGTTTACATATGATTATCCTCTTGATCCCCTCCTTTACCATGTCTAATGAGAAGATCACTCACTCACTAGTGTTGTGATAAAGATGAATCTATGCGCTAGTCATATTCATCATGATAACCCTTTTTGTTTTAGGTCAATCCAATGTATTTATGAATACTTGGACTAGTTGTGTTCATCCAAGTTATTTATGGATACTTGGATTTGTTGTGTACATCCATTGCATATGTGTTTGCTTGGATTTGTGTTGTGTAAATCCAAGCTACATGTGTGTACTTGGATAAGTCTAGTTGAGTTGTAATAGATTTGATTAGTAGTTCTCACTAAACTATAAAGTGATGTGGTTGTGTCTTGTGAGTTCTCACTAAACTTTAAAGTGATTAGTAGTTGTGTTGTGTGAAGTTCTCACTTAGCTTCAAAGTGAAGAGTCGTGAAGATTGGTTCTAGCTTTCGATTAGAACTCGACATCTAGCCTTGTGTCGTAAAATGGTGAAGTAGGCAACGTCATGAAGATTGGTTCTACCTTTCGATTAGAACTCGACATCTAGCCTTGTGTCGTTAAATTGTGAAGTAGGCAACGTCGTGTAGATTGGTCCTAGCTAAAGATTAGGTCTCGACATTTAGCTTAGTGTCGGAAAATAATGTAAGCAACGATGTAAGGTTTTCTCTGCCGAGAAGGGAGCTTGTGAATATAGTGGAAATCTCGAGTAGGTGTACTCGAGGAGTGGAGTAGAAACGAGGATAGAGCCTCGTTGTCGAACCACTATAAATCTTTGTGTCTTCCCACTAGGTTGTCTCCTTCCTTGCTCTTTACTTATTTCATTATCATTAGACTTGCTTATTATTATTGCTAGTGCATTTCAATTAAACCTAATCATTATGCAACATAGCTTTAAGTAAAAGATAGTTTTGATACAAACCAAATTGAAAGTAATTTTAATTTGGTCACCAATCAAAGAGAAACTATTCAACCCCCCCCCCCTTCTAGTTTCTACATTTTTTTTTGTTTTAGGACAGAAAATGGAAAAATAGATGATAAAATGACAATTTAAGCTACAAAGTGAAATTTGAAACAAGTAAGCTCAGATAAAAAGCAAATAAGTTCAAATAAGCAAGACAATAAGCTAGATTAAATAAACTAAAGTTTAGAGGAATTGAAAAATAAGAACATATACCTTTATGCTTAGCTCCTAACCAAAGTAGCCTTTGCACAAAGGCCGGAATCTTCAACCCACTAGATAATCAACTTATAAATTAGCTTATTTCAAGCTTATACCCACTGTTCACCTCTCTTAGGTGAGGCAGCCTTCAACTATTCTTCCTTATTTCTTGATATGAATTTGAGCAACTTCCCTTAGTAATTTGAAAACAAATCTTACATAAGCTTTACAAGCTTATGTGAGAATTAAGATTTTTGGAAAAAAAACAGCTTATCAAAGGTATGAGATAATGACAGATTTGAGATCAAATCTCCAAACAACTAAAAATGATACTGAGAATTAAAAGAGGACAATGGAAAACTAAATCAAACTTTTATTAATTCATAAAAAACATTACATCTTAAACTTAAAATATTGAAGAAAAATAAAATTATAGAAATTAGAAATAAGGAAAATTACACCTTCAATGAGGAAAATCTATAACTATTTATAGAACATCCAAGGCTTCTAGGTGAAGTTTTTCCAGCTCATCTTCTCTCTCCAAGGGTTTTAACATGAGCCCTTGGATTTTGCTTGAAAAATAAGCTTGATTGTGAGCCTTTGATCATTCTTGCAATTTCTCTTTCTTCACACGGATCAATGACGTGGATGGAATGATGTGATAGTTGTGTTTTCTTAACAAAGGATTCTTTGTTAATTTTCATAAAGTTGTGCTTTCTCCTCTTGCACATGGGATTGCCAGGGTGGATTCCTTGGCTGACTTGGCTATTTTCCACATAGGATCTCTTCATTGGTTGATTAATAGTGCTTCCCTTTGATTTAATTAGCTTTTTATCCATCAAGGTAAAAGTCCCCATTTGTTGTTCTTCGTCTGGTAAAAGTGGGAGAGATGGAGCTACAGTAATTGTTTCCCTCTCATTTTAATTACTTTTTTATTTGTTTGACTAGTTTTGACCAGCCATATCTTTTCCTTCTTGTCAATTCTGGCCCTTGTAGTTAGTATACTTTGTTATGTTGTATAAAATGCTTCCAAGACTTGTATAAAGTATAGGAATCTTTCATTTTGGCCCCTGATTTTTGGATATTGGCGAATTTAGTCCCTCAGTATTGTAACATCTTGATTTTTGTCAAATGTCTTTCATATATCTTCATTTCTAATCCTTGATCTTCCCAACTTTTACACTTTTGGTCCTTGTCTCCAACAAATCTTCATTTTAGGCCCTTGAACTTTGGAATTTTTGCACCTTTGGTCCTTTGACTTTGATTTTGTTTGTTTCCTTGACTTTTCTTCAATAAATGGCCGTGAAATCCCGTGTTTTCTTTCATTTTGATCTTTTGTACCTATTCAATACAAAAACACAAAACCACGCGTAATTTCGAATTTTACGATATTAAACACATGATTAGGTCTTGTTTTTCATTGATTTTAGTGGTAAAAGGATAAGTGTTTACACACTTATTAAATCCCCTACACTTGACCATTGCAATGACCCCATGCAATGCATAATTTTAATGCATAAAGTTACATTTTCCTCATAATTAATCTATATTGGCCTTTATTACGATACACTATTACTACTACGATGAAGAGATAAAAACTTTATTTAAGGAAACAAAAGTTATGATAATTTCCATTAATTTTGAAATTATTTGATGGAAGAAACTTGTAAAAAAATCTAAGACTTAGATTAGGGCTTTGGTGTTATGAATATTAATCACCCTCAAGTTTCACGTTCCCCATACCAAGCTTAAAAACAAGATCATAGTTTACCATAAGTTCTTAAGTTAAAACCACTTATATAAGACAATTGCGTAATACTCTTTCTCCAATTCCTAAGTTGTATCTCTAGCTTTTAAGGATTGTCATTCACCCGTAGGCTCATTTGACTTATTTGATAATTATTAGTCCAAAAATGAAGACAAAACGGTGCAAACCCGACACTCAGAACCTAACCTCGTCCTAAAAAACGTTGTCACTAAAGTAAGCCCACATCAAGGATAATTTAACACGATTTGGGGAATAAATTCCCGGATCTGAAATTTGGCCAATAGTAATACTTATTATTTATTCCTCCAAAGTCATGTAGACTTTATGTGGAGTTTAGAAAATTCACCCATCATATACCCTTAGGCTCTTTAAGATGTAAAAGTGCTCCTTATCTATGGTCCACACCCTAAGGCTCCTTGAACCATAAACAAGGGAATTGATTTTTGATCAATTTTTATTCAACACTTACCATGCCATACACCCTAAGGCTCTAATGACAAGGCTCGTGCTACATGCCCCACACCCTAAGGCTCCTTGAGGTCATGTTTTAATCTTATTCTTTCTTTATTTATGATATATATATATATATATATATATATATATATATATATATATATATATTAGGCCAAATTCCGCGGTCCCATGGTCTGAATACCTCCTACTTAGTGGTTATGAGCCACCTTAGTCGGAAGTCCACAACGCTGGCACCCTCAATGTGTTCATGCTTTAATTACAAGGAGATAAAAGATTTGGCTAAGAGCTAAGATATCGAATCTACACCACAAAAATCCTTATTTATTAAGCAATTAAATATACAAGCGGGAAGAAAAAGCCACAAAAACTCATATAAGCAAGCATTAACCCTTAAACTTATTATCAACTCTATCATCTCTCGTTCTCCAAAATTTAAAATCTCAAGGAATGAGACTCGTGGATGCTTAGCCTAATAAACCAATTAAGGTCCATATGGTTAAGGATACTAGCTAGAGTAAACTTGGATAAGTAAACTTGGGTTGAGTCAAAATATTCACGATGGGCCTAATATATCAAAGATATCTAAACTTGTTAAAACCATTTTATTCATTTATTTATTTTATTTTTTTACTTTATTCTTGAAATGGAATTTATAAATACGATGCGATGACAAAAGGAAAGAAAATAAAAGAAAATAAATGGAAATACTAATAGGCCAAAATAGATCAAAAATTTGAAAAATGTTGAAAAATTTTAATTTATCGGTTAATGATGTCAAATTCATGGAAAAGCCTACTAAAATTCGATAGAAGTCCCCCCTACACTTAATATAAACATTGTCCTCAATGTTTAAGCATGTGGGAGAATAAACTCCCCTACACTTAGGACATTGAGTACGTTGTTTAAATCGAGCTAAGGAAGAGACAACTAAAGTGATTACATTTATTCATCTAATTTATATACAAAACTGAATCACAATAGCAAAACCTTATCGAAGAAACCGGGTACACGGGAACATGGGTCGCGTCAAAAACACCAAAAGTGGATTATTAAAGCACATGTCCCTGCACAACATCACAACACAAAACCTACTGGGCTCCCCCCTACACTTATTGGTGGAAATGGGTGAAGGTGAAAAAGGGTGGAAATGATGGAAAAGGTAAAAATCTAACCTAGTTATACGATGCTTGATTTATTTATCACGAGTCTCTAGCTCAACTCGATTCCCCGAATATCTTTGTTAAAAATGGGAAAATCATTGAAAAACCGAGATTTCCAAGGGAGGAAAATCTCTCCATGATTAAAGGTGAAACATAGTCATATAAGGAATACCCCATGAAAATCCACCCGGGTCAAACACATAATTTCCATCACGAAATGAAATAAACCCCGAGGTGGTAAAAGCACACAAGGCAAAGAAAAGTGGGGTACCCTTAGTCAAAATGTTCTTACGAGGAAAGGTGTTATGGTGATATTGCAATGAAAGCACTAAAGTCTCTATTCCGGGATCAAACACCGGTTCCTTAATGGGAAAATAGCAAGAGGTGTTGACATTAAAGCTCAAAATGTCATTTTGATCCAAAGTAGGAGAGTCGTCCTCTTCCAAACTCGATGTGAAAACATAAGTATCATCGGAGTCATAGGAAAACTCATCCTCGTGAGGAAAATAAGAATTTAGAAAGATATCTAAATCCTCCTCAAATGGAATATCCTCTAAAATAGGGGCAATCTCTAAAGGTGGAGGATCCTTTTCAAAAGTCGTAACCCTCAATATAGGAATATAAGAGTCAAAGGGAGACTTAAGAATGGGAGGATCACTCATAGAGATAATAGGATCATTAGGCTCACTAGGTGTCTCGTCAAAACCCAAAGAAATGAGATCACTTAAAGAAGTGTCGTCATCATAGTCATTGTAGATTGGGGTATCAAAGATTGGAGGCTCTAAAGGTGTCTCCCTAAGATTGAAAGGAAAGTGAGCACTTGAAGAAGTGTCATCACTATAGGTGTCACATAGTGGGGTATCCTCAAAATCCGAAGTAGAATGATCACTTAAATAAGAGACATCACTAAAATTAGCTTCCTCATTTTCTTCAAAAAGTGGATTATCATTTGAAGTTTCAAAAAGTGGATTTGAATGTACCATAAAATCATTAAGGTTAAACTTTTTAGTTTCAAAAGGATTGATAAAAATTTCTTCATTATCAAAATTAAGCACATCAATCATATTGACTGATTCTTTTCCTTTTGATTTATTTACCATTTTCCCCATTTTAAAAACTTGTTGATCATTCCCTACTCTAAGAATTAATTCCCCTTCGGCTACATCAACTAATGCTTTTCCGGTTCTTAAGAACGGTCTACCAAGTATTAACGGAATACGAGGATCCATCTCATAGTCGACTACGACAAAGTCCACGGGAAAAGTGAATGTACCAACTCGAACAAAAATGTCTTCGGCAATACCAACGGGGTATGCGAGAGTTCTATTAGCTAACTCGAGAGTCATGCGAGTTGGTACAAGGTCGGGTAATGATAATTGTTTCCATACCGAGAGTAGCATAAGATTGATGCTAGCGTCGAGGTCCGCTAAATCCAGACAATCATCAATTTGAGGAAATGAGCAAGGTAACACGAATCGTCCGGGATCTCCTAGCTTTTCGGGAAGCTCATTGAGAAGAATCGCGGAACAATTCTCATTTAAACGAGTGTTAACGAGCTCAACCATTTTTTATTTCTTATTGAGCAAATCTTTGAACATTTTCACAAATTTAGGCATTTGAGCAAGTGCTTCAATAAGGCTAATGTTAACATTCACTTGGGAAATCATTTTCAAAAATTTGGAAACATGAACGTCATCTTTGGTGAGAACTTTAGCCTTGTCTAACCTAGAGGGATAAGGGATTTTGGGCTTAGACGTTGAAGGTTGAGAAGGAGAAGGACTTGCTTCTTGAACAACCTTATGGTTAAGCTCATTAGGAAATGGAGAACTAGTACTAGGAGTGGTAGTGGGAGGAATCACCGAAGGGGGAGTAGGATTACTCATTATGACCTCCGGGCCTTGTCTCTCCTTTATGGGCGAAGAGATGGAAGGTCCCACTAAAGTGGCTCCACTTCGAGTAGTGATAGCACTCGCATTAGCACGAGGGTTAATCTCGGTATTAGAAGGTAAGGCTCCTTGGGGTCTAAGGGCTTGCAACATTTGCACGAACTTCCTATCAGTGGACTCTTGCATTTGTTTCATAGTTCTCTCATGTTCGGTCAATTTTTGTAGCACCAAGTCCATTTGAGGATTAGTAACATTCCCTTGATTAAACCCTTGATTACCTTGATAATGAAACCCTTGATTTGGAAAACCTTGGTTTTGAAATTGATTAGGATTTTGAAAGCCTTGATTTTGAAAACCTTGGTTATTAAAGCCTTGATTTTGAGTATTAAACCCTTGGTTTTGCCCTTGAAAATTTCCTTGATTTTGATTAAAACCCCTTGCATTTGAATTCCCTTGAAAATTACCCATTTGAGGACCTTGGTTCCAATTTTGGTATTGGGTATTTTGGGCGGGTGGGGGTGGTCTTTGTGGAGCTACAAAACCCGGGGGAGCCAAATAGTTAGTACTCTTATAAGACAAATGGTTAACATCAACGTTTGGTTTAAAGTGAACCCTCTCATTTTCATTGGTGTTATAAGCATAAACTTATTGTTGTTGATTGTAAACCTTGTCACAATTATAATATGAATGTGGTCCACCACAAGTCTCACACGTTTCACAAGTCTCTTTTAAGGCATTTACTTGCACGTTGATGGCTTTGGTATTGTTAGTGGTTTGTAGAGCAATTGTTTCAACAAGCGAAGTAAGCTTATCAATTCTCTTGTCGCTCTCACTAGTACTAGCACTTGCCATAGTAGCCCTAACACTCTTGGTTTGTACTTTTGCCTTGTTTTCAATTATTGCCCAAGCCTCGTTCATGGACTTCACAAGAATATTACCCCCCCGCGGCACTATTAAGTGAGTCTTGGTCATTAAGAGTTAAACCATTGTAAAACGTATTGATTTGATGCACTTTTGTAAAACCATGTTGTGGACATTTTCGTAAAAGCTCCTTAAAACGGTCCTAAGACTCACTAAACGTTTCCCCATATTTTTGTTCAAAGGTAATGATGTCATTCCTTAAAGCGGTGGTCCGTGATGGTGGGAAAAAGTAGTTAATGAACTTGGTCTCTAAATCAACCCATGTGGTGATACTTTGGGGTGGTTCCTTATCAAGCCAAATCCGGGCTTGTCCCTCGAGGGAAAAAGGAAAGATGAGTAAACGAATGGCCTCTTGTGGCACCCCATTGTATTTGACGGTGTTTGCCAATTGTATAAAATGTTTTATATGAGCGTGTGGGTCATCATTAGTACGGCCTAAAAATGGTGTAGCGGAAACCATTTAAATAAAACCCGTTTTTAGTTCAAAATTATTTGCTCCAATATCCGGCACCACAATCGCGTCATCATTTCCTTCAACGTGAGATTGTAGAATCTCAATCATTGGTCGATTATCCGTTGCCATCGTTTTGTTCAAAGCTCGATTCTCGGGATCGGCTTGAGTGACGGTCTTTTTGTTCTTCTTCTTCTTTTTGGAAGAATTAGAAGTATTTGGTACACCACTCGGTATGTGTGCACGCGCGCGAGTGCGCATACAACTAAACACGAAGAATGAGGTAGGAGACCTCGGTCGACTTTGAGAGGAAAGGGATTATCCCACTCGAGGTTCAATATGAAAAAGCTAACAAAAATATATACGTAATACTACTTGAGTTGGCAAACCAATAATCGGTCGTCCCTCTCAATATACGCACAAGCAAGCGGGGAAACGAGGTGGCGCAAGCACTTAAAAACCTTTTTCCTTAGACGGCCTTTTTATAGCGCGTCGCCTTATACCCACCTTATAGTTTGTATAAATCGAGTTCAAACTTTTTATTAGTATTTATCTATTTTGCCTCTTTTTTCCGTTTTGGATTCGAATACAATATCTAGGTGATGAAATCCCAACTAAAGTCTTATTTGGATGCAGGTAAATTGATTGTTCTACGTAATACAATATAGTAAAAGAAAAATATTTTTGTATTTTTTAGAAAAATATATTCACAATAAAAAGCGAAAGAAATCGAAATAAGAAAAATAACAATAATACGTAATATTTTTGGTGTAATACTTTAGGAAAAATATTACTTTTGGATTTTTTTTATATTTTTTTTGGTGCAAATCTTAGGAAAGAGTTTGCTTTTGATGATTTTTTATTTTTTTGTATTTTTAAGTTTTGGATTTTTTTTATGTTCTTGATTTTTTAACAAGAAAAGTAACGTTCAAAATTGAACGGATCCCAAAATCCAAAGCTTCTCACGAAAAATCGTCAATCGTAACGAGCGAAGCGGCAGCGGCGCCAATTTAATGTAGGAATTTTTTCAATTCTTATTAATCTATTGTTCCTCAAATCGTCTCGAATTGATCTCAAATAATTCATAAGATTTATTCGTTTTTGGTTAAGATATATTTTTTGTTTTTATGTTACTTGAATGCACGTAAAAAGATAAAAATAATATTATAGCTACGTAAAATACTTACTAATCTAAAACAAAGTGCAAATACCACAAATAACACACAAAGTAAAAATATAAAATGCACAAATAAAGGAAAAACGCGAATTATTAAAATGCTAAGCTAAAATAAAAGTAAAAGTGCAGTAATATTATTAAATGCTAAAAATGTAAATGCAAAATTATTCTAAAAATTAAAAATTACTAAAATGCAAAATTTAAAGGAAAAAAAAAATCTAATTTTATAAAACTGTAAATTACAAATGCTAAAAATATTAAAACTAAATCTTAAAACTAATTTTATTTATTTATTTAGTTTTTTATATATAAAACTGAAAACGAAATTTTATCTAAGTTGAAATGAAAATGCTTTTACTGATTCTAAACAATGCCAAACGAATCCAGTCCAAAAATAAGCCCAGCAGGTTAAGGCCCAAAAATGGTGTGCGCAGGAAACGAAAACAGGCTGTAAACAAGGGGACCAAGCGCTGCAATTACCTAAATTGAATATGTGGTGCGAAATGGAGGACCAGAATGCAATTTTCGAACTATAAAACCCAAAAACGGACTGAAGCTATTTGATAAGCTCGTTTGAGCTTATTTGTGAACCATTTAAGCTCGTTTTTGTTTCTACTAGTTCCTTATTGAAAATAAGCTATGGAAATCAAATTAGAGCTTATGAGATAAGCTGTAGGTGCTATTTCGACTTTTTGGACTTGTACAAGTTATTGAAAAACGTACTTAGACTTATCTAATCAACTTGAACTTCTTAGAAAATGATTATGGGCTGAGAAAAGTGACACTAGTTCAATAATCTTAAAAATTCATTGATAAAATAAGCAGGAATCTGAAATTAAGCTAAATGAGCTTATTTGATAAGCTTTGACCAAACTTGACTTTTTCTAAAACTTTTCCTTATGACTTGTATTGACTTCTGAACTGAAAATAAGCAAGTTTTATAAAGACAAGTAAGCTACAAAAATGAAACAAGCCAAATAGGAAGCTAATTACAGTAACTTGTTTCTTGGTGGCGTATTTGGATTTTCTGGAACAGGTTGCTTTTTGATGCTTCTCCTCCTAGGCGATCGATGATTTTTGATGAAATTATTTCGTTTTCGTATAATTGGTGTTCTTCTAGATGTAAAAGGGTAGTTACTTGGAATGATTGGTTGAAGAACCCCCATTTAATTTCTTTGTAATTTTTTTTTCTAGCTCCTTGCTAGTCGTAATAAAAGTTGCCGTTCAAAAAAAAAACTTGCTTATTAGTAACAGTGGCTAAATTGCTAACTTTGAGGCCGAATTATGACTTAACTAATAAGCACTGGTAAAAACACTTAACTAGCTTTTAAAAGCCACTAGTTCTACCTACTCAAAACACTGAAGAGTTTAATCTAAATCTCAATAAGCAGAAAGTCATAAGGACTTGAGTAAGGTTGTTTGGACTAAATTCTCAACCCAAACTTTTTTATGACCGTTTGCCTCTTTGACTATGAAGGCTGACTTTTTAGGACTGATTTACACTGGTTTTGACTTAACAAGTGAGATACTAACTGTGAGAACCCGTACTTTCCCAACATTATTTTATTTTTTTTATTCGTGCTTCTTGAATTTTTCCAACGTATTACGTTTTCTTGTATTGCTATATGTAAATCCTGATATTTTTAAATTATATTTTTTTAAGTATTTTTCTGATCATCGATAAATACTTTGTATGGAATTATAAATTTTCATTTTATTTTGCCATATTTATTTTAAATCAATGTTTTTGATTTAAAATCACCCGTGTGCGTTTTACAACGAGTTTATTCAAATCAATGTACAACGAGAATTCCTAGTGATCGCGATACCGACGGATGCCCAAAATTTTACGTTTACTTATCGATTGTTTCGATAATTAATATTTTCGATGATGTCGTTTTAATTACGTATTAAGTCGTGTCGAGAAATCGTATAATCATTTTTACGATGCATTGTAACTTTTGAAAAGTATTTTTACGAAACCCGAGCCCCGTAAATATTTTTAATATTTACCAATAACCATTTTCTACCCTTTAAAACTATTAATTGTATTTAGATCCACAAGTTTGCAAATTGGCAACTTTGGTTCCTCCACTACCTACCATATATAAACCCATTTCTTCCACTTCCACTCACACATAAACACATTTAAAAAAAATCACCACTTCTCCATCCCCTCTCCATTTTACCGCCACTCCACCACCACAATCCACCACCATCTATCATGATTTGACAAAAACTAAAACAAGACCCATTCATAAAATTCAATAGTGATTCTTTTGATACTAAAATCACCCACATGCATCAAGATTTCAAGAACTTTTGATTTCATGATTGTATGATGTTGTAATCATCTTGCATATGTTATATTTGGTAAAATTATCATGTTTTGATCCTTAAAAGTCTTGTTTTGAATCTTTGATTTTTGTTACATTTTTCATACAAGTGTTTTTAGGAGTGTTTGGTTGATGGGTATGATAGTATAGTGATCCTAGGGGTATGGGAATGATTGGTTTTGAAAGAAAAATAGATTTGTCATGTTTTCTAAAAAGCTAACTTGGGACAGCAGCCTTAAACATGTTTCGCGGGTTTAAGGTCTGTGAAAGACTGAGATTATCTGAAATTGTTGTAGAGTTTTCCGAGACGGTTGTTTTGGTATAAGATAGAGCTTATAACTCATTACGAGTCAAAAGTTATGCTAGTTTTAGTTTTCGTGTACCGGGAGACGCAAGTCGGCACAATCCGAAATTGTGGCTGATTTTGGGTCGACTCTCGGGGACTTTAGGATTGGTTAGATAGTTGATACTACTGATTTTCAAAGTTTACAAACTGAGTTTGATGAGTCTAGTAGTGGTTTCAAAAGACGGATTGTCGGGTTAGTACTTTTAAAGTGGTCCAAACGGTTTTACAAAACAAGTGTACAAATCTGTCCTAAAATTTGGAGTCGAGTAAAGCGTCGAGCTGATGGATTTTAAAGTGTGAACTTTGGCTCAAATTTTGGTGAGGTCTTATACAGGTTATAAGTGACCTTGACACCAATTTTCTTGTAAAACGGACAAGTCTAGATAGGGTAGATCGGTGTGTACATTCGGGGTGTACTTGCTGATTTTTATTTTGGACACGTAGTTCAATGCTTGTGTTGCGTGAGTTTGAGTGTTCACCATCGGACATGGTGACTTACTCAAGTGCTTAGTCATTATATAAATGACTTAGCTACTGGTCCAAATAAGGGTAAAGGATAGTTTGACTTGCGTTGACTTGGCGTCGTATGACGAGTCATTTTCAAGTGTTCAAGTGTTTTAACGAGTAACGTTGGATAAATGGGTAGTATGAATTCATTTGATTCGTGTCAATGGTTTTGAAACGTGTATACTTTGAAAATATTTGAGTCATGTTATATTTGGTATATATATCGATATTGAGTTCGAGTCTTAACGCGCGCCTTATTGTGATAGGTTGCGGTTTTCATGTTTTCCCCGGGCACCCATATCGTCGGTGATCGTCTCACTACATTGTTTCTACTCAGTTGCTGAGTACCGTGATTGACTTAACACGTGGCTAAGGGCCACGAAATTTCTAAGGATCAAGGAGGAGGAATTGTTTAATTTGCGTGTTTGGATTAATTCCTACTTGTTATGAAGGTATAGTCACTCCTAGCATTTTAGTTTTGATGTTACTAGTACTTTGATTCTTTTTATTCATGAATTTTGAATTCCTTGGGTGAAACCCACTGAGATTATAGATACTTAGGGCATATTAGGACTTAGGACACTTGCGTGGCGATTTGGTATAGCCTAAGTGTTGCTTGATTGAGGTTAGGTAGCTAAATGGAGTTGTTTTTGTAGTATGAAAATCACCACAGAAACAAACAGGTCATGGCAAAATTTTCATAAACATATGACCTTGTTTTTATTTGAAAAATGGATACCCGCTGATGTGATTAGTATGTGTTGAGTTGGATGGAAACGGGAAGTGTCCGGATGAGTCCGAAATGGTCGTTTTACTAAACTAGGTCAAATCTGAATGTTATGCTTAAAACGTGGGTAAATTGACTTGGGTAAAAAGGATTAATTTATGATTTTATGACTTTTTACAGTATCTTCAAATATAATAAAACTTCTCTTTTTGGTTTCGTATCAAAATCTTTTACCGATTGGGATTTATGCTTAATCTACCGTAAGGTACGAAAGACGTTTACAACTTTCTGTTTTGATAGTCTGTCACTACAAGTGCATTTCCCGTTGATTGAAAATAGTTCTAGGGCTGTTCTTTCCCAACTTTTAAAGGTAAGAGAAATACCTATACATGTCAAGAAATTTCACCTCCTGTACAATTATAGATTTTTAGATATGACCAAATCTTCACAGCCTTTTTCAGAAAACTGAATGCAGTCCCTTGTTTTGGTTTTACAAACCGAGTCTTAAACGTGTTCGGAACCCACACATAAATGCTTGGACCATCATACAAGGTTGATATTAGGTTATTACAGTAGGTTCAAGGTGATGGGTCAAAATTTTAACTTAAGCTTAGGTCTCGCCATCGCACGCAAGTTACCTAGTCATACTATGTCCCACCACTTCTAAAACGTTATTGCTTCATTGAACGCATTCTTATTACGCGTCACCATTGCATAGGTCCGTGAAGACTTCTTTTTGCTCAGCCCCTTTTACCTTGTGATTACTTACTAAAGGTGAGTTCATAGCCCCTTTTTACTTGAACAATGTTTCTAAATGCGGGGTGAGATTTTACATGGTGGAACACATCCATTTAAAATTGTATACTATCCAGAACTTGTATGCTATTCAGACTTGTATGCTTTCCAACAGTTTTCATTGATATTATTGCTTATAGTTAATAGCCTTAAGTTTCCTCTCTTGATCATGAACCGTTAATTGTCCCGTATGCTTTGCGCTAAGCGCGAATGTTGTGGGTGGATCCATCGGGATTGACAATCCCCGTCCCGATTACCTTGACGCACTTACATTTGTTTATACTTGAGTATTTAGGCTAAATACTCCCTAGAGGAACTTACTTTGAGTTAAGCTTCGGTTCATGAACTAAACAGTAATAATATTGGTTTCAGACTATGGTTAATGATCATAACCATTTTCTCTATTTACTTGTTTTACAAATGAATGCTTGTGTTCCACACCTTTATTGCTAAACCTATGAATTTCACTCAACTTTGTGTTGACGATTTTACATGTTTAATCTCAGGTATTATTACTTAGCTTTGCTTGGATGGGAGCCCGCAGGATATTATCGCAGCTTGGAGATTTCTGTGATGTTTTTAAAAGACTGGTTTTAGTATAAACTGTCAGAAATTTATTATATCTTTTGGGAAACTTTATGTTATAAATCATGATGAAATAATATATCTTTCCGCATATAAAACTCTGGGACCTATGTTTAAAACTCTGATCATTTATGATGTGATATATATGCTTTTATTACGCCAGCTTTGTGTCAACTGTAATTCATTATTTCTTGTACTATGACGTGTTACCCCCTCGTTTCCTAGTTGTTCCATGACAGATTTTGGGGGTCTCACAGATTGGTATCAGAGCGATGGTTATAGGGAACTGAGTCGTTTTTCAAAACTTAGTCTATAACCGAAAGTTCAAATATTTTATTGTTTCTAAGTGTCAAACACAGAATTTGCCATTGCTGTTCGATATCTTCGCGGGTAACTCTCTAATCCTTATTATTTACTTTTAATTATCGTTGTAGTATTTCATCTCTTGATTACATTTTGAAATATTACTTTACGCTAATGACGATAATTACTATGTCTTTTCAAAGCCTATGTGCTTCATGAATTATCATTGAATGTTACTGTGATTACATCTGCCTATACTGTATTTCTTGAATTCTTGTTCTTGTGAATTGATCTTATTGCAATGATATTATATCGTTATGACGTTACATACTTGTATTCAGAGCGCGTATGCTGCCGACTTTTCATACTCATTTTTCTGAGTACTATTGCTATTTCATTTATGCGTGATACGACTGACTTTATATGCTCGTTCGGTTTGAACCGTCTGTTTTTCTTGACTCGTTGATACATGTTGTGCATACTATCGCGATACCATTGTTCGGGATTGAATAAGTGTTGTTTTCGATGAACTTCTGATTTTCATTCTACTACCGTGTGTGTTGCTTTCATTGTTTATTTCCCTTAAAATATCTACTTAGATACGCAGATTTTCTTTCTAACCATTCATAATTGAATTTCTAGTCTATAGACCATTGTGTAGCTCAATGTGTCTCCCAGAAAGACTAAAGGACATCATGTGAGTCTCACACCTCGAAGAATTCATTGAATCAGTGCTGAATAATATTGTGGGTTTTCATAATCTTGATTTACCTTTACGCCACCGTTTTACGCGACACTTGTACATGGATTACATCTTACTTCATTGACCATTCTACGTTTCGATTTTAACTTAGAACATCAGTTGTACCTTGAACACATAATCGTCATTTATTATATGATGATTGTTTGGAATACGATCCTACTTGTATCCTCCTTTTTCATTGAACCTCCTCGCTCCAGGAATGCCACTTGTTATTGTCCCGTTTCTTTCTCGATATATCTTGTGATTTTGGAAATCATGCCACCAAGAGACCTTTTCTGCATTGCATCTTGCAGCCGAAGACATGGATGATATGCGTCGTTTTTTTTATGTCTGTGATTATCGTTGGCATTCTTGAACCATTTCTATATTGTGTTTTCTTTACATGACTAATTATACATTTTACCTTCTTTCGTCTTTATGGAATCCACAAGTCCTATGTGTACATTAATTTTGAGTTATCATGAAATTTGGATTCAATTTCAAGCTGTGTCGAAAAATATACTTTGTACAGAAACTTTACAGGAAGTTTAACAGTGTCGAGAAAATATTTTTATAACTTTAGACATAAAATATATATATTTCTACATGTTGAGACGTCCGTTTAGGACATAAAATTTGACCAGTAAACTTTAAAATCGAGCAAATTACGCTCATTTGAGATTGTAAAATCTAAGAAGTTATTTTCTGAATAATGCTAAAATATCATTTTGTTAACAGATTTAATGCTAGGGCATTTTCGTCCATTTTTATTCCGTTTCAAGTCTCGGTTAAAACTGGAAAGTTGTTCAAAACATTGTTTTACATCGAAATGCATTAGACTTTGAGTCTTAGAATATCGTTTAGTGAGTTAATTGGTCTAGTCAAACCCAAAGGTCAAAACTAATAAAAGTTAAAAACATGGATTGAAGCGTTTTTGAGTTCGTTTGAGCTCGTAAAACTTTAACTAATGATATTTTGCAAACTAAAAACAATGATTGCGTTTGAAAAGAATAGAATAGTAACTTTGAGTTCGGTCATACATGTACCTAGATCTTGAACTTTTGAAATTCGGTAACTTCCTAATATAGAAGCTTTTCGAAGTGATTGTACTATTTGTTAACTGATACCCTACTTTCTTAAAAGTATATTTTTGTCAAATAAATTACGATGTGCACATACGGATTCCTTATTCCTTCTTTTATTTATGACTTATTTGTCATTCTATTGTCTTTCTTTGCTTCTATCGTACCACTGATTTGGACCGAGATTTGAAGATCTTTCTTTCATATCGTTTGTTATCATCTTGACACGTGTCTCCTGACGATTTTCGGCTAAACCTCTTGAAACCTAATCACCTTGTAACCATTTTATTGGCTGTATTGAACTACTCCTTACTTCCCTCTTGTAACCCACTCGCTACTTTATAAACTATTGTCATGTTACCATACAACTCAAACTGGTCTGGTTTACGAATCATTTTAAAAAAAGGTTTCATTTGGGCTTTCTTAAATAATTGAATGCTATCTTATAAAATTAACTTATATTAATTTTACAATGTATTTTCACAAATTGTTCTAATACGGTCTTATAAAGAACCCTTGTAACTATACGAATTGTCGATTTAAAACAGTTAGCCAGTAACTTATTAGCAAATAGTTTCATAAACTATTTTGATTTCTGTTTTTACAAATGGCATTATATGCATATTTCAAATCATATGATATGTAATATTGGTTGACGAAGCTGAGCATTGCATTGCTAGTCCTGAATTATGCATGGCCTGATCACCTATGCCTAATTTAGAAGGAGCCATGCAAGGCCAAATAGTAGTCACCTTAAATATTTAACCAAGAATCAACTTTTTAATTATGCTTCTTAAAAAGTTAGATAAATATAAGTTTTGAAAACTTTTACTTCTTGTGCGAGTAACAACAGTTCGCGACATACACCTATGAACCCTTATCCTTTCTTGAACAAAATACATGCCTCAAGCACATATTTCTTTACTCAATGATCCTTGCTTTACTTGTTACCTCATCATCCTCATGATACAATTTTCGTTACCATTTGCCTAAATTCTTACCATTGATACCCGACTTTAAAGTTTCAACGTTGCTATGCTCCTACATCGATTGACCATCTCTATCTATTTTGGTAGACCTTCGAAACGTCTCTAGACGCGATTAGTGATTTATGACTGGACGTGAACGATGATTACGTGTAACTGCCATGATATGTGTTAAGATACTATCGTCTTGAAATTTCATTCGTGTGAATCATGTGTTGATTTCGCCTTTCATTGCTAATGTTGTTCATCTTACTGGAACTTCTCTCAATTGACTTCTTAAGAATTTTCTTTGATTCGAAAATTCGTTGTGTGGCTTTTCCCTTTCGATCGTATTTCGACCACCGAGAACTTAATAAGCCGTTATTGGTGACGCCAACCGCATTCGTGAATTAATCTTGCTATAATCATTGTTTCTTATTATTTTTATTATTGACGTGACTATTCTACCACGTTTGTTAAGAATTGATACGACTTCCGTCTTATTCCTTTGTATATTGCTCGCATACAGATTGTTGACCTTTATATGATTCACATTCGTTGCTGTCTTGTCACCTTTTGAAAACCAGAAACTGTTACGTGTTTATCATTTGATATCTTAAACACTTTCTTAAATTTCTAAAAAAAATTATTATTAATTTTTAAAAACATTTTATACATTTTATCAAATGTTTAAATTATCAAAATAACTGTTTCAAGTTAAGTATCGGATCTATATATCCTCTTTGGTAAATTTACCTAATGTTTCAAAAGATATCAAGCTGTATCTTTTAAAGTATTTGATTATATCATACTTTATTGTCAACCTAATAAAATTATTTAAATTAATTTATAATTTCTAACAATGATTCAAAATAACTTGGAAAAAAAAATCTGAATTTTCTCTAATGGTGACGATAAACCCGAGTTTTAACGATAATTTAATACAGTCATCCAAAAGTTCTTAAGCCGATAAGGATAACTATCTTGAACTGTTCTACTTTTGCTTTGAAAATCCTGATCAAGAAAAAGATATAGCAACAGCTTACTCCCTAAATATAGATAGTTTGATTTTAAATCACTACACCTTGTGAAATTTTCTTTTAATCAAGGAAATACATAAACTGAGTTTTAAAGTAATACCAAAATCCTAGACAACTGATTGTGACAACTTGTATTTTAAACGATCATATGTTATTCATTTTTCCCTTCTATTTCTCTTGTAAATAGATTCTTACGTTTTAAGATTTTCACGTTTTACAGTTGCACGATTTGCGACCCCTTGTTGATTTACAATCTTGGTTCATTTTATCGCACTTTGCCTGTTTAAGCGATTCTTGTGTTCATTCTTGTTAGTTTATCACACGTATTTCCAACAACTCTATCTCTCAATGTATCTCCGTATTGAAAGATCGTTATCCTAATCCAAGACTGAAAAGTTATACGAAAAGGAGTTAAGAAACTGAAGCATAGTGAATTCTAACCGTTAAGATTCATCATGGTACGGAAGTTTACCTGGGAAGCAATGAATTTTGTTCTACACTTTGTACCTCCTCTTGTTTGCATCTTCTACTGTTTTCAGGAGAACTCTGGGGACCAGAGTTCCTTTAGGGGGGGAAGACTGTGAGAACCCGTACTTTCCCAACATTATTTTTTTTTTATTCGTGCTTCTTGAATTTTTCCAACGTATTACGTTTTCTTGTATTGCTATATGTAAATCCTGAGATTTTAAAATTATATTTTTTTGAAGTATTTTTCTGATCATCGATAAATACTTTGTATGGAATTATAAATTTTCATTTTATTTTTCCATATTTATTTTAAATCAATGTTTTTGATTTAAAATCACCCGTGTGCGTTTTACAACGAGTTTATTCAAATCAATGTACAACGAGAATTCCTAGTGATCGCGATACCGACGGATGCCCAAAATTTTACGTTTACTTATCGATTGTTTCGATAATTAATATTTTCGATGATGTCGTTTTAATTACGTATTAAGTCGTGTCGAGAAATCGTATAATCATTTTTACGATGCATTGTAACTTTTGAAAAGTATTTTTACGAAACTCGAGCCCCGTAAATATTTTTAATATTTACTAATAACCATTTTCTACCCTTTAAAACTATTAATTGTATTTAGATCCACAAGTTTTCAAATTGGCAACTTTGGTCCCTCTACTACCTACCATATATAAACCCATTTTTTCCACTTCCACTCACACATAAACACATTTAAAAAAAATCACCATTCCTCCCTCCCCTCTCCATTTTACCGCCACTCCACCACCACAATCCACCACCATCCATCATGATTTGACAAAAACTAAAACAAGACCCATTCATAAAATTCAATAATGATTCTTTTGATACTAAAATCACCCACATGCATCAAGATTTCAAGAACTTTTGATTTCATGATTGTATGATGTTGTAATCATCTTGCATATGTTATATTTGGTAAGATTATCATGTTTTGATCCTTAAAAGTCTTGTTTTTAATCTTTGATTTTTGTTAGATTTTTCATACAAGTGTTTTTAGGAGTGTTTGGTTGATGGGTATGATAGTATAGTGATCCTAGGGGTATGGGAATAATTGGTTTTGAGTGAAAAATAGATTTGTCATGTTTTCTAAAAAGCTAATTTGGGACAGCAGCCTTAAACAGTATGTTTCGTGGGTTTAAGGTCTGTGAAAGACTGAGATCATTTGAAATTGTTGTAGAGTTTTCCGAGACAGTCGTTTTGGTATAAGATAGAGCTTATAACTCATTACGAGTCAAAAGTTATGCTAGTTTTAGTTTTCGTGTACCGGGAGACGCAAGTCGGCACAATCCGAAATTGTGGCTGATTTTGGGTCGACTCTCGGGGACTTTAGGCTTGGTTAGATAGTTGATAATACTGATTTTCAAAGTTTACAAACTGAGTTTGATGAGTCTAGTAGTGGTTTCAAAAGACGGATTGTCGGGTTAGTACTTTTAAAGTGGTCCAAACGGTTTTACAAAACAAGTGTACAAATCTGTCCTAAAATTTGGAGTCGAGTAAAGCGTCGAGCTGATGGATTTTAAAGTGTGAACTTTGGCTCAAATTTTGATTAGGTCTTATACAGGTTATAAGTGACCTTGACACCAATTTTATTTTAAAACGGACAAGTCTAGATAGGGTAGATCGGTGTGTACATTCGGGGTGTACTTGCTGATTTTTATTTTGGACACGTAGTTCAATGCTTGTGTTGCGTGAGTTTGAGTGTTCACCATCGGACATGGTGACTTACTCAAGTGCTTAGTCATTATATAAATGACTTAGCTACTGGTCCAAATAAGGGTAAAGGATAGTTTGACTTGCATTGACTTGGCGTCGTATGACGAGTCATTTTCAAGTGTTCAAGTGTTTTAACGAGTAACGTTGGATAAATGGGTAGTATGAATTCATTTGATTCGTGTCAATGGTTTTGAAACGTGTATACTTTGAAAACATTTGAGTCATGTTATATTTGGTATATATATCGATATTGAGTTCGAGTCTTAACGCGCGCCTTATTGTGATAGGTTGCGGTTTTCGTGTTTTCCCCGGGCATCCATATCGTCGGTGATCGTCTCACTACATTGTTTCTACTCAGTTGCTGAGTACCGTGATTGACTTAACACATGGCTAAGGGCCACGAAATTTCTAAGGATCAAGGAGGAGGAATTGTTTAATTTGCGTGTTTGGATTAATTCCTACTTGTTATGAAGGTATAGTCACTCCTAGCATTTTAGTTTTGATGTTACTGGTACTTTGATTCTTTTTATTCATGAATTTTGAATTCCTTGGGTGAAACCCACTGAGATTATAGATACTTAGGGCATATTAGGACTTAGGACACTTGCGTGGCGATTTGGTATAGCCTAAGTGTTGCTTGATTGAGGTTAGGTAGCTAAATGGAGTTGTTTTTTTAGTATGGAAATCACCACAGAAACAAACAGGTCATGGCAAAATTTTCTTAAACATATGACCTTGTTTTTATTTAAAAAATAGATACCCACTGATGTGATTAGTATGTGTTGAGTTGGATGGAAACGGTAAGTGTCCGGATGAGTCCGAAACGGTCGTTTTACTAAACTAGGTCAAATCTGAATGTTATGCTTACAACGTGGGTAAATTGACTTGGGTAAAAAGGATTAATTTATGATTTTATGACTTTTTACAGTAGCTACAAATATAATAAAACTTCTCTTTTTGGTTTCGTGTCAAAATCTTTTACCGATTGGGATTTATGCTTAATCTACCGTAAGGTACGAAAGACATTTACAACTTTCTGTTTTGATAGTCTGTCACTACAAGTGCATTTCCCGTTGATTGAAAATAGTTCTAGGGCTGTTCTTTCCCAACTTTTAAAGGTAAGAGAAATACCTATACATGTCAAGAAATTTCACCTCCTGTACAATTATATATTTTTAGATATGACCAAATCTTCACAGCCTTTTTCAGAAAACTGAATGCAGTCCCTTGTTTTGGTTTTACAAACCGAGTCTTAAACGTGTTCGGAACCCACACATAAATGCTTGGACCATCATACAAGGTTGATATTAGGTTATTACAGTAGGTTCAAGGTGTTGGATCAAAATTTTAACTTAAGCTTAGGTCTCGCCATCGCACGCAAGTTACCTAGTCATACTATGTCCCACCACTTCTAAAACGTTATTGCTTCATTGAACGCATTCTTATTACGCGTCACCATTGCATAGGTCCGTGAAGACTTATTTTTGCTCAGCCCCTTTTACCTTGTGATTACTTACTAAAGGTGAGTTCATAGCCCCTTTCTACTTGAATAATGTTTCTAAATGCGGGGTGAGATTTTACATGGTGGAACACATCCATTTAAAACTGTATACTATCCAGAACTTGTATGCTATTCAGACTTGTATGCTTTCCAACAGTTTTCATTGATATTATTGCTTATAGTTAATAGCCTTAAGTTTCCTCTCTTGATCATGAACCGTTAATTGTTCCGTATGCTTTGTGCTAAGCGCGAATGTTGTGGGTGGATCCATCGGGATTGACAATCCCCGTCCCGATTACCTTGACGCACTTACATTTGTTTATACTTGAGTATTTAGGCTGAATACTCCCTAGAGGAACTTACTTTGAGTTAAGCTTCGGTTCATGAACTAAACAGCAATAATATTGGTTTCAGACTATGGTTAATGATCATAACCATTTTCTCTATTTACTTGTTTTACAAATGAATGTTTGTGTTCCACACCTTTATTGCTAAACCTATGAATTCCACTCAACTTTGTGTTGACGATTTTACATGTTTAATCTCAGGTATTATTACTTAGCTTTTCTTGGATGGGAGCCCGCAGGATATTATCGCAGCTTGGAGATTTCTGTGATGTTTTTAAAAGACTGGTTTTAGTATAAACTGTCAGAAATTTATTATATCTTTTGGGCACCTTTATGTTATAAATCATGATGAAATAATATATCTTTCCGCATATAAAACTCTGGGACCTATGTTTAAAACTCTGATCATTTATGATGTGATATATATGCTTTTATTACGTCAGCTTTGTGTCAACTGTAATTCATTGTTTCTTGTACTATGACGTGTTACCCCCTCGTTGCCTAGTTGTTCCATGACAGATTTTGGGGGTCTCACACTAACAATCTCTAATACATAGTTATAAGAACTAAAGCCAACACAACTTAACCAAACACCCCTTATCAGACAGTAAATATTATAGGCTTATGAATCTGGTAATTAGAGACTTAAACTGAACTTTTAAATGCTTAACAACTAAGTAAAGACCTATATAATCAGACAATAAGCAATTAAAACTGAGTAAAAGACTAACAAAGAAAATGACCAAAATACTTTCGTATTTTTTTTTATTTTTTTAGGACAGAAAATGGAAAAAGAGATGATAAAATGACAATTTAAGTTACAAAGTGAAATTTGAAACAAGTAAGCTCTGATAAAAAGCAAATAAGTTCAAATAAGCAAGACAATAAGCTAGATTAAATAAACTAAAGTTTAGAGGAATTGAAAAAAAAGAACATATACCTTTATACTTAGCTCCTATCCAAAGTAGCCTTTGCAAAAAGGCCGGAATCTTCAACCCACTAGATAATCAACTTATAAATCAGCTTATTTCAAGCTTATACCCACTGTTCACCTCTCCTAGGTGAGGCAGCCTTCAACTATTCTTCCTTATTTCTTGATATGAATTTGAGCAACTTCCCTTAGTAATTCGAAAACAAATCTTACATAAGCTTTAGAAGCTTATGTGAGAATTAAGATTATTAGAAAAAAACAGCTTATCAAAGGTATGAGATAACGACAGATTTGAGATTAAATCTCCAAACAACTAAAAATGATACTGAGAATTAAAAGAGGACAATGGAAAACTAAATCAAACTTTTATTAATTCATAAAAAACATTACATCTTAAACTTAAAATATTGAAAAAAAATAAAATTACAGAAATTAAAACTAAGGAAAATTACACCTTCAATGAGGAAAATCTATAACTATTTATAGAACATCCAAAGCTTCTAGGTGAAGTTTTTCCAGCTCATCTTCTCTCTCCAAGGGTTTTAACATGAGCCCTTGGATTTTGCTTGGAAAATAAGCTTGATTGTGAGCCTTTGATCATTCTTGCAATTTCTCTTTCTTCACACGGATCAATGACGTGGATGGAATGATGTGATAGTTGTGTTTTCTTAACAAAGGATTCTTTGTTAATTTTCATAAAGTTGTGCTTTCTCCTCTTGCACATGGGATTGCCAGGGTGGATTTCCTTGGCTGACTTGGCTATTTTCCACATGGGATCTCTTCATTGGTTGATTAATAGTGCTTCCCTTTGATTTAATTAGCTTTTTATCCATCAAGGTAAAAGTCCCCATTTGTTGTTCTTCGTCTGGTAAAAGTGGGAGAGATGGAGCTACAGTAATTGTTTCCCTCTCATTTTAATTACTTTTTTATCTGTTTGACTAGTTTTGACTAGCCATATCTTTTCCTTCTTGTCAATTCTGGCCCTTGTGGTTAGTATACTTTGTTATGTTGTATAAAATGCTTCCAAGACTTGTATAAAGTATAGGAATCTTTCATTTTAGCCCCTGATTTTTGGATATTGGCGAATTTAGTCCCTCAGTATTGTAACATCTTGATTTTTGGCAAATGTCTTTCATATATCTTTATTTCTAATCCTTGATCTTCCCAACTTTTACACTTTTGGTCCTTGTCTCCAACAAATCTTCATTTTAGGCCCTTGAACTTTGGAATTTTTGCACTTTTGGTCCTTTGACTTTGATTTTGTTTCTTTCCTTGACTTTTCTTCAATAAATGGCCGTGAAATCCCGTGTTTTATTTCCTTTTGATCTTTTGTACCTATTTCACACAAAAACACAAAATCACGCGTAATTCCGACTTTTACGATATTAAACACATGATTAGGTCTTGTTTTTCATTGATTTTAGTGGTAAAAGGATAAGTGTTTACACACTTATTATAAGCCAACTGCTTACTTGAATGTTTTATATAAAAGCCAAAAAAATAAGAATGTGTAGCAAAAATGTCCAAGACTCGGACCTAAGACCTCCCACACCACACAGCCTTAACACACAACACGCAAACCATTTTCCTTATAAGGACTTTTACCTTCTATTTTCTTTTCCATATTCTTTTAACACTTTTTCTTTTCTTTTTTTCTATAATAAGTTGGCAACAACTTATTTCTTATTTACAGCTTATTTTCTCTTTGCACAATTTTGTTTTTGTACTCAAAGTTTTTTTCACACCGTTTCTCTCATTTTCCAAAGTTTCATTTCATTTGGTTTAAGTTTTACTAGATAATGACTAATTTGTCATGTTCCTAATGTGCTTATTTGTATTTCTGAGCTTATCATGTTAGCTTATTGTGAGTTTCTTTTTCCCACTGTCTTCTTATTCTTATTTCCAGCCTTTTCTTAAGTTTTCAGATCATATGGTGTAGAATTTCACAAACGACTATTTTATGTTTTTGTAAAATCTATTTTTGCTTATTTTGTGCTTAATTCATAAGCTTAATTTATTTTTCTTTTTATAGCTTGTTTATAATCTTATTTTAGGGACCCTTGTCCATTTTCAGGTTATCTAGTTGTCTTATTACTTTTTAGATTTTTCAAAATAGCTTATTGCTTATTGCAATAAGTTACAAGCTTTTTTATTTAAAATTCTCAGTTTTATACTTGCTTAGAATTCCATTTTAAGCATTTTTTCCATTTTACTTTTTTTCAAAAAAATTGATTGGGCTTTTTGGCCCGATAACTTTTTTGACCAATTTTATACGATTGAGCTTTTTAGCCCATTTGTATTTTAAATTAGTTTTTATTTTTATTTTTAGTTTATTAAATTTAATTTTAATAAGTTTTTCAAATTTTTTAATTTTTGCATTATTTTAATATTTAGTCGTTTTGCTTGATTTTACGTTTTCACTCTTACGTCCTTGTTTTTATATCCTCAACGGCTATCTTCGATCATTTGTCCGAATCAGTTTTGTGAATCTCAAATTGATAATTTCTTGACAAACACGATCCCGAGAAGACTTTGCGTACTTTTTATTCGTTACTTTGGAGGTCTTTATCGACTTACATATTTTATTTGACGTCTATTAATTACGTATAGTAATCCTTTCAATCAGTCTCATTTTTTCTCCACATAAAAATACCCGCGAAATGCCGGGTTAATTTGAAAAAATTGTAAAAGGTGAGTGTCTGCAAAACAAATGAAAAGTTGGTGGATTAAATAGGTAATTTTTACTTTATAAAACAACTTATCTATGACAAACTGTATCGTGGTCAGTACTGACACAAGTTTAATGTAAACTTTCTTTTTAGCATAAACTCAAACAACTAATCTCCGTTATCCATTCTTTCATCTACTAACATCAAACTCAGTTTTATTTCTATTTTTTTAAATTAAATATCTCACAACCCGTTAATCGTTACGCAAAACAAAACATAACATCCGACGAGAATTAAATCATCTTTCTATTGGGGCACGTGTATAAACTTTCGACGAACTTATTTTTTTTCGAGAAAATCATTGATGAGATGGCATTTATACATGATCTCATCGTTCTTTTCGGGCTTTAAATGCACTAAAATGTCATAAAATACCATATATATGCTTGTGTTTGTTTACTTGTGTGTTTTAGGTATGGATATCGTGAAAAAGACAAAAGATCACAAGATACAAGGAAAAACGGACACGAGAAACGAAGCCGTACAAAGAACCGGGCCCTAATCATGGAATTTTCATCAAATACCCTTGAAGACTTGAAGACAAAACAAGATTGATCCTTATTCTTTGAAGAAATGACACTTAAAACCCTTGTATATTAATAATTACAAGTTTGGTCCCTTAAGTTTGTCAAAATTGCAAAAAGGTCCTTCAAGATTGAAGAAATGGCAAGACTAGTCCCTCAATAATTTCAAAATGCCAATAATGGTCCCTCAACAAGTGAAAGACTCATTGAAGACCTTTGAAGATCAACATTGTCCAAGATTAGTCCTTAAAGAATCACCAAATGTCAAATTACATCCTTGATAACCTTTTATCAAAAGTTGGTGCCAAAATTGTCAAAGTGGGAAAGTTAATTACAAAGGATATCAACTTTTAGGCTGGGAATCTTTAAAGGCCAAAAAAACCAAAAACCAAGGACCAAAAGTGACAAAGCTGAAACATTTAAAAAAAAGAGGCGCCTAACACCCACACCACCCCCAATTTCGGATCAAATGGTAATTGTTCATCATTCTTACCACCCCAGATTTTACCTTCACTTTTCCTTGGGTAAAACTCAATTAAACTTGCACACACTTAATTCACACATGCCAAAACCCTTCCCACTCCTAAAAACCTGCATCCCACTCATGTGCACCAAAACCCCAATTCCCCAATCCACCAATCACATCATTCCTTAGCCCCCAAGCATCATGACGTGGCTTAAATCAATGGCCAAGATTATTTGCTTCCTCCCAAAGCAAAATAAACGTTCAAGATCAAGAGAGGACAAAATGCACTCAAAATCATTCAAGGGCACATTTGGGATTTTCTATGTATTAGGGTTTTATGTTTTTATGCTTCTAGGATGTTCTATAGGCTCTATAAAAGGAGACCCAAGTTGTGGTGATCCCTTTGTTCCAGTTTCTAGTCTCTCACATGTAATTCCTTTTTAAAGAAATAAAAAGTTTGGTTTTTGAAATATTCAAGTGTAATTCCTTTTTTATTGTTTTTAAAAGTTTGTGTGTTGTGAGGAGATTGATTCTGAGTTCCACTTTGTTATTTGGTTAAGCAACTTTGATTTTCAAAGTTGTTTAAGGTTTTGAGATTTTGAGAGATTTTGGTAAAATCTTCTCAAAGGTTTTTGTTGTTTATGGTTCATGTTTGTTGGTGATTTAAGTGTTTTAGAAACATTTTAAGAAGATTAAAAAGGTTTTGGAAGAGTTTTAAAAAGAGAAAAAAAAGAATCATATCATATCATATTATTTTTGTCCTTGTTTCTTTGTTTTGTGTTCAAATAGGTTGAAGGCTTGTTGATTTAGTTCAGCTCCAACCCGGGTTGGATTGGAGGAGGGTTATACACCCTCTAGGGCTTTGGATGTAAAGCCCTAAGGTACAAACCTTGTTCCTTGTTTAAAGTTCATAAAAGTGCTAGTTTATATGATCTTAAGTGATTTGTTGATTAAGTGTGTTATAGATAGTGGATTTGTGTTCTCAAGTGTTGTTATGCATGTTTTGAGATATTGGAACAAGTTTAATCAAGTTTTGTAAGGATTTGATGTGTTAAAAACGATTTTCAGAAAATTAAAGGGTGTTTGGCAATACGGATTAGCAGGGTATAATCATTGATTTGTGTTGCTAAAAGGTGTTAGATTGCTTGTTTATGGTTAAGATAGGTTATTAGTAAGTAGTTAATTAGTTTGGAACAAGATTTGAACAAGTTTGTTAGGTTTTTAAGGTAAAAAGGGTGTTAAAAATCTGCATATTGCTATATTGCTTGGTTTTTCATGATTTTGATGCTTAATCTTTGATTCTTGTTGTTATTTGTGTGTTACTTGACTCCTTGAGCTTCAATAAGCTCAAGGGTGCCCAATTGTCCAAAAGTAATCTCCAAACAAGCTCAATTGGCCAAGTACTCTTGGTCAAGAACTTAGCATAACCTGCTAGTGTTCAGATTTCAACTGGCACGTCATACAAGTTGCGCCGCAAGACCTACTTGTTGCGGCGCAACACAAGGAGCTGCAGATTTTTGTATCCCCGTTTCACAAGTTGCGGCGCAAGACAGAAGCATTGCGGCGCAACTTAAGGTGCTGCTGATCTAGGTGATCTCGCAACACTAGTTGCGGCGCAAGACCCACCTAGTTGCGGCGCAACTAAGTGTTTTAATATTATTTTATTAATTAATTTTCAAAATTTTATTTTTCTTTCTTTTTCATTTTTCCTAGGATCTTTGTCATTGATTAGGACTATTTTCATTTTTAGATTATTTTTATAACTTTTAGATTTATTTTTATAATTATTTTAAGTTTAATTAGGTTTTAATTATTTTAAATCATTTTTAGAGTTTTAAAAATAATTTTAATAGGTTTTAATTTTTAGAAAATTACTTTTTAGTCTTATAATAATATAAGTTGAGTAATTATTCAATAAAATCATATTTTTGACATTTGAATTAATTAAATTTAATTTTAGGGCTTTAATTAGCATTTAAAATTAATTATTTAATTAATAAAAGGTTTTAAAATATCTTTATTGGATTTTTGTCTTTATTTATATTATTTTAGACTTGTTTTAGTCTTTTTAATCTTTTTCTTGATTTTGTTTTTGGTTTTAATAATTTTTAATTTTAGTGGTTTTTCTACGGTTTTACGTTTTCGTTTTTTACGTCATAGTGTAATTACCAAGAAACCGTCATTCCATCTCATCATTATTAATCTCAAATATATACAAGTTAATTCACAACACCATACCTCCTTGGGAAACGAATCTTTCTCATCTTTTTAAGTGATTGAGGGTCATTACTTGTGGTTTTCCTAAATCACTCGTCGATACTTACCGCTCATATACGTTCTTTTTGTTTTCCTAAACAAGAGACGTGTTTTTACTACAATCATTTTGGCGCCGCTGCCGGGGAGGTGTGTCGTGTCTTAATTTGGAAAATTTTGTTTTTGATATTATCCATAAATAATATTTGTGTTAAGTGGAACTCCCTTAACACGTATTATCGGTTTTCTCGGTTTTTCTTTGTGAATATTATTAATATATTGTATTAAGTATCACAACCAAAATACAATATCTCCAAAAGTGTGAAAACACAACCTTGATTCGGGATTTCATCACTCGATCATTGTATTCGAATCTCAAACAAAAAGAAAAGGCAAAAATAGATAAATACTTTCGAGAAGCTCGATTTTGAAAGATACGAACTATAAGGTGGGTATAAGGCGGGTATTATAAAATATACCCTAAGGAAAAAGGCTCTTAAGTGCTTCGCGCCGCCTCGTTTCCCCGCTTGCTTGTGAGTATTTTGAGATTGAAGGCTAATCGAGGGTTTTGCCGCCCAAAGTATTAATACGTATACTATATTTGCTTGGTTTCTTTGTGATTAAACCCTCGTGAACAATTTGGTTTTCACCAAAGTTCTAAAGTCATTCGAAGGCGTTCACTCCACGTGATCGTTTTCATTCCTTTGAGGCTTCTCTAATCAAGAGTTTGATTCGAGGAGAGATTTTGTAGATTGTTGTCTACGAAGATACACCAAAATCCAAAAAAATTAAATATCATCAAAAACACAAAAAAATTGAAAATCCACAAAACAACCAAAAAGAATCTTCTTTGCTTTCCCTCTATTTTCATAATTCTCTTCTTTCACCCTCTAAACGTTTAATTCTCGTAACACCGTTTATGTTGCATCATGTCTAATGATGAGGGATATTTCTCGTGTCCATATTGTGGAGGCCCACCCGATGGGGCTAATTGTTTTAATTGTGAAGTTTATGGAGGTCGTGAGGGTTATATCTATAACTCTCCTCCACGTGGTGATGGTGACAATTTTCAATCTAACGACCAAGGTCACCAACCACATTCGTCATTTGATTCGTCTTTTAATTGTGGTGAAAATCAAAATGAAGAAATGAGTCTTAATGAATCTTTTTGTGATTATATGAGCCGTCATAACAAACTTATAGAGTCACTTCAAGAACATGTGGTCGATCTCGATAAGTATTACAAAGAAAAATTGGAAGCCCAAGGGGAGACTTACAAAAAAATGGAACACGATTATGACACCCTTCTTGAAGAGCAACAACGTTTGTATGACCAAAATCAAGTGATGTGGAAAGAATGCATAGATAAAATTAATAATGATCACGCTAATGAGAGAGATAAACTTCTTTTAATGTTCGAGGGCTTAGTGGAAAAATTCAATTCTTTGTCTAAAGACACCAATCCCAATCCCGTGGGAGAGGTTCAAGTTACTTCGACTCCTAAGACTCGTACGTCTCGTATTGATCCATATCTCTCTAATTTTAGATTCGTGCAACCATCGTCATCAAGTAAGAACGTAGAGGCAACGAAACCGTCATCCAACGAAGTTTTGAAAAATGTTTGTGAAAATAAACCTAAGGAAAAACTCGTAGGATATTTGGGAGTTTTAAATCTTGTACCTTGTAAACCTAATTTTTCTAATGAAGATGAAATTATTGAGGATTTTCTAAATCAATATACACTTAATTTTGAAGAAATTCCAATAAATGATTTTAAAGAAGAAAAATGTGAAAAGGTTTTAAAGGAAATCATGAAACCCACGTTGTTACAAGATGAACGACAATTAATTCCGAAGGGACGTGTTAGTAATTTTGCTAAAATGTTCGAGAACCCACGTTCGATCCCTTCGAAGGACAAAGTTGAAACCGTCAAGGCAAAATCGTCACGAGACGAGCCTTTTGCTCCTAATCCCACATCATGTGAGATTTTGGATTTATCATGTGAGAAGTCCGCCGATGGCCTTGCTCACATTGATACGTTTTTCGATATCGAGGTCGACACGACAAAGGCAAAATCTTCAATCGAAGAGCCTTCCATTCTTAGTTTCACGACGGTTGAAGCTAGTGACTCGATTATCGACGATCTTATTGCTCAACCTCTTCCACGAGGAAAAGAAGACGTTTTTGATCCCGATGGAGATTTTTCCGAGATCAAACGTATTCTTGACAACCCGCCTTCGATTTTCGAGTTTGATGAAGACCATTACGTTAGCCCGGAGGGGGATATTTTTCTAAACGATTCATGTTTTAAAAATTCAAATCCTCCTCCCACCTTCAAGATAAATGTGAAAAGTTTAAGTGTGCCTAGAACTATTTTAGAAACACCAAAAATTTTCAATTTAATCGACTTGGGTTTTCGTAATAATGAGTTAAAAATTGACAAAGGAAAAGATTTTACAAATGATTTGAAAATTTTTCCAACTCTAACTCCGTCATCACCTCGATTGATTGAATTTGCTACAAACGCGTCTACTCCTTTTGACGACGTTTTGTGTGGATATAGTATGGGGGAAGCCCCACACTTCTCCACCGAGGACGAGATTTTTGACCCCGGTATCACATTTAAGATAAAATCTCGGTCTTCCACCGATGCAATAAATGGAAACTATATCTATTTGCTTGGTGCGAGTCTACCTCGAGTAGCTCAAACGTTTGTCTTACCAATTGTCTCACCCTTCTAATTCTCATCTATTTTCTTCAAACTCTTTGAGTTTATGGCACGTGTTCAAGTGGTGTTAATTTGTTTTCCCAATGGAAACGAGAACGCCATCTTCGACCCCGGTATTTTGCATCATCTAAGGACTTAGTCCTTTATACCGGTTGCTTTTTGGGCCTTGTTTATCATGTAAGCCCCATCAAAAATTGACCACACCATGATTTCCCTAAATGTTCACATTTTGAGGGAATCGAGTCGAGCTTTTGACTCGGTTATCAAAAACAAGGTGCCTCGTGGGGGAGATCCCATGCTTATCTTTATGCTTTATGTTCACTAATAAGGGGACTTGTACCCTTCCAACTCGTTGTCTCGTGGTTGTTTGTGATTGTGTTATCTAGATCATCATCATCGTCTACGATTGAAGACTCTCGTGTTCGTTTACGTGAGCCTCCATCGTTCGTTTGAAGAAGTTTTTCACGAATCCATGACATATCCTTTATTGTTCTAACAATTATCTTTTAGCATAATTAATAAACGGCTTTAGATATATTGTTGATCACCCTTTCCATGCTAGATCCTAAGCATTCGATTCTTCGTCTCTAGTATGGGGGTGCTCCACCTTTAGACTCGAAACATTGAGGACAATGTTTACTTTTAGTATGGGGGGGTGAATAGGTACTTGCTTTGCTACGCCCTCACGTGTTCCAACTTTCAATGTTTTGTTTTGCAAATAAGGCTAAGAATAGCCAAATTTTAAAATTTTTCTTAGTTTTCATAAGTGTTTTTAAGACACGAATGTATATTTTCCGATGGGTAGAATAAGAGTTAATTTTTGACTTGATGGGCATTTGGAGCCATTTACATTCCTTAACCCGCTCAATTCAAGTTTTGCTAGACTTTTATATAGGGAGCTTTAAAACGCGAAAGTCTTAATTCATTCGGGTTAAGAACAAGAACTTTTCGCAAGTTCCTATAATTGATTCTAGAAAGTCACTTATCAAGGGAACTATAAAATGCATTCTCTAAACTTGAAAAAATCCAAGAAAGTGCAAGATCCTATAGGTGGCTTGAAAACCCAAAACTTTGATTTGATATAGTCTTAATGAAAGCTAATCCAAATTTGGCTTAATTTTGACTTGCACGGCTAAGTATTCACGAGTCTCTTTAATTAGAGGTCTTTAAATAGTGAAGAACGAGAAATGATAGAGTTAGACAAGTGATCATGCTAAACGTAGAACATGAAAATGTTCTTTCAAAAACTCATATGTTTTTAATTGTGGCTTCTTCTTCCCATAAGATCAATGCATTAGGAATAAATCATAATTGCAATAAGTAAGGTCGTACGGTTTGAAAAGTTACTTAGCCTCTAGCGCAAGATCGTTTAAAAGTTGCTCGGGGTTGAATAGAGTTCATAGCCAAGGCATAACTTATTGAAGCGGGACGCGAAGATTGGCGATCATCCAAAAAGGCCCTAACAAGGCATGAGGAGCTCTATTTTTGCTAAAGATCCAAAGATGATGTGAAGTATCATTATTCCAAAATCAATATGAAGGATCGAGACACACGACGAGAAGCTATTACTCCCCTAAAGAATGGAGAAAGTCTATCCAAAAAGACCCTAACAAGGTATGAGGATAAATATATCCAAGTCCGAAAAGGAGGCGGATCGTTGTATATCAAAGTCCAAAGTAAAGATTGAAGAAAAATGATGAAGTCGTGGTCCTATATGAAGAATCTCTCAAAAACGTCAAGTGAAGAAATTCCAATTATATGAAGAGAAGACCATAATTTCGAGAACGTCTTCCCAAGATTTGAAGTATGAAGTACATGCCAAATATCGGTCCGAGAAAGGTCTCAAATCGTGAAACGAGTTATGCCAAGATATGAACTTAAGGAGATACACGAGAAGCCGTTTTAAAAGATTTTGTCCTTCGGCTAACTATTGATCAAATCGTGCTACTTTGCTTTCGGACTAATAACTACTCAAATAAGTCAATATGAATCACTTGTGATCCATGACAATTAGATAAAAAAATGCTAGTAACCCATTTCCTTTTATAATAACTAGGATTGCGGGGAGAAAAAGTATTACACAATTTGGACGTATGAGTAGTGTTAGCATTGTGACTTGTACCAACAATGATCTTGTTTTTGCACTTAGCATGGAATGTATGACAATCAAGGATGACGAAATTTACTCTAAGGGACATTAACTTGTTTCTATTCTTAGACCCTAAAAGTCACATTTTGGTGATGAAAATCATACATAATGTCTTTACACATTCTCGTAGTATGTTGCAAGTCTTTTACTCTTCAATAAAGGTTAATAAAATTGAACTTTGGTGATGCTTAGATACTTTATTTTAGCATTGCGTGAGGGCACGGCAATGGCTTAGTATGGGGGAGTGATGAGATGGCATTTATACATGATCTCATCGTTCTTTTCGGGCTTTAAATGCACTAAAATGTCATAAAATACCATATATATGCTTGTGTTTGTTTACTTGTGTGTTTTAGGTATGGATATCGTGAAAAAGACAAAAGATCACAAGATACAAGGAAAAACGGACACGAGAAACGAAGCCGTACAAAGAACCGGGCCCTAATCATGGAATTTTCATCAAATACCCTTGAAGACTTGAAGACAAAACAAGATTGATCCTTATTCTTTGAAGAAATGACACTTAAAACCCTTGTATATTAATAATTACAAGTTTGGTCCCTTAAGTTTGTCAAAATTGCAAAAAGGTCCTTCAAGATTGAAGAAATGGCAAGACTAGTCCCTCAACAATTTCAAAATGCCAATAATGGTCCCTCAACAAGTGAAAGACTCATTGAAGACCTTTGAAGATCAACATTGTCCAAGATTAGTCCTTAAAGAATCACCAAATGTCAAATTACATCCTTGATAACCTTTTATCAAAAGTTGGTGCCAAAATTGTCAAAGTGGGAAAGTTAATTACAAAGGATATCAACTTTTAGGCTGGGAATCTTTAAAGGCCAAAAAAACCAAAAACCAAGGACCAAAAGTGACAAAGCTGAAACATTTAAAAAAAAGAGGTGCCTAACACCCACACCACCCCCAATTTCGGATCAAATGGTAATTGTTCATCATTCTTACCACCCCAGATTTTACCTTCACTTTTCCTTGGGTAAAACTCAATTAAACTTGCACACACTTAATTCACACATGCCAAAACCCTTCCCACTCCTAAAAACCTGCATCCCACTCATGTGCACCAAAACCCCAATTCCCCAATCCACCAATCACATCATTCCTTAGCCCCCAAGCATCATGACGTGGCTTAAATCAATGGCCAAGATTATTTGCTTCCTCCCAAAGCAAAATAAACGTTCAAGATCAAGAGAGGACAAAATGCACTCAAAATCATTCAAGGGCACATTTGGGATTTTCTATGTATTAGGGTTTTATGTTTTTATGCTTCTAGGATGTTCTATAGGCTCTATAAAAGGAGACCCAAGTTGTGGTGATCCCTTTGTTCCAGTTTCTAGTCTCTCACATGTAATTCCTTTTTAAAGAAATAAAAAGTTTGGTTTTTGAAATATTCAAGTGTAATTCCTTTTTTATTGTTTTTAAAAGTTTGTGTGTTGTGAGGAGATTGATTCTGAGTTCCACTTTGTTATTTGGTTAAGCAACTTTGATTTTCAAAGTTGTTTAAGGTTTTGAGATTTTGAGAGATTTTGGTAAAATCTTCTCAAAGGTTTTTGTTGTTTATGGTTCATGTTTGTTGGTGATTTAAGTGTTTTAGAAACATTTTAAGAAGATTAAAAAGGTTTTGGAAGAGTTTTAAAAAGAGAAAAAAAAGAATCATATCATATCATATTATTTTTGTCCTTGTTTCTTTGTTTTGTGTTCAAATAGGTTGAAGGCTTGTTGATTTAGTTCAGCTCCAACCCGGGTTGGATTGGAGGAGGGTTATACACCCTCTAGGGCTTTGGATGTAAAGCCCTAAGGTACAAACCTTGTTCCTTGTTTAAAGTTCATAAAAGTGCTAGTTTATATGATCTTAAGTGATTTGTTGATTAAGTGTGTTATAGATAGTGGATTTGTGTTCTCAAGTGTTGTTATGCATGTTTTGAGATATTGGAACAAGTTTAATCAAGTTTTGTAAGGATTTGATGTGTTAAAAACGATTTTCAGAAAATTAAAGGGTGTTTGGCAATACGGATTAGCAGGGTATAATCATTGATTTGTGTTGCTAAAAGGTGTTAGATTGCTTGTTTATGGTTAAGATAGGTTATTAGTAAGTAGTTAATTAGTTTGGAACAAGATTTGAACAAGTTTGTTAGGTTTTTAAGGTAAAAAGGGTGTTAAAAATCTGCATATTGCTATATTGCTTGGTTTTTCATGATTTTGATGCTTAATCTTTGATTCTTGTTGTTATTTGTGTGTTACTTGACTCCTTGAGCTTCAATAAGCTCAAGGGTGCCCAATTGTCCAAAAGTAATCTCCAAACAAGCTCAATTGGCCAAGTACTCTTGGTCAAGAACTTAGCATAACCTGCTAGTGTTCAGATTTCAACTGGCACGTCATACAAGTTGCGCCGCAAGACCTACTTGTTGCGGCGCAACACAAGGAGCTGCAGATTTTTGTATCCCCGTTTCACAAGTTGCGGCGCAAGACAGAAGCATTGCGGCGCAACTTAAGGTGCTGCTGATCTAGGTGATCTCGCAACACTAGTTGCGGCGCAAGACCCACCTAGTTGCGGCGCAACTAAGTGTTTTAATATTATTTTATTAATTAATTTTCAAAATTTTATTTTTCTTTCTTTTTCATTTTTTCTAGGATCTTTGTCATTGATTAGGACTATTTTCATTTTTAGATTATTTTTATAACTTTTAGATTTATTTTTATAATTATTTTAAGTTTAATTAGGTTTTAATTATTTTAAATCATTTTTAGAGTTTTAAAAATAATTTTAATAGGTTTTAATTTTTAGAAAATTACTTTTTAGTCTTATAATAATATAAGTTGAGTAATTATTCAATAAAATCATATTTTTGACATTTGAATTAATTAAATTTAATTTTAGGGCTTTAATTAGCATTTAAAATTAATTATTTAATTAATAAAAGGTTTTAAAATATCTTTATTGGATTTTTGTCTTTATTTATATTATTTTAGACTTGTTTTAGTCTTTTTAATCTTTTTCTTGATTTTGTTTTTGGTTTTAATAATTTTTAATTTTAGTGGTTTTTCTACGGTTTTACGTTTTCGTTTTTTACGTCATAGTGTAATTACCAAGAAACCGTCATTCCATCTCATCATTATTAATCTCAAATATATACAAGTTAATTCACAACACCATACCTCCTTGGGAAACGAATCTTTCTCATCTTTTTAAGTGATTGAGGGTCATTACTTGTGGTTTTCCTAAATCACTCGTCGATACTTACCGCTCATATACGTTCTTTTTGTTTTCCTAAACAAGAGACGTGTTTTTACTACAATCAATCATATATGATCGTATCACAAATCGTATATGATTTTCTAAAATCATATATGATTTTCTGAAATTATATATGATTTTCTGAAATCATACTGTATATGATTTTGGGAAATCATATATGATTCGTGATACGAGTCATATATGAGTTTCTCAGACAAAAAAGAATTTCGTCGAAAGTTTATACATGTGTTACCTTATAGAAAGATGATTTAATTCTCGTTGTAATGGTATATTTTTTGTCGCTTGATGATTTATCATTTGTTAGATATTAGACATGTATACTGCGCTAATATTATCACAATAGACCAAGGTAGCGGTAAAAATATTTTTAGAAAAATAAAATAAAAAATAAAGTGAAATGAAGATTCTTGATTGATTGAGTTTATACTAAAAGTGAAGTGTACATTGATCTCAACTAGGTCAGTACATTTCAAGGCCAACATCGCTCTCAAGCAAAGAACTTAGTCGAATAGTCCTAGTTCTGAGCTATTCATGCAAGACATGAAACTCGTGAGCCATACCAAAATTATGATTTTACAAATTTGACTTTTAATATATGTGTGTAGATGTGAGTTCGGTTTTAAAACTGCACGGAATCAATCCTTAACCAAGAGAAGCTCGTGAGCCATACCAAAGTTAACATTGCAATATTGGTTATTAAGTTGAGTCGAGTTAAAAATCTTCAGCTAATTAATGAGCATTGAAATAACAATTAAGGAAGCTCGTTATAATCTTGGTGTGAGGTAAAATCTTTTAAGTAAGCCGTATTATTGACATAATAAAGGTACGACTCGAATATTGGTGACTTTTACGACAAAGAATTAAATTTAGATTCTGTATTAGAAAACAAAACTGGAATAAAAGAAAAGCTGAAGTATTGCACATGATTTTGTGCAGAGACTTTTAATTGTAAACCGTATGCAATAATATCACATGAGTACATAAATGTACGTACGTATTATTCATTGATTTAACTAACGTACATAAAATAAATCTTGCGTAAATGTCAAAAACAAAACTCCAAATATTAAAAAACATTTATTTTTTTTGTCACAAGTGAAGTCTCGTCGTTGACACTGAAGGATAGTTAATCAGTCTCTTGTATAAACTCGTCTTTTGGATTGCGTCTTATCGTTTCTGTATTATTTTTTTTGGCATCATTTCTCAGTCTCTGCTGAAGTCATATGTCACAACAATTCGAAGTTAAATGAATCGGGTTAGAATTACCTATCCTCCATAAAGAGTCGCCTCTAGTTAGTTATCGGCCATAAAACTAATCCTCGGCAAAGCTGAAGCCTGGGACCATGGATCAAGATTTGGATAATTATTACTATATACTGTTTTGAGAAGCTAAGTGGAATATTTTAATGATATTGCGTCATTTTGGCGGGAAAACACTGAGTTAGTAGATCCTCCACTTTCGCCTCTTACTTGCCTCTCTTGCTGTGCTGGATTCGTTGCTGTGCTGGCTTCATTGCATGTATAAAATTAAAACACGTTGATTAATTCATGGACACGTGTTAATTTTCCGATCCAACATATACAAAACTAAAAAACACACACAACTAGCTATCCATGTGTTTTCTCTCACCGCAAACCACATGAACCAAATCCAAAACCTTAATCTGAAAAATCGGAAATCCTAAAATCGCGATTCAAGAATGTTATTGATTATAAGATTAATAAAGCGTAAGTTCTATCAAGAAAGTTTTGTCTTTTATTATGGAACTTAGTTTAAATTGATTACCTTTCTTTAGTTTCTGATTCCAACCTTGATAATAATTATCATGGTTTTTGTTTGATTTAATTTAATAGGTATAAGCCAGTTGAAGATTGAAAAGTTGCTCTTGAAGAGCTTCTTTGAAATACTAGAGATTAAAGCTACAAGGTGATTTTTTCTTCTATATATTTTGATATTAATGTTTTTATGTGCCAAATTATTGGTTGGTTGGTATTGATTTGACCATTGAATTATGTTGATTTTTGGAATAGATTGTGGAAAATGATTAAGGGATGTTACGATTGGCTTATTTTACCGGCTTACGACCAATATTTATATTTCGGGAAAGCTTATGAGCCGAATTTTTTATGAGGTTATTAGGCTCAGTTTCTGTACTTGGTGATCTTAAATCACAAAAACAATTTTTTCCTAACATTTTCATAAAACTAACATTAAAGTAATGATTTTAGATCTCACTTATATCTGAGTATGATGAAGTGATCTTTTTCTTTTTCCTGTTAGGTTGGAGGCGAATGATGATGTTAAAGACGCATTCTACCTGTTTGATGTTATGTCTAAGAAATATGGTGTAGCTACGAATGAGGTAATTTTGAAATGGTTAATAAGGATTTATCAATCATATAGGTTTTTTCGATACATGCTTCAATTGCGTCAAGTATGGTTTACCATTACGTATTAGGTTACTATTCGGATATATATATATCTGATTCTATCGATGTATACGTAAATTAAGTGGTGTTTGGCTAAGCCTAAGTAAGGTGACCAATAGCTTATTCTATAAGAAAAATGTAATAATTTTATAATTTTATAACTATTTGTCATTGTTTCTGCGTTGCTAATTCTATTCTATGGTCAGTGTCACATATCATATATACGCAATTATACAAGCATGTTAATGGGTCATGCTTTGTTGATTTGGCAGAATAGGGACTGAACATGAAAAGTTTGGTTTTGATCTTAAAACGTTGCGACCTATGACATATGGTCAAATTGCTTACCTTCTTAATGCTATTTCCGAGAGATTTGACTCGGAGAAGACCATGGAAGGCGAAAATATAATTTGTCTTAAACATGTAATTGCATATTATATGTAGTTGATATCGGTAGAATGCATTTGTTTGAATTTAAGCATCACTCGACACAGACTGTGTATTCTGCTCATGCATATGCATCTTTAATAAGCAAATAGTGGACAGAAATTGGTGTGTGGGAAAAAATTTTAAATCGGAAACTCTTAAATGCCACAAAATTTAAAAATTAGACATTAGTTTCACGTATCCTCTCAAAGTTAAAATATGCTACTAGGGTCTGCAATTTTACTGATGTGTGATATTCCAATAATGGACCTCGGTTACTAGATGCTACTAGGGGTGCTATTTCCACAGCCGTTCAGCGGCTTGAGTGTGCTATTATAGGCTGCAATATCAGTTACTGGATGCTATTAGGGTTGCTATTTCCGTATCCGTTTTGCGGCTTGAGTGTGCTATTATAGGCTGCAATATCAGCATCCATTTGTGGCCTTTAACGTGTTATTACGGGCTGCAATTTCAACAGCCCTTTAACGACTTTAACGTAGTATTAGGTCCTGCAATTTCCGCAGCTATTTAGGGTCTTTAGCGTGCTATTAGAGGCAGCCATTTGATGGATTTAACCGTTCTATAAGGGGCTGCAATTTCAGAATGCATTTGGTGTGTTCAACATGCTATTACGGCTGTTTGGATTAAAGGGTCAGATGTTGTACGTAATAGCAAAAGAAATTGAGCTTTGTTAATTTTTACATATAATATGTAACAATTTTGGTTACATACATAATTAGAAAGTAACAGTAATAAAGATTTATTTAGATACATGTTTAGTTGCAGGTTTTTACATACTTATGTTGTCGTAGAATGGACCATTGCGGATTACGATAATTACCTAATTAATCTTACCTAATTAATCTAAACGAAGATACTTTAAAAGGTACAATTTGTTTTGAAATTTAATTGTAGTACATGTTAGCCAATATTTATGGGAAAAAATTCCACAGTATATTAGAATGGAGCGTTGCGGATTACGATAATTACCTAATTAATCTGAACAACGACACTTAAAAAGGTACAATTTGTTTCGAAATTTAATTGTAGTACATGTTAGCCAATATTTACGTTATGAGCATTAGTGTTGCGACACTTAAGAAGACTTCTGATTTTCAAGCACAGTATGTTGTAGAATACACACATATGTTGAGAGCTATTTCATTTTATGTCGTTCACCGTCTCTTTACTGCTATTAGTATTTTCTTGATTAGTAATGTGATAGGTTTTAAATATATTTTGTAGATACAGACCCATTTAGGAGATACGTTTACGCTTACTTCAGAGCCAGCTTAGATCTCCACTTTGGCGCTCACCACCTGCAGTTGAGACAATCGATGGTCACTGTGATGGATTAAATAAAAAGGCAAGTGTTTCTAGACATGCTTTTGGGATCATTCATATGCGACACCCGTAAGTTCGAAGTCTTTATATAAGATAGATGCACACTTTCTCAAGGACTCCTCAATCCTCGGATTAATTTTTGTTTCTTTGGCAGTTGCAATTTGTTGCTCCAACAGCTTTTATCTTTTGATTATGTGAAACTCAAATATAGAAGACGCGGCGTTTTGTCGCATACTATAGGTGTAGAGAAAAAGGTGTTGTGCTAAAGTTTCACGCGTTTAACGAGCTCAGAAATATCTATTTTAAATAAGGACAAAACTCAATAAGTCACAGGTTTGTGCTTATGTTAAGACTTTGGTCATTATCATTCGAATCAAAGCGTTTTACTTAAATAGTTTTTGTGTGGCGGAGTCACGGGTATAAAAACCGCTTTCATAATTTTTTCATCTAATCTTTGATCTTGGTGTATTAGTGGTCTGGATTGGTTTTATGTATTAGATTGTTGCATGAATCGATTTGATTTGTGTGTTTTTATTGGTTTTGGCCTCTCAACATGTTCGAAAAGTTTGACGTACACTTTATAGTTTTGGTTTCTATGTTTTTGTATTTTGATAGTTAGAATTAGAGATTTTTTAGTTAAAATAAGGTAGGGGGTACGGGATTGGCTAATTTTGGCTTCTAATCCTTGGAAATTGGTGTCCTAATTTGCACCTCTTATTTCATTGTCACAAATATTTAACATTTTGTAAAATTCCATGATGATTTACGAAGTCCGCAACCATCTTATGAAACTGCAGGGAACGGGTTTGGGACGTGAGCATGCTGAAACTGTGAACTCGTCACTTCCAACTGATGGGAACGACACAGTCAACTAACAAACGTAAGCGAGTATCAAAGTAAGATATGGTGCAATAAAAGATGGAGACTGTTGTATGCCGTTCGATTGCGTTTTTTGAGGAATACGCGTAGAAAGAGTAAGATTACATCATCGCCTTATGGTTTGACAATACCTCCTTTGCTGGGGAAGTCTGGCACGCAAGAGAAGGAAGACGAGGGATAATTTGCCAGTTGACATGGTCGACACAAATGAGGGTCAACTCATCTTTTTTATTCTCACTTATTTTTGCATTTATACATTTGTACAGTAGCATGCTTATACTTCATTCGTATTATGTAAACAACGATTTCCCATGAAGTAAAATTGATATTGTTGTTGGTTGCTAATAAATGTGCAAATAAGTTACCTGCATTTAAGTTTGATCTGAGTTAACAAAGAAGAAAAGTAATAAGCAGAAACATACATGTGAAACGATAAAAACACGTTATACAAGAACGTTAGAGTGTATAGTGTTGGTCTTAAGAAAGTAACACGATAATAAAACCCCCGCAGCGAAGCGCGGGTATTTCCATACTTGTTTCTATCTACATACGTTCCTTTAAATATTACAATTTAGGCAGATTGGAGCATTTGCGCTTCCATATAACCAAGAAGGTTCCGACAGGATCAGTTTTACGAAATTTCTTTAAAATAAGAAAAAGAACATGGAGTTATAAGGAGATAACTAAGACTTTATGTTCTACTAACTGGGATTACAAACAGATAAAAAGTTCTGAAATTCATCCCTTAAATCCATCCACACAAAAATCAGCAAACCTAAAAAGAATCAATCAAAACTAACAAAACCCTCTCAAAAAAAGTCAAAGTAAGACTTTTAAAAAGTTACCTCAATCTAAAAACCACAACTCCCTCCCTTTGCTTGCCCTTTTGTATCTACAAACACTAACCAACCTCTTTCTATGTATACTACTCATACCTGCTCTAGAGATCGATCATATCATACTCAATCACAGTCCAAGCCACAGACTTCCAACACGATCCCATCTTTACTAAGGAACGGGTTAACTCTGACCCATAAAAGCGTAAGGATAGAAGCCAAAAGGATTGACCAAACAATTAATATTGTTGGAACATTGCTCTGTTTTCCCATCATACCCTTGAGGAAAGGATATAGATGGAGAATGACCCATATAGCAAAAAACAGCTTCCCGAATAGTGGACCCCATGATTCGTATCCATTGCTTATTGCATCCGAGATCCCGACAATTACACCAACCACGTTGAAGATTAATAAAGTCAACGGTGGTATCAGGAGAGTAGTCCATTTGAAGAGATAGAGCTCGGCAAAGTCCCCGTCGTCACCTCCTTTTGAGGTGACAGTAAAATTTGTGTCAACCCCGGCCAACACTTTTAGGAGACCTTGAAAGAGAGCAAAAAGATGAGATGAGACACCACCAATGACCCAAAACTGCTCGTTTCTCCAAAAGTCATCTATACCGACACCGCTCCACTGTATCTCTAAGCAACTTGTCACGGCGATTGACAAAAACATGAGCATGAAGATAATGCTAGCATAGTTGCTTATCTGCAAAAAAAAAAACTACTATGTGATAACTGCTTATTACGACTGTATACAATAATGAATAAATGCCTTCATATAGGTTTCTCAAGTTATGAAGGACGATGACCACTAAAGATGACAAGGATAATAATGTTTTATGAGCTTTTCTTACCTCTGGAACAATAAATTTCCCGCTGAGGAGACAGACGGCTGGAAGGGTGCAATAAGCAACCAACGGGAGAGATGTCAGTGGATAAACAACAGAGTTTATATATGAAAGCCTTTCCAAAGGCTTCAAACCGCACCCATAACCGTACCAGATCGGACAATGCTTGCTCAACAAGATTTCAACAGACCCGAGGGCCCACCTAAGAACTTGATGAAGACGATCAGAAAGATTGATTGGAGCTGAACCCTTAAATGCAGGCCTCTTTGGAATGCAATACACCGACCGCCAACCATGACAATGCATCTTGAAACCCGTTAAGATATCCTCCGTAACCGAACCATAAATCCATCCAACCTGTTTTTTCAATGGCATTCGAGTACATATGTCAAACGGAGTATTTTACCTCCCTCGTGTAGGCTACGGAATTTAACTAAAAAGTAGTGGGTCCAAAGTGACGTGTAGTGTATTAATATGCTTATCATCTCCTCTATAACTTTAAAATATTAGCTGGTTATTTTAGTAATAGAGTTTTTAATCATATCTAATACGGTATTTGTCAACAGTGAGCAAATAGACAAGTCTTGGCGGATCAACGTTACTCTATTGACGAACTGGTATAAGCCATTTATAGCTCACTCATTTGATCCAGACTCAGTTTGACATGTTACATAACCTCCTATCTATAACAAAATTAGTTTTTGATGTTTTTTATTTCACTAACCTCTTTTCCCCATTCGGTTTTATCTTCATAACCACAGCTTATGACATGAATGGCTTCTTTCAAGAGTGATGCAGAGGATGCTCCTTGAGGAACACCACCTTCTTCTAAAAGCGTCGAAGCAATAAACACAGGAGATTGACCATATTTCTTTTCCATCTTCATCTGAGGCACGAGAGCCAACTGTTCACTATCTATTCCTGAAACATATACACATTTGATATAATAATGATAAAACAAAAACATCCTAGTGTTAGTCATGTTCTCAATCACCTTGAATTCCTTCTTCAATGTTCTCTAATGCGTGAATTTGAGTCGAAGATTCCATCTTTTTCTTCAGCTTCTTTGTTTTTTTCTTTGCATTCCACTTGCTTATCTTCTTTCTTGACGAAAAACAGCACAAACACGAACACCATTTTGGCAAGCAATTGCACGTTTTTCCGGGTGGTTTCTTTTTTATAGGAGCATCGAATCCGTACAATGCCTGTCTCCTGAAAACGCATCCAGTTCCAACATATATTGGCCCTTGGATACCATCAAGTCCTTTCATATTGATCTGTCACACATTTAACAAGATCATAAAAGAGGGTTTGTGTTTCAAAAGAATAGGACATGATAATAATGTATGATGACTTACATCAAAGAATACAACATTACGATTAGAGTATCTATCATGACGATCAATCCCATCAAATCTCTGAGGAAATTGGACATAGCAAATCTTCTTTCCACATATAGGGTCCATCATAAAGCACATAGCCTCCCGAAGAGCTTTACTATTATTTATGTAGTGATCACAATCCACATTGAGCATGAAAGGTGCATTTGTAATAACAGCAGACACTCGGATCTTCAAAAACAAAAAACAACAGGGTAACACATTAAATATCAATTAAAAAAATGATGTTAAAAGCATCGTTTATAATATTGAAGTTCATACCAGAGCATTCATGGCACCAGCTTTCTTGTGGTGATCAAATCCAGGTCTTTTCTCTCGAGAGACATAAACAAGACGTGGTAACTCGTTTCCTTCATCATCTCGGACACCATTATTCCCTAGAAAAACCTGCAATTTATGAGAAAGAAATATGTATGATGAAAATGCCTTCACACATAAAATGCTTGACCCAAACATTATTTTGATGAGTAGTATTTCCCTACGCAAATTTCATGAGAACTATCTATGAAAAAGAAAGTGTTGTTAATAGGGCAGTCCCCACAATCAAATAGCATGTTCCAAACCATTTTCGGGGAATTAGTATTTCTCATCACTTAATAAAATTAATATTCAATATATTTCTATCAAAGGTGCGTACCTGGATCATCCCCGGATGATCCCTAACATTGTTTCCTGGCCATGGGGTACCATCTTGCATCGTCCATCCATCTTCAGGAACCTTTTGTGCCATTGACACTAACCCATTTATCCGTACCTTAAAATCCTCATAATCCCGCTGCATTTAAAATTAGGATAACTGGTTTATATCAAGTACCAAAGTTCAATGCTTTTTAGGCAAAAATTCAACAAAGTCGGACTTTTTTCTAACCTTCATAGCACGACGTTCACGCACAAACGCAGGATGTACTTTATCTTTAAGATAATCAACTTTTTCAGCAAAATACCACTCAGGAGCACGTGGTTCTATATTAAACTTCTTGCAAAACGGAACCCACTTCCTAGCAAACTCAGATGTTTCCGATAGTGCTTCAAATGTAAGCATGGCAGCACCATCATCCGAGACATAGCATGCAACTTTGTCCACCGGATAATCCACAGCCAAAATGGACAAAACCGTGTTTGCAGTAATGAGTGGCGGTTCTTTTAATGGGTCCACTGTACTCACATAGACGTCAATAGGAGCTAGCTCAGAGGCCTTCCCATATTTCTCATATCTAAAAAACAAAAGTAACAAACTCTTAACACACTCTAAACACTTAAAAGATATGGACCCTGAAAAAGAAGTTGTGTCTATTACCTTAATGATAATCGGTCCAAGTATGTTTCACGCTCAATGGGGAACCATTTTGGAAACTGATCCAAGATCCATGAAACGGCAAACCATATCTCACAAATAACTGATGTGAGCCACAAACCATATGCATCATTAACGGGGTGAAGGATTCTATAATGAAAGAAGAGACCGAGAATCGCCACACGCAATAAAATGACCATCCTGTACGGACTTATCTTGCTAGAAGGAATCGGTATCTTCCTTGAGAGTGGTTGCCTTCCCTCATCCATCCTATTATATCAAATAATTAAAAACATTTCATTTCCTTCTATTCTCTTTGATTTTCTTAACCGTTTCTTACAAAAGTAGTTTTGTTTGACTCCAAAAGTCAGCATGGAAAGATGATAAATCTTATTTACTACTCGGATTAAGGTGTTTAGAGTCTACTAGTTGCAAAAAGAAAACACATATAATTTTTGAGGAATAAACTTGGTTAAATTATAATACAACATAGGAACTATTTTTATAAGAAAAGAAGCACCTACGTAGGCAAATCGACATCATCTTGATCTTCAACACCATGCCCAACGACAGCACCATGTCCCTGATGGCTAACCATCTCAAGTTTATCAATCTGTCTTTTCCTCCATTCCTCCATTTTATCCTTCCATGCAACCGTTCCATACCCATAAACCGCTAGATCCCTCTTTGGGTCCATTGGCCTAGGCGGCACTGCAATAAAAATAAACACCATGTTGAAATTTAAATGTCAAAACAAAGAGCTATGCAAACTCTAAAAGCATTAAACAGTAGACAATAAACCGACACTTACACGAGACTGATGATGCAATATCAAAAGGCTGCATAGGATGGACTCGTCTGGCATGATCCATGTATGGTGGGACGATTAAAGCATGACTGCTGTCATCCTTTAAATGTGAAGTTACAATTAAAAGAATGCTCTCAGATAGTCAATTCGTTTCTCCTTTAAAACAGACACAATAAACAAAAAGCATAATTTCATTATTACCGCTTGATCATAAGTTAGAAGAGGGATATCTGGATTTGGTCCGGCTGCATCCACCTCTGAAGGGGTCGCGAAACCAGAAATACTGGAACCACCAGCGGCTACACTCATGCGCGAAGAAAGCATCGCTACTGATAAACTCAGATTGTTTTCTCTCGTACCGTGATTCCCAAGATCAAATTCATTATCTAAATCATCATATCCATCCTCTTCTTCATCACCATCAACTCTTGGACTCCCTAATTTATCAAATTTATCAATTTATTCGTCTTATTTCCAATTAAAAATACATCAAACTACCATGTTGGCCAGATAGAGGGTTTTATATCAATACCTTTGATCCGTTTGTATCTAGTTTTGCAGTGAGGACACTCTTGAGTACCTTCTCTTCGTTCGTATTCATAGCAAGGTCTGCAGATAGGGAATGCACATTCATTGCAAGCCACAAATGGCTCATCATCGGACGTTTTTTCAATACTGTCTCCACAAATCTGGCAAATCTGCCGACTGAGTTCTTTTATAGAAGTAACCTGTTGAAGCACCAGTTAAATGTGGACTTGGTCATCATATTATATCACAAAAGATCAATAACATAAAAAGTTTGAAGCTTTATAAACAATGCAAAATGTAACTCATGAATATAGTGTGACACTAATCCTATTAATTAATAATAGAAATCAATTGCACTAGTCAACATCAAAACTCAAGATTTATCCACTTAAACTTTACCTAATAATCAAATATTCTAAATTAAACAAATATATAATCTATAAAGAAAGAAATGGAAATGTGTACAAGACAACTTACTTTTCCAATTTCATCAGCATTGATAAGAACAAACTCATTTCTATTGTGTGAGCCAGCAATTAATCTTCCATGTGTATCCATTTGAAACACACACTTATTCACACACCCTTTAAAACCCTTGAACAAAATCCAAAATATAACCTTTACAAAAACCCCTAAACCCAAGCCACATTAAAAAAAAAATGAAATGCTATCCGTGTGACAATATATAAATAACTACTGTAATAACATACTAGAATATTAGAATAAAGCCCCAAATTTATTACTCCGTATTATTTATTATTATTATTATCAAGTGTTAAAATACTAGTGTAAATTTATGGGATTTATTATAATAATCAGCTAATATATAAAAAGGGTATTTATTTATTTGAAAATATCAAATACAGAAACAGGTTTTCCAGTCTTTTATAGATTTATATATAGATCAAAAGAACACAAGTGGAGGTGGGTCCCCACATAATGTTTTCTTTGGGTGGGTGGGTCCCACAAAGATTGAATCTTTTTGTCGAATGAATGATGATGGGTTTGGTGAATCTTGAAAGATAATGATCACCGGTGATAATGGTAGTGGTGGTGGTTGCTGATGGTGGCAATGGTAGTGATGGTGGTGGGGTTACAAGACATTAAAACACACATTCACTTTTTGGCTTACTACTGTCCTTCAAACAGTTTTAAGGTTTGGTAGATAGTCACATGCAGTCAACGTGTTTGGTTGTTCTCAACTTAAATTGTATGTACGTATGTACCAGTACTACTTTTAAAATCGAGATTTTCAAGATCATTTTTCGCTTTGTAAAATAAAACACATAAAATTTAGTTTTTTATTTTGTTGTTTGAGAAATGTAAAATCAGATCAGAGTGTACTTTTAGAAAGGGGTTGCGGCGCATCTTGTTGCTTGTTTACCCGTTTTCTTATTGTAAAACGTTTTATTTTTAGTTTTAAAAAAAATAATAATTAAAAAAAAAAGAGTGTACTTTAAGATTTTACGATCAAAACTAAAATCATATAAACTCTTAAGCTTACAAAAATCCTATGTAAGATCCAGATTATTTATTTTTTACAGTATCATAAGATCATAAGAATATGATTGAGATCCTGGCAACCATGACAAAAATCACTATTGATAAAATGTAATAAAACTAACAACTACATCGTTCAAACATAGCAAACATAAAACAATATCACACTCTGATGTTCATTTTACAAGTCTTAAATTTATAACAAGGTTTAGACAAAACAAATGACTAGAATACAAACACGGGCAAGTATACCCTTTCGTTCGTAATATAGTTTTGTAGTGGTAAGCCAGGGTCGTTCACAAAGACTTAGTTTCGTTTTGGTAAGCAATATAATAATCGAAGGTAGAAATGATTGATTTAAATAATATAATGACAAAATATGACTAATATGGGATAGTTTAAATAATGTCGTCATGATGATAATAATGATCGAGATATGATTAGGTAGGTAAAGCGTGATAATCTTTTTTCGTCAAAATGGCGTTTTCACAATTCACTTGGTTTGATTCAAGACTTATGTCTTATTAAGCGAGTAAGCTTAAAACAAGTTTCTAATATGTTCAATACTTTATCAAAATATCTAAGCGGATCTCTCCAACCAAAGACTCAAAACCATAGACAAGTTCTTATAAACTTATTATAACAATTTGACCCTCTCAACATCAAACTATTGTAACAAATCAGCTTTGATAAATTATGGTGATAGAACTAAGTGGCAAAATGGTTCTACAACATTAGCTTGAAATCAAGTTATAAAGGATCGTATAATAGGATCGTATCATAGCATCATCACTAATTATAGTCACGTACCCATATAGTCACAAATAACTTAGCCTAGCATAATAACCAAAGTAACAAATAGAAAAGAGTAAGAGAACATCATACTTAGATTGAATGAATTGACAAGCACACAAGTGTCACGTTTGTATCGCCTTTCCACGAATCGAAGAGTAAGCTACTCTCGTTACAAGTATTTCCCAAAAGTGGAATATACTGAAAATTGACTAAGAAGACTAAAATACTCGGATTATAGAGTACTGTCGAGAAGTGAGATATGATTGGTATATAAAATGAGAAGAAAAGGCCTCTATCTATAGTGTTGTCTGAGGGTAAAAGTGTGGCGCACTTCTCCAAATGTGTGCCGCACATTGGAGGTGGTGATTGTGCGCCGCACTTCTGACTTGTGCGCCGCACATTCGTGCGTCCAGAATGTCCTTCTCTTTTATTCTTTTATTATTGCAACTAAGGACTCCACTTTGCTTCCTTTCACTTTGATCCTTCAACCTTTTACCTGCATATAAAACGCAATGTATTAAGTATCGAAAGTTCTTATTTATAATACAAAGTGACATAATAGCAACGGGTTAAATATGTATATTTTGGGTGTTATCAAATTCCTCCACACTTAGCTATTGCTTGCCCTCAAGCAATCAAAGCGAGAAAACAAGTTAGATTTTGAAAAGCATAAGTATATGAAGTATGATAGGAAAATGATTATGTTTCGAAGTAGCAAAAGCAAATGACACAATAATTTCAACACCTCACATGGAATAGTGTTTAGATTTTAAGTTCACACAAATGTTACTCACAAGGAGAAAATATAATATAACACTCAAAATAGCTCAGACACAAAATAGATAGCTACCATATGCTTGTACAAGACACGTAAACATAATTCTTGCGGCGTGAGCACCAGATAAATTTTCAAAAAGGCAAATGTGATAATGATGTGGGTTTTATTAACAATATACATTTGTCAAAGTCGTAGAACAAACTATACTAGAATACTACTTTTTAAGAAAACATCATATATATATACTTATGACTTGACAATGGTAAGGCACAATAAAAGGATATTGGCACAAAAGATAATATAGCACATAAGTACAAGTGCCTCATATTTTAGCGAGCCAGTGTAGCTTGACTAAAATGATACATAAGGGATTTATTTTACTTCTTTTCAAAAATATTTATAAATTAACCTCACTGCGGTTTAGTAAACGATGATCAAGCACAAGTTCTGAAGCATACTAATTTATAGGCTTTCACATAAAATAAAGAAATATAAAGGCTTGGTTTTTCTCACATATTTGGTGGATGGATTTGTGCTTAGTTATAGTGTCAATCAAATGAGATTTTTGCTTTGCTAAAAACTTTATTTATTTACAAACATATTTATTTTTATTTTTATTTAAAAAGGTTTTGAAAATGTGGAGAAAATTGATTTTACTTATTTTTTATTTCTATTTTTCCTATTTGTCTCCTCCTCCACACTTAAGGTGAACATCGTTCTCGATGTGAGAACTGATAAAACTAAAAATATAGGGAAAATGCAAAGGGAGACGAGAACTTCCCGGGGCTTAGTAGAAAATTACTGGATTTCACAAAGATGAATCTGGCTTAAAGCTCCAAATTGCTGTATTTCCTACATGACATAATAAAACAAAAAAAAAAACGCATGTAAAATATATACAAGGACGGTTTTATTTATGTTACAAGTCCTCATCCACACTTAAGGTAAAAAGTTGGGGTAAATACATGGATTGCCATTCGAGAAGCGCTAAATTTAGAGTCTTCAGCCAAAATCGGCTACTCGGTTTATTTCATGTAGAATGGAATTTTTTTGATATCAAATTCGTTACAGTTCTCCTCATCGTGGTAGAGCTTGAGTCTATGTGTAACACCCCTTGATAAGTAGACCGTTACATGATAATTATAGCGTGTCATCAAAGCATGCAAGGTAATATGTCTTAAAAACATACATGACCAAAAAGGAAAACCATAATCAAACATAGGCTCCCAAACATAAGCCCAAAACATGCATAAAGTAAATAAAGTAGAAAAAACTAAACAAGTGTCCAAACAAGCATAAGTATATGAAATGCAAAAAGGATGAGAAGTCTAAGGTAGCTTCCATCCTATGCACGTGCTCTCAAATGCTCAAGTCTGTCCTTGGGTACCTGCCGTTTGGGGACATGGAAGAAAATACAACTGAGAAATACAACTCAGTGAACGGATATAATGACATGATAAGAATAACGGAGACATAATTAAATGATAAGAAATGCAGCGGAATATGTGTAAGTCCTGAAAACCTGGAACATGTTTTATAAACTGGATTATACTTAAAAGTCTGATGTTTATACATGCAAATGTAATTTAAATGCCAAAGAGCTCATATAGGTCATGATATATATCAACGTGCATGAATACATAGAGGGGTGAACTCGTCATGCAGTTAGAGGGGTGACCTCTAATTATATAAGTCTGGGTGGAGGGATCAACTCCAATGTGACGGATGTAAAGCACACACCACAGTACCTTGTAAACCTACAAAACATGTACTAAGATGCACCCATACGTCCCACATGATAATAATAATAATGGCCAAGTAACTGAAGGGACATTTCGAGAAATCACTCTTGTCGCGAAAGAGTCATGACACCGGTGCCTCAGGTGTCATGGTTATGGTACCTCCATAACTAGGTGGACATGGTCATGCGTGTATATAGCTCAGACAATTTAAAATGTAGCATGGAAAACAATGAAAAGTTTTATGACATGTAAATTGGGGAAAACAGATGGCAACAAACGGGGAATCCTAATCATGCATAGAAAGAGAATTTCCTTACTGGAGGACGAAATATCCATACCTTATGTCTAGTAACGAATGAAGATGAAAGGAGAAAACTACTACTCTGGCTTCATGAGTGCTACATAATAAAGGACGTGAATGAGTTATATGTTCTTGTATAACTTACTGATTCGTAGTTTAGTTTACTTGTTTCTGACTTGTCTTACTTGTTCTTGACTTGTTTTACTTCTAGACTTGTTTTACTGTTTCATGTTTTATCATGTATTTCTTAATACCTTACATTCATGTGCTCTTGATTTAGCGTATTACATGTTTCATGTATTCTTGATTAATGTATTACATGTTTCATGTGTTATTATACTTTATGTTTCCATAATGAGTAACTTTCTAAAAATAGCAGGTTCCTATATATAATAACTTTTTAAAAATAGCAGGTTTCCATATATAGCACGTTTCCAAAAATAGCAAGTCTCCATAAATAGGAAGTTTCTATAAATAGTAATGAGCTTGTTTAATAAGCATATAATATAAGTCGAGGCTTAATGAACATATTTTATAAGTCATGATTTATTAAATGATATAAGAGTAAAGCTTATTCTAAATAAATACCTTAACATGTCATAATCTTATAATAATTATTAATTAATAATATAGCATGGTTTAATTGATTATTAATTAATAATAAAGCATGATTTTATAATAATAAGACTTTACTATCAACTTGGTAATTGTATAATTAAATTAAAAGTAGAATTAATTGAATTAGACCATGGTTTAAAATGTAATTAATTATTATATATACTTTGTCATGGATTTATAATTAATTATAAATTAGTATTTCATGGATTAAAATTAATTATAAATAAAGCCTTTAACTTGATAATAATTATTACTTATAAATAGTAATAAGTCCATGTTAAATAAGTCGAATTAATAAGTCGTAACATAAGCCGGTTAATAAGTCGTGACCAATTTCTCCAATAATTAATCTAGTTAATTATTTTTACAAGCCCAAAACAATAAGCCAAAATATAATCCCAAACACTCCTTGGTCGTCTCAGTATATCCGAGTCAAACACACATCACTGAGACTCTAAGAGTCTCGGCTGCCAAAACAAATCACCACCGCAGCCCCTCTTGATGCGGTTCCCACTGCCCTTTTACCACATGCTGTTTCCCCTTAAATATTTACCACCATAGTCCCCTTTACCCGTTGTAGCCGAGTATAACAAAACTCCCACCGGCTACAGCCAACTTCACACCGACAACAGCAGCCTATCGACCGAGACCATAGGGTCTCGGTTGCCACTGCTGCGGCCAAAACAGCCACCATGACCTGTTGGGGGTTGCGGCTGATTAGCCACAGCAGCCACTTCTGGCTTGCAGATGATCGAAAAGCCCACCGAGAGCACCATCTCTTGGTTTTCGTGCAAACCCAAACAACCAAACCCGATTTTAATTTCATAACACATGTTCATCTCTTTCTTGATTTACCTTTGAATTAATTAAAAATATAATAAGAATGATAAAGGTTTTTGAGATTACCGAATATGTATACACATCATGGATAAACAAACACTAGCCACACACGAACAATCAAGATCAAACCCTTGTTTTCTCCCTCCCTTTTTGTCTAACTTGTCAGCGCCACACTCCCACACAAAAATCCTAGTTTTATTTTTTGTAAACTTGAAATGAAAAGAAAAGTGTAAAACTCTATGTTGTAATTTTTAACAAATGGGTCGGGCTTGGGCCCTTCCTTGTTTCATTCTTTTTAAGCCGGCCAAACACACCACTTAATATAACTTTCGTGTTTTATTCAATTTTCGTGTATTACATATTCGTGATGTAAGTTCGTGTTCTAATCGTGTCATGATTTATTTAATATATGTAAATACTTGTCATTAAATAATTAAATAATATATGTAATACTTGTCGTTATTCATTTAATGTTCATGATACTAGTCGTATATTAATTAATTAAAGTTTTAATTAGTTCCTATTTTTCGTGTATTTTCAAGTGGGTTTTACAATTCTTCCCCTCTAAAAAGAATAATTCGTCCTCGAATTAGAAACATGATATGGCTGAAAAGAGCATGGACGTGACGTGGCTGAAGAGAACATGGAACGTGACGTGGCTGAAAAGAACATACCCAGAGTATGGAAGGGAATGAGGATAAGAAATCCAAATGGACTCGTCCGTTTCCCAAGTGGCTTCCCGCTCGGGATGGTTCCTCCAAAAGATCTTGACGAAGGAATAAATCTTGGTCTTTGATGAGACTGCAATTATACATAGTCTCCTCGTCTAAATCGGGCTTAAAACGCTTAAAATACCTCAAAATATGCTTGTGTTTGTTCATTGTGTATTTTAGGTACGGATATCGTGAAATCAACAAAAGATCACAAGAATCAAGCAAAAACACGGGAAACGAAGTCTCACAAAGAACCAGACCTGAATCATGATTTTTCATTGAAGTCCTTGAAGTTTGAAGATTTGACAAGATTGGTCCTTCATCTTTTAAAGACTTGACACTTTTGGCCCTTGTAAATCTTAATTATACAAGTTTGGTCCATAAAGTTTTAAGATTTTACAAGATATGCCCTTGAAGAATGATGATATTACATGAATAGCCCTTGGAATAACTTTTCAAAACTTTTTGTGGCCAATATGTGAAAAAGTAAACTTGAAAAACAAAGGGATTTGAGTTATGGCTGATAAAACTTGAAGTGACAAAGTGTAAGGAGTCAAGGGAGCAAACTTGAGTAGACACTAAAACTATACTCCACCAACCAGGCCACGCCACGTCACCCACTCCACACCTATCCACCAATCACCTCCCACCTACACTCCACGTCCTCTTTCCACTACCCTAACTTTAAATAAACAGATTTTTATTAATCTGTTTAAAACCAATTTCGTGGGAAATAACTTTTTTGAACCCCATTACCCCCTAATCTCATTTAACTCAATTGTTCCTCCATCCTTAATCCTAAGAACCCTAACACCAAATTGTGATCTAATCAAAGGGTTTTTGATTGATAATTAGCAGATCCTTAATTCCCTCAACTCTCATTCAAACCCCACTCCAAAAACAAAACCACGTGAACCATGGGTCCCCATTTGACCCTCCCCTGAACCCGTCATTATCCTCAAAACCCTAAATGGAGACAAGATCAACGTCTCATGCTTTTTACTTGTCCTCCACACTCAAATGAACGTGTATGATCATTCAAGGACAACCTGGCATCCAACAAGCATAACATGGACCATTTGACTGATTTCAAAAGTTGAAGACTCAAGGGGATTTTAAGATTATCAGTATTAGGGTTTAAACTCATTGTATTTTTTTATTCAGCTTCTAGTAATTTCCATTGAGTTGTATAAATATGGACGTTTGTATCCATATTCACTTTGTTCCAGATTTTTTGAACTTGTAAACTTTTATTTATCAAATAGTTAAAGTTTATCTAATACCTTGCAAGTTGCTATTTCTGAGTTCCATTTTATTTTTTTGCAAGTTAAGTTTAGTTTAATTTAAGATTGTTTATCAAAACGTATTTTGTTCAAAAGAATTTTTTGACAGAAATCATTTTGAGATCCTTGGGTTTATAGGATAGCTCCACAAGAGATTTGACAAATCCCTTGTGAAGTTTGAGTATAATTTCAAGTTTAATTCAGTTTGGTTACAAGTTTTTTGTTGGATCCAAAAATTATTTTCAAAGAGAAAAAATTCAGTTTCATTGTTCTTTGTTGTTGTTTACTATACCAAAAGCTCAACCACAAGCTTGCTGACAATAAGCTTGTGGCTTAAGTATTTGGTTACTTGGGTTCTTTGCATCTTAGCAGGTTTCAAGATATATAGGGTATTTGGACTGATTATAGTCCATACCATCACATCTCTACATCAGCATCTAAGCCATAAGCTCAAGCCTCCTGCTTGATGGATATGGCTTTTCAGCTATAGTGGGACCCGGATGTGGGTCCCACAAGGTACATTTCCAGGGCTTAAACCCTCATCTTGCTTGAATCTTGGGTCTTGGATCTTTGTGAAATAATGCATATGTGTTTGGATTTAAATATGTTTATTAGGGTAGTTTAAGTTTTGGTTCATCATTATTTAGTGATTTTATACATGTTTTAGCAATCTAGGTTTATTATTGAGTGATTTTGCTTGAAAAATCTCTGTTAATTTGTGAATCAGTAGAGTAAGGGGGTGTTTGGACTTGGGTACTATAAACTTTAAGTGACAAAAAGGTAGGAGTATTCCAGCTTAAACACACTCCACTAGGGTAGCAATAGTTAAATTTGTTGGTTTGAGTTTAGTAGGTTAAAAAAGAAGTTTGCATGTTCTATATTTGATAAGAAAAAGGGGCACAAACAATCAGTAGACTGTCATAGGATGTTTTTATGATTTTTATGACTTGAAAATTGTTCATCAGTTAGTAGAAGTGCTAGTTTAAGATTGCTGGTTGTTTATTTGTGATTTGGTAGTAAATTGAGCAAGATCTTGTGGCTTAAATTTCACCCAAGTGCCATTTGCATCAGTCAAATTGACCATAAGATCATTTGTGTTCATCAGTAACCTGCATAGCTTGATCCTGTGTGTTTCTTGTATTAAGCTTGTTTGTTTTTTGCTCTAAACTGACTTCCCACACTCCACATAGTGTGGGGGTGCCTTTGTGTACCAAGAACTCCAACAAACGAGCTCTATAAATGTCCTTGTTGTTTTTCTGTGACTTGTCAGTGGGAACTAGCTATCCACTGACATACTTGGTTCTATCCGCTGTTAGTCTTAAAGTTTACAAAGCCCAGGTCTGTGAGTATTGGTTCACTTGAATCGTGTTTTAAACGTTTTTATTAGAATTGGGTTTGTGTTTTTGAGTTGTTTGAGGTCACAGTAACAAGTCAAATTAAAAAGAAAAGAAAAGAAAAATTAATTAGAGCAAAAAGTAAGGGCCAAGACTCGAACCTGTGCCCCTACTCCCACACACCAACACCTTTACCTGTTGCCCTAGGGTCTTTACTGGTAAAGGTTTAATTTCTTTATTATTTAAGTGGTGTTTGTTTTCAGCTTAAATAAAGCTTTTTGAGTTTAATAAGTTGATTTCTGGCTTATTTGGTTCCTGTTTTTAGCTTTTTCAATTGTCATTTATTCACTTAGTAGTTTAGGATTTTTCAAAAGGTAAATTAGATTTTTCACTTTTATATTTAATTTTTTTATTAATATTTTTAGTTCACGTTTTTATTAAATAGATTAAAAATAGGAAAAAGTGTTTTAAAAATTTAGAAAAATAGTTTTTTAGTTTTAATTAGTTTATTTTAGGTTTACATCTAAAATTTTTTGCATTTTCACTTTTTATCATTTTTATTTAATTTTGGGTTTTTAATTAAAATTTAAAATTTAATATAAAATAATTAAAAAGTTTTTGGAAATTTTTGTTTTCATTTTTGTTTTATTCATATTTTTCTTAGCTTAAAATAAATTTTTCGTGATTTTTAGAGTACTTTTATTTTTTGTCGCGTTTTACGATTTCGCGTTATTTACGTCGTAGGGTAGTTTTTAGCATACATCGTCTTTATTTTCTTTCTCTTCTCATCCAAAAACGACACTAATCTAAACATTGATTTTATATTATTGGCTTAACAACTACACCTCCGCCAAGAACGAACTCGCATTTATCGGTTTTACGGTTTTCCTAAATCGTAAGACTTAATACTTGCCACATACGCGTTTTTCCTAAAACGTGTACGATTATACCTACATCAGTCTTCATGACCCTGTCTTGACGATACGAAAAAGTTTCCGGTTCCTCAACTTAAGATAGATCCTCGTGAATCTGATCGAGTGGATAAGAAATAACATGTAGGATACATGAAACGATACGATACGAAATAAACTGAAATAACGATATTAGTAACCTCCGAGCAATGATACGAGAGACATATTAGAAACTTAGTACATGAAAAATTGTGAACGTGATACATGAGGAATTGTGAACGTGATACATGGACATATGGTGAATGTAGTATGTGAAACATATGGTGAACGTGATACGTGAAACATATCGTGAACGTGTGATAACTGAGGAGGTAACACCAAACGTTACGAGATGAGACGTGAATTGTGACGTGAAACACCTGTCTTAGGATGGAAAACCGTGCTAAACTTGAGTCTGGTCTCCCAAGCTTTCTACTTCCCTTTCCAAAACGAAAAGTGAAACGTAAATCGTGAGACAGAATACGATCATGAAAGTAAACAATGTCATGAACGTGAATGTGAAAAGCAAATCGTGCAATGGAACAAGGACGTGATCGCGTACAAGGTCGTGATCGCGAACATGAGACGTAAATGTGAGCATCAACGTAAACGTGAACGTAAACGTGAACTTAAATTTCTGTCTGATCTGATTGTTGATGAATTATGGTAAAATTGTACGGATTCATGTTAAAATATCTTTATCAACTGGTTAACTGCATAATTCTTACGTGTAGGAAGGAATGTGTAGACTTGGTCAAGGATTGACATGACCTAGATAGCATCATGCTTCCTCTCAGCCTGTGGTAGTCCGGTAACAAACTGTGATAGGTGTGTAAACACCCATCTTTTCTACCACTTAATTACAATAAAAACCGGACCAAAACGTGTATTTTATGTCTTTTGTGTCGGAATTATGCGTGGTTTGTGTTTTTGTTATGTTTTAGGACGAAAAGGTGAAAAGTGGAGAAAACACGGGAATTCACGGGCATTTACGGACTTTTATTGAAGAAAAGGATGAAAGTTTAACGAAGTCAAGGAGTCAAGAGAGGATAAAGAACGGAAGTCCAAGACCAATTCTGAAGATTTATCGAAGATAAAGTCAAAAGACGGAAGTTTACTTAAAGCCGAGGAACTCAAGTCTTATTTATCGAAGAATTAAAAGACGAGTCCAAAGAAATCCCGAGCCAAAAGTCATCATATTCCAAGATTAACAAAAAGATTAAGAAGGAAGGACTTGATGGTGCAATTAACAAGAAAGGAAGGAGGGAGGAAGCTTCCCCTAACCACTCCCTAATCACCTATATAAACCCCTCTTATTCATTCATTTAGTTCTTGTTGACTAACTTGACAAATTAGTTCTTCCATGGTTGACTAATAGTGACAATTAGTTCTTCCACTTTATTTCATGCACATTTAATTACTTGTCTTTTAAATACATGTTTTGCACCTTTAATTACCTTTAATTTCAAGTAAGTGTCTTTTTAATTTCTTGCACCTTTACTTTATCTTGTTAATCTTCTTCTACCTTTCTTTGATTTACACGTTTTTATCTTGTTGATTTGTTAAAGGTTTGATTTTATGCTTTTGATTGTTTTAAATCATTTGTTTTCATAGCTTATTTGATTTATTTTCAAGTTTATATAGTTTTTATAAAAGTTATTTTTATATAAAAGTTGTTTTTCTTAAAGTTTATCTTTTTCATATCTTAAAAGTTTTCAACTTTCAGTTTTATAGCTTATTTTTACACGGATTTACCTTAAGGATTTAGTCTAGTGCTTATTAGAACAATAGCTTTTTCACTTAGCTTATTTTTAGTTTTCTTTTACGTTTTCCGATTGGTTAAATCGGAAGAGGGTTTTACATTCCGATCGGTGTGATCGGATAAGGGTTTCTATTTTCCGATTGGAGGGATCTTGGTATTCCGATCGTAGCAAGGTAATAGGACATTCCGATTGGGACAAGTGACAGATATTCCGATTGAGGGTTTTCTTTGCCATATTCCGATTGAGGTGCGTTCTGGTTATTCCGATCGTATAAGGTGACAGATATTCCGATTGGTGTTCCAAACGGCATTCCGACCAAGGTCTTTTTCATATTCCGATCAGGTAGGTTCATCATTCCGATCTGAGGGTCGTGGGCTATTCCGATTGGTGTAAGTGACATATTCCGATTGGACAACCTTGACATTCCGACAGGTTTAGTTTGATATTCCGATCGGTGTGATCGGAATATATTCCGATTGGATGGTATTTCACATGTTTTGTCTTGTTTAATTTTTAGTTTATGTTTTTAATACTTGTCTAACTTTAATTTCCGTCACGCTTTAATTTTAGTCATTTAATTATTTTACTTCCCGTCTCGTTTTTAAATATCACACATTTATTTTAACTAGACTTAGATTTAATTTCACGCACTTTATTTTCACGTTCTTTATATACTTGCACTTTACTTTCAACGACAATTACTTTTAAGTCTTTGCACATTTAAATTTAAAACCAACCAAAAATATTTGTTCCACCAAAGAATAACCGAGTCACATAGAGAACTAAGATCAATTCGAATAGAACACTAGAACGATAAATTTTTACCTGGCCAAAAGCCTTGTATTAAATGGCGCCGCTGCCGGCTCTTTTCGTAAAGATCAACAGTTTTTTGTGAGAGACACGTTGCTTTTTGGGATCCGTTCACTTGTGAGCGTTCTTTTCTTGCACTAACATTTCAAAAAATCATAAAAATTATAAAATTCATAAAAACCATAAAAATTAAAAATATCAAAAAAAATCCAAAAAGATTTTATCTTTATTGTGTATATATATTGTCTTTGTGTTTGGTTTTGTTTTCTTTTGCATTTTCAGGTGTATGCGTACTAGATCTTCTAATTATCAAGAGCCCGAGCCTCAAGAAGATTTAGATATGGCAGGTGTTAACAACAATAATCAACTACCGCACCTCAACAATAATAATAATAACAACAATGCTCCCCCACAGCCCGATCTTCGGACCATGGAAGAACTTTGTCAACCAACAATGTTTGGACGAGGAGGACCGATTGCGCCGATGCAAATCAACGCTCCTGAGTTTTCGTTGAAGCACCACATGATTCAGCAAGTCCAAACAAACCCATTTAGAGGATTGCCTGATGATGATGCCAACAAACACCTCGACAAGTTCATTACTATCACCCAGAGCATGAAGTTGGCTGGTGCCACAATGGATGAACTTCGCCTACAACTCTTTCCACATACTCTATTACATCATGCCGAGAAATGGTTTGATCGTCTCCCGAAGAATTCTATTCACACTTGGGATGACATGACTCAACGCTTTTTGTCGCGCTACTTTCCACCATCCATGGTCACAAGCCTTCGCAATCAAATCAGCGGTTTCATGCAAGACCCTGATGAATCTCTTTTTGATGCTTGGGAGCGATATAATGTTTTGATCGATAGATGTCCAAACCATAACATGCTTCCGGTCACCTTGATCGATACTTTCTACAACGGATTGACTTTTCGAGATCGTGATACGATCAATGCAGCCGCCGGTGGCACATTCATGAAAAGGAGACCCGAGGAGTGTAGAGAGTTAATTGAGAACATGACTACTCACCACAAAAACTGGGATTCCTCTGCATCTTCAAGGAACAACCCGAGAGTCAATGTTTCCTCAACCTCAACAAACCCTGAGATGACCGAACTCACCCGCATGATGACTGAAATGAGCAAAAGTATTACGCTTCTCGCTTCAAATCAACAACAACAAGTTAAAGCGGTTGCTAATCCTTGTGAAACATGTGGCGGTCCTCACTCATACACCGATTGTCCTTCGACACAAGGAAATCCGGAAAATGTGTATGCAGCTTACGGTAATTATTCACCGGAAAATTACCAAGCTAGACAACAAGGGGATAGAAATCTGCTGAGCTACCGTTCTAACAACTACCTTTCACCCGGTTTTTCTCCTCAAAACCAAAACCCCGCCAACACCTACACTAGAAGCAACCAAATCCCACCAAGAGCTTCTAATCCTTATCATCCAACCACCCAACAAAACCCACCCATTAATCCCGATGTTGAGGCCATCATGAGAACCCAAGGTGAGCAAATCAAGAACTTGCAGAGCCAAATTATCAATCTTAAAGGAGATATCACAAAGCAAGGAAATGAGATTAGATCCGAGCTTCGAAATGATATTCAATCCTCCTTCAGCAATCAAACCAATGATTTGAAGAATATGCTGGCTAGTTTCTTGCCTGCCGCTCAACCTTCTTCTTCGAGTTCTCTACCTTCAAACACCGTCACCAATCCGCGAGCCAATGTGAGTGCTATTACTACTCGTAGTGGAGTCACCATCGTAGGACCACCAATCCCACCACCATCATCTACACCTCCTCCACCACCATGTATCCCTACTCCTCCTACACCTAGTAATAGTGCACCATTACCGTCTCCGCCTCGACGTGATGAAGTTCCCACCAATGATCCTTCAACATCTCAACCTTTACCTACACCTGCACCTTCACCACCCAAACCTAATATCCCTTATCCTTCTCGCTTGGGCAAGAACAAAATGCTAAACAAGGAGGACGCTCAAGTGACTAGCTATATCAAGATGATTTCTCAAATGAATTTTAACATTAGCTTTCTTGAAGCACTTGTCCACATGCCCAAATTTGTTAAAGCATTTAAGGAATTGCTTAACAAGAAGGAGAAGCTGATTGAACTCGCCAACACACGCTTAAATGAAAACTGCTCTGCAGTCCTTCTTAGAGAACTTCCGGAAAAGCTTGGAGATCCCGGTCGTTTCGTGTTGCCTTGCGTGTTCAACAAAACTGAAGAATTTACTGCCCTTGCTGATCTCGGGGCTAGTATTAATCTTATGCCATTGAGTGTTTGGAAAACACTATCATTACCCGACCTCACTCCAACAAAGATGACTCTTGAACTTGCAAATCGCACTCTCGCTTACCCCGTTGGTATAGCCGAAGACGTGTTTATCAAAGTTGGCACATTTACTTTCCCGGTCGATTTTGTTGTCGTTGATTATGAAATGGACCCTCGTATTCCTTTAATACTTGGTCGGCCATTCTTGAGAACCGGACGTGCTTTAGTAGATGTGGCCGAAGGTGAGTTAATCTTACGAGTCGGGGATGATGCAAAAGTTTTCAAAATGGGGAAGCTTACTAGTTTAACTTTTGGAGGCCGAGAATCAGTGAATATGATTAATGTGCTAGATGACTTTACCGTCTACGACAATCCTCTATTCGACTCTTGCATCGATAATCCACTTTTTCATGATGATGTGGATGATTCTCTCCCTACTTTGGACGCTTCTCCCATTTATGATTCATCACCGGTCTTTGACGCTTATGATGATGATGATTCTAGCTCAGATTCGGATGATTTTGAGTGTACTTCTGAGTATCCCGAGCTGCCCACTTTCGATGATTTTGATGAGGCTGATACTCTCTCGAGCGATTCTTCACATGATGAAGATCCTCCATCATCACTCGATCCTACTTTGGACGATTATTCATTTGAGGAAGATTTCTCTGAATTTCTCAACACATACTTCCCTCATGAGAGTGATGCTCCTCCTTTTGACTTTGAAGATTATCGCCTTGATCCTACTTTGGATTTGAAGAGCATTTTGTCAAAGGAGAAGAAACCGGTTGACACCGAAATCCGTTGCACGTATGATTTAACACCTCTTTGTCCCACTTCTGAGGACGAGGTTGTGCTTCTTTGCGGATCTTCTTCACACTCGGCTGAGCCTGGGTGCTATTTTCCCTTAAAGGAAAAGGTGTTCGATCCCGGTATTGAAGTCTTTAAGCCATCTCAGTATCCACCTGATGAAATAAAAGGAAAAATCTTTGGAAATTTTGAAGACATGCTTGCACCGCTTCATACTTGCTTCCACCGTGCTCCATCGCTGCTTAAGGGAACCCTGCCACTTCTCTTTTGGCTTGCCTTGTTCGCCTTAAGCTCGTTCTTCTTGATGGACGAAAACTATGTCTTTGATCCTGGTGGATATGTTTCATGCTTCTTCCGTTAATGATCAAGGTCGAGTCAGGCTCACGACTCGGTAAACAAAAACCAAGCGCTTCTTGGGAGGCAACCCATGCATCTATCTTTTTGCTTTCTTTATCATAAGTGTAGGGGAGACCCTTTGGTTTGCTATTTCCTCTCCTCACTTCTTAATCAGGGATTCGAGCTTCAATGATCCACTCTTGATGATTCTTGACGACCCGTGATCCTGTGTTCTACTTTATCCCGGTTCTATCCTAAACTCTTTTCGATTCACTATTTTATATTTTCTCAATATTAAAATAGGAATCTCTTTAGTTGTCTTTTCCTTAGCGAGATTTAAACAACGTGCACAAGGTCCTAAGTGTAGGGGAGTTTACTCCCACATGCTTAAACATTGAGGACAATGTTTATCTTAAGTGTAGGGGGGACTTCTATCGAAGTTAAGTGGCCTTTTCCTTGTTTTTGTCCTCATTTTAACCGGAAAATCAATTTTTCGACATTTTTCAAAATTTTTGATCTATTTTGGCCTATTAGTTTTTCCTTTTGCATAGTTATTTTCTTTCCTTATTAGAATAAATGTTTAATAAGTGGTTTTAATTTTCAAACGTTGTGAATCTTTTGACTCAATCCGAGTTTACTCTAGCTAGTATCCTTAACATGTTTAAGTCAAGTTTTGCTAGGCTTTTATATAGGGAGCTATAAAACGCGAAAGTCTTAACTCTCACGGGTTAAGAACAAGAACTTTTCGCAAGTTCCTATAATTGATCCTAGAGAGTCGTTTATCAAGGGAACTTTAAAATGCGATTTCTAAAACTTGAAAAAGTCTAAGAATTTGCAAGATCCTATAGGCGACTCGAAAACCCAAAACTTTGATTTAATAGGCTAAGTATCCACGAGTCTCATTACTTGAGATTTTAAACTGTGGAGAACGAGAGATGATAGAGCCAATTATAAGTCGGTATTCTTTCGTAGATTTATGTGAGTTAATTATAAGCCTATTCTCCCATCGCTTGCTAATAAATTTATCTGCTAATAAATAAGGTTGTACGATTTGCAAAGTTACTTAGCTTCTAGCCCCAGATCGTTTAAAAGTTGCTCGGTAATGACGAGAGTTCATAGCCAAGGCATAACTTATGAAGCGGGGCGCGAAGATTGGCGAGTCCGAAAAGGCCCTAACAAGGCATGAGGGCTATGTTTTGTTGCTAAAGATCCAAAAGTGATGTGAAGAATCATTTATCGAAAATCAATATGAAGGATCGAGACACACGACGAAAAGCAAAAACTCCCAAAAAGTCATGGAGAAGTGTATCCGAAAAGACCCTAACAAGGTATGAGGATAAATAGATCCAAGTCAATAAAAGGAGGCGGATCGTTGTATATCAAAATCCAAAATAAAGATTGGAGAAAAATGAAGAAGTCGTGGTCCATATATGAAGAATCTCTCAAAAATTCGAAGTGAAGAAATTCCAATTATGAAGAGAAGACCATTATTTCATGAACGTCTCTCAAGATTTGAAGTATGAAGTCGCTGCCAAATATCGGCCCGAGAAAGGTCTCAAATCGCGAACCAAGTTATGCCAAGATATGAACTTTCTGATATCCCGAGAAGCAGTTTTAAAAGATTTGGTCCTTTAGCTAACTATTGATTAAATCGTGCACTTTATTTTCAGACTAAATAATTATCGAAATAAGTCAAACAATGCATCTTCGTGATCATTCAAGACAAATAATAAAATATAAGAGATACCCATAGGAATAAGGGAGTCTAAGTGAATAATTGGCCCACATGAGTTCGTGTTAGTCTACTAACTTATAATAACAATGATCTCGTTTTTAAGCTTGGTTTGGAGAAAGTGAAAAGTTGAGGATGATGATTATTCATGACATTTTCAAAACCCAAGGTATGCTTTTAATTTCTTTGCTTTGCATTTTTATAATTTTCTATCTCTTTAATAAAGGCCAATATGGATTGATTATGATGAAAAGTGTAAACATGCTTTGTAACTAATGCATTGCATGAGGACATTGCAATGGTCAAGTGTAGGGGATTTGATAGGTGTGTAAACACCCATCTTTTCTACCACTTAATTACAATAAAAACCGGACCAAAACGTGTATTTTATGTCTTTTGTGTCGGAATTATGCGTGGTTTGTGTTTTTGTTATGTTTTAGGACGAAAAGGTGAAAAGTGGAGAAAACACGGGAATTCACGGGCATTTACGGACTTTTATTGAAGAAAAGGATGAAAGTTTAACGAAGTCAAGGAGTCAAGAGAGGATAAAGAACGGAAGTCCAAGACCAATTCTGAAGATTTATCGAAGATAAAGTCAAAAGACGGAAGTTTACTTAAAGCCGAGGAACTCAAGTCTTATTTATCGAAGAATTAAAAGACGAGTCCAAAGAAATCCCGAGCCAAAAGTCATCATATTCCAAGATTAACAAAAAGATTAAGAAGGAAGGACTTGATGGTGCAATTAACAAGAAAGGAAGGAGGGAGGAAGCTTCCCCTAACCACTCCCTAATCACCTATATAAACCCCTCTTATTCATTCATTTAGTTCTTGTTGACTAACTTGACAAATTAGTTCTTCCATGGTTGACTAATAGTGACAATTAGTTCTTCCACTTTATTTCATGCACATTTAATTACTTGTCTTTTAAATACATGTTTTGCACCTTTAATTACCTTTAATTTCAAGTAAGTGTCTTTTTAATTTCTTGCACCTTTACTTTATCTTGTTAATCTTCTTCTACCTTTCTTTGATTTACACGTTTTTATCTTGTTGATTTGTTAAAGGTTTGATTTTATGCTTTTGATTGTTTTAAATCATTTGTTTTCATAGCTTATTTGATTTATTTTCAAGTTTATATAGTTTTTATAAAAGTTATTTTTATATAAAAGTTGTTTTTCTTAAAGTTTATCTTTTTCATATCTTAAAAGTTTTCAACTTTCAGTTTTATAGCTTATTTTTACACGGATTTACCTTAAGGATTTAGTCTAGTGCTTATTAGAACAATAGCTTTTTCACTTAGCTTATTTTTAGTTTTCTTTTACGTTTTCCGATTGGTTAAATCGGAAGAGGGTTTTACATTCCGATCGGTGTGATCGGATAAGGGTTTCTATTTTCCGATTGGAGGGATCTTGGTATTCCGATCGTAGCAAGGTAATAGGACATTCCGATTGGGACAAGTGACAGATATTCCGATTGAGGGTTTTCTTTGCCATATTCCGATTGAGGTGCGTTCTGGTTATTCCGATCGTATAAGGTGACAGATATTCTGATTGGTGTTCCAAACGGCATTCCGACCAAGGTCTTTTTCATATTCCGATCAGGTAGGTTCATCATTCCGATCTGAGGGTCGTGGGCTATTCCGATTGGTGTAAGTGACATATTCCGATTGGACAACCTTGACATTCCGACAGGTTTAGTTTGATATTCCGATCGGTGTGATCGGAATATATTCCGATTGGATGGTATTTCACATGTTTTGTCTTGTTTAATTTTTAGTTTATGTTTTTAATACTTGTCTAACTTTAATTTCCGTCACGCTTTAATTTTAGTCATTTAATTATTTTACTTCCCGTCTCGTTTTTAAATATCGCACATTTATTTTAACTAGACTTAGATTTAATTTCACGCACTTTATTTTCACGTTCTTTATATACTTGCACTTTACTTTCAACGACAATTACTTTTAAGTCTTTGCACATTTAAATTTAAAACCAACCAAAAATATTTGTTCCACCAAAGAATAACCGAGTCACATAGAGAACTAAGATCAATTCGAATAGAACACTAGAACGATAAATTTTTACCTGGCCAAAAGCCTTGTATTAAACTGCATGGAGATCTTGTCCACTTATGTTGATACAAAAGTTGGATGGACCGAGCTTGACCCGAATTAGGCTTAATTCGAGGTCTTGTGGACTCCAGCTCTTGCACCAAGTGAAACTTGTTTTGAGGACCCTGCGCACTAAACAGACACCGTTAGGCTTACCGTGGGTTTGTGACCCACGATTAGACTCCAGCGTGAGAGTAAGTAACCAATTTGAGTATATTAGTGTCTTAGGGTATTATGTATATCGTTCCTTTGAGGAACCATGGGGGTTCCTTTTATACCCGAGAGAGTCTTGGTTGGGCTCTCCTATTCTTGCGGCCTAAGGAAGAGATAATGATCCAAAATAGCTTGATCATTATCGCATAAATAAGGTAAGTGTATATCTCATTTCCTTAGGCGAATATAACTATAATATATATTATATTCTGTCTGATCGTGTCGCACTACGACGAGGACTTGGTTAAGCAATTAACCATCATGCGACAGCGACTTATCGGGCCTCCTGGGCTGTGCGCGCATCGCATAAGTATCAATCCATTTCTGATGGATGCCGGTAGTACCCGTGAGTCGGACTATCCAGCCCGACTAGGGACTATACGTAATCATGTCCCCCCAGTCTAGTGGTCGCATGTGCTAAACCGCGGCTACTAGACTATGAACCTCTAAGGCCCTTTCGCAGACATCCCATACAAAAAAGAAAGTTTATGTAAAACACACGTGAAATGAGTTTGAATATGCATCCACGTCAGCCTCTACTAATACTACCTTTCTTTGGGAACCGGGAAAGACATTAACCACGTCAGAAAAGCCAACTAACCAACACCATAGGATGAATCAATTCGTTGGACACACGTCATCAGATCCCACACACCTAAAATGTATATAAATGCAGTGTGACTGACCTCCAACCTTCTTCTTCATCATTTCAAAAACCCTTCCACCATTATCAAAAATAGCAGGAAATAATCACAGTAGAAAGCAGCTTCCTCTCTATACCCACCTGAAGTACTGGTAAGAAAAAATGGTAGCATAACTATTTGATGTGACGTCCCGCATATCAGAACAAGAACTTTATAGCTTCGCCACCAAGTATCATATACCCGTGGATCTTCATCCGATCGTGTCAGATCCACAAGCACATATAGGAAGCTTCCTTGCTGGAAAAATTGGTGTATACATCAAGTTTTTTGAGTTTTCCAACAACCGCATACCCCTAAGCCGTTTTCTGACGGACGTGCTAAGCTACTACAGCATACACCTCTCACAGCTTCACTGTATTGGTGCCGCAAAGATCTCAAATTTTGAGATAAACTGCTTACTAAAGAATAATGATCCAACCATAAATCTGTTTCGCGCCTTCTATCGACCCTCCTGGATAAACGAGTGGATATCCTTCGCGAAACGCCCCGGCCAACTACAATGTTATAAGGTGAAGGTAGATTCCCTGAAGAAAAGGAACGACAAATTTTTCTGGGTAGACAAGGTTGTATTCCCGTTCGACTACGATTTCATTACCCCCGAGACTATGATGAAGGACGACCGACCTATCTCTGGCACATATAAGGAAGTAGATGCGCAGGTAATTAATGCTGATTGGATACCAATGGAAGAATACCCAAAGGCGCTACTATATGCATTAGGGCTGAGTCATATGTCAACTCTTCCTGCAAACCACCTTCCTAAATACTTTGATGACTTTAATCATGGTAAGGAATCCTGTTTTACAAAGACTTAAAATCCAAAATAGCATATGTGTATGTACTCAGATACTCTTCATACTTCTGTAGAGCTAACTTATACACAACTTGTGAAGCGCGAGCATCCGTGCGCCGTGACCATGCGCGCTCGACCCTTCACGCCATTTGAACTATCCAATGGATGACGCGTAGGTCAACGCACCGTAGTGCTGGAGTACCCCTCCCTGACGGCCAGCATAGGTACAGAGAGGACAGACGCACTAAATTCCACTCCCATTCGGAGTGTGCCGTGTATTATGGAGTGTGTCGTGCATTATGGTTATGTGATGTAAAATAACAAAATGGTTGTATTGATTGAATGCATTACATAAGATGTGTCATATGTATTTATACATAATACATAGCTTTGGAATTAAGCAACCTACTCAAAACCCTAAACCTAATGGGCCACAAGCCCACAAGGTGGTCTTGAACCTATCGTCTAACACTCCCCCGCAGTTTGAACGAGAGGGAGGCTTCCGAACGTACAAGCTGGAATAAAACGCTTCTTCTTTTCTTCATCCTTTTTGTTTGTTTGAGCGAAAATATAATTGTATTCTACGGCATAGTTGTTTTCTGCTTGCGGCTTCCTCCTTTGCGTGGCTTGCTTTGCCTTTAGGTAGGAGCAACATTTTTTTACCAACTATTTTCGAAAAATGGCAATGATCTTCGACGACAAAACAAAAAACAATGGTGATGAGAAAAAAACAAGATGTGTTATGACGGCTAGGGTTTTAGTTGCTAGGGTTTATTTGATAAAAAAGAAATTATTGAAATAAATAAAGCGTAAGAAAGTAAGCGGCATCCCTCCAAATCATCAGCGAGTGGCCGATGACCGGAGGATAACTGCTTTGTGATGGGTTGTACCTAAAGCTCTGATACCATGTAAAATAACAAAATGGTTGTATTGATTGAATGCATTACATAAGATGTGGCATATGTATTTATACATAATACATAGCTTTGGAATTAAGCAACCTACTAAGCAACCTACTAAGCAACCTAACCCTAATGGACCCAAGCCCACAGTCGGGTTTGGGCCCTATCTAACCGTCTAATAGCGCGCTGGTCCCTCAGAAGAGTTCATACCTGTCCCCAACTACAAAAGGTTGTCGTGCTCCCCAAAAGATCAAATTCCTAAGAGAAGCAGGACACTACACACCAGACCGCGCACCGATACTTCATCATGGGGCCTACTTTCTAGGCCGCGCGAAGATACGCGTGCATTAAGGTATATCCCGATTCCGCTCCTTATGGTATTTTGAACAAAGGAGCCCTTTTCTAACACTTGCAGGATGTCAAATTTGCAGCCCACATATTGCAGTGACCAAGATTAACGCCAGTACCTCAAGATCCACAAGATTCCTTCCTCCATGGAAGTGTGCGCGCTCTTGCAGACTGATGAATGTGACCGAATGTGCAGACTTCCACCAAAATATAATCCCTCCTGGGCACACCCAACTCCTAAGCAATCTATCCTACGAAGTGATAATGAATGAGTTGGACACAGTCGCGTCACAGGAAGTGACATTAGCCTCGCATTTGAAAAAGAAGGTGTCATATATGTCTGAGCGCCTTGCACAAGTGGACGTGGAAACCCAACAAGCGATAGAGCAAAAAGACCACGAGCTTGTATGTGCCAAGGGTGAACTCGCTCGTTTGCACGCTGTTTCCAGTATAAATGCCGGATCCATCCAATACCTAGAGGAGGAGAAGGCGTCACTATCTGAGTCTATAAGTCAAGAGCGTCGCCTTCGCGCGAGGCAAGCAGATGAAAACCGCTAGGACATAGCTAAGCTGGAGGAGGGTATGAGTGCCCTTACTTCAAACTGTGACAACTTCGTTGCCAACTGTCACAAAGATATGGCTAAGAAGGCAGAAGTTCTAAAGTACATGAGTACGGATTTTGATGAGGAGCTCTATCCGCACCTCACAACAGTGCGTGTTGAGAACCAATGGTTAATAAAGCATGGTCTACCACTAGCTGCCAAGGGTGTCGTGGGGCTACCCAACCTTAATAAAGAAATCAAGGACATTTTTGATCCTGCGCAGCTACTAGGACAAAGCCTTGCCATGGAGCGCGCTTTCAAGGATAATTTGATGAGAGGACCTTTGGAGGGTAGCAAAATCTATCAAGGTACGCACAAGAGATTGACGCCGCATTCCTCATATTAGAAGGGCTCCCTCTTCCTATCATAGACGTTATTGAGAAAGATCAAGATCATCCCATAAGCGTGATCATGGCAGGCCTTAATTTATCGAGTCACTCCGCAGAAAAAATGGAAGAAGATCCTCATGCCATGCCGGAGCCAGATATCTCCCAACTACAAGTTCCTGTCCATATTGCTGGTGTACCGATAATGATTTCGTTGGAAGACAAGTTGAAGCAGCGTGTGAGACGTGTTGCAAAAAAGAACCAGACTTCGACCAAAGGTGTTGCCATCGATCTCGGTTTAGCGCACCCTAGCCGAACTGATGGTGTACCGGTAAGCCTGCCTGCCATCGATGTATATCAAACGCGCGCGCTGCAGTATATGAACGAGGTGTGGGTACAACACCGCACGTCCCTAAACCCATCGCATCACAAGTTAAAGAGATCGTTGTCAGCAAGTGATCTTCTATAGAAGGCATTCTCCTTGTCTACACGCTATGTTGTAACCATGTATATTAATTTGTAAACTAAGAACTTGTAGAATGTTTATAGAGACCTACGCATTTGGAAACACATAGAGTCCTGCACTATGTTCATGATTATTTATACATATATATGTCCAGGTTTCCGCACCCAGGCCTGAGATTGTGAGAGAGAGCGCCTGTTTATGAGTACATTCATTGAAGTGTGACTCTGAACTTATGGGAGAGCTGAAAGTTCATTACGTGTGGACCTGCCACTACTACCATAAGCGATGTCATGGATAATGACATGTTTGTTAGGCGTGCACACTGTGTCTTGTGCATATCCGTCATAAAGTATGAGGAATAATACACTTACTACAACGTCTTGTGGTAAGCTGCCTAACAAAGGATACCTGATCTGGCGCCACTAGGGGTGCATCCCTCTTATGTGACAAGTTTAATTAGTAGGGTAAACTTACTCCTCTTATTTCACCTGGAAATGTTTTATTGTACATGTACACCAGCGGGCCAAAGTTATGTATTTCAGAAAAGAAAAATACTCTTATGCATAAAAGATAAAAAAGAAATAGTTTAGACTGCAGAACTAGCTAGGAACCGCAGTGTTTTATTCATACTTTTGCAAATGCTGAAACAAAGGACATGAAAGGGGAAATCCTAAAACAATTGAAAAAAAAATACATGGATCTTTATTGGGGGCTTTCAATAGGCAAGGGAATGATCCATGCTAATGATGCGACACCTCAGAGAGAGTATCGTCCAAGATCATGGCTGCATCTTGAGTCACCTCTCGCGGGACTGGATACCGACTTCGCATAGCTATCCACGTTCATCCTGGCCCTTGGGGGTCTACAGTTTGCTTCATCGTGTCGTTGCGTGCTTCGCGCTGTCGATAGTCCGTTTGTATGATACCATTGTCGCATAGTCTGGGCAATTATCCTGGCTGAAGGGGTGATTTCCCCTCTATGCTGTTGCTGGTGGTTTCCTTGGGATGGGAGTATTGCTACTACCCATCGCACCATGTTTCCTATCGATGTTGTCAGAGAGCCAATAGTATGCCCTAGTCTTGAGAGGATTCTGCCTCCCTTTGCACTTTTTGTTGAGGGTGGCCCAGTGACCTTGTTAGGATTTTTCCTACGACCTGGGTCTGCCTGACATCGGATACTTCGCACCAGCCCTTTACGAGCATCCTTATGCATAAATCGCCAAAAATACCCTGAGCGAGTAATTTCATCAACCACAACTATCGGGCCACACAGGTATACCCTTTTATGTGCGGCTTCCATGACCGCCCTGCTTGCCCTGGCGTTAGACATTGCAGTATTCGCCCAGTACTTGATTGTCTGTACAGTGTCCCCTTGATCACTTTGAAGTGCCTAACTCTCATCTACACCTGCCTATAGCCTTCCTTCTACTGCTCGGTAATGTATTATGCGTCAGGAACTCTTTAATAGGTTTCATCCATGTTTGTGCCTCAGGATTCGCGTTTATGTTTTTGTGTAAAATAAAATCAACTAGCACGTGACTAGGAGGTTTATCCATGTTCAGGATTGATAATGATCCATGTCAACTGAGATTTCGTCATTTTCTTCTGAAACTTTTCGCATAGCAAACTCCGCGAACTGCCTGGTTATGTCCCTCACTTTTTCTGTGTATTGGATTAGCACATGTCCCCGTGGCTCGCATGACCCCGCGACCCTACTCGCCACCAAAGAGTTGTATGTGTAGGCCACTAGGCTTTTCATGCCCATTCTGAGTGCCAATGTAGGCCTGCTATGAGGGCTTGATAATCTGCTTCCATGCTAGTTGTGGGGAAGTCGAACAACAGTGTGTAGGTTATTTTTATATCGCCCTGATTGGTGAGGATAAAACCTGCATCTGGTCCTCCCTTTCCTGCGAAGCCTGTCGCAAAGAGGACCCATGGGAGCCCCGACAGTGAGCCCTCGCGTACAAATATGCTTTTAGCAGGGGAATCTTCCGAGATACATCTCCTTCTCTTCATTCGTGAGTTGGATTCCGTGTTGCGTTGACTCCTATCTGCGTCCTTCTTTTTTGCGCTGTGGCTTAAAGTGCTGCTACCCCCTTCGAGCGTATCTATGTTGCGGATGGTGATCACTCCATCTTGCACTGGTAATTTGAACATACCATGTACTGTCGAAGGTACCGCTCGCAATGTTTTTAGTGCTAGCTGTCCAATTATCCCGTTGTACGATGATTGAGATCGCACAACCATGAAATCCATCCACACCGTTGTCGAGTGACCTTCGCCTCCAATAGTTACCTGTGTGTAGAGGTGTCCCAGTGGTCGGGTTTTATCACCGTTAAACCCTGTGAGGATTTATGTGGCGTCTTTTAGCTCTTTTTTTATTTCCCCTGGTAGTCGTGCGAAACAATGTTCATTCAATATGTTCGTTGCTGACCCTCCGTCGACGCACATGCCTTTTATAGCATGATCCCCGAAAGTTATGTCAACATTCAATGATACGACTCTATAGTCCATGTCTGAAAGAATAGGGAACCTTATTTCTTTATCACGCGAAAATTCCGCGATCGTTCTCCTTTGCATAAAAGACATTTCCCTCTCCACCATGTAAATGGCTATGGGCTTATCCTTCTGTTTTTTCACTTCACATTTCTTCGTGTTCGTGCTCTTCCTCTAGTCTCTTATCAGGTGGTTTAACTTCCCTGCTTTGACCAAGCTCTCAATGTGCCTTTTCAGTTGAATGCACTCATCCGTAGTGTGTCCTTTATCGTCGTGATATTCACAATGCTTTGTGTTATCCCATTTATCTGCAGGTCCCATCATTGGGCTAGGCTTTAGAAAGCCTGCCCCCTCTGATAAAAATATCTCCCTGGAGGTCTTTTGCACCGGGGTAAACTTACCATTGTTGTTATTGCGCCCTTGCTTCGCTGTGCCTTGGAACTCCAAAGTGCGAGTGATGTTTTGCCCATATGACTGTTTCTTGGGCAGGTCTTGGTATTTATAGCCTGATGTCATCTGCCTGCTATTCGCTGCCGCGGTCTCGCCCTGAATAAATGCTCGGACCTTCTTCATTACCCCATCAAACGTTTATGGTCTTCTGTCATTCAATTTCTTTATTAGGTCCGGGTTAGTGATGCCCGCAAGAAATCCAGAAATCTTAAGAATTTCCGGGCAATCTTTTATCTGGTTGCATTCAGATTTGAAGCGCTCCATGAAGTCTTCAAGGCTTTCATTGTGCCCCTGCTTTACTCTTGCAAGTGAGACAAGGCTCTCCTAAGTTCTTCGAACCCATTAATGCTCCTTCGCGGAAGGCGGTCGAACCATGTCCGAGCGTTCCCGATAAGCGTTGAGTTGAACATGTGGCACCATACGGCCTTTGTCCATTGCTCTATCCATGCTTGAGATTTGAAAACTTTTAGGTGATCATCTGGATCCATCGTACCATCATAGGTTTTGACATTGGACGGCATGCGTCTCTTTTTGTTATCTTTGAAAGTAGTTATGAGTTCTAAAAACACACTTACCTTCTCTCGTCTCCATGGGAGGGTCCACTCATCTTCACTGCGCATCCTTCGTCTTTTGGGTACCCTGCGGTGTTTTTTTTGTCATAGTCGGAAGAATCAGAATCCTCAGTGGACGAAAGAGCGACCCTTTTACGGCGAGGATGGCGATCACTGTAGTTAGAGTCCGAGGAATTTTTGCTTAAGGAATTTGTTGATCCCTTTGGTTGGATCTATATTCTGTTAAGAATTAGTATAATAGTTTGTAATCAAACTAAAACACTTTAAGCACTCTTACTAATACTAAATAAGTTATGCGGAATCTAACTTATAAAGCACAGAAGAACAGAATTACTTTTAACTATTCGGTTCTCTTATTAATCGACTTGTATGAGGTACATAAAAGACATTGTACCTATGTTCCTTTTATAGAGTAAGGAACCCTAGAAACCTTAGAATATTCTATAAAGATAACTATATCATAGACGATATATTATCAATATTCTAACTATTTAGATATATCTCAGAAGATATACTCTAACTATAACTATGACATATCTTATACAAAGATATATTCGTCCTAATCATCATAGCAGTACTTACTTTATAAGTAGCAGTACTTACTATGTACCGCGTTAACACTAACGGTACTTACATAACACTAACAGTACTTGGAATACACTAACGGTACTTGACACTTAACAAATAATTCCCAACAATCCTCCCCTAAACAAGAAATGATAACTTGTTGTCTTCTTGTTTCTCTTGTACTGAATGCATTAAAAATACATGTCTTCAGTCTTTCCTTCATCCTTGGATTGAACTTGGTAATTTGTATTTGTATCCAACTGAATGTAGCCAAACACTTCAAATGTAGATCTTCTTCTGATAAGACAATCTTCAAACATTATGAGCATCATCTTTGTCTTTAAACTATGATCTTCTTGTGTCTTCTAAACATTCATTCATCTTTGCAGCATCAGTTTTTGTCTTCTTGAGTTTAGTTCTTGAACTCTTGATCATAAATCTTCCACTTGATTTGATGATAACAAAACCTTCTAAGTATTATATATTTTAATACTTCTTTGTCTACAATCTTCATACCTAAAATAAAACAGTTAACAACAAACACCAATCTGTATTGGCTTCATGATTTTTAGCAAATCACCAGCTATCAACGGATTTGATAAATTCTTTACCAGTTAGCCGTACACTCTGGAATAGCCAATACTTTATTCACAAATAGTAAGGTGTAATGAAAACCTTATACTTTTTGGTAAATTGTCAACCATCAACGGATTTGATGAAGTCTTTACCTAGTACCGTTTGTCTAGGACTAGCCAACTCTTTGTCTCGAAACAAGGTGAGTTAGAACCATATAGTTTTTAGCAAACTATCAGCTTTCAACGGATTTGATAAGTCTTTACCACAAACCGTTTGCTTATGGACTAGCCAATTCTTATGTGTGTTAGACATGGTGAATTGAGAACCATTTATGAAGTGTGTCTGAAAGTCAAACACTTAAGATTCTTTCTCAGCTTCTTCCTCATCTTTCAAATCCTTGATTTGTTGTTTAACCATTCTGATCAATTCCAAAGCATCAACAGACTCTTCTGTAACTTCTAATTGTTTTTCTAACATCATTTCCAACAATTTCCTTTTGAAGGGATAAGTCTTCTCTTGTAGCATATAATATGTAACATCATCCACATCCAAAATATGCAATCCACATGACCTGTAATATCTTCATTAACTAGGAACCTGATTCTCTAATTCCTTCAACATTTCTTGATCACATTTGTGTGGCTCATACATAAAGAGAAATTCCCTATATAATAGTGATACTTCAGTTTTACCTGCACTGGCATCTTCAACTAACCTTACAAGATCTTGAATATCTTGTCTATCCAGAATGTGAAGAATATCTTCCAAAAGTCTGAATATCCTTTCTGTGCCATCGGATCTCTGAATTCCATGAGCTTCAAGTCCTTGACCTGTAGAGTAAATCCACTTAACAATGGATGCTCTTTTTCCAAAAATCTCTGTATCAAAACATTGATCTTCAAAGTTCACAATTTTCAAGTACTTCCTTAAGCTCTCATCATCATCACTATCTTCTGCTGTAGTTTTAGCTCTCTTAGCTTTCTTCTTTAGCTTTGTTGATCTTTTCCTTTTAACACTCTTGGAAATTCCTTCAAGTTCTGTTGAACCCGCTTCCAAGCTTGTATGTACCGTTTCCTCAGTATGTACTGTTGTATGTACTGTTAACTGTGTATGTACTGCTTGTACCTTTTCAGTCTGAGCAATACCTTGAGTTTCAACCCATGTATTCATCCTTTGAGCAGTCTCTTCCTCCCTTGAACTTACTTTCTCCTTTCTATTCTTCCTCACATAAGTGGTCTTGATAGGTGGAGATGTACTTGTAGGTTCAGTAGTACTTGGCTCAATTCTAGGAGTACTACCAAATTTTCTTTGTTTTTGTAGACGTTTCTTGAATTCTTCAACAGCTTTCTTGTCTGCTTCAGATCCAATCTCAACAAAATTCAATTCAGTCCTCTTACTTTGCTCATACAAAGTCTTGATTTCTTCAAAATTCTTCTTGACCAGGTGAATATGAGTAAATCCTTTTACTTTCTTTAGAAATTTCATCATTTGATTTCTAATCTGCATAGTAGTTGGAGGCTTAATCTTTTCTTTCCTTCTCTTTTCAGCAAAGAATCTTTGTTGCTCCCTCACCAGATCATTAGTCAATCTTGATTTCTCTTCTTCATCATATGCATCTTTTTCTTCAGCTATCAATGAGTCTGCAAGAAGCTCACTTGCATGTATCTCAGCTTGAATCCTATCATACTCTTGTATGTTCCATTCTTGCTGTATCCTTTTAGCTTCTAACAAATTTTGCTTTGCTGCAAGTTCTTCCTGCAATTCATCTTCACGAATTTGTGCTTGCACTGTATAAGCAAATTCCTCATCATGGTCAATTTGATTAAATCTGTACATGACTTTGTTTATATCATCATCTGAATCACTTTCATCTTCAGATTCTAACAATAATTGCTTCTTCCCTTTATCTTTTGGATTTATCTTAGGTAGCTTCTTCTTCAGTTTGGCAGCTACTTCTTCATTAGCTAACTGTTGAATGACTATACCTTTTGTAGGGTGTGAAGCTTGAACATTCTTACCTTGAATTTGATCCTTTGTAGCAAGAACTTCTTGTTGTGTCTGTTTCTCCACTTCTGCTTGCTTAGTCTTCTCAACTAAACTCTTCTTTAGATCAAGCAACAATTTGGCTAAAGTTTCATTTTCTCCAAATGAACTTTGACTTTCCAGTGAAGGATGATCACCAGCGGTACTTGCAATTGGCTTAGCAGTATTTGGGTCTTCAACAATGTCAGTAGTACTTGCAGTCGGCTTAGCAGTACTTGGATCTTCAACAAAGTTGACTTCACCAGTATTAGACACACTTATTTCTTCAATCACTTGAGTATCCCTAGATGCTTTATCCTCTATAGAAGCCATCATATCAACTTGCACTTCTTCAGTCTTATCTGATTTATTGCTTTGTGGTGATGGATCAGGAAACTGATTAGAAATTTCCTCCAACTTCTCATAGAAAGCATTCCAATTTGCTTGAGGTGGTGATTGAACTGATGGTTCTGGCTGAGTTGCCAATGTTTCTGCAACTTGTGGCTCCTTTGGTTGATTTACCAACTTTTCTCGAACTTGTTCTTGAACTTGTTCTTGAACTTGTTCTTGAACTTGTTCTTGAACTTGTTCTTGAACTTGAGTAGGTTGTGGATCTTGCTGTTGAATCTCCATATCTGAAGGTCCATCCACACCAGTCTCTAAACCAGTTCCATATTTAAAAGTCCTCATGACATCTTCATCCAATTCAAAATTGATGTCATTTCCAGAGATCCTTTTTTGATTATCAGAAGAAGGTGGTTGATCTTCATTATTCCTTCTATGTTCTTCAATATTCCTCCCCTGTTTGGTTGCATTCAGTTGCCTTTTCTTGTGGTTCCTGAGTCTTTGCTTCTTGATTGCAGATTTCTGAACAGATCTATATTGCCTCATCCAAGATGACACTTTTTTCCTTAACTTGAGTAGGCTAGCTTCCAATTCAGCAATTTTCTTGTCTTGAACAAGCTTATCTTTCTGCAATACCTATACCTGTTGGGACAAACTTGTACACAAAGTAGTTAAATTTGCAACATCCACCACCTCTAGTGCTTGTGCTTGTGGTGAACAACTAGCAGCAATAGAAGCAGCAGGTGTGTGGATCATCTCATCAGTGTTTGGTGGAACACCAACATTGTGAGAAGAAGATTGTGAATCTTCTAGAGAGTGGGAGCTCTGGTGAGAAGGAGTTTGCTGAGAAACACTAGCATTGCTAGGTTCCTCACCTTCTTGATTGGCAGGTTGGGCTAACATATGAGCAAACAATGGTGTTACTGTTCCTGTAAAGGCATTGCCTTGTTTGGTCAAAAAAGAGAAAGTTCTCTTTGTGAATGAAGGAACATTCCATGTATCAGTTAATGCTGGTAGGTTAGGTATTTGGTCACTAACTAAAGCCTGAATGAATCTAGGATACATTAAAAACTTCTTAGTCCCTTCCAAATTCCTAGTCATGCCTTCAAAAATTAATTTTGAAAAATTAAAAACCCTGTTATTTGCTAGACAAATACCAGCAGATGCCAATGCAGCAGGTATTTGATCAAAAGATGTACTTTTTGAACTTAAACAGTGAATAATAGCATGAAAAAGCATTTTCCATTGAGGTTCCCTACCACCTCCATAGCCTATGGCTGCAAGGCCATCATGAATCTCTGTATTATGAAGCATACTAAGTCCATTTCATCATTAAGTCTCAAACTTGCTCGTAGCAGTACCTCAGTGACATATATGTTCCTATGATTTACCTTAGCCTTAATGCAAGGTTGATCAAAACGAGTACCTAAAACAACAGTATTCCAAAATTGTTCAACAATAGGTATAGAGACAACTGGACTTACAGTGAGTGCGAAGCGAATATGACTGCGAGAAAGGAAACCAAGCATCTCATGGAAACCAAGTGAGTCATCATTCATAGCAAGATTCGCAACTAAATTATTCTTAGAGATTACTTGTAAGGCAGCCATTAGTATTTTTGATGATCGAAAGATTAGAGAGAAGGTTATAGAATCAAGAGAGAAAAATAAAAGATTAGGTGAATCAATTGTGTAATTGGGGTAAGTATTTAAGTAAATAACAAACCCAAGCGCGAAGAAACCGCCAAATTTACAAAAGAGACCCTTAACGATACAACGGACATGTAGCGGTACATGGAACAAAAGCGGTACTTGATTTTGTGCTAGCGGTACTTGGAGTGACAACGGTACCTCACAATTTTGACCAGTTCATGCTTTCCACTAGACATGTAACCTCTTTTATCTTTTTCTATAAACCTGCAATAACATCAAAAACACAAAACATAGACTATACAACAAAAATTAAAAAATTTGTACAGCCATTACCTCCCCTCAACATATGCAGCATGTTATTGGTTGAGCATACCAATGTGTGTCACCAAGAATTCGAATCTCTTTGCATCAAATGCCTTGGTCAACAAATCAGCTACATTGTTGTCTGTATGAATCTTCAAGACTTGAATAAGCTTTTTGTCATAAGCATCTCTTATAAAGTGATGTCTTATTTCAATATGCTTAGTCTTGGAGTGAAATACTGGATTCTTGACAATGCATATAGTACTTTCATTATCAATGTAAATCTTGGTGTTCATGAAATTGAACCCATAGTCCAACAATTGATTTTGAATCCAAAGTACTTGTCCACAGCAATGAGCAGCAGCTACATATTCAGCTTCAGTTGTAGAAGTAGCAACAATGGTTTGCTTCTTACACTACCATGATATGAGTCTTCTGCCTAGGAATTGACAACCTCCTGTTGTGGATTTCCTATCATGATTTGCTCCAGCATAATCACTATCTAAGTAAGCTTCCAATTCAAAGGTGGAATCTCTAGGATACCATAATCCTAAATTAGGTTGACTTTTAAGATATTTAAAAATCTTCTTCACAGCATAAAGATGTGACACCTTTGGATGAACTTGGAATCTTGAACAGGCACACACAGCAAACATTATATCTGGTCTTGAAGCAATAAGATACATCAATGACCCAATCATTGACCTATAGAGATGAATGTCAACATCTTCTCCATGTTCATCTTTTGATAAAGATTTCTTGGCTTCAAAAGGTGTGCTTGTACTCCTTGTATCCATACATGAAAATTTCTTTAAGATTTCAGCAACATATTTATCTTGGCTGATAAATATTCCATCTTTCCTTTGTTTGACTTGTATTCCCAAAAAGAAAGTTACTTCTCCCATAGAACTCATTTGAAATCTTCCTTTCATCAAAGCTTCAAACTCTTCACACCATGTCTTCTTGGTAGAACCAAAAATGATGTCATCAACATAGACTTGAACTAGAATTATGTCTTTGGCATTTTTCTTGATGAACAGAGTTTTGTCAATGGTCCCTCTCCTATATCCATGTTCTAGCAGAAAGTTGGATAAAGTTGCATACCAGGCCCTTGGAGCTTGATGCAGACCATAAAGTGCTTTGATAACTTTGTAGACTCTATTGGGGAATTTAGGATCTACAAAACCTAGAGATTGTGAGACATATACCTCCTCTGAAATATTACCATATAGAAAGGCACTTTTTACATCCATTTGATAGACTATAAATCCCATATATGATGCAAAGGCCAAAAATAACCTAATGGCTTCTATCCTTGCCACTGGTGCAAAAACCTCATCATAGTCTATCCCTTCTTCCTGTCTGTAGCCTTGAGCAACAAGTCTTTCCTTGTTCCTCACAACAACCCCTCTTTCATCCTTCTTGTTCTTGAAGACCCATCTTGTACCAATTACTCTTTTACCTGAGGAAAGATCCACAAGAATCCAAACCTTTTGTAGCTCAAATTCTGTTAATTCTTCTTGCATGGCATCTACCCAACTTTCTTCATCAAGAGCCTGAGAGATATTTTTGGGCTCTACTTGAGATAAGAAACAGGCAAACAAACAATGCTGAGTATCTTTATGATTTGTTCTCTGCTTTTGTTTGACATAACTCACTAGTGCATGAGTTTCAATATTGGTTTGCAGTTGTCTTCTGGTTTGTACAACAGATTTTGGATCACCAATAATCTGTGTAGTAGGATGGTTGTTGTTGACTTTATGAGTGGAAATAGAACTGACTGGAATTTCAGTTTCTAAATTGTTGAAATTAGTTACTGCACCCTGCTCATCATAGGAAGCTTTGGAGAATATTCCTTCAGCTGGACTGGCATATAAGTCTTCATCGTCCAATGCTTGCAAAATCTCTTCTAGTGAGTCAGCAGATCTAGCAAATGTTGACTTAGCAGTACTTACAGATGAAGTACCGCTAGGTATGGTATGTACTGCTGAGTGTTGTGACTCAAAAGATTCTTCTCCTAAATGCTTATTAGCAGATGTAGCATTCTTTTCTTGATCTTGAAGTCTCTGAAGCTCCTGGGAGGCTTGATCATCATTTGATGGCATGGTTTGCTTCTTGGGAGTTGCAGACATGGGAGTAACAGTAGGCATGTTTGGCACATAGATGTGAACATCTTCATCTGATGAAGAAACATCTTCTTGAGTACCTGCATTAGTTGCACTTGACTCCTCACCTGCATTGTTAGTTTGACAATCCTTTTGCAAAGAGTAGTAATCCATGGAGTTAGTTAGATAGTCTAAATCAAACATCCAAGCATAACCTATTCCTGGAACATTGGGTTTATTTTCTAAGAAATTGACATGAGCATTTTCTTCAACTTTCTTAGTTGCCAAATTGTAAACCCTATATGCTTTACTTTGCAATGAATATCCTACAAGATATCCTGGATCAGACTTTCCATCAAACTTTCCCAAATAATCAAGAGTATTTAGTATGGACACATGACACTCAAAAGGTTTTAAATGAATTATGTTAGGTTTTACATTAGTCAAAAGTTCATAAGGTGTTTTGTTTTGAGGCTTAGTTACTAGGACTCTATTTAACACATAACATGCAGTATTGATTGCTTCTGCCCAAAAGGTATTTGGGAAAAGTGAATCAGCCAGCATAGTTCTAGCAGCCTCAATTAATGTCCTATTCTTCCTTTTAGCTATTCCATTCTGTTGTGGAGTTCTAGGATTACTAAATTGTCTCTTAATTCCTTTAGACCTACATAATTCATCAAAATCAGCATTCTTACATCCTGTTCCATTATCAGTCCTAATGATTAAAACCTGTTTAGTGAACTGTTTTTCAACTAAAGTGATAAAATCCTTTAGTAATTCACTTGTTTCACTTTTAAGTGCTAAAAAGAAAACCCAACTGAATCTACAAATCATCAGTTATGACTAGACAAAAGGTCTTATGGCTAATGCTTCTGATAGAAACTAGACCAAATAAATCCATATGCAAGAGATGCAAAGGTTTTGTCACAGTGTTTACAGTCTTGGTCTTACAAGAGGCTCTATGTTGTTTTCCTTTTTAACAAGCAGCACATGTGAAATCATTTTGAAAAGATCTGTTAGGTAGACCTCTAACCAAATTCCTTTTTACCAATCTATTAAGGTTTTTGAAATTCACATGACCTAACCTTCTATGCCATAAGTTTGACTCATCTAAAGAAGCCTTAGCTAGCAAACATGTAATACCACCTGTTGGAGTAATAGTATGAAGATTAAAGGTGTACATATTTTCTTGCCTGGGTACTTTAAGCAGTATTTGAGATTCCTTGGGCATCTCAAAGTCTTTGGACAACACCAAGCAGTCTTTGTCTGTGAATAGCACCTTGTTCTTCTTATCACACATTTGTGATACAAAAAAGAGATTGAACTCATTCAATTCTTTTACAAAGAATACATCTTCAAATTCCAACTTTCATGTGTTGATTTTCCCTTTGCTAGTGATTCTACCTTTGCTACCCCAAAGGCTACTGGACCTCCTCTGAATTCTTCAAATTCAGCAAGAAAATCTTTGTTCCCTGTCATGTGTCTTGAGCATCCACTATCTACAGTTCCTTTATCTTTTAATTCATCAATGAGATGCCCCTGTACACAAATAAAACTCATTAGTTTTTAACAGGGACCCAAGCCACATTTGGCTCAGATCTTGTGGGACCTACACATTTTAGAGTTTGTACTGAAGCATTCCCAGTAATGCTACTTTTACTCTTATACTTCATGGTTTGATTTATGTAGTCAAATTCATAGGGTGACTCTATGTGTTTTGACTTCTTTGACTTAAGTACTGTTTTAGCAGTACTTGCTTTAACACATGATGTATCTCTTTTAGGAACCCACATTTGTACTGGTTTGTTCTTGTCCTTACTTCTAGGTGTCTTAACTTTTTCAAAAACTTTCTTAGAAGTCTTGGAGAACATTGGTTTTACAGACTTTAAACCAACAGTACTTGAGTTTGGTCTAGCAGTACTTGTAGATTTAGGCTTGCCGGTACTTGGTTTACCAGACTTTAAGAATACAAGTCCTTGCTTCATAAGTACTGCCCTAGGAACAAAACTTTTGGTAGGATTATCTTTAACCTGTTTAACTACCCTTGTGTGATCAAACTTAGGTTTGTCATCTTTAAGTTTCTGTTTCCTATTACCCTGTGCATTTTTCCGATTACTGTTTTTCATGACCCTTTGTGTAGCCTTCTGTTTCACAATTTTATCTTCATGTAATGTAAAGTCTTTGATAAAATGACTTAGACTACCACAAACATAACATCCTTTTCTTCTTAGAGAAGATCCAAAAGGTTGTTTTGATTTAACCTTTTCAAAACCTAGCCCAGCCCTTTTGGTTTTTGTATGTTGTTTATTGTTTTCCAATATCTTGCTAGGAGTTTTTACCTGCTTGGAAGCAGAACTAGTCTTAGATTCCTCAGAAACAAAGTTGTTCATTCAAGGTGGATAAACAATATTCTTGGTCACATCAGTATTTTCTTGAGACACAGTACTAGAGTTAAAGATATTTTTAATCTTAGGTTCTTCTAACTCTATACTAGTATCATTACAAGGGGGCATGAAAATTCTAGATACTGGTGGAGGAGCTGCCTTCATTCCTTCAGCAAATCTATCATTTTCAAGTGTATCATCTACCTCACCAGAACTATCAAAAATCCCTTTTGATAAGTCCTTGTTAGTTAAGGTTATCCCAGGTTGATCCTCAATATATCCTAGGCCTGTTTTATCATAATACCCCATTTGTAAATTAATCAATTTTCCCAATCCCTTAGAGGATTGTTGCCATTGACTAATCACTTCCCTCTCTCTACAAAGACTAGTTTTTAAAGCTTCATTTTCTGAATTTATTTTTAAAAGTTGTCTTTCAAAAGCTTTTATTTTCACATCTTTTTCCCTCATTTGAAGAGTCAAAATTCTAATTTTCTCTTCATAGTTTTGTTGAGCCTTTTTGTACAAAACTACATTATCTTCTAGTTTAACAATACCCTGTTTGAAGGCCTCTACTTTTACAATGCATGTGTTAACCTTTTGATACTGTTCCTCTACTTCTACTTTTAGACTATTAAATTTAAGAATACAATCTTTGGAACAAGGGTGTACCTCAGTATCTTCATGTGAGAGAGCCATTAATCCAAGCTCTTTTTCTTCTTCCTTTTCTGCCCAATTCACCACTCCATCTACAGTAACCAATGCTTTGGTTACTTTAGGACTCCCGCTGTTTCCTCTTGGAAAGCTTTCAGTAATTCTTGGACTGGCTCTATAGCTGTTCTTGGACTTCAGATTGCTTGTCTCAGCTTTATCTCTATTGCATTCTCTTGTAAAGTGTCCATTCCTTCCATAGTTATAGCATTCAACTTTAGACTTGTCATATCCTAATGGCTCATTAGGATCAACTGTCATTTTTCTTCCAGTCTTATTGAAGAACCTATTAGATCTTACTAACACCATAGCAGCTTGCCATTTAAGATCCATCTCTTCAACATCAGTATCATCCATTTGGAACAAGTCATTGAGAGGTAATCTTGGCCTGTTGTCTTATACAACAAAGAATGAGAAGGCATCATTGTCACTAAACAATGGTGAAGACCTTCCATGTGGATTTTGAGAGATCATAGGACTGCTTTCAATACTTTGTGGGTAAGTACTGCTTATAAGTCCTCCAGCGGTATTTGTGAAGTAAGTACCGCTGCTAGATCCACTAGCGGTATTTTGAAAGTAAGTACCACTGTTCCCATCTGACACAAAAGCCAAATTAGACTTTGAAGCAGTTGCTGTCTTTACTTCAGTGCCTTTCACATCCATTTCATATGCTCTAAGATTGTTGTAGAGATGATCAAACGGAATTGTTTCCAAATTATCTCTTGTGATGAAGTGCATAGCCATTGCTTTCCACTCTGGTGGAACACTTCTTATGAATTTTAGATTAGCTTCTTCATTAGGGATTACTTGTCCATAAACTGCTAACTGAATAAGTAACTTGCTGAACCTTTCATATCCACCATGTATTCCCTCCATACTGGTAATTGAGAAGTTACCAAATTCTTGCTTAAGAACAATCTTCTTGATTTTCTTAGATTTGTCATTGCCTCCAAATCTAAGTTTTATAGCATCCCACATAGCTTTGGCATCTTTATAATGATGAAAGCTTGGTATAATGTCTTCAGAAAGAGCCATAGCCAAAGCAGTTCTAGCTTTTCTTTCTCTAATCTCTGCTTGTATCTGCTCAGCAGTCACAGCAGGTAGAGCATATCATGTACCGTCTGGCAACCAGTGTAGCTTCTTTGGCGTGTTCCCATTCTTGATAACTTGCCACACAGTATGATCTGTGTGATTCAAGTAATGTTCCATCTGCATAGCCCAAGTCTCATAATTGTCACCTTTGAGAACTGGGAGTTTAACAGCAGATAGAGTATGAGAAGGTGTTGGTGTAGAGGTAGCTACATCATTCACGACTTGAGCACCTTGTGCTGGTGCAGGATGCACAACATGTGGTTGTCCTTGTGGTAGAACAGGATCAGTGTTCTGAACATCATCCAAGTGAGCATTAACACCATCTGGTTGAGACATTGAGATTTGGTATGTGTGGAGTGTATGGGTTCGTGTTCTTCTTTTTTAGAGTTTCTAAACAAGCTCTGATACCACTTGTTGATCCCTTTGGTTGGATCTATATTCTGTTAAGAATTAGTATAAAAGTTTGTAAACAAACTAAAACACTTTGAGCACTCTTACTAATACTAAATAAGTTATGTGGAATCTAACTAATAAAGCACAGAAGAACAGAATTACTTTTAACTAATCGATTATATTATTAATCGACTTGTATGAGGTACATAAAAGATATTGTAACTATGTTCCTTTTATAGAGTAAGGAACCTTAGAAACCTTAGAATATTCTATAAAGATAACTATATCACAGACGATATATTATCAATATTCTAACTATTTAGATATATCTCATAAGATATACTCTAACTATAACTATGACATATCTTATACAAAGATATATTCGTCCTAATCATCATAGCAGTACTTACTTTATAAGTAGCAGTACTTACTATGTACCGCGTTAACACTAACGGTACTTACATAACACTAACAGTACTTGGAATACACTAACGGTACTTGACACTTAACAAATAATTCCCAACAGAATTCCTTCTGCTCTCCCTTCCAGTGCTCCTGTTTCTCTCCTGTCCTTGCGGATCCTGGGAGGCATCTTTCTCCAAGGGGCCCAATCTATCAAGGGCGCTCCGTCTGCCCGAAAGGTCGGGCCCTAATCTGTCTACTATTTCATTTTTAAGTTTGTTTTCTCTCGGTCTAATCGAATTGATTTACAAGTTTACAAGTTTGACTTAATTGTTTTTTGGTAAAAATAGGCTTGATTGGTTTTTAAGCTACTTGGCACACAAAGCATGTAAAAATTGTAAAAATATACTAAATTTCCTACGTATACGTACTATTCTAAAAACACTTAGCACATACCACTATTAAAGCACAAAATACAAATAAACCTAAAATTATTTAAAATCAAAATACAACTTTTATAAAACTAATCTTAATTTCCAATTGAGAACTGAACGTGGACATTCTCCATACTGAAGTCAAAAACAAAACTCTGATTTACTAGCTTCTGACAAGACCACCTAGCAATATTTTTTATTCATTTACACTAAATTCTTTTAACTAATCATAACTCTTCCCAAGTTGGCCTAAAAAATCTATATTACACTTACAAGTTACTAGCTACAGACCACCTTGAAAACACATATTAAACTAAGATAAAGCTAACTTCCAAACTCTAGATTATCTCGAATATTAGAAATGCATTCTACAATTGGACTGTTAACAAGCTACAGGAGTTAAACAAATTTCAAATAAAATTCAAATAAACAATTGTAACATAAAGTTTATCACTACACAGAATCGTAACAAGATTACACTAGGATTGCTATAGCAGATTTTTAAACTACGAGAATGCTGAAAATAAACATAAAGTGCTTGACCTATTCGTCCGAAGTTCAGTCCTTTGAGTCGAAGTAAAGCGCTGAGCTTACTTATAGCAACCACACCGCCACCAACTACTGAACTAGAACAGCTCTTCTTCCACTATATCAGCAATCCAAACACACTTATCTAATCTGCAAATCCTGCATAAACTTGAGAGGAAAAAAAAAAACAAATCCTTCGATTCTATTAACAGAAAAATCACTCTACACTATTGTGATGAGAAACATAACAACGTTGAAAACCGTCTGAACCACTACCAAACCAAAGCTTAAACTGACCCAAATACAACACTCAAATCCTCATCTTCTGTAAGCAACAAAGCTTGCTGAATGGCTGAACTAAGACTAACTATTCTGAACCAATCCCACTACTCAAAAGCTCATACTTATAAGCTTTACCAGCTTATAAAATCAGCAAACGAAAAAAACTATTTATGCAATACAAAGTCGAGGAATACTCACTTCCTAAACTCGTTTGTACTAAAGTCCAATATAAAACGATCTTTAAGCCTGATTAAACTAACATACTAACAAAATTCAATGAACAGTTTAGTAACGAATTCTAAGTGACCTTTTATCCAGAATTCAAAGAACTGACTTTGATTATTTGAAGATTAAAAACATGAACAAACTAACTGTATTGAATCCGAGATTTTAAAGAATGAAGAATCGAAAAAGCTTTTGAAACTTAAAATCAAAACTAAATTCAAACTGATTATACTCAATTAAGCAAACTGATTCTCGGTTAACTATATCAACACATTCTTTCGATTCACTATCTGACTAATGCAATCTAATCAGTAACAATAACTACGTGAACGAATTTGAAGAGAGAAAAATATTTCAGAAACTTGAAAGTAAAACAATCAGATATAACAGTAAGAAGAGGAAGATTAAAATGAAATGCTTATCATCTTCATTAATGACAGAAATCTCTACGGTTACAACTGATTAACGAAATTCGGTTAAGGAATTACAACTAATTAAACTACTCCTAGTCCTATCTAATAACTAACTGTGTAAAACTAATCTAAGCTAACCACTTGAAACTGAAGTCTTGATCCTGTATTTATAGCCATCAAAGATGATGAGATGACGTGTTTCTTCCAATCAGGTTGTGCCACGTGTAAATACGATGATCTTGATCAATTAGTGTTCTTCAGAGATTTTGGGGCTTTCTTCATTCTTGACTCTTGATCGAATTGGCTTGTATCTTCTTGTAGAGGAGACAAAGAGGAGCACTTTTGCTATTTGAAGCTTTGCTTGAAACTTTCTTGAACTCTCGTGATTTGATCTTGTAGGTTCTGGTGGATAAAAGATAAAAGCGACTGATATTTTGTTTCTTTCTCTCTCTTGATTTGGTGAGGAAGACAAACGTGTGTGTAGTATATCTTGACTTTGACCAATGTATATTGAAAATTAAGTAAACTTTCATTCATTTTACTTATTTGGTCCTTTACTTTGTCTTCTTTATCAAAATGGAATATAAACTCTTTAAGAACATATCTTTTCATCCTTCGTCTTTATGAAAATTGCAACTTAAGTCCTCCTTCTTGGTAAATAATGTCAAGTAAGGTCCTTGAAATCTCTTTCGTCCTTTTCTTCGTCTTTTATCATAAAAATCCCTTGAAAACGCGTCTTTGCTTCAAAATGTATCTTGTTTACCTGAAAACACATGAAACACAAATACCAACGTAATTCTGATATTTTTCAGTTAAATATTATGTATTTGACTGTTTTTTGAGTGATTTATGGATCATTATTGATGAGTGTTTTCACACTTATCAACTCCCCTCCACTTGACGATTGCCACGACCTCATGCAATGCAACATTTTAAAGCTCTAGAGTGCACTTTTCTCATAATTGATCTACCTTGGCCTTTTTATGATTTAATAAACTATGCAATGCTACATGATGAATGATTTTGAATATTTACAATGCAATGCAAAGAAAACAATTCTATTTATACATTTTTTTGATTTTCTTGAAATGGTTTTGATGGAAATAACTCATAAAGAAATCAATGACTTGGATTAGGGCTTTTGGTACCATAGACACCTATCACCCTCAAGTTTCACTTTTCCCATACCAAGCTTAAAAATGGGATCATTGTATTCACAAGTAAAAAGTGCATCAACTTATTCATGACAATTAAATGTGGAACCGGTTATTATTTGAGCAAATTGCTTGAAGGCAAATTTGTCATTATTTGAAGCGTGAAATATAAGAAATGTAAAATCCAAAAATAAGGAAGCACGGTTTTAATCCTAAGTAATCCTCTCATCCATTACTTGAAAAACCGCTCACAATTAATATAAGTCCGTTTTAAGAGTAATAAGTCATTCGCCTTATGTGTAAAATCCTTATGTCATGCATTAATAAGTAACTACACACTCGCTAAGGAAAAGAAAAATAAAACTCACGCAATAATTTACATCCGCCGCCTTTTTGAGACTTTGGATCTTCAATCCCGCAACCCGTCAAGGTAATATTAGATTGGAGCACTATTAAATCCCCGCAACCCGTCAAGGTAATATTGGAATCTAATAGTTACTATAATTAACACTTCATTTCCCCTCTTGGGAGTCTTGTATAATTATTTTTTTTCTTTTTCTTTTTTTTTCTTTTTTTTTTCTAGCCACTCATTTTTTTTGTAAGCCGCTCTTATTTTTCTTTATTCCTCACAAAGAAAGTTGAAAAGAATAAAAGGAAAAACACCCGCTAGGTATTAAGCATGACATAAGTCTAGTACACATTAAACGTTCTAACTTAGAATCTTAAGACGTAGTTATATCAACCATGAATGATTAGACAAAAATGCATAAGAGATTACAAACCGATTAAAACCGTTCTTGATTATTTATTGACATATATACATGCGAAGAAATTAGAGGTAAAGAAGAGAAGGGTTTAGCCACAAGTAATTATGATGAAGTTTATCTAGCCCTTTATACCTGCTTCAACTCTATCATTTTCCATTCTCCACAAATTTAAAATCTCAAATAATGAGATTGGTGGATGCTTAGCCTAATAGACCAATAAAGGACTACATGGTTAAGGATACTAGCTAGAGAATGCTAAGATAAGCAAACTCAGGTTGAGTCAAAATATCCATGGCGGGCCTAATATGTCAAAGAAGTCTAAATTTGTTAAACCATGTCCTTATTATATTTTTCTCTTTTTATATATCTTTGATGAAAAACAAAAGAAGAATATATATAATGCAAATGTGCTATGCAAATGAAAAATGATTGATGCAAAAATTATGAATGCATATTTTTGGTGGCCAAAGTAGATCAAAAATTTGAAAAATGTTTGAAAAATTAATTTCCAAGTTATCATGAAGGTCAACGACAAGGTCTAGGTAAGGTCACTTCGATAGAAGACCCCCTACACTTAAGCTAAACATTGTCCTCAATGTTTAAGAGCATGAAGTAAACTCCCCTACACTTATGACATTGATAACTTTGCTTAACTCAAGTTAAGGAAGAGACAACTAAAGGGTATTTATTTTAAGCACAAGTGTGATTTGAATATCACAATAGCAAAAACTTATCGAAGTGAACCGAATACACGTGCCTCCTCCATAAGCTCCAAGCATGAAATGTGAGAGAGCAACCCTTGAAACAAACACCAAAAGACGAAGAAAGGCCACCCCTCCACTTCAACTCTACTATAACATCCTTTTAATTAAACCTAACCTATTTAGATCTACTCTACGTTTTCTAACCTAGTTATTCATTGCTCAAGTTTTTTTAACCCTAAGTCGCTAGCTCGACTCGGCCCCGAATTAGGCTGTCCTTGGGGAAATCATCATGGAGAACAAAGGATATCCATTTTGAAGCACATCTCACATGATACACTCAAACTTAGCACGTTGCCATTTACTATAAGATTTACAATATCCGCCTCGATAAATGGAACGGCCCAACGTGTCTCAAGTTTGTCCAACATACAAAATCTCTCAAATAGGAAGCACCCCAGGATCAAATACATAGTTTCCATCTCGACATGTGAACAACTCCAAAGTAGGTAGCATCACCAAAGTAAGATCATACAAGAAGCCCATATCAATAGAAGTCACACTCTTAAGTGGAGTAGATGAAAACCAAGGTGTCTCAAACATACGTATCCCAGGATCAAAAACCTTTCCCTTCATGGGAAAATAAGAAGATGAAATCGTATCCACCATATAAGATTCCCCCTTAGTTATCAAAGCATCATGAGACAATGAAGGTGTAGGTATCAAAACATTCATAACTATTATGTCCATGTTGGGCTCCTCATCATCATCAAAAGGTGGGTAATCTTCCATAGAAGGCATAGAAAAAGGAGGATCAAAATTAATAGTGTCTTGTGAAGGAGGTGTAGGCTCTAGGGTCCCAAAAAGCATGTTCTCAATAAGACGAATATCCTCTTCCCAATTAGAAGAAGATGTATCAACCACAATATCATCTCTCTTAAGATAATCTTCAATTTGTTTATCTATCAATTCATCTTCACTAAGCAATATTTCAATCTTTAGAACCTCCTCATTCTCATCAATGATAGACCCCTCCTCATCACTATAGTAATCATAGATTGGTTTGTCAAAGATTGGTGGCTCCTTAAAACTCAAGGAAGTGTGATCATCAAAAAATGGAGATTCACAAGTGGAAAACTCATCATCACTATAATCATCATATATTGGTGTATCACAAAGATAAGGTTCATCATCACTAAAATCCTCATTGGTTTCTTCATCATGGTGGAAAAGTGGGTTATCAAATGATGTTTCAAAAAGAGGATTTGAATGCATCACAAAATCACTTAGAGGAATAGGTGAAGGAGTCATAGAGGACACGGATTCATCATCAGATGTAAAGGACTCATCACTATCATAGGGATCATCAAAGGTTGCATCACAAGAATTATAAGGTAGGAGAGGAGAAGGATCCACATTTCCTACAGGAGCAAACTCTTCATCCGAATTAGGAATGTTATCTTGACAAGACAAATCATTGGATGATATAGCATAAGATGCATCACTAGAATCACAATCATCATCCTCCATTTGTGGCAAGTCTTTCACAAACTCTTCCTCAATCTCATTATCCCTTTCTTTAAACAATTCATCAAGATCAAAGTCACCAAAATCACTAGTAGTAGCATGAAAGTCAACATGTGATGAAATCTCAATGTGATCATGAGGAGAAGAGGTATCAATACAAAGCTCGTCACATGGTTCATTGGAAACCCTCTCAAGCTCTCTTTGGATTGGGATAAGGTCCTCAACACTAGAAGAGGTTAATTCATCCAAATCGGTGTTTGTATTAGTGCTAAGAGGCTCGCCCCCCATGGTTAAAGAGTTGGTGGGTTCCATATGAAGTAAAGGTGATGAAGGTGTGTATGGCTCAAGTATAGTCGATGGAGAGATGAAAGGGTCTCCAATAGGAACATCACTAAGTGTATCATCCTCAACATCTACTCTCAAAGAAGGCTCATCATCAGGTAAAGCATCGTCAGGTCTTATGAGTCGCAAGACGTGTGTTCGCAAGCCTAAGATGTTCAGATCAGTTGCCTCTTTCATTTGCTCAAGTGCTTGCATTATAAATTTAAAAGCGTCTTTACTCAAGAAATGATAAATGCCTTGATTTTGAAAAGTTGTTTGATTATGACTTTGAAAATTCTCTTCATTTTGAAAATCGCCTTGATTTAAAAATTCTTGATTTTGAAAATCCTCATTAAACCCTTGATCATAATCGCTCGCGTATAGATGACAATTATTTTCACCATGCGGTCCTCCACAAGTCGCACAAGGCCCATACATAGCTCGATATTGCTCGTCTTGTAATATCTCCTAAATAGGACGATTATCCATGTGTGGCAAAATGGTCGAATGTATATACAAGTGAAATGGCGTTTAAAAGCTTCCCCAGAGAAGGAAGTAATACACCAAAGGTGGTATGGTTACACGCGTGCGAGTACACGTGTAAGTAAACTCGAGGAGTGAGAGATAAGCTCTCGGTCGAATTTTGAAGGAGAAGAGATTATCTCCCTCGAGGTTCGATATGAAATATCACAAGAAAGTATAATATATGTAATTACTACTTGGGTGCAAGACCCCCAATAAAGCCTTCCTTCTTAGAATACGCACTAGTGAACGGGGGGTTAGGTGGCGCGAAGCACGTAAGTACCTATTGACCCTTAGATGGCATTTTATAGCACATCTCCTTTCTATTCACTTTGTAGTTTGTATTCTTTGAATTATTGCCTATTGGAAGTACTTATCTATTCTTGCTTAATTAAATTTGATCGATACACGTGTCAAGGACCGGAACGCTCCCTAACACGGTGTATTACCTCGGCAATACTTATGGAAATAGGTAACTTGGTTGTTCGTATCTACGTATATGTATTTACATATAATAATATATCAAAAATATTTTTTATTTATTGGGGTTTTTTTAAAGAAAATACTATATGTACATAAAAACCGAGGAAATCCAATAGTATATATTTTTGGGTGCAATATCTTAGGAAAAAGATTACTTTTTGGATTTTTTTTTGGGTTCAATTCTTTAGGAAAAGAATTGTTTTTGTGGTTTTTTTTATATTTATTTTTATTTTATTTTTATCTTTTTGATTTTTTATGTTTTTTATTTATAATACGTAAAAATAACGTTCACAAAGTGAACGGATCCCAAAATCCAATATGTCTCACTCGAAACCGTTAATCTTCACGAAAAGAACCGGTAGCGGCGCCATTTAATATTTCGTTTCTAAGTTCGTTCTCTCGGTCTAATCGAATTGATTTACAAGTTTACAAGTTTGACTTAATTGTTTTTGGTAAAAATAGGCTTGATTGGTTTTTAAGCTACTTGGTACACAAAGCATGTAAAAATTGTAAAAATATACTAAACTTCCTACGTATACGTACTATTCTAAAAACACTTAGCACATACCACTATTAAAGCACAAAATACAATTTAAACAAAATACAAATAAACCTAAAATTATTTAAAATCAAAATACAACTTTTATAAATCTAATCTTAATTTCCAATTGAGAACTGAACGTGGACATTCTCCATACTGAAGTCAAAAACAAAACTCTGATTTACTAGCTTCTGACAAGACTACCTAGCAATATTTTTTATTCATTTACACTACATTCTTTTAACTAATCATAACTCTTCCCAAGTTGGCCTAAAAAATCTATATTACACTTACAAGTTACTAGCTACAGACCACTTTGAAAACACATATTAAACTAAGATAAAGCTGACTGCCAAACTCTAGATTATCTCGAATATTAGAAATGCATTCTACAATTGGACTGTTAACAAGCTACAGGAGTTAAACATATTTCAAATAAAATTCAAATAAACAATTGTAACAGAAAGTTTATCACTACAACAAAATCGTAACAAGATTACACTAGGATTGCTATAGTAGATTTTTAAAATACGAGAATGCTGAAAATAAACATAAAGTGCTTGACCTATTCGTCCGAAGTTCAGTCCTTTGAGTCGAATTAAAGCGTTGAGCTTACTTGTAGCAATCACACCGCCACCAACTGTTGAACTAGAACAGCTCTTCTTCCACTATATCAACAATCCAAACACACTTATCTAATCTGCAAATCCTGCATAAACTTGAGAGGAAAAAAAAACAAATCCTTCGATTCTATTAACAGAAAAATCACTCTACACTATTGTGATGAGAAACATAACAACGTTGAAAACCGTCTGAACCACTACCAAACCAAAGCTTAAACTGACCCAAATACAACACTCAAATCCTCATCTTCTGTAAGCAATAAAGCTTGCTGAATGGCTGAACTAAGACAAACTTTTCTGAACCAATTCCACTACTCAAAAGCTCATACTTATAAGCTTTTCCAGCTTATAAAATCAGCAAACGAAAAAAACTATTTATGCAATACAAAGTCTAGGAATACTCACTTCCTAAACTCGTTTGTACTAAAGTCCAATATAAAACAATCTTTAAGCCTGATTAAACTAACAAACTAACAAAATTCAATGAACAGTTTAGTAACGACTTCTAAGTGACCTTTTATCCAGAATTCAAAGAACTGACTTTGATTATTTGAAGATTAAAAACATGAACAAACTAACTGTATTTAATAAGAGATTTTAAAGAATGAAGAATCGAAAAAGCTTTTGAAACTTAAAATCAAAACTAAATTCAAACTGATTATACTCAATTAAGCAAACTGATTCCCGGTTAACTATATCAACACATTCCTTCGATTCACTATCTGACTCATGCAATCTAATCAGTAACAATAACTACGTGAACAAATTTGAAGAGAGAAAAAGATTTCAGAAACTTGAAAGTAAAACAATCAGATATAACAGTAAGAAGAGTAAGATTAAAATGAAATGCTTATCATCTTCATTAATGGCAGAAAGCTCTACGGTTACAACTGATTAACAAAATTTGGTTAAGGAATTACAACTAATTAAACGACTCCTAGTCCTATATAATAACTAACTGTGTGTAACTAATCTAAGCTAACCACTTGAAACTAAAGTCTTGATCCTGTACTTATAGCCATCGAAGATGATGAGATGACGTGTTGCTTCCAATCAGGTTGTGCCACGTGTAAATACGATGATCTTGATCAATTAGTGTTCAGAGATTTTGGGGCTTTCTTAATTCTTGACTCTTGATCGAATTGGCTTGTATCTTCTTGTAGAGGAGACAAAGAGGAGCACTTTTGCTATTTGAAGCTTTGCTTAAAACTTTCTTGAACTCTCGTGATTTGATCTTGCAGGTTCTGGTGGATAGAAGATAAAAGCGACTGATATTTCGTTTCTTTCTCTCTCTTGATTTGGTGAGGAAGACAAACGTGTGTGTAGTATATCTTGACTTTGAGCAATATATATTGAAAATTAAGTAAATTTTCATTCATTTTACTTATTTGGTCCTTTACTTTGTTTTCTTTATCAAAATGCAATATAAACTCTTTAAGCACATATCTTTTCATCCTTCGTCTTTATGAAAATTGCAACTTAAGTCCTCCTTCTTGGTAAATAATGTCAAGTAAGGTCCTTGAAAGCTCTTTCGTCCTTTTCTTCGTCTTTTATCATAAAAATCCCTTGAAAATGCGTCTTTGCTTCAAAATGTATCTTGTTTACCTGAAAACACATGAAACACAAATACCAACGTAATTCTGATATTTTTTAGTTAAATATTATGTATTTGACTGTGTTTTGAGTGATTTATGGATCATTATTGATGAGTGTTTTCACACTTATCACTGTCCTTCACGCTTGTGTGACGATGGTTATTGACTGGTGTAATAAATACGTCCTCTCCTTTAGAGTTCTACGAACTGTCTGAGGACGATGTGTCTTCAATAAGGGGCGCGCCCGAAAAGAGATGTTGGGATATCAGTCGTTCTTTCTTTCTTTCTCCTTTCCTTCCTAGCTTCCTTGGTAGGTCTTGACCCTTCCATAGCCTTGAGTTCTTTATCAAAGTCTAGACTGATCCGAAGATCTCTTGTCGAATTCGCCCTCATCTGCGCTCTCATGAGCGGAATCAAAGCCTCGTATTTTTCTGCGACGTAGTCGCTCATACTCTGCTTCATTGAGGGGGGAATCTTCGTCTCAATTCGCGGGTCTGTCAAAGCCCTTGTGTCCAGAGCGTCCTTGTGGCCTTGATCAGGGTTTTCCCGAGAGGATGATGCATCCCCAGCTGTCTGTGGGGTATAGGTGACTAGTGGATAGAAAGATACTTGCAATCCCTTCCCCCCACGACATGGGTTATTAGGTTCAAAGCTTGAATATGGACCTGTTGGCTTCTTAGATCCCCTCTTTGGTGGGGCGGGTTTGCACCGCTTTTCATCATTGATTAGAGCTTAGTTTAGGGTCCTACGGATGGTGATACACGGCTTTTGCCCGTATAAAAATTAAAGATTAAGTTCGTGTTCTCGGTATCTTAACGAATTGATCTAGGCTCCTATGTGTGACTTAGTTGATCTTTGGTGAAAAAGAATATTTTTTGGGTGATTTTAAATTTAAATGCAAAGACTTAAAAGTAAAAGTGCTTTTTAAGTAAATCTAAGTCTAATTAAAGTAAAGTGCGAGTATTTAAAAACGTGACTAAGATTAAAGGGCACTAAAGTAAAATGACGTAAACTTAAATCTATCTAAGGCAAACTTAAAGTGCGACTAAAACTAAGGCAAATAATCTAAAAGTGCAATTAAATAAAAAAGGCAAGTGAAATAAAGCTTGAAGATAAAAATTAAGGACAAAAACTAATAAGAACCTGAATACAGCTCATTCGGAATAAACCTTCGTTTGGAACAATCACTCGTCCTAAATGTCACCTTGGTTGAAATGATCCTTCTTCACTTGGAATATTACCAAAATCCTTGATCCGGAACAAATTGATCTGAATATGTCACTTATCCAAAACAATGCTTCGTTCGGAACTTACTGATTCGGAACTCTCACTTGTTGCCTTGATTCGGAAGTCTTGGTCACTCCTTGATTCGGAACTTTCCGGATGAAGCTCCTTGATTCGGAAGTTTGGAACTTCCGAATGAACACCCTTGATTCGGAAGTTTTGACTTCCGAATGAGCAGCCTTGATTCGGAACTTAGGTCCTTGATTCGGAACTTTGAGTTGATTCAGAACTTTTGAAAAGTTCCGGATGAAACCCTTGGTTCGGAACTTTGGAGTTCCGAATGAGTATGTTTGGTTCAGAAGTTTTCACTTCGTCCGGAACTTTGAAAGTTCCGGATGAGCAAGTTTGGTTCGGAAGTTTTTCTTGTCCCAAATCTTCCGGATGAAGTCTTGATTCGGAAATTATCTGGAAAGATCAGAAACAAGCAAATATTCCCGAAGAACAAGGAAACAGTAGCAGCAGGTATAATAACAAATTAACCAAAATCAAACACACGTATGAATAAAATCAGCAACGATTCAGTGAAATAACATCAACAAGCAATTAAAAACATGAAATTAAACAACTTTTACCACAATAATCAAAAACCACTTTGGATCAAAATAAAGCATGAACTTGAACATACACCATAAATCAAAGAATAAGAAAGGTAGATAAGAGATTGACAAGATATAATAAAGATTTGACAAGAATTAAAATGAAAACTTACTTGGAATTAAATGGTAATTAAGGTGCATAACATGAATTAAAATGACATGAAAAGTAAATGACAAGTATTTAAATGGTGGAAGACTAATTGTCACCTTAGCCAACAAGAGTGAAAAATAAACATCCTAATCTATTTATAGGGGAGGATTAAGGAAGCTTCCTCCCCTCTTTCCTTTCTTCTTAATTACAAGTTTAAGTCCCTCCTTTTATTAATCTTCATTAATTGCGTACTTAGTCCTTTTCTTCTAATCTTCTTTAATCATGGACTTTAAGGGACTTTTGACTTCGGGATTTCTTTTGAACTCGTCTTTAAATTCTTCAATAAAATAGACTTGAATTCTCCGGCTTTTGATAAACTTCCGTCTTTTGACTTTTTCTTCGATAAATCTTCAGAATTGGTCGTGGACTTCCGTTCTTTTTGCACTCTTGACTTCTTGACTTCGTCTTTTATCCTTTTCTTCAATAAAAGTCCATAAATGCCCGTGAATGTCCGTGTTTTATCCATTTTTCACCTTTTCATCCTAAATCACAACAAAAACACAAACCACGCATAATTCTGACATAAAAGACATAAAATACACGTTTTGGTCCGGTTATTATTGTAGTTAAGTGGTAGAAAAGATGGGTGTTTACACACCTATCAAATCCCCTACACTTGACCATTGCAATGTCCTCATGCAATGCATTAGTTACAAAGCAAGATTACACTTTTCATCGTAATCAATCCACGTTGGCCTTTATTAAAGAGATAGAAAATTAAAAACATACAAAATAAAGAAATCAAAAGCATACCTTGGGTTTTGAAAATGTTACGAATAATCATCATCCTCAAGTTTTCACTTTCTCCAAACCAAGCTTAAAAACGAGATCATTGTTATTATAAGTTAGTAAACTAACACGAACTCATGTGGGCCAATTACTCACTTAGACTCCCTTATTCCTAGGTGTATCTCCTATATTTTATTATTTGTCTTGAATGATCACGAAGATGCATTGTTTGACTTATTTCGATAGTTATTTAGTCTGAAAATAAAGTGCACGATTTAATCAATAGTTAGCTAAAGGACCAAATCTTTTAAAACTGCTTCTCGGGATATCAGAAAGTTCATATCTTGGCATAACTTGGTTCGCGATTTGAGACCTTTCTCGGGCCGATATTTGGCAGCGACTTCATACTTCAAATCTTGAGAGACGTTCATGAAATAATGGTCTTCTCTTCATAATTGGAATTTCTTCACTTGAAGTTTTGAGAGATTCATACTTGGACCACGACTTCTTCATTTCTCCAATCTTTATTTTGGACTTTGATATACAACGATCCGCCTCCTTTTATGACTTGGATCTATTTATCCTCATACCTTGTTAGGGTCTTTTCGGATACACTTCTCCATGACTTTTGGGGAGTTTTGCTTTACGTCGTGTGTCTCGATCCTTCATATTGATTTTCGATAAATGATTCTTCACATCACTTTGGATCTTTAGCAACAAAACATAGCCCTCATGCCTTGTTAGGGCCTTTTCGGACTCGCCAATCTTCGCGCCCCGCTTCATAAGTTATGCCTTGGCTATGAACTCTCGTCATTACCGAGCAACTTTTAAACGATTTGGGGCTAGAAGCTAAGTAACTTTTCAAATTGTACAACCTTATTTATTTAGCAAATAAATTATTAGCAAGCGATGGGAGAATAGGCTCATAATTAACTCACATAAATTCATGAAAGAATACCGAACTTATAATTGGCTCTATCATCTCTCATTCTCCACAGTTTAAAATCTCAAGTAATGAGATTCGTGGATGCTTAGCCTATTAAATCAAAGTTTTGGGTTTTCGAGTCGCCTATAGGATCTTGCAAATTCTTAGACTCTTTCAAGTTTAGAAATCGCATCTTAAAGTTCCCTTGATAAACGATTCTCTAGGATCAATTATAGGAACTTGCGAAAAGTTCTTGTTCTTAACCCGTGAGAGTTAAGACTTTCGCGTTTTATAGCTCCCTATATAAAAGCCTAGCAAAACTTGACTTAAACACGTTAAGGATACTAGCTAGAGTAAACTCGGATTGAGTCAAAAGATTCACAACGTTTGAAAATTAAAACCACTTATTAAACATTTATTCTAGCGGAGAAAGAAAATAACTATACAAAGATAACAACTAATAGGCCAAAATAGATCAAAAATTTTGAAAAATGTCGAAAAATTGATTTTCCGGTTAAAATGAGGACAAAAACAAGGAAAAGACCACTTAACTTCGATAGAAGTCCCCCCTACACTTAAGATAAACATTGTCCTCAATGTTTAAGCATGTGGGAGTAAGCTCCCCTACACTTAGGACATTGTGCACGTTGTTTAAATCTCGCTAAGGAAAGGATAACTAAAGAGATTCCTATTTAAATATTTGAGAAAATATAAAATAGTGAATCGAAAAGAGTTTAGGATAGAACCGGGAAGAAATAGAACACGGAATCACGGGTCGTCAAGAATCATCAAGAGTGGATCATTGAAGTTCGAATCCCTGATTAAGAAGTGAGGAGAGGAAATAGCAATCCAAAGGGGTCCCCCCTACACTTATGGTAAAGAAAGCGGAAAGATAGATGCATGGGTTGCCTCCCAAGAAGCGCTTGATTTTTGTTAACCGAGTCGTGAGCCTGACTCGACCTTGATCATCAACGGAAGTAGCATGAAACAAATCCACGAGGATCAAAGACATAGTTTTCATCCATCAATAAGAACGAGCTTAAGGCGAACAAGGCAAGCCAAAAGAGAAATGGCAAGGTTCCCTTAATCAGCGATGGAGCATGGTGGAAGCAAAGTTGAAGTGGAGCAAGCATGTCTTCAAAATTTCCAAAGATATTTCCTTTTATTTCATCATGTGGATACTGAGATGGCTTAAAGACTTCAATACCGGGGTCAAACACCTTTTCCTTGAGGGGAAAATAGCACTCAGGCTCAGCCGAGTGTGAAGAAGATCCGCAAAGAAGCACAACCTCGTCCTCAGAAGTGGGACAAAGAGGTGTCAAATCATACGTGCAACGGATTTTGGTGTCGACCGGTTTCTTCTCCTTTGACAAAATGCTCTTTAAATCCAAAGTAGGATCAAGACGATAATCTTCAAAGTCAAAAGGAGGAGCATCACTCTCATGAGGGAAGTATGTGTTGAGAAATTCAGAGAAATCTTCCTCAAATGAATAGTCGTCCAAAGTAGGATCGAGTGATGGTGGAGGATCTTCATCATGTGAAGAATCGCTTGATAGAGTATCAGCCTCATCGAAATCATCGAAAGTGGGCAGCTCGGGATACTCAGAAGTACAATCAAAATCATCCGAATCTGAGCTAGAATCATCATCATCATAAGCATCAAAGACCGGTTGAGAATCATAAATGGGAGAAGCGTCCAAAGTAGAGTGAGAATCATCCACATTATCTTCAAAGAGTGGATTATCAGTGGAAGACTCGAATAGAGGATTGTCGTAGACGGTAAAGTCATCGAGCACATTTATCATATTCACTGATTCTCGGCCTCCAAAAGATTTGCCTGTAGCTTCCCCATTTTAAAAACTTTAGAATCATCCCCGACTCGTAAGATTAACTCACCTTCGGCCACATCTATTAAAGCACGTCCGGTTCTCAAAAATGGCCGACCAAGTATTAGGGGAATACGAGGGTCCATTTCATAATCAACTACGACAAAATCGACCGGGAAGGTAAATGTGCCAACTTTAAGAAACACATCTTCGGCTATACCAACGGGGTAAGCGAGAGTGCGGTTTGCAAGTTCGAGAGTCATCTTTGTTGGAATGAGGTCGGGCAATGATAGTGTTTTCCAAACACTCAGTGGCATCAAATTAATACTAGCCCCGAGATCAGCAAGGGCAGTAAATTCTTCAGTTTTGTTGAACACGCAAGGCAACACAAAACGACCGGGATCGCCAAGCTTTTCCGGAAGTTCTCTAAGAAGGACTGCAGAGCAGTTTTCATTTAATCGTGTGTTGGCGAGTTCAATCAGCTTCTCCTTCTTGCTAAGCAATTCCTTGAATGCCTTGACAAATTTCGGCATGTGGCAAAGTGCTTCAACAAGGCTAATGTTGATGGCCATTTTAGAGAGCATATCCACATATTTCATTACATTACAGTCATTCTTGGTTAGCTCGTTGGTCTTGCCTATGCGAGAAGGGTATGGGATTCTGGGCTGATAAGGGTTAGGTGGAGGTGTAGTTGGTGAAGGTTGTGATGTTGAAGGGTCCTTCCGAGATACATCGTCATGACGAGGCGGAGACGGTAATGGTGTACTACTACTAGGTGGAAGAGAAATAGGGATACATGGTGGTGGAGGAGTTGTAGATGATGGTGGTGAGTCAGGTGGATTGACAATGGTAATTCCACTACGCGTAGTTATAGCACTCACATTAGCTCGCGGATTAGTGACGGTGTTTGAAGGTAGAGAACCCGAGGAAGAAGAAGGTTGAGCTTCGGGCAAGAAACTAGCCAATAGATTCTTTAATTCAGTTGTTTGAGTGATGAAGGAAGATTGAAGATTTTCACGAACCTCGGTTCTGATGTCATTACCTTGCTTCAAGATATCTCCTTTCAAATTGATTATTTGGCTCTGTAGATTCTTGATTTGCTCACCTTGAGTTCTCATGATTGTGTCAACATCGGGGTTAATGGGTGGGTGTTGTTGGGTGGGTGGTTGATAAGGGTTAGAAGCACGAGGTAGGATTTGGTTGCTTCTATTGTAGTTGTTGGCGGGGTTTTGGTTTTGAGGAGAAAAACCGAGTGAAAGGTAATTGTTGGAACGGTAGCTCAGCAGGTTTCTATCCCCTTGTTGTCTAGCTTGGTAATTTTCCGGTGAATAATTACCGTAAGCTGCATACACATTTTCCGGATTTCCTTGTGTCGAAGGACAATTGGTGTATGAGTGAGGACCGCCACATGTTTCACAAGGATTAGCGACCGCTTTAACTTGTTGTTGTTGGTTTGAAGCGAGAAGAGTAATACTTTTGCTCATTTCAGCCATCATGCGGGTGAGTTCGGTCATCTCAGGGTTTGCTGAGGTAGAAGAAACATTGACTCTCGTGTTGTTTCTAGAAGAAGCAGAGGAATCCCAGTTCTTATGATGAGTAGTCATGTTCTCTATTAACTCTCTACACTCCTCGGGTCTCCTTTTCATGAATGTGCCACCGGCGGCTGCATTAATCGTATCACGATCTCGAAAAGTCAATCCGTTGTAGAAAGTATCGATCAAGGTGACCGGAAGCATGTTGTGGTTTGGACAACGGTCGATCAAGACATTATATCTCTCCCAAGCGTCGAAAAGAGATTCATCAGGGTCTTGCATGAAACCGCTGATCTGATTGCGAAGGCTTGTGACCATGGATGGTGGAAAGTAGCGCGAAAGAAAGCGTTGAGTCATGTCATCCCAAGTGTGAATAAAATTCTTCGGGAGACGATCAAACCATTTCTCGGCATGATGCGATAAAGTATGTGGGAAGAGTTGTAGGCGGAGTACATCCATTGTGGCCCCAGGCAACTTCATGCTTTGGGTGATTGTAATGAACTTGTCGAGGTGTTTGTTGGCATCATCATCAGGCAATCCTCTAAATGGGTTTGTTTGTACTTGCTGAATCATGTGGTGCTTCAACGAAAACTCAGGAGCGTTGATTTGCATCGGCGCAATCGGTCCTCCTCGTCCAAACATTGTTGGTTGACAAAGTTCCTCCATGGTCCGAAGATCGGGCTGTGGAAGAGCATTGTTGTTATTATTATTATTCAGGTTCGGTGGAATGTTGTTGTTGTTAACACCTGCCATATCTAAATCTTCTTGAGGCTCGGGCTCTTGATAATTAGAAGATCTAGTACGCATACACCTGAAAATGCAAAAGAAAAAGAAACCAAACACAAAGACAATATATATACACAAGAAAGATAAAATCTTTTTGTATTTTTGAATTTTTTTAATTTTTATGGTGTTTTATCAATTTTTAATTTTTATGATTTTTGAATTTTTTAGGCAAGAAAATTAACGTTCACAAGTGAACGGATCCCAAAAAGCAACGTGTCTAGCACAGAAAACTATTGATCTTAACGAAAAGAGCCAGCAGCGGCGCCATTTGATACACGGCTTTTGCCCGTATAAAAATTAAAGATTAAGTTCGTGTTCTCGGTATCTTAACGAATTGATCTAGGCTCCTATGTGTGACTTAGTTGATCTTTGGTGAAAAAGAATATTTTTTGGGTGATTTTAAATTTAAATGCAAAGACTTAAAAGTAAAAGTGCTTTTTAAGTAAATCTAAGTCTAATTAAAGTAAAGTGCGAGTATTTAAAAACGTGACTAAGATTAAAGGGCACTAAAGTAAAATGACGTAAACTTAAATCTATCTAAGGCAAACTTAAAGTGCGACTAAAACTAAGGCAAATAATCTAAAAGTGCAATTAAATAAAAAAGGCAAGTGAAATAAAGCTTGAAGATAAAAATTAAGGACAAAAACTAATAAGAACCTGAATACAGCTCATTCGGAATAAACCTTCGTTAGGAACAATCACTCGTCCTAAATGTCACCTTGGTTGAAATGATCCTTCTTCACTTGGAATATTACCAAAATCCTTGATCCGGAACAAATTGATCTGAATATGTCACTTATCCAAAACAATGCTTCGTTCGGAACTTACTGATTCGGAACTCTCACTTGTTGCCTTGATTCGGAAGTCTTGGTCACTCCTTGATTCAGAACTTTCCAGATGAAGCTCCTTGATTCGGAAGTTTGGAACTTCCGAATGAACACCCTTGATTCGGAAGTTTTGACTTCCGAATGAGCAGCCTTGATTCGGAACTTAGGTCCTTGATTCGGAACTTTGAGTTGATTCGGAACTTTTGAAAAGTTCCGGATGAAACCCTTGGTTCGGAACTTTGGAGTTCCGAATGAGTATGTTTGGTTCGGAAGTTTTCACTTCGTCCGGAACTTTGAAAGTTCCGGATGAGCAAGTTTGGTTCGGAAGTTTTTCTTGTCCCAAATCTTCCGGATGAAGTCTTGATTCGGAAATTATCTGGAAAGATCAGAAACAAGCAAATATTCCCGAAGAACAAGGAAACAGTAGCAGCAGGTATAATAACAAATTAACCAAAATCAAACACACGTATGAATAAAATCAGCAACGATACAGTGAAATAACATCAACAAGCAATTAAAAACATGAAATTAAACAACTTTTACCACAATAATCAAAAACCACTTTGGATCAAAATAAAGCATGAACTTGAACATACACCATAAATCAAAGAATAAGAAAGGTAGATAAGAGATTGACAAGATATAATAAAGATTTGACAAGAATTAAAATGAAAACTTACTTGGAATTAAATGGTAATTAAGGTGCATAACATGAATTAAAATGACATGAAAAGTAAATGACAAGTATTTAAATGGTGGAAGACTAATTGTCACCTTAGCCAACAAGAGTGAAAAATAAACATCCTAATCTATTTATAGGGGAGGATTAAGGAAGCTTCCTCCCCTCTTTCCTTTCTTCTTAATTACAAGTTTAAGTCCCTCCTTTTATTAATCTTCATTAATTGCGTACTTAGTCCTTTTCTTCTAATCTTCTTTAATCATGGACTTTAAGGGACTTTTGACTTCGGGATTTCTTTTGAACTCGTCTTTAAATTCTTCAATAAAATAGACTTGAATTCTCCGGCTTTTGATAAACTTCCGTCTTTTGACTTTTTCTTCGATAAATCTTCAGAATTGGTCGTGGACTTCCGTTCTTTTTGCACTCTTGACTTCTTGACTTCGTCTTTTATCCTTTTCTTCAATAAAAGTCCATAAATGCCCGTGAATGTCCGTGTTTTATCCATTTTTCACCTTTTCATCCTAAATCACAACAAAAACACAAACCACGCATAATTCCGACATAAAAGACATAAAATACACGTTTTGGTCCGGTTATTATTGTAGTTAAGTGGTAGAAAAGATGGGTGTTTACACACCTATCAGATGGCGCCAACTTGTTGATACAAAAGTTGGATGGACCGAGCTTGACCCGAATTAGGCTTAATTCGGGGTCTTATGGGCTCTGGCTCTTGCACCAAGTGAAACTTGTTTTGAGGACCCTGCACACTAAACAGACACCGTTAGGCTTACCGTGGGTTTGTGACCTACGATTAGACTTCGACGTGAGTATAAGTAACCGATTTGAGTATATTAGTGTTTTAGGGTATTGTGTATATCGTACCTTTGTGGAACCATGGGGGTTCCTTTTATACCCGAGAGAGTCCTGGCTGGGATCTCCTATTCTTACGGCCTAAGGAAGAGATAATGACCCAAAATAGCTTGATCCTTATCGCATAACTAAGGTAAGTGTATATCTCCTTTCCTTAGGCGAATATAACTATAATATAGATTATATTCTGTCTGATCCTGTCGCACTGCGACGAGGACTTGGTTAAGCAATTAACCATCATGTGACAGCGACTTATCAGGCCTCCTGGGCTGTGCGCGCATCGCATAAGTATCAAATCATTCCTGATGGATGCGGGTAGTACCCGTGAGTCGGACTATCCAGCCCGACTAGGGACTATACGTCATCAACTTCCATTCGGGAATCTCTAATGGTTGAAATAACTACTAGCATGCGTTTGATCTTAACCTGCTAGCATGTCAGGCATTTAGATATGAACGTAACTGTATCTTGTTTCACACCGCTCCACTAAAATGTGGTTTGAGATCATGATACATTTTTGTAGAAACTGGATACATAGAAGTTGGAAAACTATGATTCTCAGTAAATTAGACCTCCCTTAGCGTAGGATCATCTGGAGCACATAATTTAATGTAGGATTCTCTCCTTTACGCGTAAGCTTAGTCGTGGTAAAACTAACTGTGAGAAACAATGTGATTAAGAGTGTCATTGTAATCAACCAAAATTCGTACTTGAAAAATTCGGTGTACTGTTTCTTTTGTCGTAGAACTTGTAACATAGTGCGAAGATGATCTTCGTGCTCTTCTCTAGACTTGGAAAAGGTCAGAATGTTATCAATGAACATAATGATGAACTTGTCCAAGAATTCATGAAAATTCGATTTTTTAAATCCATATTTACAGCTAGAGTATTCGTGAGACCAAAAAGGCATAACCACGAATTCATAATGGCCATAACGTGTGCGAAAAGCACTCTTGGAAATGTCCTGCTCTTTCTCTCACAACTGTTGGTATTTTGATCATAAATCGATCTTGGAAAAGTGCTTAGCACCCAGTAGTTGACTAAACATGTTATCAAGACACGAAAGGGGATAACGATGACGAATGGTGATCTTGTTCAATCTACGGTAGTCTATGCATAATCTTATGTTACCGTCTTTATTCTTAACAAACAGAATCGGTGCACACCATGGTGATATACTTGGGTGAATAAAACTTCGTTCCAGCAACTCTTGTAGTTGATCCTGCAATTCATTTAGCTCAAGGAAGCCATGCGATAAAGAGCCTTGGAGACTGGTTCTGCTCCCGAAACATGCTCGATGCAAAAACTCCACCTCGCAGATAGGAAATATACCCAGAATCTCTTCTGGAAATACATCCGGAAAGTCAAAACAAAAGGCTGATCATGGATTTTAGAAACTTCAGAAATCGCGTCATAAATGGTAGCTAGGAAATTTTCATAGCCATAGGATAATAAAGCACGTGCTTGTAAAGTAGCAATAATTTGTACAAATTTTCTTGGTAGGAATCATGATGACTATATGCAGGGGCCTGAACATCGCCGAATATGACCCGATATGAATAGCAATCAATCATAGCGCGATATGCTGCTAACCAATCCATACTCAGAATCATATCGAACTCGCACATGTCCAAGGAAAGTGCATTAGCAAAATGGATCTTATCGTCAAACTGAATGAAAAGCCTTTCTACACATAGGTGATACGAATGGCATCTTACATAGGCGTGGATATATGAAATCTATGATCAAGAAATGAAGGTGCCATGTCAATACATGAAGTAAACGTGGCGGATCTCACTGAATGTGTTTCGCCCATCTCAAACAGAACGAACATTACGTGTCCAAACATGAACAATACGCCAGTGATGGTACTGAAATTTTTTTGTAGCCTGGTTCATACTTGGCACAACAGGATGGGTATAGCCCTTGGAGGGTACCCTGAATTACTGTGGTCTGGTTCAGCAGATATACGTGAGTCATGTGTCTTGACTCATGTTTTGAGAAATATACGTGTGACATGTGTCTTGATTGGTGTCTTCAGAATTATACGTAAGACATGTGTCTTGACTGATGTCTTGACATGTATATTCAGAAAATATACGTGAGACATGTGTCTTGACAGATGTCTTGACACGTATCTTCAGAAAATATACGTGAGACATGTGCCTTGACGGATGTATTGACATGCGTCTCGAGATTTGAAAGCGAATAAAGCTGAAAATCTTAGGTTATTATGCCAGAATTGGCGGATCGATTGGACTGCCGACCCTTTGTATTTTTGATCACGTCCTTTACTAGAGTCTCTGTCATCATTACCAAAGTATTTGTTTTCATGGTAGTTGTCACTACCTCCTTGTCTATCAGTTCCATGACGGTCATTATCATGACTGTGATTCATGTAACTATTCAGCTGAGTGGCCGGCTGGTACCGGTTCCCACGCATATGCCTGAAATGACAACTGAATGACACGTGACATATAACTGAGAAGATAAAGACATGGAATGAAATGGCAACGTCTGGTGGATGAAGTATATTTCTTGTCTGGTAGTTCCAATCTATATCCTTCGTCTTTGTTTTGTAGAATTTCCAAGCTGCGAGCAACATCATCTCCTGAGCAACATCGGTAAATGGAAAACGCGCGAGATGATTGAGAATCTATTAGCAATACACATGAAGTACAGTGAATGGAATACACCTGGAATATGGTTCATGGAGTACACATGGAATATGATACATGGAGTACACATGGAATACGATACCTGAAGTAAACATGAGTACGCATGAAATACGGTACATGGAGTACATATGGAATTCACATAAGACGATCGGTACGGGTGTCAACCATCTGACGTGATCAAAGGAAGGTAAATGATTAAAAGGTTAAAATCAAACTGAAGAGGACGACGTAATAGCCTAGCTAATCTAGCGTAGACATAACTCCACTTGCATGAAGAATCACGAAAACATGATTAAACAAAATTCAACAATGATCAGCATAAAAGCATGATTAATGAAAACCAACCATGACTATCATGAAAGCATGATTAAATGAAATCCATCAATGTCTAGCATGAAAGCATAATCAACATGGAGAAACATGAAAACTTAATCAACATGAAAGTATGAAAACATAGTCGTCATAATGAAACATAAAAGCATGATCGATAAAGATTAAACATTGACTAGTGTTGACGATTACGGTTCAACCGAAAAATCTGAAAGGAAAGACGCGTGGCTAAGTATGGACGACTATGGTTCAACCCATACCAGTCAAAATTTAAACAAACGACATGTGACTAAGTATGAACGACTATGGTTCAATTCATACTAGTCAAAGTTTTAAAGAAACCGAATTAAACATGTGACTAGGTATGGACGACTATGGTTCAATCCATACTAGTCAAAACTCAAAAGAAAACGTCATGATTAAAACCCAACAAGGTTTGCTGAAATTATTAATACATAGAAAATAACAAGCGTCGGTTTAGGAAGATCCTGGTGACTACCCACTAGTCACAGGTCAAGTTTTAGAGCCTACAAGTCGCGACCTTGGGCTCTGATACCATAATTGTAACACCCCACTTTGATAAGTAGACCGTTATATTGATAATTATGACGTGTCATCAAAGCATGCAAGGTAATATGTCTTAAAAACATACATGACCAAAAAGGAAAACCGGAATCAAATATCGGCTCCCAAACATAAGCAAAAAACATGCATAAAGTAAATGAAGTAGAAAAGACTAAACAAGTGTCCAAGCAAGCATAAGTATATGAAATGCAAAAAGGAGGAGAAGTCTAAGGTAGCTTCCATCCTATGCACGTGCTCTCAAATGTTCAAGTCTATCTTTGGGTACCTGCCGTTTGGGGACATGAAGAAAATACGGCTAAGCAATATGCTCAGTGAACGGATATAATGACATGATAAGAATAACTAAAACATCAGTAAATGATAAGAAATGCAGTGGAATATGTGTAAGTCCTAAAAACCTGGAACATGTTTTATAAACTGGTTTATACTGAAAAGTCTGATGTTTATACATGCAAATGTAATGTAAACTCCAAATAGCTCATATAGGTCATGATATATATCAACGTGCATGAATACATAGAGGGGTGAACTCGTCATGCAATTAGAGGGGTGACCTCTAATTATATAAGTATGGGTGGAGGGATCAACTCCAATATGACGAATGTAGAGCACACATCACAGTCACCTTGTAAACCTGCAAACATGTACTAGGATTCACCCATACGCCCCACATGATAATAATAATAATGGGAAAGTAACTGAAGGGACGCCGCGATAAATCACTCTTGTCACAGAAGAGTCATGACACCGGTCCCTCAAGTGTCATGGTTATGGTACCTCCATAACTAGGCGGACATGGTCATGTGTGTATATAGCTCAGGCAATTTAAAATGTAGCATGGAAAACAATGAAATGCTTTATGACATGTAAACTGGGGAAAACAGATGACAACAAACGAGGAATCCTAATCATGCATAGAAAGAGAATGTCCTTACTAAAGGACGGAATATCCGTACCGTATATCCAGTAACGAATGAAGATGAAAGTCGGAAACTACGACTCCGACTTCATGAGTGCTACATAACAAAGGACGTGAATGATTTGTATGTTCATGTATAACTTACTGACTCTTAGTTTAGTTTACTTGTTCTTGACTTGTCTTACTTGTTCTTGACTTGTTTTACTTGTTCTAGACTTGTTTTAATGTTTTATGTTTTATCATGTATTTTCTAATACCTTACATTCATGTGCTCTTGATTTAGCATATTACATGTTTCATGTATTCTTGATTAATGTATTACATGTTTCATGTGTTATTATACTTGATGTTTCCATAATGAGTAACTTTCTAAAAATAGCAGGTTTCTATATATAATAACTTTCCAAAAATAGCAGGTTTCCATATATAGTAAATTGCCAAAAATAGTAAGTTACCTTAAATAGTAAGTTTCCTTAAATAGTAATAAGCTTGTTTAATAAGCATATACTATAAACCGAGGCTTAATGAATATATTTTATAAGTCATGATTTATTAAATGATATAAGAGTAAAGCTTATTTTAAATAAATACCTTAACATGTCATAATCTTATAAAAGTTGTTGGAAATACGTTTTTCCAAAGAAAGTCTCGGTCACATCATTGTTAGCATAGATCACGAGCTATAGACTATTTAGGACATTGTAACTTGGAGTGACCTCCCTTAGGGGGAGATTGTTGGAAATACATTTTTACGTATTTTGAAAGGATCGGTCACTCCAACGATATATACGTAGATTGGGCTCGTGATCTAGTCATGTAAGTATAACCCATAAAACCCACATGTAGGGTGGGCTATATATACCCTTCCTAGCATGTTAGGAAGGGTAGTTGTTCATTCCCGTTTCACTTAATCATTCTTTCTTTCTCTTATTCTCTCATTTCTCTCTCTAACCTTCTCTCTCTAGTTCTTCATCTTCCTCCCTCTATTTAGATCATAACAATACATTAACAATCATAAGAATTCGTGGACCTACAAATGGTATCAAGAGCCATGGTTGATTGGTTGTTCTTGTGTTTGTTTGATTGCTTTTCATGGGTTTTAATTTAATCAAGCTCAAATCTTGAATTTTGTTTGCGTTTTTGTGGTTTAAGTTTGTAAACAAATCAACTACATAGATGTGGTAGTGATTTGGGTTACTTGTTTTGATCAAAATCGCAATTTTTTTTGGCCATTTGGTGATTTTTGGGGTGTTTTTCAAGGTATACAGTGTATTTGGTTTTATGATATTGGTTTTATTATTCTGTACTTTTTTGTCATTTTCTTGTCATATTGTCATTTTTTTGTCGCAATCCACGAGGGTTTATAACATTGCTACTTATTGCGATGGACTTTTTCAGTCATTATTGCATTAGTCACTTTCTTTGTTTTATTGCGATAATAACTGCAAATTAAATTATGCGATCAATTACACTTTTTTTTCACATTGCGATAGATCAGGGTTTTATTATTACGATCACTATTCCGATCCGTATCCCGGTCGATATTCCGATCCAATATTCCTATCCAATATTCCGATCCAATATTCCGATCAATATTCCGATCCAATATTGCGATCGATATTCTGATCGAATATTGCGATCCATATTCCGATCATCATTGCGATCGAATCTTTTTTGTGACATTCCGATGGTTTTGATATTGCGATAGACTAAGTTATTACGATGGAAATCTAAACCGACATTGCGATGGAATCGTTAACAAGATCTTTGACTGACTCTTATTCAAATATTGCGATGGATATGGTAACTTTTTAGTCTTATTCAAATATTGCGATGGTCAACTCAACATACCACTGACTCGACACACACCCTCAACTCCAACACCAACACTCGGACTCACTCGACATAAGAGACTTGAATCGATGACAGCCTCGACTCAACAACAAAACCACTCTCAGTTTTTTAATCGAATTAAACACACAAGTCTCAACCAAAACCTTTCTCAACAGATTACACCAACTCTCTCGACTCGAAGAAAAAAAAACAGTCTCGACAATCCCACCAAAACCCCCTCGAAAAAAGACTCGAATTAAACAAATACACACCTAAACTTCTCATATTTTTCCCATCACCTAAACCAACATCCATTCTCATCAAACCAATCTGACTCGAATCGAAAACCTCACAATCAAGGACTCAAACTCTCGACAAACACTCTCAGACTGACTCAAAACCTTTAACAAAGACACAACAACAAAGATATCAGATTTATTCATTTCATGTTTACACATGCAAGCCAAGATCAATTAAGATCTAAACACATGAAAATTATATCATCATAGACCTGTTTTGATTGAATGAAACCAATCTCTTTTTATTTTCGAAATTAAAGAAAGATTTAAACGAGTGTATTTACATCAGTTGTTTGTTTCGATTCCCTCTAAAAAAATAATAATAAATAAAATATCACGAAATTCCTACCCGAGACCTCATCAAGGAGATTTTGTAGGCTTCATTCGTTCCTCATGGGTTTGTGCTAAATAGATGAGATGTGATGATTATTGAAATGGATGATTTAATAGATTGAGATTGTTATTTGCCTTGGGAGTATCAGATGAAATGGTGCCTGATAATACGAGATTAGGTTAGATGAGATGGGAGAGAAGTTGTAAGAGCACACGGTACGGTGGCTGGCCACTCGGCTGGCCACGACGGCGCGAGCTGACGACGATGCCAACCGTACCGTTGCTCGCATCGTCGGTTTTGGGCTGGCTACAACCAGCCGACGTCGTTGCCCACGGCGCGAGACCATGGCGCAGCCAACCACACTGTGGCTCGCGCCATGGGGTTAAGTTTTCGTTTTTTTTAAAAATTTTTTGAATTTAAAAATCCTACCATTGGAATAATGGCTAATTTTTTATTTTTTTATTTTTTGACCGTTTGACCGTTTGGTGGGGTGACGACGACACGAGAATGTTTGTGTTAATCAGGGAGGGGGGTTGTGTCATCGTGGGGTGTTTTGGTGTCATAGGAGAAAAAAGTGACGTGGCATCACTTTTTGCCCACGACACGAGCTTGATGGCTCGACTGCACCGTGTGCTCTAAGAAAGCGGCTGTTAATATGTGATTAGGTTTTGCTATGAGAAAAATTAGGGCAACACACGTTTTATATACCCCATCTCAATCTTTGGACCAGTTATAGCCACTCCTTGGGCCGACTATAGTTTCAAGTGGACCGAGTATTGACTATTGTCACACGTGGCTACCATTATGTTTTCATATGCGTAATTTGTGTGCAATTGTGATATGGAAACTATAGCAAATTTTACGTGGGTTTAATATTTAGTAACAGGTGGTAACATCGAATTTTCTTGTTACTTGTTTAAGATTCTCCTAATGGTTTTCGACTAAATGGTTGACGGGCCGATCACTACTTTTATCGAAGACATATAATGGACCGATTATTTTTGCAATTTAATTTGGGATGACCGACTAAATATCCAAATGTTGCAAAATTAATCTTGTTGGATTAATTTGTTTACGGACTTTATTTTTGTTAGTGAGCCGAGTTTGAATTGGACTCCGGTTTGTTTTATCTTCGTTTGAGCCGATCACGAAATTATTGAGCCGAGAAAAAGATATTTTACCAAACAAGGATCCAAGAATTTTTTCATCGAACTATCAATGGAATTATTAAATTCGACTTTTCAAGAGGGAGAACTGCAACACATGCAACTCAAAGAGATCAAATTGCGTCATAAAACATTGGAAATCTTTCACGAGCTCAAGACACATCTTGCACTTCTCTATCCGAACAACATGACCGAACTTCCAGCCATAGTTCACATGTTTTTTGGCAAAGTGGATAATTTCGAAGAGAAGATCTTTGATGAGACTGCTTTTATACATAGTCTCATCGTCCAAAACGAGCTTAAAATGGTTAAAATATCATAAAAAGTGCCAAATATATGCTTGTGTTTGTTCAATGTGTATCTTAGGTACGATTAATGAGAAAATGACAAAAGATATCAAGAAACAAGCAAAAACGAACATGGGAAACGAAGCCGCATAATGAACCGGGCCCTAGAGTTGATTTTCCAAGAAAAGACCTTGAAGAATTGAAGATTGTACAAAAAGGGTCCTTCATTATTGATGAATTGACACTTTATACCCTTTTTTTATTTATAATTACAAGTTTGGTCCCTAAAATTTTGTCAAATTTACAATAAGGACCCTAAACTTTGAAGAATTGGCAAGAATGGTCCCTCAAAATTGAAGACTTGTCCCTTTTAGTCCTCCATGAAGACAAAGATACAAGTGAAGACCTTGAAGAAGACATGCCAAAATCATCCCTTCAAATATCATCAAATTACAAAACAAGTCCTTTATAAACCCTTTTGAAAGTTTTAGTGGCCAAAGTGTGAAAAACAAAACTTCATTTGGTTTGTAGGTTGATTAAACATGAAATGAAACAAAGGAAGGAATTGAGGGGTTAAACATGGGCGACACTAATACTTACCTAGACCACTCCCTGCTTGACACGTGACCCACTCAATCTGCACAACCAATCACACTCCACCATTCTTCCACCTCACCATCCACTCACACCCGTTTATAACTAATTATTAATTAGTTAATAAACTTGGCGGTTAACACAATTTTAAAACCTAAACTGGATCAAACCCACAACTATTCACATGAAGAACAAATTTGGGTTTTTATTCATCACTTGAAATTAGGCCTTAATCTTCTCCAGATTTATGATTAACCTCATACTTAACAAAACCCAAACCCCACTTTGGTCCCCCCATCACCCAAAAGAGCTACACGTGGCTCCCCTGCACCACTCTTATTCGTCTTCTACATACAGCCAAAACCAAAAGGGAAATCCAATGACTCAAGGCATTTTCTTGGTCCCTACACCTCATTGGACGACTAAGATCATCCAAGACACCTCATCATCAACAAAAGACCAAGAGTTCTTCAAATGTTAGCCAAAGTTCAAAGTCACAAAGGGCATACTTGGAACTTCAGTAGCTAGGGTTTTATTGTTTCCTTAGTATTCTAGAACTATTATAAGGTCTATATAAGGCCATTAGATGAGTAGTTAGTTCTTGTTCTCAGTTTCTCATTTGTCAAACCTTGTAAAGCCCTTTTCTGAATTTATGAAAGTATGGTAGTGTGTTATGATTAAAAATTGAGTTCCATTATCTTGTTGTTGTGTTGAGTAGTTGATTGTCACGTTTTTGTACTTAATCAAAACCTTGAACAAGTCCAAAAGCTCCTATAAGCGTGTGAGTCCCTTTGTTCTTGCTGTGGTCAAGAATTTGGCTTGTGCTTGGAGAGGATTGTTCATTGAGGTGTTTCCTTAAGTGACATAAGTCACATTTTAACTAGCTTAAGCAATATTGGAAGTTGGTTATATGTTTTATAACAAAATTATGTCAAGTGGTTTGCTAAGTGCTTGTGGTTTAACAGCTTGCTTATTTGAGCTTAAGGGTGATCATAACCTCCTAATCTAGACTGATTAAGGGGTGGTGAGGCTATAAGGGAAGATTCAAGCCTTGTGGGAATCTAAGTCTTGAAAAGACTTGACCATTTGTCACCTTATTTCATCTTAATTGTGCTAACCTAGGTTCAAGTCTTTGGCTGAGCTTGTTTCTTGTTATTAGCTGTGGAAAGCTGGTGCTTGTTAAGCTAGCACATCAGCTCCTTGATTCCAAAGTGTGGATGTACATTTTGGAGGTTTGAATTCTCAATCTTCATTTTACTGATTAAGTCTTGTATGCTATGTGATTTGGTGTTCTAAGCCTAAAAGTTGCAATCTTTTTGCTTGAATCTGTCAGTAGGGTCTATATAAACTTAAATCAGTCATAATATTGCATGCTTAAAGGTTAAAATCAAAAACTTCTTTGAAATCAATTGTTTAAAGGGTTGTTTGGTTTTGCCTGTTGTTAGGGTTTAAGGCCTTGGGCCTTAGTTACTTGTGCTCTTGCTTCAATTGTGTGGTCATTTTAAGTGCATATAGGTGTATGCTAAGTCTTGAAAACTGATAAACAAAAGTTTGCATGTTAACCACTTTTTCACTTGAAAATAGGTCAAACTCATCAGATAGCCTTATTTGGTTGTTTGATTGAATTAAAGTTTGAAACATGGTCTGCTTATAGTTTTTGTTGGTGTTCATCTCTGCATAACCTGGTCTTTCATTTTGGTGGCTTATTGGAAAAGTTCTGGCTTACTGAATCTCATACTTTTGGTCAAGTATATCAGTGAATGCATACTATGTGATTTTGATGTTCTTGGACTGAATTGTGTTGCTATTTGCTTGTACTTTGTTCATTGTTGCCTGTTTAGTGTGTGTGAAGTATTTGGTGCTTATTTCAAAAGCTCACAAGCTCACTGGCTTATTAGCTTACTTGTGCTCAAAACAAGTCAAGTCCACCCAACTGGTGGGCTTTGATTCACAAGGTTTGTACTCAAGCCTTGACCAGCAGGGTTAAAATAAAGCTATTACACTTCATTAAGGCTGTCAGTGTCCAAATTTGTACTTGTCAGCGTTTGAATATCATTTGTCAGCTTTTGACCTTTGGTCAAACTTGGTCAACAAGCTTATTGAACCTATCTTGCTTATTGGCTTATGCAACAACTTAGATTTTGTAATAGGTCTTATTTTTCTCAGCTTATTATTAATATTAGAAGTTTGCAGCTCATTTGATTAAGCTTTTACTAGAAAACTAGCTTATTTTTCTTTTTCAGAGTGCTTATTTGCTTCTACAACTTATTTGACATGGCTTTATGAAAATTTTATCATTGATTATTCTTAGTTAAGCCATTTAGAACATTTTGCAAAAAGAATCAGCTCTTGAATCAACCTAGAACTCGAAAATGACTATTTTGTCGTTTTGTGTAGAGAGCTTTTGCTTATTTCAGGCTTATTTATTGAGCTTTTTCAAAATTTCTTTTTACAATATGCTCTAGAATCACAAGAGAAGAATGTGTGTCAAATTTCAGCTTATGGCATTAGCTTATGGCTTAATGGGCTTATTGGCCCATTAAGAATAAGCTGTTTGCTTATTGAGCTGTGATAAGCTCACTTTTAGCTTTTGGGCCTTTTGAGTTTTTTGTTTAAAATCAAATTTTAAGCTAGACTAGAACTTTTCAGCTTATTTGGATGACTTTTTGCTTATTGGGCTAAAAAGCCCATTAAGGTGGACTGTTTTCATTTTAAGCCCATTTGGAGGCCTATTAGGGGTATTTAGGTAATTTCACTTTCTACTTCTGATTACTTAGGTTAAATTAAACTAGTTTGCAAGTTTCTTGAGTTATTTATAAATGTTTAATTTTTAATATTATTTTAATATTTAATTTTAATTTTAATCATTTTAAATAGTTTTAATTAGTTTTAAATTTTTCAAAAATACTTTTTAGTTTAATTAAGTTATTTTAGAGGTTTACAAATTGAAAAATCTCATTTTGGTATTTTTATTAATTAAATTGATTTTTGGGCTTTAATTAGCATTAAAATACTATTATTTAATTAAATAAAAGGTTTGAGTAATTTTTGATTTTTGGTAAACTCTAATTGCATTTTTAAGGATGTATTGTGATTTTCTAGGAATTTTTAGAGTAATTTTTAAATTTCGTCACGTTTTACGGTTTTACGTTTACGTCATTCGTCGTAGTTTAATTTTATTCGTATCCATCATCATTTTTTTTTCTATTTCATCATGAATATTAATCTCAAAGTTAATCAAGTCTTAACACACACACCAAGCCTCCTTGAGAACGAACTCGTAACCACTTTGGGTCATTAGTGCACGATTTTCCTAAATCGTCGTACTTAATATTTACCCTATTTACGCTCTTTTTCCTAAAAGAAGTGTAATTTTACAACTATCATTTTGGCGCCGCTGCCGGGGAGGCGTTTTGTGTTTTTATTTGAACAAATTTTGTTTTGATATTAACCATAATAATTATTTGTGTGTTTTAGAACTCTAAGCACACGTATCATCGGTTTTCGTTTTTTGTGTGAATATTATTACATTATTGTATACGTATCATAATAAATTCACAAGTACTCCAAAAGTGTGAAAACACAACCTTGATTGGGATTTCATCACTCAATCATTGTATTCGAATCTCAAACAAAGAAAAAAGGCAAAATAGATAAATACTTTCGTGAAGCTTAATTTTGATAAACACAAACTATAAGGTGGGTATAAGGCGGTTGTATTTCACGACCTAAAGGAAAAAGGCTCTTAAGTGCTTCGCGCCGCCTCGTTTCCTCTGCTTGCTTGTGCGTGTTTTGATAAAAAGGGCTAATCCAGCGGTTGCCACCCAAAGTATTATCTACGTATCTATATATTTTCTTGGTTTCAAAGATTAAACCCTCTTGAACGTTTTGGTGTTCCACCAATGTTCTAAAGTCATCGAAGGAGTTCACTTTACGTGATCGTTTTCATTCCTTGAGGCTCCTTTAATCGAGAGATTTGATTTAAGGAGAGACTTGTATATTTGTGTCTACGTAATACATCACAAAAATCCAAAAAAGTAAAAAACAATCAAAAGGACAAAAAAAATTGGAAAAGTAAAAAAACCAAAAGAATCTTCTTTGCTCATCCCCAGGTTGTACGTGACATTTATGCAAACTCGTAACCAAGCAAGACGTGCACGTAAACGTCGTAATCGAAAGGAACAATCACCAAGTGAAGAATATCCAAGTGAGGAACCTATTATAGAACAAGAAGCTCCCATGGCTAATCGTACTATGATGGAGTTGCTTCAAGCACCCACCGAGGGTTTTGGAGAAGCTATTGTGATTCCCGCCATTCTTGCGGAGAATTTTGAGATCAAGACGGGTTTAGTGTCTATGCTTCAAGCAAACAAGTTTCGCGGACATGAAAAAGACAACCCGCATGATCACATTAGGAAATTCAATCGTCTCACCGCGACTAGCAAGTTTAAGGATGTGCCCCATGACGCCATTAAGATGATGTTGTTTCCATACTCGTTAGATGGACCCGCCAAGATATGGCTCGAGAAAGAACCCCCAAATTCGATTTTGACGTGGGGTGATCTCGTTTCTAAGTTTGTGAATCAATTTTTTCCACCATCTAAAACAACACATTTGAAAAACGACATTTCAAGATTTACTCAAAGGTCTAATGAGAGTTTTCTATGGCTTGGGAAAGATTTAAAGAAATGTTACATGAATGTCCACACCATGATTTTTCCGAATTGTATCAAATTGATACTTTTTATAATGGGCTTAATGATCATGAACGAGATTATTTGAATGCCGCCACGGGTGGTAATTTTTGTGTGCAAAATGATCGATGAGGCTTTAAAGATAACTGAGAATAGGTCTGTAGAATTAAATCACACGACTAACCAAACACGAATAACATGATGAAGATTTAAACCAAAAAAGAAAGATTAGATTAAGATGAAGATAAGAAATACAAACTGTTGGTGTTTTCCTAGTGAGAGAAATAAACACACTTTCTCTCTCTAAAACTATAAAATGGAAAAGCACCCACACAAATGAGGTATAGGAGGCCTTTTATACTAAGTAAGAAAAGTTTAGGAGGCCTTCCTCATTTGTACAGTACGAGTACTGTACCTATGATTAGGTAAGTTCAAAGAACTTCCTTGAAAGGGTTTCCGGTTGTGGTAGCCATTCTCAATACTTAAATATATCGAAAGATAATTCATAGTAAGGAGTGAATCATGTAGTTCCATTCTATTGATTAAGTCATCAATTCAATTTCCTGGAACAAGTTTAAATCAATTAAGAGTCAAACCATCATTGCTTTCGAGTTGACACATGTTTGATTCATATAGAATCTCACAAGTTACCTACCGTAGTGCTGTTTGATGATGACACTAGAAGGAGTTCCATTCGTCACTGTAAGTACTGAAAAGTATTACTCTGAATGTTCTGGCAAGATCATAAAGATATTGCGTCGAGACCTGGAACGAGTTTGAATCAATTAAGAATCAAACCACTATTGCTTTCTAGTTAACATATGTTCAATTCAAAGTGAGTCGTACATATGACCTACCGCAGTGCTGTTTGATGTTAACACTGGAAGGATTTCCATTCACCACTGTGAATACTAGAGAGTATCACTCTGAATGTTCTAGCAATACCACAAAGATAGAGCGTAGGACTCTGTAAATTATTGCTTGTGTTCTAATAATGAACAACAATTGATATATGGAATAAGTGTCATAATTAGATTTTTTGATGAATCTCGTTGGCTCTAGACTCTATAAGTGCACGTTTATTTGGTGATCGGAGGCTGGAGCAGACTGCCACCTATTCATTATCTACTATCTCGGAGTGAGGAAGTCGATAGAAATGAGTTGAACTCCGTGACAATAAAACAAACTTCTTTTGAGAGAAGCTTGAGTAGGCTGGGAAAGGTTGTGCTTTGCATCACTGGGTCCATGATGCTTTGTCTTCAATACCAGAAATCATCAACGTGATTCTGATAGTAGATGTATTGACCCGGTTTCTGCCTAAGTTGTATGGAGGGCTATTTCTTTTCACCCTTTATCCTTACATTTCTTTTTCATTCTTCAACCCTTTCAATGCTTACTAAGACGTCAAAACTAGCACCTTGTTGTGATTGTTCCAGTGCTAGCTTAAGTCATTAGTCGGCATTATTCCCGTACACTCAACTACTCCATCATTCCTAAGCACTTCTAAGTTCTAATGGATTGTCCATGGGAAGATCCCTCCGGTTCTGGTAGGATCATAGGACGAGTACCTAACCACCTTTTGACACCAATATCGTCGTGAGTAATTGTGTTGCAAGTATAGGTATCGTAACTAGTGACACTTTCTATATCACCAAAACGCCCCTACATATGTGCATTATAAAAAGAAGGTTTTTGCAAATATTAGGAAGAGAAAGCACTTATCAAAGATCTTATCCAAGAATAGAGCATTTTTGATCACATTTTAATCACTATTCTCCCCCTCAAAAATTGCATGAAGTTGAAGTTTTTGTGTAACTAGTGATAAAACATGGAGAGAATAATGTGTCAGGAAAAGTTGGAACAAATGTTTATGAAATCATTATACTCCCCCTCAAAAAGAGAATCTAATAAAAACAGGGGGAGTATACGAGCACATAGTTTTAAAGACTTTGAAAAATTGTGCTCAAAAGTCCGAGAAGAATTGTGTTCCCGAGCTTAAAACTTTGAATGTTTTGATATAAGCTCATGACCGAGAAAAAACGAATTTCTCGTTGTTGAGGATAAGTCAAAGACTTTCCTTTATTTAGGGATCGGGTTATAGTCTGACATGTGACTATAAGCCATTATGAGAATAAAGTAGAAAAAACATGTTTTGAAAACATTTGAACTCTCATTCGAACTTTATGTACGAACCCGTGTCATTAGAGAGCGACATTTCTAAGTACGTCCATATTATCGATGCTGAGAGACATGTCGGAGAAGAGTATTTTTGGTATTTTTGAAAGATTTTCGCATTTTTTATTTTGTTTTTATTGGTTTTATATTTTTGTATTTTGGTTTTCAGATAAATATATACAAGGTTACTGCGAATGTGTAAGACGTTCAAGTTCATATGGAGTGAAACTACGCATACCAAGTCGTTGAACCAAGAATTCAAATCTCTCTTGAGAAAGAGCTTTGGTGAAGATGTCGGCTAGTTGGTAGTCCGTCTTGACAAAATACAGTTCAATCGTTCCTCTTTCCACATGCTCCTTTATGAAATGGAATCGGACAGCTATGTGCTTGGTCTTGGAGTGTTGGACCGGGTTGCAGGATATGGTTATGGATGATTGTGAATCACAATAGACAGGAACTTTGTTAAAGTAAAAGCCATAATCCGTGAGTTGTGTTCTCATCCAAAGGACTTGAGCACTACACACGGATAGAGACACATATTCTGCTTCCGCGGTGGATAATGCTGTACAGTCTTGTTTTCTTGAAGAACAGCTCACTAGCTTCTCGCCTAAGAATTGTGCTCCACCGGAAGTGCTCTTGAATGTATCATAACACCCTGCATGATCGGCATCTGAAAAACCAGTTAGATTAAAACCAGAATCCTTCGTATATCAGAGACCCATATGAATGGTTCCCTGGAGATAACGAAATATCCTTTTAACCTCCTTGAGGTGCTTCTCGGTTGGATTAGCCTGGTATCGAGCACATAAACAAGTAGCATGCACAATGTCCGGTTTGATTGAGGTTAAGTACATAAGGGACCCGATCATGCTTCGGTATTTTGTAGCATCTACAAATGTCCCTTTCTTATCCAAATCAAGCTTGTGTTTAGTGTCCATTGGAGTACCAATAGGATCACAGTTTTCCATTCCTAATTTCTTTAGAATTTCAAGCACATATTTGTCCTGATGTATGAAAATACCACGGGGGGATTGGTGAACTTGGAGACCAAGAAAAACTGTCATTTCCCCAATCATGGACATTTCAAATCGGCTTTTCATAAGGTCGGAAAATAATATAGAATATTTTGGGTTTGTAGAGCCAAATATTATATCATCTACATACACCTGAGCCACCAAGATGTCGTTGCCGTAGTGCTTGATAAACAACTTTGGATCAATGGTTCCTTTGCTGAAGTGATTTTGGAGAAGAAATGATGATAATTCGTTGTACCATGCCGTCGGTGCTTGTTTCAAACCATAAATTGCCTTTTTCAACTTGTAGACATGGCTTGGATGTTCGGTGTTGATGAAACCTTCAGGTTGACATACGTACACATCTTCTTTTAAGGGCCCATGCAAGAAAGCCGTCTTCACGTCCATTTGATACACAGTGAACGATTTGTGTGCAGCGTATGCCAAGAAAATCCTAATAGCTTCCACCCGAGCAACCGGGGCGAAGGATTCTGCGAAATCAATTCCCTCCTTTTGTTTATAACCTCTCACAACTAACCGAGTCTTGTTCCTAATGACCGTTTGCTCTTCATCCATCTTGTTTTTGAATAACCATTTCAGGGTAAGGGGATCGATATTGTCCGGGCGTGGTACTAACTCCCATACATCATGCCGGATGAATTGATTGAGCTCTTCTTGCATAGACTCAATCCATGATGCATCAGTCATTGCTTCTTTAACACTTGTTGGTTCCATTGTACTGACTGATAGTGCATAGATACACATATCATCGTTGGTACGCAACTGATTTCATGTTCAGACTGGTCGTGAGGGATTGCCAATCACTTGAACCAAAGGATGATTCTTAGTCCATTTGTGTTCATGTGGAAGTGTATGAGAAACTTGATGCGAGCTCGACGGATCCACATATGGTGTTGAAGGCTGAGTAGTAATTGTGGAAGCCGCAAATGGATTACCAAACTCATGTTCGTTGAGCATCGCATTGTTTGCATTTTTAGCAACTATTTCATTCTGAAGATGAACATGATTAGGAATTTGCTGAGAATGTTGTTGAGTTTCGTCAGCAGTCGGAGAAGTGGTTGGAATGTTTGGAGTCAATATGGTTGAGGCTGACGTAGATGGTGCAAAAACGGATGTCATTGGTGTAGATGCAATCGGTGGTTCTTGAACTACCGTAGCAGGTGTAACCGGGGCATTCTGAGGAACACCAAATGACGAAGGACCCTCCATATATTCATCATAAATTGGCCCAAATAAAACTTCCAAGTCACATTCCGAAGGTTGTAACGATGAGATTGCTGACGGTGCAAATTGAAGCGCGAGTCCTGAACTTACGTGTCCAGAAGTCTGACCTTGAAGCTCGGGATTTAAACTTCTATGTTGAGAGGCCATACCCGAGAGTTCATCAAAGGTAACATTCATAGTCTCCATTACCTTTCTTGTCCTTCGATTATAAACCCTGTAAGCACAAGCAGTTGAAGAATAACCAATGAAAAAGCCAATATCACCTTTAGGTTGAAGTTTACCGATATCTTCACGATCATTCTTCGGATAACATAAAGCACCGAAGACATGTAAAAATAAAATATCCGGTTGTCTTCCATTAATGATATCATAAAGTGTTTTGTTGAAACGGGTGTGAATAATGGAGCGGTTTTGAGTATAACATGCATTTGCTATAGCATCGTCCCAAAGGAATAACGGTGCACTGGAGGAGAGAAGCATCGTCCGAGCAGCTTCAAGTAACGTACGATTCCTCCGTTCCACGACTCCATTCTGCTCTGGAGTTCTTACAGCCGAAGTTTGATGAGAAATCCCAACTTCGTCAAAATAAGCTTTCAGTTTCTGATTGGTGAATTCTGTGCCGTTATCCGTTCTTACAATGATAATAGGGGCTTGAAGTAGCACTGATGTTTTGTTCAAGAAATTAATAATTACATCAGGGGCTTCATCTTCCGAAGCAAGAAAATGAACCCATGTTTAACAAGAATAATCATTCATAATCATAAGGACATGCCGCTTTCCATTAATGCTTTTGATTCTCATTGGGCCACACAAATCCATATGAAGGAGATGCAACCTATTCGTCGAATTTGGAACAGGTTTAGGTTTGTGAGGCTTCTTCTTGCTTTTAACTTGTTCACATGATGGAAAAAGATGGTCCTTAGTATATTTGAACTTTGGAAGACCGGTAACGAGATCATCTTTTGCAAGTTGGGTGATGGCATCAAAATTGAGATGAGGTAACCTTTGATGCCATAACCATGACTTTGTTGAAGTGGCCCGGGCCATGAGACAAATTGGAGATGCAATAGACATTTGAAAAAGATCAATGGTGTAAAGGTTGGTGGTACGATTTCCTTTCAATAGATCAATTCCTTCAAGATCCCTAACAAAGCATGTATGAATTCTAAAGGCTACCTCCAAATCTGAATCACAGAATTGCCCAACCGAGAACAAACTGTGTCCCAAACCATCAACAAAAGATACTATGATGATGATAATATTTCCCCACTATACATCACCATAGCCTAGAATTGCAGCAACATGATCATTTCCAAATCGAACAGTTCCCATAAAACGCCATACAAAGTTCTTGAGAAGGCTTCGATTCCCAGTCGTATGTTTGGAACAACCCGAGTCCACGCGCCAGAGACAAATTTCAACAGCCTGCCAATGATAAGAGAAGAGAAAATTTGGCAACCGAAGAAATAGGTTCCTGTATGGTTAGGTAATAATCAAGCCATATCACATACCGACATTTCACTGTCAGTATGAGATCTACTAGTATCAATAACATGACCATTAGAGGCAAAATATCTTCCAGTAGGCAACCACTTAGAGGTAAATCTAGGACTTCTAGGCGTGGCAAGACTTTCAGTGGACCCTACCTTCTTAGTTTTCTGAACATACACTTTAGCCTTAGGAGTGCTATGTGTTTCGCTGATAGAAAGCTTGTCAAGACGAGTGTAACCACCATAGTTCAAACCATTCATAGTCAAACCACAAACATCATGACTAAAAGTAAAGAAAGATTTATTACATTTAGCACAAATAACTTCAGATTTTTCATTCCGAATAGCAAGTTTAAAGTCATTACATTCAGAAGAATTAAGTTTTTGATTATGAGTAAAAAACGGTAAATTCCTACGGTGTTCTTCTACTTGAACATTATTAGCCTTGGGACGACTACTTCTAGAGGAAAAAGGGACCCTATCATTCCTTGTGTTGCTCGTAGGCTGTGGCCTTCTGCTCTTAGTGTAGTTGTTCATTCCTGTAGAAAAAGACACATGCTTGTTAGAATTAGCATTTTTTAAATCAATGACTTGTGGTTGAGCGATAGTGGTCAGTTTTATCCTAACGCTTGCTTTACGTTGGTTGCTAGGCACAGAGATATCTACCCTAGTTTGAGAGAAAGGTCTAACGTGAAACATTCCTGGGGCAATAACAACAGCTTTCATTCCAGCAGCCTTGGGAAACGGTGTTACAGCAATACGAATGGGTCCTGAGGTTGCTGGTTTCTAGATCATCGTATCCATAATCGAGCTAGACTTAGAAATCTTATCTTTTAACAAGGCCTTTAACTTACAGTTCTCACAGATTTTATCAATAAGTTTCTGATAGACAGACTTACTTTGTTCAACAGCCCGCTTATATGAGACAACAACAATTTCTAAATCTGCAATCTTAGCCTTAAGCTTCTGAGCATTTCCATCACTGGCACTCTCTAACCCTGAAGAAGCCAGATTGTTTCCTTAAGCACCTCCCAACTGGGCTGTCAAACGTACGATTTTTTGTTGCATTTCATTGTAAGATTTTTCGTACGAAATTTTGTCATATTTGCATTCATCACATTTTTTTGACAAATTTATTCCACAGATCGGTGAATTCTTTATCCTTTTTAATGACATAAGATTCCATTTTCTCTTTCATAAGATCATGCTCAGTTTGGAGGTTTTCATTATGCGACACAAAGGTGCCTAACTCAATAGGGCTACTATCAACACTATCAGGTGCTTTAGACAGGCGTTCAAGATCGTTTTCCAAAACTTTGATTTTATCAAGAGATTCATCAGCTTCCTTCGCCAAAGATTTAAAGTCTTCAACAGTTGGCAAATTCTTTTAGAAAAGCGTTTTCCAAATTGCCTAACCGAGCATTAACTTGATTAATAAGCGGAGGATTAATATCGTTTTGAAGAATTTTATGAACCTCAATCTGAACAGGTGAAGTAAAATTTCCTCCAGTGATTTTGGAATTAACAACACGTTTAAGGATGACAAAGCTATCTTTAAGCTCGTTTAGAAATCGGCGTGTGATACTCGGTTTAGGAGGGTCATCAGACAATTCCTCACTTGGTAGCAAAAGCATTTCAGAACTCGTTTTAGACCGAACAAAAACAGTTGGAGGGTTAACTTTTGGATAATAAATGGGTGTCACTTTGTTCTCAAGCTTTTTCATTCTTAAACGAGTCTCTGCTGCAAGTTTAGTAGTTTCCTCGGAATCATGCACACTAGGAGGATCATGCTCATCAGACAAGAGCACACTACCATTATATAGAGTTTGATTTGTGGCCTGAACTTGCTTAAGGTATCCGGGATTAGGAGGAAGAGGACAACCTAAAGCCAATTTATATCGAGTGTAATTTATCTCATTCACTTTTGGTGCGAGCATATTTATCGTCTGCATAGTTTGGCCACGTTTTACCAAAAGGTTGTCTAATTATGTAATCCTATCCTGAGCTTTGCAAAAATCCTCAAGAAGCCATCTTCTCGAATTTTGAAATCATATTTCATCTTTTTTCGTTCTTCTTTTAAATCCAAAATAGTAGATTTTTCAGTTGAAAGTTGTTTATTAAGAGAGGTGATTTCATCATTCAATTCGCTTATCTTTTTAGCACTACTTAAATGTAAGGCATTTAATTTCTTAGTTGTGCATTTTTCTTGATAAACCGGTGTAGCATGAGCTTGTTCAAGTTCTTTAATTTTAGTCTTATGAATTTTAAAACTTTCTCCCGTTCCTTATATCCCGCAAGCTCAGTAGTCAATTTGGCATTAGTTTCTCTAAACTTATTATTAACCACCGTAGCATGGTCAACATCCTTAGCAAGCTTATCAAATAAAGATTTATAATACGCATGTGTCGCATTAGGAAGGGTTGTAGGTTGGGAAACTTGATCCACACTAAGGTCCACACTAGGCTCATTCGAAATAATATTACTATTATTTTTGTGATCCCCGTGTGTCTCAATGTAAGGCTCAAGATTCTCAGTATACTCCTCCTCCTGATTAGACGTACTATATATATCATTATCATCGAAACGTGGATGTACCTCAAAGGGACCGTCTGAATCATAAACGGGAGCTCTGTCAACATGTATTCCTGAGGTAGATGCTTGATGTAATCGTGATAGTATAGTGATAATTAAGATATGTTATAGGGTAAATTAGAAAATTACCTTTAGGAAAAAGTAATAGTCTAAAATTACCAAAGACGAATTCAATTAAACACGTGGATGAACCAAGTTCGTTGTACACGAAGATCTTATGAATTTGAGACGTTTTGCTTTGATTAGGACAATCGATTTGAATTGGTTTTCGGTTTTTAAACTAAAATTAAGTTCTACTAATTTTAAACCTATTTTTATCCTAAAGTGCATGAATCGTAAACCCCGAATTATTTTAATCTAAATCAATTACTAAAAATCGAAAACTATTTAAAAATTAAACTATTAAAAATCTATAAAATTTAATCTATTAAAATAACTTTAACTCTATTTAAAAATCCAATAAAACTTTTTAAACTAATTAAATTTATTAAAATTTACTTAAACCAAATTTAATTTTTAAAACTATTTTTTAATTTAAATCTAAAACAATAAAAATCTTATTATTTAAAAACTACTTAAACTTCTAAAATTAATAAAAACATTTTTTTTATTTTAGTTTATTTTGAAACTATTTATTACTGAAATTTACTTTAATTAAAATAGTAATTACAATTTATTTAAACTAAAATTTAATTGAAACAAAAACTTTAATCAAAACCTGCCAGAAGCAATGATACAATATTAATTAAACTGACTGAAATTAAACACAAAAGAGCTTGCAGCTCAGATGGTAAACATGTTGGGTATTGAGCGTGAGGTCTCGAGGTCGAGCCTCACTTGGGACATATTTTTGATTATTATTTCCTTTTTGACAAATAAAACTAACAGTCACAGGAGGTGACTTTAGTGAATTTAGTTTTGGACATAAAAATTAAATCAGATTAATTTTATCAGTTGCCAAACCATTTGTTTGACAAACTGAATACGTAACAGTTCAAACAAAAAAAAATAAGCCTAAACAAAAGCTATCACCAAATTTCTCAGATAAATCAGGTACAATCAAAATGCTCTATTAAGAGCCAGTTAAGGCAAATAAAAAATCAAAGCATAACATAGTGGGTTCAAAAATCAACTAGATGTAGACTAAAAAAAATTAAACTAGAAATCAGCAAGCAAACATTAAACTCAACAGAGAAATAAAAACAACCAGACCAGGACTAGTCGTAAAATTAAAGCTAAAACTCAGTAAACTAAATTGATACACAGCCTATCCAAAAATGCACAGCTAATGTTAACTCAATAAACATCATCAGATTAAACTCTAACAGAATACTCCACTTATATCAGACAACCACACGAGCACCATCACAGCAGGTTAACTCTAACTAAATACTAAACATATATCAGCTCAGTGACAGATATCAGCAAAAATCATTCAATAAAATGAGAACAAATTCAATCCGATACAAAAAAAGAGAATGTCTAAAAAGAAACAACAGATCCAGTCTTACTTTAAAATAACCAAATCATTATCAAGCAAATAACCCTAAACCAATCTAAACTTCAATAAAAGAAATTCAACTTAACCTCAGACTCGAAAATCATAGCACATAACACTTAAACAGATAATATAAAACAACATAAATTAATGAGAATAACTCACCTATTGGAGATTTCCGTTGAGTAGTAGATAAGCGCTGAGCTATCTAATGAACCGAAACGAACCACCATTCATCTCACCAAGAACCATAACACCACTTATTCGAGAATCCACAAGCATAATATATTCAGAACCTTTTTAGAGCCTTTCCAGTAGGGAAAGCTTATTCCCAATTTTCACAAAGTATTTAATCCAAGCTATTGATTTAAGCTTGATTAAATACCACTTAACAGTTATAATAATAAAATCAAATTAAGATGCAATAATTGTAAATTAAAATGAAAGATTAAAGACTTCAAAACTGAACTTTCATTAAATAAAAAATAGCATTACATTATTTAAAAAGAGAGATTACAATCCTAATCTAATTTAAGCATTATAACATTAAAGTAAAAAAATGGGATACTTGAATTACAGAAAATAGGGGCTTTTTATAGCCATCCCAAAGGCTTCTTGGAGAGCATATTCGGATCTTTAATCAGCATATTCAAATCTTTTCAGTATATTCCATCTCTTATTCTCTTTGATTCGTTGATTTCGCCCATGGATTGCCAGCTTGTCACTAATTTGGTGAGGTGGAGTGCTTTAATTGGAGGATTGAGGTTGGATGATGTATCAAAACCAATCATAAGCTGCTACGTACCCTCGCCTCTCCACTTCTGCCTTCCGAAAACTTGGGGGATTTAATTCCCCCATGTGTGAATCACACGTGTGGAGTGAAAACCCTAATTTTTGTGATGATTTTCTTTGCCTAGGGTTTGGAACAGTAAACAAAGTTACCGGTTTCATTTTTTTTACTATGGGGAAGAAAAGGGTGAGAGAGAAGCTTTGGTATTATCGAAGGTTTATTTAAAACGTGAGTGGGGTGAGGGTTTTATTTAATATATGGGAGTGAAAAGTTGTGAGATATCAGCCAAAATAATGAAACGATTTACTTTTCCACTTTCTAAGTATTCAACCATGGGCTTATGACCCAATAAAATACCCCATTCGTTTCTTTCTTTTTACTATGGGCCATTGTTGGGCTTTGTAACTCATTTATCTCACATTTAGACTTTGGGCTTGGACCCAAGTTTACTCAAAACCGTCTACTCATAGTTGCTTTGGGCCTATTGGGCTTTTGACCCAAAAGCCAAACAATACTTCCTTAATCAGCCCAATAGTTAGGCCCATTAAGCTAATATGGGACCCACTTGGCCTCAAACTCTGATAAATCCGCGAATAAAATCGAACTTGTCTTTTGTCTTCCTCGATCTTTTTCTTCAAACTCGTGTCGTTTTCGCCAGTTTTTCGTGATCTTGGTACCTACACACATAAAACAAGAAACAATGCAAATACCATACAATATCATATGTTTTATGCAATTTAAACTCATTTTAAGATATAAATGATATGAGTAAAATCACTCATATCAAACTCCCCCTTGCTAAGCAATTGCCGTGTCCTCACGCAATGATAAACTAAAACACTATCTACACCATTATTCAACTTTTGACACTTTATTTTGCAAAGACATAATGTATTGCTTTCATTATTTGAAAAATAACTTTTAGGATCATAAAACTCAAATAGATTCATCATCCCCGACTTTTCACTTTTCCATGCCAAGTGCAAAAACAAGATCATTGTCAATTATAAGCCCCAAAACTAAACAAACTCATACAAGTAATTTGTGTTAAACTCAATCTCCTATTATTCCTAGTTGTATCTCTAGATTTTATATGTCATTCACCCAAAGGCTCATTTGACTTTATTTGATATTTATTAGTCCAAAAATGAAGGCAAAAACGGTGTAAACTCAACACTCAAAACCTAGCCTCGACTTTAAAAACCGTTGTCACTAAAGAAAGCCCACATCAAGGATAACTTAACACGATTTGAGGGATAAATCCCCGGACCCGAAATTTGGCTAATATGGCTACTTAAAAGCAAAAATAAAACCTCCAAAGTCAATTATGACCTTATTAATGGAGTTAGCAACAATCACATCATAACACCTTGTGGCTCTTTAAGATGCAATTGTGCTCCTTATTTAAAATCCACACCCGAAGGCTCCTTGGACAAAAATAAGGGAACTGACATCACCATCCCACCTTATGGCTCATGATGATGAAGCAATTTTTATTCAACACGTCCCCTTGCCATACACCCTAAGGCTCTAATGACAAGGTTAGTGCTACATGACTCCCACCCGAAGGCTCCTAGAGATAATGTTTTTATTTATTCTTCTTTATTAATATGATATTTATAGTAAGCCAAATTTCCGCAATCCCATGATCAAAAGTCCATGACGCTGACACCCTTAATGTGTTCTCACTTTAATTACAAGGGAAGAAAAAGAAGGAGTTACGAGTTAAGATATCAAGCCTAAACCGCTAAAAACTTCATATATTAAGCAATTATTATTCAAGTGTGGAAAGTAAATACGCGGAGATTAAATCAAACACAAAAATACTTGCACAAAGAAGAATTAACCTTAGAAACTTATGATTGAACTCTATCATTTCTTGTTCTCCATATTGTAAAATTTCAAAAATGTGAAATCAATGGATGCTTAGCCTATTAAATCAAAGTTTTGGGTTTTCAAGTCATCTATAGGATCTTGCATCTTCTTAGACGTTTCAAGTTTTAGAATTTACGTTTTAAAGTACCTTTGATAAACGACTTTCTAGGATCAATTATAGGAACTTGCGAAAAGTTCTTGTTCTTAACCCGTATGAATTAAGACTTTCGCGTTTTAAAGCTTCCTATATAAAAGCCTAGCAAAACTTAATTCAAACACGTTAAGGAAAAGCTAAGGTAAAAATCGAGTCGAGTCAAAAACTATTTTTATTTTCACCAACGGAAAGCCTACATTTGTGTCAAAAGCACTTATTTTATTTATTAAAACTTAAAAAATAACACTAAAAATTTAAATTTTTATTGAAAATGAGAAAAACAATTACGTTTAGACACGACAAAAGCAATTGCAAGCGATTATATCGATTGACTCTCCCATGTTAAAACCAAACATTGCCCTCAATGTTTCTTAGCTCAAGAGTAACACCCCCTTGCTAAAACACGAAGAGTCTAATGCAAAATCCTAACATGGAAAGAGCACGCAAATCTATAAGCCGTTTATTAATTATGCCTCAAGATAAAACGTTAGTCGATAAAAATCAAGGGATAAAGAGTGTGCCCCTTATTGGCATTCAAAGAATGGAAGATCAAGTGGACCGGCAAAAACCGAACACGAGAGTCTTCAATGATTAGGGTTATACCTAAGATTCACAACACAACAAAACACGAGCACGAGCTTGAAAGATCAAGCCTTATTAGTTGTTAGAAAATAGAAAGAAGATAGAATGTATGGGACTCCCCCACAAGGCACCTCGTTTTTGTTAACCTAGTCATGAGCTCGACTCGATCCCCGCATTCATTTGTCCTTAGGGAAAGTTTGAAGATCCGTAACAACCTCCTTAGGTATGTCCCCTCCAAAGTAATGTTTCACACGATGACCATTCACCTTAAAGTTAGGCCCGTCTTTTTGAGCTAGCTCAACGGTGCCATAAGCAAAAACTTGTGTAATGGTGAATGGTCCGGACCAACGGGATTTAAGCTTGCCCGAGAAAATCTTAAGTCTAGATTTGAATAAAAGGACTTGATCACCAACATTGAAAATGCGGTTATTGATCTTAGAGTCATGAATCCTCTTAGTCTTCTCTTTATAGATCAAAGAATTTTCATCAGATTGATCCCTTAGTTCATTCAATTGAACCTTACGATGATCACCCGCGGTCCTCAAATCGAAGTTACAATGCTTAAGAGCCCAATACGCCTTATGTTCGAGTTTAATTGGCAAGTGGCATGCTTTTTCGTAGACCAACCTAAATGGTGTACAACCAATTGGCGTCTTGTGAGCCGTACGGAAAGCCCACAATGCATCGTCCAATTTATCCGACCATGAAGTGCGATTTTCTCCAATAGAACGCTCCAAAATCCTTTTAAGAGCTCGATTTGAAACCTCCACTTGACCACTCGTTTGAGGGTGATAAGCCGTAGAAAGTCGATGAGTGACACCATATTTCTTTAGAACTTTTTCAAATTGTTCATTACAAAAATGGGTCCCACGACCACTTATAATAGCCCGCGGAGTTCCAAACCTAGCGAAGAGTTGTTTCAAAAATTTCACCACAACTCGAGAATCATTCGTGGGCAAAGCCTTAGCTTCGACCCATTTAGACAAATAGTCCACGGCTACGAGAATGTATTTATTTCCTTTCGAAGATGGAAATGGCCCCATAAAATCGATCCCCCACATGTCAAAGATTTTACAAACTTGGATAATGTTTTGAGGCATTTCATCCCTTTGTGAGTTCTTTCCTTGACGTTGACAAGCATCACAAGTCTTGATCAAGACTTGGGCATCACGATATATGGAAGGCCAAAAGAAGCCAGCATCAAAAACTTTATTCGCGGTGGCGTTGGCACCATGATGTCCCCCGGTGGGTCCTTCATGACAAGATTTAAGGATATATTGAGCTTCTTTGCCAAAAACGCACCTACGAATCACTTGATCCGCGCACACACGAAACAAATAGGGATCGTCCCAAAAGTAATAGGATATATCCTTGAAAAACTTTCGTTTTTGTTGGGACGACATACCCTTGATCACAAACTTCCCTGAATGGTAATTTGCGATGTCCGCAAACCATGGGGTACTATCATCACCACGAAAAGCAATCATACCAAGAGTCTCGAGAGGAAATGTTTCATTGATTTCCTTGTTCTCTCGATCGCTTTGGTGAGGATTCTCAAGTCGAGATAAATGATCGGCCGCGAGATTCTTGGCTCCTTTTTTGTCTAGAATTTTGACATTAAATTCTTGTAGGAGAAGAATCCACCAGAGCAACCTCGGCTTAGCATCTTGTTTATTAAGAAGATATTTGATAGCCAAGTGGTCCGTATACAATATGGTTTGAGACAAGACGAGATATGGTCTAAAATTTTCAAAAGCATACATAACGGCAAGAAACTCCTTTTCCGTTGTAGTATACTTTGTTTGAGCATCCGTCATAGTCTTACTCGCATAATGTATAGGCAAGAAATGTTTTGATTTACGTTGCCCCAAAACCACACCTACCGCGTAATCACTAGCATCACACATAATTTCAAAAGGTAGGTCCCAATCCGGAGCAACTAAGATTGGAGATTCGGTTAATTTCTTTTTAAGCATCTCAAAGGCTTGAATACACTCATCCAAAAAGATGAAAGGAGTCTCTTTTTCCAAAAGATGGGTCATAGGCCGAGCTATCTTAGAGAAGTCTTGTATAAAACGTCGATAGAAGCCGACATGGACGAGAAAACTCCTAACTCCCTTAATGGTGGTGGGTGGAGGTAATTTGGCAATCACGTCGATTTTAGCCCTATCAACCTCAATACCGGCCTTAGAGATCTTATGTCCTAACACAATTCCCTCTTTGCACATGAAGTGACATTTCTCATAATTAAGCACAAGATTCGTTTCCTCACAACGTTGCAACATTCTTTCAAGGTTAGAGAGACATGAAGTGAAAGAATCCTCGAAAACCAAAAAGTCATCCATGAAAACTTCCATGGTTTTCTCGATCATATCATGGAAAATGGCCATCATACACCTTTGGAACGTCCCCGGAGCATTGCATAGTCCAAAAGGCATGCGACGATAAACAAATGTTCCATAAGGACAAGTGAATGTGGACTTTTCTTGATCACAAGAGTCAATGGGGATTTGGAAATAGCCGGAAAATCCATCCAAAAAGCAATAGAATTCATTCCCCGCTAGTCTCTCTAACATTTGATCCATAAAAGGTAAAGGAAAATGATCCTTCCTAGTGGCATCATTAAGATTCCTATAGTCAATACAAACACGCCAACCGGTCACAAGTCTAGTAGTAATCAATTCATTATCCTCATTAGTAACAACCGTCATTCCTCCTTTCTTTGGAACACAATGCACGGGGCTAACCCATGGACTATCCGAGATAGGGTAGATCATTCCGGCGTCTAGAAGTTTAGTGACTTCCTTTTTGATCACCTCATGAATCTTTGGATTGACCCTTCTTTGATTTTGGATAGCGGGTTTATAATCATCCTCCATTAGAATTTTATGAGTACAAAATTTTGGATCTATACCCTTAATGTCGGAGATTTTCCATGCAATGGCCCGTTTATGTTTCTTAAGAACTTTAATAAGTTCATCCTTTTCATTTTCCTTTAATCCCTTAGCAATAATCACTGGTAACTTATCCGTTTCCTCAAGAAAAGCATACTTCAAATGAGTGGGAAGTTCCTTAAGTTCTAGGTCGGGTGCTTCTTCAATAGATGTTTTCACTTTAGTCTCAATTTCATTCACAACTTTTAATTCCATAGGTGATGATTCAAAAGGATCCATATTCAACAATTTTTCAATCAACGCAATATCTCCCTCGAGATCAAAATTCTCACTATCAAACTCACTAGGATCGAATGGTTTGCTAAGATAATAATCAATTTCCTTATTGATTTTTGAATGACCATTATTCTCAAGCTCTTCAAGAACGAAGTCCCCTCCCTCAAATGGAGTGAGTGGAGGTTTAGCCAAAGAGATAATAGGATTCGATGAAGTGGGATTGCCACTTTTAGAAGTATCCGAAAAACCAAGCATATCTTGCGAAGCCTCTCCACTAGCAACATCAATCACATCGATTTGATTGATTGATTCCTCTCGTCCTCGGAAGAAGGCATCGGGATATTACCAACATTAAGAGTGATACTTTCATCATCAAAATGTAAAGTCAATTTCCCCTCTTGCATGTCAACTAAAGAACCAGCCGTATTTAAAAACGGTCTTCCCAAAATAAGAGGCACACAAGAATTTTCCGGATAATCACAAATCACAAAATCCGCTGGGAAGATGAGCTTTCCTACTTTGACTAACACGTCCTCGCTATACCTTTTGGAAAGGCAGTCGATCGATCCGCTAGCTCGATAGTCATCTTAGTAGGTGTAAGCTCGGGAAGTGATAACCTTTTCCACACGGAAAGAGGCATCAAATTAATGCTAGCGCCAAGATCGGCTAATGCTAAGCATTCTTTCATATTAGGGAAATCACATGGTATCAAAAATTGACCGGGGTCTCCAAGCTTTTTGGGAAACGTTTTAGAGAGAACCACGGAACAACTTTCATTTAAGGACGTAGATACTTCAACTAATTTCTCCTTATCGTTCATCAACTTTTTGATTGTTGAAGCAAACTTAGGCATGCTAAGCAATGCATCCGCGAAACTAAGATTAATATACATTTTCTTAAACACGTCAAGAAACGTAGAAACTTGAGCATTGGTATTTTCGCGGAGCTTCTCTTTGGTAAGTCTCAAAGGGTAAGGTAGTGTGGGTTTAGTCTTCGGAAGCTCGGGTTCCGGAATAGGCAATTGGTCAACCTTTGGTGGAATAGGTATTTCCTTTTCTTTAACCACCTCGGGTTCTTGCTTCACTTCCCTCACCGGAGAGGTACTCACATGTGGAGGCAAAGGTCCGTCTAAAGCTTTCCCACTACGTGTGGTTATGGCTTTCATCTCACCCTTCGGGTTTGGAATGGTGTTACTAGGTAAGCAACCCGAAGAAGAGGAGGGTTTGGTCATAAAAGATTCAAACATAGAAAGCAGTTTATTTTGACCTTGTTCCATACTTTGTTGCATACGATTTTGACTTTGCTCGAGCATTTGCTCAAATCTTTGTTCAATTCTTTGTTGGTTAAGCTCAATCTTATTATTTTGCCCTTTAATCGTATTTTGAAACTCATTTTTCAACGTTGCCATTTGTCCTTGCATATTATTTTGAAAAGCCTTTAAATTTTCCTCATTTGTTTTAATGTAGCTTGGCAAATCATTTTGGTTATTGTAAAAACCTTGATTGTTTTGATTAGCATTAAACCCATTTCCTTGATTAAAATTCCCTTGGTTACCACGGTTAAAATTATTCCCATTATTTCCATTATTGTACCTATTTTGAACCGGTGGAAAACCTGGTGGAGCAACATGATTTTGACGAGGAACTTGACCGTTGGAGCCATAAGTTCCCGTCGCGGCAAAAGCACAAGCTTGATCAAACCCCGTGGTTAAACAAGCATAATTAGGATGTGCTCCACCACATGATACACAAAAACTCTCAATCATATTAATCGATCCATGAGGATTCTTCCTAAGCTCATTCCAAAGCGTGTCAATCTTAGAGTCCAATCTAGCAATCTCGGTATTAGACGAATTCACATTGGAAGCACTCGGTGTGTTTCGTGAATATTACACTCTAGATTTATTCTCAATTATACCCCACGCGTCTCTCGGAGTTTTTCTTAAAAGATTACCACCCGCGGCGGCATTTAAAGAATCTTGTTCAATCATATTAAGCCCATTATAAAAAGTATTTATTTGATGCAATTCCGAGAAACCTTGGTGTGGACATTGTCTTAACATATCTTTAAATCTTTCCCAAGCAACCCCAAACGATTCATGCACTTTTTGTTTAAATCTAGTGATCTAGTTCTTAAAGTGTGTTGTCTTAGATGGTGGAAAGAAATAATTCATGAACTTAGACACTAAATCATCCCATGTCAAAATCGAACCCGGTGGTTCTTTCTCATACCAAATCTTAGCATTACCCTCGAGCGAGTCGGAAAAAGCATGAGCTTAATCGCGTCATTCGGCACATCTCTAAACTTGAGAGTCGAGGTAATTCGATGAAAATTCCGAATGTGAGAATGCGGGCTATCGGTCTCATTACCATGAAATTGGTCGGCACGAATGAGCGATAAAAGACCCGACTTAATCTCAAAATGATCCGCCAAAATAGCCGGCACAAAGATTGCTTCCCCATACCCTTCAGTGGGTGCACGGAGCAATTCCTCCATTGTTCGGTTATCGGCCATCTCTACAACAATAGGTGGAAGCTCGGGTTCCACTATTCGCTGTTGACGATTTCTATTTCTACGAGGAATATTTTCAAGCCTATTAAAATCAATCACAAGTCGAGAAGAACGTAATTGCATACACTACAAAGACGAGAATTTAGAGGATTGAAGAAAAGAAATTAGACAAGAAGAAGATTATTTTTGGTATTTATTTAGTATTTCTCAATAAAAAATGATCGATAAAAACAAGGAATAAGGATAACTACTATGGAAGTAAATTACCCTCGGTCGACTTTGAAACGATAGGTGAAAACCTAAACGTCTCGAGGTTCAATAAGTAAACTACAAAAATAAGATATAATACTACTTGAGTCGGCACACCAATAATAGGTTGTCCCTCTCAATATACGCACAAGCAAGCGGGGAAACGAGGTGGCACAAAGCACTTAAAAAAACCTTTTTCCTTAGACGGCCTTTTATAGCACGTCGCCTTATACCCACCTTATAGTTTATATAAATCGAGTTCAAACTTCTTATTAGTATTTATCTATTTTGCCTTTTATTTTTGTTTTGGATTCGACTACAATATCTAGGTGATGAAATCCCAACTAAGGCCTTATTTGAAAAGTATGTAAATTTATTGTTCTACGTAATACAATATATTAATCACAAAAAACGAGAAAAACGATACATACTATATAATAGAAAAATAACAAAACTTTCCGAGGACGGAAAGGGTCTTCAAAACAACGATCAACAAATCTCCACAAAAGCGAATCGTACACAAGATCCCCGGCAGCGGCGCCAAAATTTTTGATGTAATCGTGATAGTATAGTGATAATTAATATACGTTATAGGGTAAATTAGAAAATTACCTTTAGGAAAAAGTAATAGTCTAAAATTACCAAAGACGAATTCAATTAAACACGTGGATGAACCAAGTTCGCTGTACACGAAGATCTTATGAATTTGAGACGTTTTGCTTTGATTAGGACAATCAATTTGAATTGGTTTTCGGTTTTTAAACTAAAATTAAGTTCTACTAATTTTAAACCTATTTTTATCCTAAAGTGCATGAATCGTAAACCCCGAATTATTTTAATCTAAATCAATAACTAAAAATCGAAAACTATTTAAAAATTAAACTATTAAAAATCTATAAAATTTAATCTATTAAAATAACTTTAACTCTATTTAAAAATCCAATAAAACTTTTTAAACTAATTAAATTTATTAAAATTTACTTAAACCAAATCTAATTTTTAAAACTATTTTTTAATTTATATCTAAAACAATAAAAACCTTATTATTTAAAAACTACTTAAACTTTTAAAATTAATAAAAACATTTTTTTTATTTTAGTATATTTTGAAACTATTTATTACTGAAATTTACTTTAATTAAAATAGTAATTACAATTTATTTAAACGAAAATTTAATTGAAACAAAAACTTTAATCAAAACCTGCCAGAAGCAATGATACAATATTAATTAAACTGACTGAAATTAAACACAAAAGAGCTTGCAGCTCAGATGGTAAACATGTTGGGTATTGAGCGTGAGGTCTCGAGGTCGAGCCTCACTTGGGACATATTTTTGATTATTATTTCCTTTTTGACAAATAAAACTAACAGTCACAGGAGGTGACTTTAGTGAATTTATTTTTGGACATAAAAATTAAATCAGATTAATTTATCAGTTACCAAACCATTTGTTTGACAAACTAAATACGTAACAGTTCAAATAAAAAAATAAGCCTAAACAAAAGCTATCACCAAATTTCTCAGATAAATCAGGTACAATCAAAATGCTCTATTAAGAGCCAGTTAAGGCAGATAAAAAATCAAAGCATAACACAGTGGGTTCAAAAATCAACTAGATACAGACTAAAAAAAATCAAACTAGAAATCAGCAAGCAAAAATTAAACTCAACAGACAAATAAAAACAACCAGACCAGGACTAGTCGTAAAAATAAAGATAAACTCAGTAAACTAAATTGATACACAACCTATCCAAAACTGCACAGCTAATGTTAACTCAATAAACATCATCAGATTAAACTCTAACAGAATACTCAACTTATATCAGACAACCACACGAGCACCATCACAGCAGGTTAACTCTAACTAAATACTAAACATATATCAGCTCAGTGACAGATATCAGCAAAAATCATTCAATAAAATGAGAACAAATTCAATCCGATACAAAAAAAAGAAAACGTCTAAAAAGAAACAACAGATCCAGTCTTACTTTAAAATAACCAAATCATTATCAAGAAAATAACCCTAAACCAATCTAAACTTCAATAAAAGAAATTCAACTTAACCTCAAACTCGAAAATCATAGCACATAACTCTTAAACAGATAATATAAAACAACATAAATTAATGAGAATAACTCACCTATTGGATATTTCCGTTGAGTAGTAGATAAGCGCTGAGCTATCTAATGAACTGAAACGAACCACCATTCATCTCACCAAGAACCATAACACCACTTATTCGAGAATCCACAAGTATAATATATTCGGAACCTTTTTAGAGACTTTCCAGTAGGGAAAGCTTATTCCCAATTTTCACAAAGTATTTAATCCAAGCTATTGATTTAAGCTTGATTAAATACCACTTAACAGTTATAATAATAAAATCAAATTAAGATGCAATAATTGTAAATTAAAACGAGAGATTTGATAGGTGTGTAAACACCCATCCTTTTTACCACTTAACTACAATAATAACGAAGCCAAAATGTGTATTTTATGTCGTAAATGTCGGAATTATGCGTGGTTTGTGTTTTTGTTGTGATTTAGGATGAAAATGTGAAAAGGGGAGAAAACACGGGCATTCACGGGCTTTTATCGAAGAAAAAGACAAAAGAAGAAGTCAATAAATCAAGAGTGCAAAAAGAACGGAAGTCCAAGACCAATTCTGAAGATTTATCAAAGAAAAAGTCAAAAGACGGAAGTTTACTAAAAGCCGAAGAACTCAAGTCTTATTTATGAAGAAATTTCAAGACGAGTTTAAAGAAATCCCGAGGCAAAGTCGTTAAAGTCAAAAAATTAAGAAGATTAAGGACTTAATGACAATTAAAGAAAGAAGAAAGAGGGGAGGAAACTTCCTCTAAGAACCTCCCTAATCCTCCTATAAATAGATCATTAGGATTTCATTTTCATTTTGTTGGCTAGAGTGACACTAGTTCTTCGACCATTTTAATTTCTGCACATTTAAATACATGTCATTTACTTAATTGTCTTGCACCTTAAATTCATTTAATTTCAAGTAAGTTTTCTTTTAATTATTGTTAATCTTTACTTTTATTGTTTATCTCCTATCTACCTTTCTTGTTTGATCTTAATCTTTATGCTTTATTGTTTATGTTCATGTTCTTGAGTTTTTATTAAAATGATTAAGTGGGTTTTGATTAGTTTGATTATTATTGTTAGTGTTTTTGATTTGGTTTAATTGGTATTCATTAGTTGATCATTTTTGGTTAGCCTTGTTTAATCTTTTGGTTGATTTAGATTAGATTTGTTTAGATTCGTTTCTTTTTTTTTGTTCTCCTTGTTCTTCGCTGTCTGTTCATTTTCCAGGTTATCCCGGATCAACGACAAACATTCCGAATCAAGGTCTTTGTCCATAATATTCCGGATCAGTGGATATTCCGAACCAAACAAATATTCCGGATCAAAGGTTGTTCATTCGGAATAACTTTTATTCCGGATAAAGGTTTTGTTGAGATTATTCCGAACTAGTGAAACATTCCGGATCAAAGTCGTTAATTCGGAATATTAAATATTCCGGATCAAGACAGTATTCCGAATCAGTGGATTATTCCGGATGAAGGCTTATTTGTGAATATTCCGAATGAAGGTTTGAGGATTTATTCAGAACCAAGCAGTATTCCGAATCAAGGGGTGTTCATTCGGAACATTTATTATTCCGGATCAAGGTGTTCATTCGGAACATCAAATTTTCCGAATCAAGGCAATATTTCGAATAAAGAGTTTATTCCGGATAAGTGACATATTCCGGATAAAGGATTTATTCCGGATGAAGGTTTTGTTCAAATATTCCGGATGAGCCATTTATTCCGCATGAGGTAAATATTCCGAGTGAAGAAGAATTATTCCGAACGAAGGTGACATTCCGAACGAGTGATTATTCCGAACGAAGGTTTATTCCGAATGAGCTGTTTTCAGGTTCTTTTAAGTTTCTGTTTTAAGTTTGAATTTTTAAGCTTTACTTTTCCCGGCTTTTTACTTAGTTGCACTTTTAGTTTATTTGCCTTAGATTTATTTTAAACCTTGCCTTAGTTTAAGTTTTAGTTGCGTTTTAAGTTTGCCTTTAGGATAGTTTTAAGTTTGCGTTATTTACTTTTAGTGCCCTTTAATTTTTCGTCTTGCTTTAAATTCCCGTCTTTTATTTTAAATTAGATTTAGATTTTAAATTACAACCATTTACTTTAAAGTTTTTGCACCTTTAATTTTACTACAACGACACAACTATTGTTTCCACCAAAGACAGCTGAGTCGCACTTTGAACCAGTAATCAATTCGATTAGACATACGACAAAGAACTTTTTAAATGAGTAAAACCTTTTTATCATGGCGCCGCTGTCGGCTCTTTTCGTGAAGATTAACGATTTTCTGTGAGAGACGCGTTGCTTTTTGGGATCCGTTCATTCGTGAGCGTTATTTTTCGTGTCCAAAAATTTTCAAAAAAACCAAAAATTAAATTTTTTCAAAAATCCAAAAAGATTTTATCTTCTTTATAGTGTATATATATTGTCTATTTCTTTGGTATTGTTTTCTTTTGCTTTTGCAGGTGTATGCGTACTAGATCTTCAAATTATCAAGAGCCCGAGACTCGTGATGATTTAGTTATGGCAGGTGTGAACAACAACAATAATCCACCGCACCTCAACAATAACAACAACAATGTTCTTCCACAGCCCGATCTTCGGACAATGGAGGAGCTTTGTCAACCCACCATGTTTGGACGAGGAGGACCGATTGCGCCGATGCAAATCACGGCTCCGGAGTTTACGTTGAAGCATCACATGATACAACAAGTGCAAACTAATCCATTCCGCGGAATGCCTGATGATGATGCCAACAAAGACCTCGACAAATTCATTACTATTACCCAAAGCATGAAGTTGCCCGGTGCCACAATGGATGTTCTTCGCCTTCAACTCTTCCCTCATACTTTATCATACCACGCCGAGAAATGGTTTGATCGTCTCCCGAAGAATTCCATTCATACTTGGGATGACATGACTCAACGCTTTTTGTCGCGCTACTTTCCACCATCCATGGTCACGAGCCTTCGCAATCAAATCAGCGGTTTCATGCAAGAACCTGATGAATCTCTCTTTGATGCTTGGGAAAGATATAATGTTTTGATCGATCGTTGTCCAAACCACAACATGCTCCCCGTGACCTTAATTGATACTTTCTACAACGGTTTGACTTTTCGAGATCGTGATACGATTAACGCAGCCGCCGGTGGCACATTTATGAAAAGAAGACCCGAGGAGTGTAGAGAGCTTATTGAGAACATGACTACTCATCACAAAAATTGGGATTCCTCCGCTTCTTCAAGGAACAACCCGAGAGTCAATGTTTCTTCTACTTCAGCAAACCCCGACATGACCGAATTCACCCGCATGATGGCCGAAATGAACAAAAATATCTTGCTCATTGCTTCAAACCAACAACAAGTTAAAGCGATAGCCAATCCTTGTGAGACATGCGGCTGTCCTCACTCATACACTGATTGTCCTTCTACTCTAGGCAATCCGGAAAACGTGTATGCGGCTTATGGTAATTATTCACCGGAAAATTACCAAGCCCGACCTCAAGGGGATCGAAATTTGCTGAGTTACCGGTCCAACAACTATCTTTCACCCGGTTTTTCTCCTCAAAACCAAAACCCCAAAAACAATTACACTAGAAGCAACCAAATCCCACCTCGAGCTTCTAATCCTTATCACCCACCCGCTCAACAAGCCCCACCTATTAATCAAGATGTTGAAGCTTTAATGAGAACCCAAGGAGAGCAAATCAAGAATCTACAGAGCCAAATTATCAACTTGAAAGGGGATATCACTAAGCAAGGGAATGACATTAGATCCGAGCTTCGAGATAATGTACAATCCTCCTTCAGCAATCAAACGAATGATTTGAAGAATATGCTGGCTAGTTTCTTGCCCACCACTCAACCCTCTACTTCGAGTTCTCTACTTTCAAACACCGTCACCAATCCGAGAGCGGATGTGAGTGCTATTACTACCCGTAGTGGAGTTACTTTAGTAGGACCACCTATCCCGCCCCCATCATCTACACCTCCTCCACCACCATTTATCCCTACTACTCCCACACCTAGTCTTAGTACACCATTACCGTCTCTGCCTCGTCGTGGCGAAGTACCCAAGAAGAACCCTTCAACATCTCAACCTTTACCAACTCAACCTTCACCTTCTACACCTCCACCACCCAACCCCAGCATTCCAAACCCTTCTTGACTCAACAAGGCTAGAATTTTGACTAAGAATGACCTTCAAGTCGCTAACTTTTTAGAAAAGATAGCCGGCATGAAAATCACCTTTACCCTTGTTGAAGCTCTTGCTCAAATGCCACAATTTGTCAAGATGTTTAAGGAATTGCTTAGCAAGATGGAGAAGATGGCCGAGTTTGTTAATACTCGATTGAATGAAAATTGTTCTGCCGTCCTTTTTAAAGAACTTCCAGAAAAACTTGGAGATCCCGGTCTTTTTGTGCTACCTTGTACTTTTAACCAAACCGACAAATTTACTGCCTTAGCCGATCTCGGGGCAAGTATAAATATGATGCCTCTAAGTGTTTGGAAAAAGTTATCATTGCCCGACCTTACACCCACGAAAATGACTCTTGAGCTTTCCAATCACACTCTCGCTTACCCCGTTGGTATTGCCGAAGATGTGTTCATTAAAGTTGGCACGTTCACTTTTCCGGTCGACTTTGTCGTTGTTGATTATGAAATAGACCCTCGTATTCTGTTAATACTTGGACGCCCATTTTTGAGAACCGGTATAGCTTTAATAGATGTGGATAAATGTGAGCTCATCTTAAGAGTCGGGGATGATGCACAAGTTTTTGAAATGGGGAAGCTTACAAGCAAATCCTATAGAAGAGAATTAGCGAATATGATTAATGTGCTTGATGATTTTGTCGTCTACAATAATCCTCTATTCGATTCTTTCAATGATAATCCACTGTTTTAAGATGATGTGGATGATTCTCTATCCAATTTGGAACCTTCACCCATATATGATTCTCCACCGATCTATGATGCTTATGATGATGATTCTAGCTTCGATGGAGATGATTATGATGATTTTACGTCCGAGTATCCCGATATGCCCACTTATGATGATTTTGATGAGGCTGATACTCTCTCGAGTGATTCTTCTCATTATGAAGATCCTCCGCCATCCATGCTTAATCCTACTTTGTATGACTACTCATTTGAGGAAGACTTCTCTACTTTTCTCAATACATACTTCCCTCATGAGAGTGATGCTCCTCCTTTAGACTTTGATGATTATGGTCTTGATCCTACTTCAGATTTGAAGACAATTCTTTCACAGGAGAAGAAACCGGACGACACCAACATCCGCAACACGTATGTTTTGACACCTCTTAGTCCACCTTCTGAGGACGAGGTTGTGCATTTTCTTAGTGGATCATCTTCAAATTCTGCTGAGCCTGAGTGCTATTTTCCCCTAAAGGAAAAGGTGTTCGACCCCGGTATCGATATTCTTCAGCCATCTCAGTATCCCTCTGATAAAATAAAAGGAAAAATCTTTGGAACTTTTGAAGATATGCTTGCACCTCACCATACTTGCTTCCACCGTGCTCCATCTTTGCTTAAGGGAACCTTGCCTACTCTTCTTTGGCTTGCCTTGTTCGCCTTAAGCTTGTGTTATTTGATGGATGAAAACTATGTCTTTGATCCCGGTGGATATGTTTATGCTTCTTCCTATGCTAATCAAGGTCGAGTCAGGCTCACGACTCGGTGAAAAAAAATCAAGCGCTTCTTGGGAGGCAACCCATGTATCTATCTTTTAGCTATTTATATCCTAAGTGTAGGGGAGACCCGTTGGTGTTTGCTATTTCCTCTCTTCTAATATTCAGGGATTCGAGCGCTCAATGATCCACTCTTGATGATTTTTGACGACCCGTGATTCCGTGTTTCCGTCTTCCCGGTTCTATCCTAAACTCTTTTTGATTCACTATTTTATATTTTCCAATATTAAAATAGGAATCTCGTTAGTTGTCTTTTCCTTAGCAAGATTTAAACAACGTGCACAATGTCCTAAGTGTAGGGGAGTTTACTCCCAGATGCTTAAACATTGAGGACAATGTTTATATCAAGTGTAGGGGGGACTTCTATCGAAGTTAAGTGGTCTTTTCCTTGTAATTGTCCTCATTTTAACCGGAAAATCAAATTTTCGACATTTTTCAAAATTTTTGATCTATTTTGGCCTATTAGTTTTACCTTTGTATAGTTATTTTCTTTCTTTACTAGAATAAATTTTTAATAAAGTGGTTTTAATTTTCAAAAGTTGTGAATCTTTTGACTCAACCCGAGTTTACTTATCTAAAGTTTACTCTAGCTAGTATCCTTAACGTGTTTAAGTCAAGTTTTACTAGGCTTTTATATAGGGAGCTTTAAAATGCGAAAGTCTTAACTCTCACGGGTTAATAAAAAGAACTTTTCGCAAGTTTCTATAATTGATCCTAGAGAGTCGTTTATCTAGGGAACTTTAAAAAGCGATTTCTAAACTTGAAAAAGTCTAAGAATTTGCAAGATCCTATAGATGACTCGAAAACCCAAAACTTTGATTTAATAGGCTAAGCATCCACGAGTCTCATTCCTTGAGATTTTAAATTGTGCAGGACGAGAGATGATAGAGTCAATTATAAGTTTGGTATCCTTTCGTAAATTTATGTGAGTTAATTATAAGCCTATTCTCCCATCGCTTGCTAATAAATTTATCTGCAATAAATAAGGTTGTACGATTTGAAAAGTTACTTAGCTTCTAGCCCAAGATCGTTTAAAAGTTGCTCGATATGGATTAGAGTTCATAGCCAAGGCATAACTTATTGAAGCGGGATGCGAAGATTGGCAAGTCCAAAAAGGTCCTAACAAGGCATGAGGGCTACATTTTGTTGCTAAAGATCCAAAGTGATATGAAGAATCATTTATCAAAGATCAATATGAAGGATCGAGACACACGACGAAAAGCAAATACTCCCGTAAAGATCATGGAGAAGTCTATCCAAAAAGGCCCTAACAAGGTATGAGGATAAATAGATCTAAATCCAAAAAGGAGGCGATTCGTTGTATATCAAAGTCCAAAATAAAGATTGGAGAAAAATAAAGAAGTCGTGGTCCAAATATGAAGAATCTCTCAAAACTTCAAGTAAAGAAATTCCTATTATGAAGAGAAGACCATTATTTCATGAACGTCTCTCAAGATTTGAAGTATGAAGTCGCTGCCAAATATCGGTCCGAGAAAGGTCTCAAATCGCGAAGCGAGTTATGCCAAGATATGAACTTTATGAGGTCCCGAGAAGCAGTTTTAAAATATTTTGTCCTTTAGCTAACTATTGATTAAATCGTCCCACTTTATTTTCACGCTAAATAACTATCGAAATAAGTAAACAATGTATCCTCGTGATCATTCAAGACAATAATAAAATATAAGAGATACACCTAGGAATAAGGGAGTCTAAGTAAATAATTGGCCCATATGAGTTCGTGTTAGTTTGCTAACTTATAATAACAATGATCTCGTTTTTAAGCTTGGTTTGGAGAATGTGAAAACTTGAGGATGATGATCAGTCATGACATTTCCAAAACACTAAGGTATGTTTTTGATTTCTTTACTTGTTTTGTTATTTTCTATCTCTTTTATAAAGGCTAATGTGGATTGATTGTGATGAAAAGTGTAATCTTGCTTTGTAATTAATACATTGCATGAGGACATTGCAATGGTCAAGTGTAGGGGATTTGATAGGTGTGTAAACACCCATCCTTTTTACCACTTAACTACAATAATAACAAAGCCAAAACGTGTATTTTATGTCGTAAATGTCGGAATTATGCGTGGTTTGTGTTTTTGTTGTGATTTAGGACGAAAATGTGAAAAGGGGAGAAAACACGGGCATTCACGGGCTTCTATCGAAGAAAAAGACAAAAGACGAAGTCAAGAAATCAAGAGTGCAAAACGAACGGAAGTCCAAGACCAATTCTGAAGATTTATCGAAGAAAAAGTCAAAAGACGGAAGTTTACTAAAAGCCGAAGAACTCAAGTCTTATTTATGAAGAAATTTCAAGACGAGTTTAAAGAAATCCCGAGGCAAAGTCGTTAAAGTCAAAGAATTAAGAAGATCAAGGACTTAATGACAATTAAAGAAAGAAGAAAGAGGGGAGGAAGCTTCCTCTAATCACCTCCCTAATCCTCTTATAAATAGATCATTAGGATTTCATTTTCATTTTGTTGGCTAGAGTGACACTAGTTCTTCCACCATTTTAATTTCTGCACATTTAAATACATGTCATTTACTTAATTGTCTTGCACCTTAAATTCATTTAATTTCAAGTAAGTTATCTTTTAATTATTGTTAATCTTTACTTTTATTGTTTATCTCCTATCTACCTTTCTTGTTTGATCTTAATCTTTATGCTTTATTGTTTATGTTCATGTTCTTGAGTTTTTATTAAATTGATTAAGTGGGTTTTGATTATTTTGATTATTATTGTTAGTGTTTTTGATTTGGTTTGATTGGTATTCATTAGTTGATCATTTTTGGTTAGCCTTGTTTAATCTTTTGGTTGATTTAGATTAGATTTGTTTAGATTCGTTTCTTTTTTTTGTTCTCCTTGTTCTTCGTTGTCTGTTCATTTTCCAGGTTATCCCGGATCAACGCCAAACATTCCGAATCAAGGTCTTTATCCATAATATTCCGGATCAGTGGATATTCCGAACCAAACAAATATTCCGGATCAAAGGTTGTTCATTCGGAATAACTTTTATTCCGGATAAAGGTTTTGTTGAGATTATTCCGAACCAGTGAAACATTCCGGATGAAAGTTGTTTATTCGGAATATTAAATATTCTGGATCAAGACAGTATTCCGAATCAGTGGATTATTCCGGATGAAGGCTTATTTGTGAATATTCCGAATGAAGGTTTGAGGATTTATTCCGAACCAAGCAGTATTCCGAATCAAGGGGTGTTCATTCGGAACATTTATTATTCCGGATCAAGGTGTTCATTCGGAACATCAAATATTCCAAATCAAGGGAATATTTCGAATAAAGAGTTTATTCCGGATAAGTGACATATTCCGGTTGAAGGATTTATTCCGGATGAAGGATTTGTTCAAATATTCCGGATGAGCCATTTATTCCGCATGAGGTAAATATTCCGAGTGAAGAAGAATTATTCCGAACGAAGGTGACATTCCGAACGAGTGATTATTCCGAACGACGGTTTATTCCGAATGAGCTGTTTTCAGGTTCTTTTAAGTTTCTGTTTTTAAGTTTGAATTTTTAAGCTTTACTTTTCCCGCCTTTTTACTTAGTTGCACTTTTAGTTTATTTGCCTTAGATTTATTTTAAGCCTTGCCTTAGTTTAAATTTTAGTTGCGTTTTAAGTTTGCCTTTAGGATAGTTTTAAGTTTGCGTTATTTACTTTTAGTGCCCTTTAATTTTTCATCTTGCTTTAAATTCCCGTCTTTTATTTTAAATTAGATTTAGATTTAAAATTACAACCATTTACTTTAAAGTTTTTGCACCTTTAATTTTACTACAACGACACAACTATTGTTTCCACCAAAGACAGCTGAGTCGCACTTTGAACCAGTAATCAATTCGATTAGACATACGACAAAGAACTTTTTAACTGAGTAAAACCTTTTTATCAAGATTAAAGACTTCAAAACTGAACTTTCATTAAATCAAAAATAGCATTACATTATTTAAAAAGAGAGATTACAATCCTAATCTAATTTAAGCATTATAACATTATAGTAAAAAAATGGGATACTTGAATTACAGAAAATAGGGGGTTTTTATAGCCATCCCAAAGGCTTCTTGGAGAGCATATTCGGATCTTTAATCAGCATATTCGAATCTTTTCAGTATATTCCATCTCTTATTCTCTTTGATTCGTTGATTTCGCCCATGGATTACCAGCTTGTCACTAATTTGGTGAGGTGGAGTGCTTTAGTTGGAGGATTGAGGTTGGATGATGTATCAAAACCAATCATAAGCTGCCACGTACCCTCGCCTCTCCACTTCTGCCTTCAGAAAACTTGGGGGATTTTATTCCCCCATGTGTGAATCACACATGTGGAGTGAAAGCCCTAATTTTTGTGATGATTTTCTTTGCCTAGGGTTTGGAACAGTAAACAAAGTTACTGGTTTCATTTTTTTTACTATGGGGAAGAAAAGGGTGAGAGAGAAGCTTTGGTATTATCGAAGGTTTATTTAAAACGTGAGTGGGGTGAGGGTTTTATTTAATATATGGGAGTGTAAATTTGTGACATATCAGCCAAAATAATGAAACGATTTACTTTTCCACTTTCTAAGTATTCAACCATGGGCTTATGACCCAATAAAATACCCCATTCGTTTCTTTCTTTTTACTATGGGCCATTGTTGGGCTTTGTAACTCATTTATCTCACATTTGGACTTTGGACTTGGACCCAAGTTTACTCAAAACCGTATACTCATAGTTCTTTTGGGCCTATTGGGCTTTTGACCCAAAAGCCTAACAATACTTCCTTAATCAGCCCAATAGTTAGGCCCATTAAGCTAATGTGGGACCTACTTGGCCTCAAACTCTGATAAATCCGCGAATAAAATCGAACTTGTCTTTTGGCTTCCTCGATCTTTTTCTTCAAACTCGTGTCGTTTTCGCCGGTTTTTCGTGATCTACACACATAAAACAAGAAACAATGCAAATACCATACAATATCATATGTTTTATGCAATTTAAACTCGTTTTAAGATATAAATGATATGAGTAAAATAACTCATATCAATGCTTGCTGTAAGTTTGCCATCAAGATGTAGTTGACATTCACCTCTTCTTCCTCGTCATATTCTGCAGCAGAAGCCATAAGATCAAATTCCTCAGCTTGAAGTGGAATCCCTGCCTCTTCCTTTTGTGCTATGAGAAGTTGAGTTTGAAGATAAGCAGCATCCCTCTTCTTTTTGGCTGTGCAATCTCGAGCATAATGACCAAATCCCCTGCAGTTGTAGCACTAAACCTGACGATTGTTGTTTCCATTTCCCGTACCAGTATTCTCAGCCCTTGCAGCCATAATATTTCCCATCTGATTACCAACAACTGACACAACTATTAACCCATTCTGATTACCCGCATTTGGAACATTCGGATTCTGTCCACGGATTTCTCCATACTGATTTCCTGCATTCCCAACAGTCTGCCCAACATTCTGACCATATTGTGTCCCCGTGTTCCCAGCAGCTACCAATTGGCGATCTTAATTCACATTCATGAAAGGTTGAGTAATCTGCCTATTTCTGGTGTTCGAGGAGATTCTCTGATTGTTGTTGGTGGGGTTAATGGTAAATTTGAATGCCTTTGCGATAAGTGTAAGACCAGTATTAATCGCATGAGTAGGATCGGTGATGTCAACAAAACAGGCAATGGGTTGTTGTAAGCAATTCACAGCAGAAGGAGGTTGATATCCATAGGAGGTGAGTTGTTGTTGTTGTTGTTGTTGTTGTTGTTGTGGCATGAAGTTACTTGATGAGGGTTGATGGTAAGGTACCATGGGGTATGACATAGATGATGGAGAGTTTGCCATAAATGCCAATGGATCTTGTGTCTTGGCACGTCTTTCAGCCCTAACTTCGTTAGCTTCATCTTGATTCATCTTCAAATAATCATATACTTGAGTGTAGTCCACGACATGAAGATCCTTGGTTTGATTGACAAGAGTGACATATCGTGACCATTCAGAAGGAAGATTATCAAGAAATTTGATGTTGACAGCAATTTGAGTAGGTTCATGTTTGTTTCTTCTAAGATGATTCATGAGGGTTGAAAACCGAGGATAATAAGGTTCAATTTGTTCTCCTTCAGTAGACGTAAATTTCTCCCATTCACGAAGCAACTTAGTTTCCTTTTCTTGTAGACCGATTTCACTCCGCTTCATCATTTTCTGAATCCTAAGCCACATCTCATGTGCGGTTTCACAACTATCCACAACAGCATAAACATCTTGGGAAGTCCCATGAGAATGACTTGAATTGCTTGATCATCGGCGTCGAGTTGTTAGGATTCAACTTCAGTTAATTCTTCATCCATTTGCTCATGACTAGAGTCAGCCACTGGGTTAGCATTCCTAGGGTCCCCAGGCACAAGAACTGTTCTTCTAACATACGAACCTTTTTGAATCGAGTTGACAATCAATTTTCCCAAAGGTTTACATTTTGCATAGAGAAGGAGACGACTAGCCCATGTAGTGTAATTCTCCTTGGTAAGCATGGGAGGACGATTCTCAGTACCCGCAACATAAATATCTTGTTGAGACGTCATCGTAGAAGTCGTGTGAAAAATAGGATCTCAACTCGTAGACATCAGAGTGTTGAAGATAAAGTCCCCTAAATATGATTAAATCCCCTAAAAATGAGCTCTCCAGAAACCAAAAAATCCAAGGCCAAAAAACACACGATTTGTTAAAAATTTTCAAAAACACATTTTTTGAAAATATTTTTGGAATATTTGGGGTTTTTCGGAATAATGAACCTTTTTCGGAAAATGGAGGGTTTTTGAAAATTGAGGATCTACGGAATAGTGGGTTATTTTCGGATAAAAGAGATATTTTCGGAATATATAACCTTTTCGGAAAACAGACCCCTTTTCGGAATAATGGCCCTTCTTCGGAATATTGGTACTTTTTCGGAATTATGGACCTTTTCCGAATAATGTCCCTTCTTCGGAATATTGGTACTTTTTCGGAATTCTGGCTCTTTTTCGGAGTAATGGTAATTTTAGGATAAATCTTCTTTTTCGGGAAAATAGCACTTTTTCGGAATGTTTGGTTTTTCCGGAATAAAGGGGTTTTTCGGATAATTGGGTTTTTTCGGATAAACTGTGATATTTTCGGACAGTCTGGGTTTTTTCGATAAATTAAGGGTTTTCTTCAGAATACACAAACCCTTTTGCGAAAAAAGGACAATTCGTATAAATTGGGTATTTTCGGAATCAGAAACCCTTTTCCGAAGATATTCAAAATTCGGATACAGTGAAACCAACAACCAAAAACCAACCCTAAAAACTTCGAGCAACCAAAAACCAATCCACGAATCAACCAAAAACCAATCCACGAATCTATATACAACCAATTCCAATCAATTCCACCAATCTAAACCAAAAAACCCACAAGATCGAAATCCAAAATCAACACAAAATCAACACCAAAGCTAACTACAAATCCCTAGGCGAATGATACCACTTGTAGAATTAAATCACACGACTAACCAAACACGAATAACAAGATGAAGATTTGAACCTGTAGAATATTGATAACCTATGAATCTATGAAGGGGTTTGTTGATTTCTAGAGAGAGAAAGTTAGAGAGAGAAAGTGAGAGAAACTATGCGTTATTTTATTAAATGGAAACTAGTAAATGACAACAACCAACCCCTTTCCATGGTGGAAAGGGGTATTTATAGTTCCAAGCAAACATGGGCTTGGGCCGGTCCATGACAAGCCCATGGACCGGTTCTTACTTAAGTTAATAAGCAACTAACAACTATTTTTTAATTACGAGCTATTACAACATAAATAATATTGTGGAGTGACCGATACTTCTAATATACGTAAAACGTATTTCTAACAATCTCCCCCTAAGGGAGGTCACTCCACGTTACAAAATTCTAAACCTAGCATACTATACTAAGTCTTCGTTCTTTAGCTCGTAGTCTTTTCTTCTTTTCTTTCTTTTGATGTGAATATGTTGGTTTGATCTTTTTGGCTTTGGCTTGAGAGCATTGTTCTTTGGCCTTTCACGTGCGATCTTTGCCTCTCTTGTGAATTTGCCTTCTCGTGACTCCATGTTCCACACACTTATGTCTTTTTGTTGAATTCTCGAAAGTTTCAGAGTTTGGTACAGCGGAAGACTTTATCTTGTACTTTCTTGAATTTTTGTTAAACTTTGATGCAGAAAAACATAAGCATGTGGGAATGACTTCTACAGGTACACCGCAACACCACCGTCTTCACTGGTACACAGCAACTCCACCGTCTTCAACAGGTACACAGCAACGCCACCGTCTTTAACAGGTACACAGCAACGACACGAATAAAATGGCTTTGAACATTTTATTCTAATTCGGTAGCATTTTACCTCCGGTCGGTGAAGACCGTTAGACGATATTAGATATCGTACCCGTGACGGATAGTTTCAATTAAGTAACTTCCTGACAGGATTTCGCGGGTAAACCCGTTCTCTTTATTCGACCGTCCAAAGCTGACTGCAAACATAAAGAGTGAATCACTTGGATAAATTATCCTTGTGATTTGAAGCCGTCAATTCATGAAACCTGGAACAAGTGAATTTCAATTAAGATTTTCACCATCGTTGCTTTCCAGTTGTCACGAGCTCAATTCATAAAGAATCTTGCACGTTACCTACCAAGTGCTGTTTGATGTTGACACTAGAAGGATTTCCACTCGTCACTGTGGTCAATAAAGAGTCACTCTGAGTGTTCTGGCAAGATCTTATGATAATGCGAAGAGGCCTGGAACGAGTTTAAGTTCAATTAAGAATTAAACCACTGTTACCTTCCAGTTTTTCACAAGATTGGTTCTAAAAGAACCGCACGTGTAACCTACCATGAGCTTGTTTGATGTTGGCTCAAGCAGGATTTCCATCTTCATTGTAATACTTACGTATTACTCGGATGTTCTGGCAATATTACAGGAATATTGCGTAGGACTCATGAAAATCTCTTACTTTTCACAGTGTGTGAGAAAGCAAGGAATAAATGAAAAGTGTCCTAATGAGACTTTTGATGATCTCTTGGCTCTAGACTCGATTGTGCGTTTTGATTTAGTGAGCGATGGCTGGAGAGGAGTGCCACCTTTTCAATACCAGTCTATTCGGAGTGAATAAACCAATAGATAACGTGTTGATCTCCGTGTGATTAAAACAAATACCTTTTGAGAGATATTTGAGTTAGCTGGGAAGGGTTGTGCATTGCATCACTGGGTCCATGATGTCTTTCTTCAATACCGAGAATCATTAGCAAAAATGACCTCAATAGCATATGTATTGACCCGGTTTCTGCCTAAAGTTGTAAGGAGGGCTTCTTTCTTTACACCCTTTATCTTTACAATTCTTTTTCATTCTTCAACCCCTTCAATGCTTACCAATACGTCATCACTAGCACCTTGTTGTGATTGTTCCAGTGCTAGCTTAAGTACTTGGTCGGCATTCAGCTACGTTCACATTCTTTCTCCATCTTTCCTAGGACTTCTAATTCTATCTAGGGAATTGTCCTTGAGAAGATTCCATCGGTTCTGATGAATCATTGGACTAAACCTATTCCTACCACCCTTTTGTCACCACATCCGTCGTGAATTAAGCGTGTTTTGGGAAGGAATTGCCACCACGAAAAATCATTGAAAATCACCTAAAGTACTTGTGATATTGAAATCAAAAGTTTTGTACCTTAGGTGTTTTGTTCATAAAAAACGCTCCCCCTTAACACGTGCTTTACACATATTAAGTTGGATAATCGTTAAGTCTTTTTCATCTTTTAGCCAAGTATCACTTGAGTCTCCTTAATCCCATTTTCTCCCCTTATCCAAAATATTAACCATTAATATTTGGGATATTGAATGGATTAACCGGTCTTTGGGTAAAAATGAAATCGATGTTTGGCCATAGAACAAGTTATTGCTCCCCCTTAAGTTAATAAGGGATAGTTGTAGTGCTTTAGTATGATATATTTTGAAAGATTTAGAATCTCGTGAGAAATTCTTGAAAAATTATCATACCTTAACACTACAGCAAGCCATACAAGCACAATATTCACAAATATACATATTCACAATTGAAAACCAATATAAAGTGGACCTGAAATGTACGACCCATTAGATGGATCGTTGCAGTAGCTTGTGGTGCACTAGATATGGTCTTCCACCCACGAATCTTTCCAAGATCCTCATCAATCTACGTTCACGGAGCTTTTGATCGATCTTCTTGATCACATACTTCGCCATCTGCCGGTAACCCGGATGCCAATCCTCCGTCATCTTTGGCAAAGTCCCACCCGAGTTCAGATGCTCCAACTTTCCTCTGACTTGTAGAAGGGTTCCATCACTATACTTGTGGAGCTCATCCACCCTCATAAACTTCATCAAACCTCGACTGTTCAAGTAGAAAATGCCGTAATTTGGGACAGAAATGCCGGTATAGGGACATCTTTCTACATGTTGAGGTAGCACTTGATTCACAGGACGGGTTAAGTTGAGCTTCCTTTGGTAGCTTTCGACTCCCAACTGCAGATCTTCAACTCGTGTCTTGATGACAACGCTTCGTGTGAACATACAAAGTGCTGTATTCAAAGCAATGAGGTCTTCACGAGGAATATGTGTGAGTTGATCTCGGGTCATCAGAAGCAGCATATCTTCGATATCCTCAAGGCGAATGATGGAAAAATATCCCTGCTGGATTTTGTATTCCCTGTCATCCTCCCTTTTCAAGCGAATCTCCGTCACATGATAATAGCCATTCTTGGCTTCAGTTTTCAACCCTAAGATGCTGGAGATACGGATATCGGATCTAACGATACTTCCAGAATTGACCAGACAGCAACCCCTGTACGCCCTTCGGACTCGTTCGTCCCAATGAGATGCACCTATGACAGCATACATATCATAATTACGATTTATCTTAGGGACCCAGAGTCGGTTTACCTTTTCCTCGATAAAGGGTATTGTCCCCCAGTTGGCAGCTTTCAGCAAGGTCAGGGAAGTTGCGTACTTTGATGATCCCTTCAGAAGATACACAAGATCATTGGTGACGAAGAAGTCAAGAGCAATCTGATTATCTTGAGAAGGATCCATTGGAGGTGGAGCTCTTTCTGATTCATGAAGTCCTGGCCGTTGAACGGTATTCAGAGCCTTCAGGATCTCATCGGCATAGTACTCGAACTCCATTCGGGTTAATCGGGTTTTGGCACGCAGTCTCTTATCTTTCAGCGCTTTCTTCACCAAGGATAGAGTAGCCGAAGTCTTATACTCATGAGCAAAAAATGCACATAAGTCAATCGGACTTCGGATACAGAGATACAACACATCTTTGTCAGCGTCTGTGATCGGATCGTATTGTGCTGCTGCCGTGATCCAAGCCTGTGGTGGTGCAGTCTCGTCTATCTCCAACGTGTCTGCCCAGTCTCGTGTGCTTGGTTCAGGAACCGTAGATTGTTGTGCTTGTTGTAGAGGAGTAGAAGTGCGAACATCTGCTGGTTCTGATTCAGGCATTTCAGCAGTGTCATGAACGAGTGAGTGTTGTGCGGCTTCGGGTTCCGTTACTGATTCTGCAATCACAGGAGCAATAACAACAGAACTAATGGGGTTAGTGGTAATAGGTAAAGATACAGCAATAGAGGTACCGGGAACCGATGACGCTGTAGTGGCATTCACATCGTGGCGCCACTTAGTTCGTCTTGATTCCGATGATGTAGATTTGTCCTTCTGCGCTGCATCTTTCTTGGACTTGGTTCCAGTCTTAGCAGTTTTCTTGGAGCTGGTAACCTTGTCTCCCTCTTTAGGCTGTTCACCCCCATCATCATCCTGATTGTCATCCCCGTTACTACCCCTAGCACTCTCCTCATTCCCATCACCACCATCATCGCCATCATCATCATCCTCATCCTCGTCATCATCATCCTCATCCTTATCCTCATCATCACCATCATCGTCATCCTTTTCCTCTTCTTCTCCTTCTTCTTCCTCTTCCTCTTCACCAGTACCCTCTTCCTCCTCACTTTCTTCCCTTTCTTCTTCAGGTAGAATGTGATAAGGTACCACACTTCCAAACGTTTTGAATAACCTATCATCCTCCATGATAGCATCATTCAGGGATTTATATAGAGTCCGTTGAATCCTAGACTTATCAAACGATCCAAGTTCCACCATACGAGCCTTAAGGATCTTCTTCAATTCAAAATCCGTCAAGTCATAAGCAATCTTGTAGGCGGCTTCTGAAGGATTGGATGATTTGATCATCAAGTTGTCAGCAGCAAGTGTCTTCAACTCATCACGCAGTTTAGGCATTAGGGATTCAACGGATTCTTGCACTCTTTCTTTCATAGAGGCTTCAAGTGCTTCTTTTTGCTCTTTGTATTTATCCCTCATCGCTTGAAGTCTGGTGATACGTGCAGCATGCTTATCAGCCTCAGCCTGCTTAACCCGAGCTAGTTCTTCTGCATGTGCTTTTCGAGTCAACTCCATATCTGCAGCGAACCTAGCAATCATCTCCTCTTGAGCTTTCCTAGATGCTTCTTCACTTTGAGCTCATCTTTGTAACTCTTGGAGAAGTTCATCCATTTCTCGTTTGTGTGTATCCACATGTTTATCCAACAGTTCGGCCATCACCAATGCAGCCATTGTAGATGTTGCAGAGCTGCTCTGGGTTGATTGGAGAGCCTCAGTTGTTACTGCGGTACTAAGGATGGGAATTGTAGGTGGTGGAAGAAAGGGTGTTGAAGCCGGTCTGGTTGGTAAGGGTTGTATGGGTGGAGGTTGAGTTGCTAAGGGTTGAGTTGACACCATGATCGTAGGAGCAACAGACTCCTTTTCCACACTTGCTGAAATAGGGATTGATGGCTCCTTCGAAGTGGAATAATGTTCAGGTGACCCAAACTCATCAACATCATCTGGTTCCACGTACTCATCCTCAACATCTACCCTTGCACCTGAACCACTACCGCCAGTATCTTTCCTACTCCTTTGAATAGCAATCTTCATCATTTGTTTCTCAGTTTTATCAAGAGTAGGATCAACAATGTCTTCTTCGTCACGTAGACGCATCTCATCAGCCTTACCCTTTCCCTTCTTACCCTCTGTCTTCTTCTTCTTGGTTTCGGGTTCAGGTAACGCAGCTGGTTGTTTGCGTTTACCTTTACTCTTAACCGTTGTAGACGAGTCTTCTCCAGTCTGAAGGTTTGCTTTCAGCTTCTTGATTTCTATCTGCAGTAGCTTGTAATCAGCAGAACCTTTGATTTTCTCAGACAGAAGGTAATCAGGAATAGGACCCGGAATCACACCAATAGACGGTCCTTCATGCCTCAGATCCACAGTATCATCAGCTTCTTCAGTGTGATAGCGACTTCCTGCACGCCTATCAATAGTAGCATCATTCTTCATAAAATAATTAATGATAAGCTTGATAAACCGAGGATAAGGAAAGAAGTTTGTCTTCAGCTTCTTGTTATAGAAGAGTTGAAAGGTGAATTCTTCCCATATCAACAAAGCATAATCTGAATTTGCAGCTTTGTACATGCCATAGAAGAGGTTTATTATAGGACTGCGCAGAGCATCATGGCCACTTGTTTTTGGTGTAAGACATTTACTGAGAATACCCATCAATGCTCTCTAAGGTTGTCCTACCTTAGCAGTGGTAAACTCAGACGCAACTCGTATTTCCGGACATCCAAGCGCGTCAAATAACTCCATGAGTTCATCTTTAGTAGGATCCCTCGAGAATGACATGCCTTTGGGTGTATCCCGTATACCAAGAATCTTACGGAAGTCTGAAACTGTGAGTGTCTGCTGCTTGTTGTCGATGGTGAAGGTGATCTTGTTTGAAGTGATTTCCTTGGTAGCCCAAAATTCATACATATACTCATAAGGCACCGAGGCACTACTCCTAAGGGCGTTCTTGAAATGAGAGTTATCGAGGATGGCTATGGCGACCTTAAAACCATGGTGAGTGGATTTTGAGACTTGCTTCAGCCGGTAATTGTTGGGTATAAACTTAAGGGTTCGTGCTTTAGCAATATCGGCTTCTCTAGATTCTTGGATTGCTTGTACTGTTGGATTAGTCATTGTATCTGCTTAAGATAAGACATGAAAGGTTGATGCACAAAAACATATAGATATATATCATTCTTACTTCTAAGCATAACACATTTCATAACATAATACAACAAGTACATATAACATGCAAACAATAATAATCAAACAACTCTTCATCCGGAACATTTCCTCATTCGGAACTTCTTCATCCGGAACATTTCCTCATTCGGAACTTCCTTCATCCGGAAGTTCTTCATCCAGAACTTCCTTCATCCGGAAGTTCTTCATTCGGAACTTCCTTCATCCGGAAGTTCTTCATTCGGAACTTCCTTCATCCGGAAGTTCTTCATTCGGAACTTCCTTCATCCGGAACATTCCTTCAGTCGGAACTTCCTTCATCCGGAAGTTCTTCATTCGGAACTTCCTTCATTCGGAAGTTCTTCATTCGGAACTTCCTTCATCCGGAAGTTCTTCGTTCGGAACTTCCTTCATTCGGAAGTTCTTCATTCGGAACTTCCTTCATCCGGAAGTTCTTCATTCGGAACTTCCTTCATCCGGAAGTTCTTCATTCGGAACTTCCTTCATTCGGAAGTTCTTCATTCGGAACTTCCTTCATCCGGAAGTTCTTCATTCGGAACTTCCTTCATTCGGAAGTTCTTCATTCGGAACTTCCTTCATTCGGAAGTTCTTCATTCGGAACTTCCTTCATTCGGAAGTCCTTCATTCGGAACTTCCTCATTCGGAAGTTTTTCAGAAAAAATCCTTCATTCGGAAGTTCTTATCCTAGTTCATCCGGAACTTTTTCAAACACAGCTTATGATGATTAATCTATTCGCGTGTGTGAATTTCTAAGGCAATCTAAGGCATTTAATCATCATATCATGCTAATCCGCACAAAACCCACCAATAATCCTTAGTTAATTAACCCTAAATCAATCATAAACCCTAATTTGATTTATACTGATTATTTGAGTAATTTTAACAGAATTACAGGATGAATAATATGAATTAGAAGTTTAAATGTTGATGTAATTACCTTTTTACTTGAATGAAAGGAACGGATGGATGAATAAGCGAATGATTTAAGTTCTTGTGTGTGTTTATTCAACAATGGCGGCAAATGAGCAGATAAACAGTGAAAGGAAAAAGGAAGGGGGCGGGGGGTTTATGTTTTGACTTAGGTCAAAAATTTGACAAGTTTCAACAAATAACACTTTTAGTCCCTCTATTTATCTATTCTTTTCCTTTTTGTTTACAACTTTTTCAATTCTCTTAACTCTTGTTTAACTTACACACAACTTAGCAAACGCAATCTATTAGCATATCTCCAATATCTAAAAGCAATGCCTAACACTTAGAACGAACACAAATCTTACTCTAAAGCAAAACCACTCAATTACCATTTAGCCCTTAATTTTCACAATCAATTTTGAAAATCAATTTTAATGACGAAGATGATTTTAATACTTTCTCCCCCTTAAACGATGACCCGTTATCTATTTAAAGAGCTGTAGTCATTGTTTAAAGAGTCAAATATTGATGAAAGCATTTCTAATTTATATCTTGAAAAATTTTGATTCGTGGTGTCAATAAGATTTCTCTTATTTTAACAAATTAATGCACTGAGACGTACATAAATTCGTGTTAGACCAAGTTATAAAGTAAACTTGATCCCTTTGCATGATTTGGCTTGTAAATCATGCCCGAGAAAATTAATTCCCGTTCTGAGCCAACGTTTTCCAAGGAAATACGTGACTTTAATATGAAAACCGGGTTGCAGTCAGAAATAACTACAAGCCATAATGGGCATGTTTTAAAAAAATGTACAACTTTTATACGGACTCTATTTATGGCACCGTGTCAATATTAATCGACATTTCTAAGGCCGTAAATATTACCGTACTAAAAGACATGCCCGTTTTAAAAACGAAAAATATTTTGGATTTTCTTGATTTTATAATTTTTATGGTTTTTCTAGGTTTTATATTTTTTATGGTTTTTGTTGGTTTTATATTTTTGTATTTTCTTTTTGTGGTTTATATATTTACGATAATATACACGATCACGAACAAAGGATACTCTGAATAGTTTACCACGACTATTCAGCTGATTCTTCTGGCAACTCTTTGAGAGTCGCTGGAGTGAAGGATTTCATGCCAAGCTTGTCGATCAAAAACTCAATTCGTCCTCGATCTAGTGCTTTGGTGAACATATCCGCCAGCTGGTACTCAGTAGTGACAAAATACAGCTCGATCACTCCGTTCTCCACCTGCTCCTTAATGAAATGGTAGCGAATGTCTATGTGCTTGGCCCGGGAGTGTTGAACATAGTTGCAGCAAAGGGCAATGGCGCTCTTGTTGTCCCAATACATCGAGATTTTGTTGAATCCCAAACCGTAGTCAGTTAATTGTGATCTCATCCAAAGGACTTGAGCACAACAACCGGACATGGCGATGTATTCAGCCTCCGTGCTTGATATTGCAGCGCTTTTCTTCCTTTTTGAAGACCAACTGATCAATCTATCTCCAAGGAGTTGCACAGATCCAGACGTGCTACGCCTCGTGTCTTGACATCCAGCATGATCTGCATCTGCGTATGATATTAAAGCAATAGAGGAATCTTTCGGATACCATAGACCACGATGAAGTGTTCCTTTTAGATACCGAAAGATCCTTTTCACAACATGTAGGTGCTTTTCGGTAGGCCGAGCCTGATACCGGGCACACATGCATACAGCAAATTGCAAATCAGGCCTGCTAGCAGTCAGATATAGAAGGGTGCCGATCATCCCACGGTAAAGTTTTGGATCGACAATAGTCCCATTCCTATCTTCATCTAACTTGGATTTCTCCACCATTGGAGTGTCCACGGGGTCACAATTTTCAAAGTTATATTTCTTAAGAGATTCTAGAGCATATTTGGATTGATTAATAAAGATGCCTCTGGGATTCTGAGAAATCTGTAATCCTAAGAAAAATGAAAATTTTCCCATCATCGACATCTGAAAGCGTGTGGACATTATCTTCTCAAAGCGATTTGACAATTCTATGTTAGTGGCAGCAAATATTATATCATCAACATAAATTTGTACCAGAATCATGTCGTTGCCTTCCTTGAGAGTGAATAATGTGGGGTCCACCTTGCCTTTGGAGAAGCCTTCCGAAATGAGATATGTTGACAGGAGATCATACCACGCGCGTGGAGCTTGTTTCAACCCGTAGAGAGCCTTCTTAAGCTTGTACACATGATTAGGAAACTCCGTACTGACGAACCCATCCGGCTGACTAACATAGACTTCTTCCCTTAGTTCACCGTTCAAAAATGCCGTCTTCACATCCATTTGATAGACGATCATGTTCATATGAGCAGCATACGCAAGGAATAGTCTAATAGCCTCCAATCTAGCCACAGGAGCAAAAGATTCTTCAAAATCTATACCCAAGGCTTGTTTATATCCTCTAGCGACCAATCTAGCCTTATTCTTTAATACCGCACCCATCTCATCAAGTTTAACCTTATAAACCCATAACAAAGTAAGAATGTTGACCTTGTCAGGGAGAGGAACTAATTCCCATACTTCAAGTCGTTGGAATTCATTTAGTTCCTCCTGCATAGCTTCAATCCAAGAAGATTGGGTCATAGCCTGCTGCCAATTTTTAGGTTCAACTTCAGAGAGAAATGCATCAAAGTAGCAATAAAGTGCACTCTCTTGTAATTGATGGCGTGTAGAGACGGGTCGATCTAGATCTCCAATAACATTCCTAATTGGGTGATCTTTTGTCCATTTAGTGCTATGGTTTTCAATCCTAGGTGGTCTGGAGTGAACAATAGAAGGAGCTTCTTCTGAGGTAGACGCGGCTGAAGGGTTTTCAGGGATCGCTACACCAAAGAAAGGAAGCTCTTGCAAGTGAGCATATTCCAAGTCGTGATCAATAGAATCCTCTTCCACATCATTAGGCACAAGTAGGGGTGATGAATCAGGTGTAGTCTGAGAATCACTTGGTGAAGGTGCATCCGGTTCAATGTGAATTGTAGATGCATTAGATAAAGGTTCATTAGCTTGAGCAACCACTTCAGGAATTGGAGCAATTACTACATGTGCTGGAACTTCATCAGTCGGGGGATCGAAGAATTCATCAAACAACGGTTGAAACAGTTTATCCCACTCGGGCCTTGTTGGTGGTAAAAATGATGTAGAAGTAGGATTATTGGGAACTAATCCGGAACTAATAGCACCGGTTCCCATCTCATGAAGCGCGGGTTCAGAGCTGTGTTGCTCAGAAGCCATCGCTGTCAGCTCGTCGAAATCTGCGTCCATAGTTTCTACAATCTTGCCAAGACGACGGTTATAGATTCGGTATGCTTTCTTGGACGGTGAGTAACCAATGAAAATACCTATATCGGCTTTTGGTTGAAGCTTACCCAAGTTCTCACTATTGATGTTTGGATAACACAGAGCACCAAACACATGAAAAAATGAAACATCGGGTTTGCGGTCATGTAGAAGCTCATAAGGTGTTTTTCCATGGCGTTTCCGAAGGATAGAACGGTTTTGGGTGAAACATGCAGTAGAAATAGCCTCTGCCCACAAGAACAATGGAGCGTTCGCATAAATAAGCATGGTCCTAGCAGCTTCCATAAGTGTACGATTCCGTCTTTCAACGACACCGTTTTGTTGTGGAGTGCGTGCAGCGGATGTTTCATGTGATATACCAACTCCTTCATAATAATCACGAAGAGTCTGGTTGACGAACTCTGTACCATTGTCTGTACGAATACGGCGGACAGTGGTATTCAAACGTACCTGAATGAATTTCAGAAAAGTGATGATAGCCTTCGGTGCTTCATCCTTTGTACGTAGAAATCTAACCCATGTAAACCTAGAGAAATCATCCACAATTACCAGAATGAATTTCTTACCGCTCACACTTTCAGTTCTCATCGGCCCACAAAGATCCATATGCAAAAGATGAAGTTTTTCTTGATTGGTGTCTTCAGCTTTGGGCTTGTAAGATTTCTTGGTACTTTTCCCCCTTGAACACGCGGAACATAAATGGTCCTTGTGAAATTTAAGCTTTGGAAGACCACGAACTAAATCGTTTTTAGCCAGATGATTAATAGCATCAAAGTTAAGATGAGATAATCTGCGATGCCATAACCATGACTTGGTCTTAGATGCTTTAGAGAGAAGACATACTGGAGAGGCGGCCATCATGTCTTGTAAGGACAAGGTATATAGATTTTCACCACGAGATCCCTTCAACAAATCTTTTCCTTCCAAGTTGCGGATGAAACAAGTGTGTTGTCGAAAAGCAACCTCAAGGTTGGAATCACAAAACTGTCCTACTGAGAATAAGTTATGACCAAGACCTTCTACATAGTATACCCTTGAAATCGTCACGTTTCCAATCTGATATTCACCATACCCCATAATCTTTGCTATATGATCATTCCCGAATTTAACCGTACCAAGAAACTTGCTGACGAAATTTCGGAGCATCGAGCGATTTCCGGTCATATGTTTTGAACAACCGGAGTCCAAATACCACAGGATGATTTGGACCACCTGAAAATATCACCACACGAAGACAATGTAGAGGAATCGGAATCTGAGTGTTCCTTGTTATTAGCAGGTACAGATTTAATAATCTTAGATTTGCTAACTCTAGGTTTCTTAGATTTCCTAGCCTTCCTTTTCTTACTAGGTGGTGTAGATTCTAGTTGGCTTAAATCCTGAGGTATTTCTTCACTGATAGGCACTATAGTGGGGGCTGACCTAATTAAAGGGCGCTGTTTCCATACTTGAGTGCGAGTGTTCCTAACTAAAGGACGCTCAGACCTAACCTCAATGGATGCATTCCTAGTTAAAGGGCACATTTTTCCATCTAATGTAAAGGTCCTACCAGTGGGACGCCATTGCCAGCCAACTTGGGCACGAGTTCTACCCGTTGGCTTCCATTCAAGACCATTCTTAATAGCATTCATTTCATTAGCGTGATCAATCAGACACAAATCATGACGTTGGGAAAACATACATTCATTACAATTCCAACAATTCAAATCAGAATTCACGAATGGTTTAGGCTGCTGCATAGGCGCAGAGCTTTTAGTCTTAACATGATTCTTTTTATTTAAAACTGAACTAGCATTCCTATTGTGAACTTCTACTTTCTTCTTTGTGGCACTACTAGTGGAGGGCTTGATCTTAGCTTTCTTGAGTGGCGATCCTTTAGCCTTAGTAGTCTCTTTTAATCCTGTAGAAGGCAAAGTGGGAACATTAGCAACAGATTTTAAAGGTGTCTTACTTGATTGTGCCAATGACGGTTTCGCTCCTGGAGTCTTATTAAATGGAGTGACAGCAATGGGCCTATTATTAAGTAGTGCAGAACCTGGTGTACCTATGTATTGCAAATATGCCAAGCAATATTGAACTCGCTTAATATATTCATGAGCCGAATAATAGTCGCTACTTGAGGGATCTAAGGCATAAAGATCGTCTAAAATATCCCTAAGAAGATCGACATGCTTAATGGCATTCCTCATATAATCATCATAGGTAACCGGGTTTCTCTTGTGAAGCGGATTCTTATAAAGCACTACTGACTTGGTTGTTGGAGCACTAGTGGACGGTGCAGAGTCGGTAGCTAAGTTATCAACAACTTCTTGTCGGGTGAGAAGAAGTGTCTCCTTTAACTCAGCCAAAACCATATTTTTGTCTATGAGCAGGATGTTCAAATCAGAGATTTCCTCGCACTTTTGGTTCAGTTGTTCAACAAAAGATTGTTGCTGTGCCGCATTAAAAGCGAAGCGTTCTTCTAGTGAACCATAAAGAGCGGATAATCCCTGTCTTGTCCGATCCATCTCCCCTAGAACAGACGAAAGTCTAATTTCTAAGACTTGGTTTTTAGACTCTGCAGCCTCTAGTTCCAATTTTAATGTTTCCTTTGATGATACCTCTCTCTTCAATCTCATGATTTCTTCCTCTAATGTCTTAACAATTGCAATCATCTTGTCACTAGTCTCAACACCGTTTTCACAACCATTTGATATCAAAAGATCCTCATTTTGAGTTTGTTGTTTTAATTCTAAAGATATACAATGTTGTTCTAGTTGATTAAAGCGTTTTGAAAGTAAATTGTAAGAATCTTGTAGCTTTAAAAACTCAGCGTTAGATTCGTGACAAGAATGATTATCTACCTCATTTACAGTATCAGCAACATTTACAGAAAGATCACAAACATCATCACATATATGCACAGCATCACAATTAATCATAGCGGATGTAAGCTCATTCGAATAATTAACATTTACAGTAGTAAGCACATCACACGAGATTACTGCAGACAAGAATCGGTCATATTCGGTTAAAATCTTTTCTTTTTCAATTAGTTGTAGTTCGTAAGCGGTGTCCATTTCATAAAACACTTTTTGAACTTCACCAATTTCAAACACAAGATTTTCCTTAAGAGATGCAAAAGTTCCTTTTAGACTTTCGACAAACGGATTGATCTCATTTTTAAACACCTCGTTCATATGTTCAAAAGCCCATTCTCCGGCATTTAAGCCATTTGAAGTCGTACAATCCAAAATGACCTTGTCAAAATTAGTAAAGTATTGATTAATCTCTTGCAAGTTTAACCATACAGTACTAACAGGTGGAAGATCCTTTGGAATTTCCTTAGGACCTTCCATATTGACAAGTGTAGGAAATGTACTAGGGTTTTCTTCATCTAATATGTAGGTCGGTGCTGTTATGAGATCTTTGTCCATATGGAAGCGAATTCTAAAATCCGTTTTTGCAAGCTCCTTATTCAATTTAAAATAATCACACTCGGGATATTTTGCAGAATTGTATGACCGATCCTCATCAACTAGATCCTTACTTGTTCGATCATCAGGAAAAACAATCGGGTCTAAAGCCAATCCTAATTGAGTTGCATTATAAAGTCTAGGACTATGTCTTAAAGCTTGTTTTGCATATCGTGGATTAGGGGGAAGGCCTTTTAGACGAGATAAGTTAAATTCTCTAAATGAAGCATCAAATAAGTGAACTAGTTGAGAAGCAGCGTATTGTCTTAACAGCAAGTAATCTAGACTTCTAATCTTATTAGTGGCATTAATCTCCATTTCATTCTTCTTAGACTCTAGTGATTCAAAATCCGTTTGAAGTTTTTGAAAATTAGTGACCACTAACTCCTTTTCTTGAAGTTCATTAGACAGATTTGCTCTTAAGTTTTCTATTTCTTGCAAGTGACCCATTTGTTTGTTTCTAAAGTGATCATATTCGGGATTAGTTAGAACACTAGACGAAGGCACTAGTTCCAAGGTTTGAACTTTCTCATTGCTTAAGGCAAGCTCATCAGACAAATTCTTATTCTTAGCTAAGGTTTCTAAGAGTGCAGCATTCATTTGGCTAAGTAATGTAGCAGGAACCATGACCAAATCTTGTTGAGCAGGAGTAGGCGTATGCGAAATGGGTCCCGGTTGTGATTCACTCAAAGTCTGGGGACTCACATTGATATTGTTATCATTGTTTGTCTCCTCGTTTGAAAGACTCACCACCGAAGATTCATTCGAATCAGCACTCTCTTGCACAACTTGATGTGGTTGAATACTATCATCAGTGGTATTATCGGTGGTATTAATAAGTACCTCAGATCTCTTTTCTGGCCCTAAGCTGGAAATAGTTGCCATGAGAGCAGCCTTTGCAGATTGAAAGTCATCACAGTCTAAGTCATACGCATCGAGATCATCTGCTTGGTATGCTGCATTCTGTGTGGTGACCGTGTCTTGTTCAGCAATCCCTGGATCAGCAAGAAATGCAAGCTCCTCTTCATCAAGTTCCCTTCCTTGTGCTTGAGCATTCACCAGATAGATCTTTTCTGCAAACCATTGTCCATCCCTTCTCCTCTTGGGTTTCTTACAATCCCTGGACATATGACCCTCTTCCTTGCAGTTGTAGCATGTAATCATTCTCAACTTGCCTGTATTAGCCCGTGGAGGATTGTTGACCATTGGAGCAGGAGCAGGATTGACCGTGCGAGCATTGGTAGTAGATGTGGTAGATCTCCCCTGATATGGTTGAATAGGCTGAACCATTACCCTGCCATTCTCAATTGTAGCTTGTTGGCGAGAATTGGATGAATTCCTCAACTGATTGTTGGTAGGAGCTGATCCCCTAAATCCTCGTTTGCTTAAAGTTCTTGTGAGATAAGCAGACATAGTGGTTAACACTTCAACTGGATCAGCACCTTGTTTGAATACAGGAACGGGGACTTCCTCATCATCACAGTACATTGCTTGGTCTTGAGCTGCATAATCACTCGAAGGAATACTCATTTGATCAGGGTAGCTTGTTGGATATGCTGCATTCTCTTGATAAGATGAATATGAAGATTGAGCATAAGGTGCAACATTTGCTGGGTGAGGTTGTATAGCATATTGTGATGAAGGTGCACTGAACCGATATTGTTGCTGATGTGAGGTGGGTGGTTGTGGTAAAATCGAGTATTGGGGAAAGGCTGGTGTCATGTAAGGTGATGGATGATAGGCTTGATGTCCCAAAATATAAGGAGTGTTGTTGTGAGACAAGCTTGGTTGATTCGCCATCAAAGCTAATGAATCAGGGTACATACCTCGTGGAGAACGGTGCATGATCACATGTTTCTCATGTTGCTGAAGAAAAGCATATAGTTGATCCAAATTGCACTTATGCAGATCCCTGGTTAACTTAACATCGGTAATATACTCACCCCATTCAGCTTGAGGTAAAGTATTCAAGAATTTGGTGTTAACCTGGAATGGAGCAATCACCAGATTGTATACATTCAGATCATTCATGAGTTTGGTGAATCTGAAGTAATAATCATGAAGCGTTTCCCCTGGGTTGTAAGTGAATCTGTCAAACAGGTCATACAACTGACATTCCCTTTCCTGTTTGGTGAGAGACGTGCCTTGTAGCAACACCTTAAGACGTTCCCATAAATCCTTTGCCACTGTATACTGACTTACCATCCTATAGATGTCATGGGGAAGAGCTTGGAGAATTGTTTGAAGAGCTTTCTCGTCTGCATCGGCAACAAGTTGTTGGGCTGGTGTAAGTTCTTCAAATTCTCTTGGTCGAGACACATTGTTCGCCACAATGGTACCATAGTCAAGTGGACCATTTAAGATTGACTTAACCATAAGCCTCCCATAGACCGGTTTTCCCTTAAGATAAGACATCATCCGGCCTTGCCAAGCTTCAAAAACTTCTTTGATGAGCATTGGCGGGCGATTATCCGTTCCCGTAATCACCGAAATATCCGTAAGTGATGTCATCTGAGGCATTACTGAATTCGGATTCATTTTGTTAACTTCAAAGAGACAAAGATTATCGGTTGATCGAGCAGTGAAGTAAAGCTTGTGAATTGTGTTGAGTTTTTGTTGTAAGAAACCAAGATTAAATCCTCTAAAAAATCGTCGAAAAAACAAGCAAAATAACCCTTGATTCGGAACTTTTTGTTGATTCAGAAGTTTGATTCGGAAGATTTAGCTTGGAATTACCTTGATTCGGAACTTTTGGCTTGATCCGGAACTTCTTGGTTCGGAAGTTCTTGGTTCGGAACTTGTGGCTTGATCCGGAACTTCTTGGTTCGGAAGTTCTTGGTTCGGAACTTTTGGCTTGATCCGGAACTTCTTGGTTCGGAAGTTCTTGGTTCGGAACTTATGGCTTGATCCGGAACTTCTTGATTCGGAACTTCTTGATCCGGAACTTCTTGATCCGGAACTTCTTGACCCGGAACTTCTTGATCCGGAACTTCTTGATCCGGAACTTCTTGATCCGGAACTTCTTGATCCGGAACTTGTTGGTTCGGAACTTTTGCTAAATAATCAGAAACTTGTTCCGATGAACAGTCGAACACTAAAAATGCAGATTAAGCCCAGATTTTGACCAAATAACCCAAAAGTTTTGTGATTTCAACAATAATAAGTAAAAACTAATACTTATCCACTAATCCCAATCACAAAAACACCAAAAACACCAAGAATCAAGATGGTTTTTCTTAAAGAACACTAATACAATCAAAAACTAAAAAACCACACAAATCACTACCTTAAATCACCCCATAGCTCTTGATACCAAATGTAGAATATTGATAACTTATGAATCTATGAAGGGGTTTGTTGATTTCTAGAGAGAGAAAGTTAGAGAGAGAAAGTGAGAGAAACTATGTGTTATTTTATTAAATGGAAACTAGTAAATGACAACAACCAACCCCTTTCCATGGTGGAAAGGGGTATTTATAGTTCCAAGCAAACATGGGCTTGTGCCGGTCCATGACAAGCCCATGGACCGGTTCTTACTTAAGTTAATAAGTAACTAATGACTATTTTCTAACTACGAGCTATTACAACATAAATATTATTGTGGAGTGACCGATACTTCTAATATACGTAAAAACGTATTTCTAACAAAACCAAAAAAGAAAGATTAGATTAAGATGAAGAAAAGAAATACAAAGTGTTGGTGTTTTCCTAGTGAGAGAAACAACCACACTTTCTCTCTATAAAATGGAAAAGCACCCACACAAATAAGGTATAGGAGGCCTTTTATACTAAGTAAGAAACGTTTTGGAGGCCTTCCTCATTTGTGTGTTCGGGACTAAATCCCGTTACATAAGCAATAGTAACTAAAAACTCTCGACATCATTAAATAACATTTTTCACGAGCTTCGCAACGATATATTATATGACCATTAATACAAGGTTTTGCCTAGTAAGAAAGATTCTTTGTCGTATGTCTAATCGAATTGATCTGGTTATCTATGCGACTCAGTCGTTCTTTGGTGAAACAAAAGTTGTGTCGTTGTAGTAATTAAAAGTGCAAAACGATTAAAGTAAATGACAATTAAGTAAATCTAAGTCTAATTAAAAATAAAAGACAAGTATTTAAATGTGCAAAGATTTAAAACTTTGAAAAGTAAATTAATTAAATGACGGGTATTTAAAAGCGTGACGAGAATTAAAATTTGACAAGTATTAAAACGTATACTTAAAAATTAAACAAGACAAAATAGAAAAAACAAACCTACCGTCGGAATACATTCCGATCGGAATGTGATCGGAATGTTTAACTTACCTCCTGATCGGAATGTGGCCTCGTCGGAATGTAACACCCCAGATCGGAATGTTGATCGGAAACACCTTGGTCGGAATGCTGTCACCACAAGACCTATCGGAATAACCAAACACACGCCTCTGATCGAAATACTAATTAACACCCCAGATCGGAATGCTGATCGGAACCCCGGATCGGAATCAGGATCGGAATCCTTGTCACTAACCCCTAATCGGAATACCAACAAAACCCTTTGATCGGAATGTTACTTCGGAATCCCAGTCGGAAAATCAAAATCCCTTTCCGATCAGGATGATCGGAATGATAAACCCTTTTCTGACCAGGGTGGTCGGAATACAGTAGGAAGAAGGCAAAATAAGCAAGACAAATAAGCTATAAATCAAATAAGCACTAGACTAAAATCCTAAGCAAACACGTATAAGAAAAAGCTAATAAGCTACAATTTAAAGACTTTTAAAAACACGAAAAGAAAAAAGGTTTACAAAAACATACTTTTATATAAAAATAACTTTTATAAAAACTTAAGAAACTTGAAGATAAACACAAATAAGCTATAAAAATCAATGATCCAAAACAATCAAAAGCATATAAACATAATCTTTAATCAAATAAGCAACACAAAAAGCATGTAAACAATAAGATTAAAGCATGGAAAGAAAGGTAGATGAGAGATTAAAACAAGAAAGTTAAAGAACACTTACTTGGAATTAAAAGGTATTAAAAGTGCAAGACAATGTATTTAAATTGACATGAAAAGTAAATGTGCAAAAATTAAAGATGGAAGAACTAGTGTCACTCTAACCAACAAGAGTAAAATGAAATGATCCTAAACTATATATAAGGGAGATTAAGGAGTGCTTAGGAAGCTTCCTTCCTCTTTCCTCTTTTCCTTAATTGCACACCTAAGTCCTTCTCTTCTTAATCTTTTGTTAATCTTGGACTTTAATGACTTTTGGCTCGGGATTACTTTAAACTCGTCTTTAATTTTCTTCATAAATAAGACTCGAGTTCTTCGGCTTTAGTAAACTTCCGTCTTTTGACTTTTTCTTCGATAAATCTTCAGAATTGGTCTTGGACTTCCGTTCTTTTTGCACTCTTGACTTCTTGACTTCGTCTTTTTCCTCGATAAAAGCCCGTGAATGCCCGTGTTTTCTCTACTTTTCACCTTTTCGTCCTAAATCACAACAAAAACACAAACCACGCATAATTCTGACATAAATGACATAAAATACACGTTTTGGCTCGGTTATTATTGTAATTAAGTGGTAAAAAGGATGGGTGTTTACACACCTATCAAATCCCCTACACTTGACCATTGCAATGTCCTCATGCAATGCATTAGTTACAAAGCACGTTTACACTTTTCATCATAATCAATCCACGTTGGCCTTTATTAAAGAGATAGAAAACTATAAACATTCAAAGTAAAGAAATCAAAAACATACCTTGGGTTTTGGAAATGTCATGAATAATCATCATCCTCAAGTTTTCACTTTCTCCAAACCAAGCTTAAAAACGAGATCATTGTTATTATAAGTTAGTAAACTAACACGAACTCATGTGGGCCAATTATTCACTTAGACTCCCTTATTCCTAGGTGTATCTCTTATATTTTATTGTTGTCTTGAATGATCACGAGGATGCATTGTTGACTTATTTCGATAGTTATTTAGTCTGAAAATAAAGTGAACGATTTAATCAATAGTTAGCTAAAGGACAAAATCTTTTAAAACTGCTATCATATCTTGGCATAACTTGCTTCGCGATTTGAGACCTTTCTTGGACCGATATTTGGCAGCGACTTCATACTTCAAACCTTGAGAGACGTTCATGAAATAATGGTCTTCTCTTCATAATAGGAATTTCTTCACTTGAAATTTTGAGAGATTCTTCATATATGGACCACGACTTCTTCATTTTTCTCCAATCTTTATTTTGGACTTTGATATACAACGATCCGCCTCCTTTTTGGACTTGGATCTATTCATCCTCATACCTTGTTAAGGCCTTTTCAGATAGACTTCTCCATGACTTTTGGGGAGTTTTTGCTTTTCGTCGTGTGTCTCGATCCGTCATATTGATTTTCGATAAATGATTCTTCACATCACTTTTGGATCTTTAGCAACAAAATATAGCCCTCATGTCTTGTTAGGACCTTTTCGGACTCGCCAATCTTCGCATCCCACTTCAATAAGTTATGCATTGGCTATGAACTCTAATCCATACCGAGAAACTTTTAAACGATCTTTGGCTAGAAGCTAAGTAACTTTTCAAATCGTACAACCTTATTTATTGCAGATAAATTTATTAGCAAGCGATGGGAGAATAGGCTTATAATTAACTCACATAAATTCTCGAAAGAATACCAAACTTATAATTGGCTCTATCATCTCTCGTTCTCCACAGTTTAAAATCTCAAAGAATGAGACTCGTGGATGCTTAGCCTATTAAATCAAAGTTTTGGGTTTTCGAGTCGCCTATAAGATCTTGCAAATTCTTGGACTTTTTCAAGTTTAGAAATCGCATTTTAAAGTTTCCTTGATAAACGACTCTCTAGGATCAATTATAGGAACTAGCGAAAAGTTCTTGTTCTTAACCCATGAGAGTTAAGACTTTCGCGTTTTATAGCTCCCTATATAAAAGCCTAGCAAAACTTGACTTAAACATGTTAAGGATACTAGCTAGAGTAACTTAGATAAGTAAACTCTGGTTGAGTCAAAAGATTCACAACGTTTGAAATTTAAAACCACTTTATTAAAAATTTATTCTAATAAAGAAAGAAAATAACTATACAAAGGTAAAACTAATAGGCCAAAATAGATCAAAAAGCTTTGAAAAATGTCGAAAAATTGATTTTCCGGTTAAAATGAGGACACATATAAGGAGAAGACCACTTAACTTCGATAGAAGTCCCCCTACACTTAATATAAACATTGTCCTCAATGTTTAAGCATGTGGGAGTAAACTCCCCTACACTTAGGACATTGTGCACTTTGTTTAAATCTCGCTAAGGAAAAGACAACTAACGAGATTCCTATTTTAATATTGAGAAAATATAAAATAGTGAATCGAAAAGAGTTTAGGATAGAACCGGGAAGATGGAACACGGAATCACGGGTCGTCAAGAATCATCAAGAGTGGATCATTGAGCGCTCGAATCCCTGATTATAAGAGGAGAGGAGAGGAAATAGCAAACCAACGGGTCTCCCCTACACTTAGGATAAAGAAAGCTAAAAGATAGATGCATGGGTTGCCTCCCAAGAAGCGCTTGATTTTTGTTCACCGAGTCGTGAGCCTGACTCGACCTTGATTATCATAGGAAGAAGCATGAAACATATCCACCGGGATCGAAGACATAGTTTTCATCCATCATATAGCACAGGCTTAAGGCGAACAAGGCAAGCCAAAGAAGAGTAGGCAAGGTTCCCTTAAGCAAAGATGGAGCACGGTGGAAGCAAGGGTGAAGTGGTGCAAGCAGATTTCCATAAGTTCTAAAGATATTTCCTTTTATTGCATCAGGTGGATACTGAGATGGCTGCAGAATAGCGATACCGGGGTCGAACACCTTTTCCTTTAAGGGAAAATAGCACTCAGGCTCAACAGAATGTGAAGAAGATCCGCGATGAAAATGCACAACCTCGTCCTCAGAAGGTGGACAAAGAGGTGTTAAATCATATGTGCTACGGATATTGGTGTCGACCGGTTTCTTCTCCTTTGAAAGAATGTTCTTCAAATCCAAAGTAGGATCAAGACGATAATCTTCAAAATCTAAAGGAGGTGCATCACTCTCATGAGGGAAGTAAGTGTTGAGAAACGTAGAGAAATCTTCCTCAAATGAGTAATCGTCCAAAGTAGGATCGAGTGATGTAGGTAGAGGATCTTCATCATGTGAAGAATCGCTCGAAAGAGTACCGGCCTTATCAAAATCATCATATGTAGGCAGGTCGGGATACTCGGAATTACAATCATCAAAATCATCCGTATCTGAGCTAGAATCATCATCATAAGCATCAAAGATCGGCGGAGAATCATAAATGGGAGAAGGTTCCAAATTGGATAGAGAATCATCCACATCATCTTCAAAAGGTGGATTATCAATGCAAGACTCGAATAGAGGATTGTTGTAGATGACAAAATCATAGAGCACATTAATCATATTCGCAGATTCTCATCCAAAGGATTTGCTTGTAAGCTTCCCCATTTTAAAAACTTGTGCATCATTCCCGACTCTTAAGATTAACTCACCTTCGGCAACATCAACTAAAGCAAGTCCGGTTCTCAAGAATGGCCGACCAAGTATTAAAGGAATACGAGGGTCCATTTCATAATCAACAACGACAAAGTCGACCGGGAAAGTAAATGTGCCAACTTTAATAAACACGTCTTCGGCAATACCAACAGGGTAAGCGAGAGTGCGATTTGCTAGCTCGAGAGTCATCTTTGTTGGAGTAAGGTCGGGTAATGATAGTGTTTTCCAAACACTCAAAGGCATAAGATTAATACTGGCCCCGAGATCAGCTAGGGCAATAAATTCTTCGGTTTTGTTAAAGATGCAAGGCAACACAAAACGACCGGGATCTCCAAGTTTTTCCGGAAGTTCTTTAAGAATAAATGCAGAGCAGTTTTCATTTAAGCGTGTGTTGGCGAGCTCAATCAACTTCTCCTTCTTGTTAAGCAATTCCTTGAATGCTTTGACAAATTTGGGCATTTGGACAAGTGCTTCAACAAGGCTAATGTTGATGTTCATTTGAGAAAGCATCTTCACATAGCTCGACACTTGACAGTCATTCTTGGTTAACTCGTTGGTCTTGCCCAAGCGAGAAGGATATGGGATATTGGGTTTGGTTGGTGAATGTGTAGGTGTAGCAGGTAAAGGGTGAGATGTTGAAGGGTTCTTCTTGGGAACATCGTCATGACGAGGCGGAGACGGTAATGGTGCACTAATACTAGGTGTAGGAGGAGTAGGGATAAATGGTGGTGGAGGAGGTGTAGATGATGGGGGTGGGATAGGTGGTCCTACGATGGTGACTCGACTATGGGTAGTAATAGCACTTACATTCGCTCGCGGATTGGTGACGGTGTTAGAAGGTAGAGAACTCGAAGTAGAAGGTTGAGCTGTGGGCAAGAAACTAGCCAGCATATTCTTTATATCATTCGTTTGAGTGCTGAAGGAGGATTGGATATTATCTCGAAGCTCGGATCTAATGTCATTTCCTTGCTTGGTGATATCTCCTTTCAGATTGATAATTTGGCTCTGTAGATTCTTGATTTGCTCACCTTGGGTTCTCATCAAGGCTTCAACATCGGGGTTAATGGGTGGGGCTTGTTGAGTGGGTGGGTGATAAGGATTAGAAGCTCTTGGTGGGATTTGGTTGCTTCTATTGTAGTTGTTGGCGGGGTTTTGGTTTTGAAGAGAAAAACCGGGTGAAAGGTAGTTGTTTGATCGGTAACTCAGCAAATTTCGACCCCCCTGAGGTCGAGCTTGGTAATTTTCCGGTGCATAATTACCATAAGCTACATACACGTTTTCCGGATTTCCTTGAGTAGAAGGACAATCGGTGTATGAGTGAGGACCGCCGCATGTCTCACAAGGATTAGCAACCGCTTTAACTTGTTGTTGTTGGTTTGTAGCGAGAAGCAAGATATTTTTTGTTGGTTTGTAGCGAGAAGCAAGTAGAGGAAACATTGACTCTCGGGTTGTTCCTTGAAGAAGCGGAGGAATCCCAGTTTTTGTGGTGAGTAGTCATGTTCTCAATAAGCTCTCTACACTCCTCAGGTCTCCTTTTCATAAATGTGCCACCGGCGGCTGCATTAATCGTATCACGATCTCGAAAAGTCAAACCGTTGTAGAAAGTATCAATCAATGTGGCTGGAAGCATGTTGTGGTTTGGACAACGATCAATCAAAACATTATATCTTTCCCAAGCATCAAAGAGAGATTCATCGGGTTCTTTCATGAAACCGCTGATTTGATTGCGAAGGCTCGTAACCATGGATGGTGGAAAGTAGCGCGACAAAAAGCGTTGAGTCATGTCATCCCAAGTATGAATTGAATTCTTCGGGAGACGATCAAACCATTTCTCGGCGTGGTGTGATAAAGTATGTGGGAAGAGTTGTAGGCGTAGAACATCCATTGTGGCACCGGGCAACTTCATGCTTTGGGTGATTGTAATGAACTTGTCGAGGTGTTTGTTGGCATCATCATCAGGCATTCCTCTAAAAGGATTTGTTTGCACTTCCTGAATCATGTGGTGCTTCAACGAAAACTCCGGAGCCGTGATTTGCATCGGCGCAATCGGTCCTCCTCGTCCAAACATGGTAGGTTGACAAAGCTCCTCCATTGTCCTAAGATCGGGCTGTGGAAGAACATTGTTGTTATTATTAAGGTGCGGTGGATTATTGTTGTTGTTAACACCTGCCATACTTAAATCTTCTCGAGTCTCGGGCTCTTAATAATTAGAAGATCTAGTACGCATACACCTATAAAGACAAAAGAAAAAGAAACCAAACACAAAGAGAATATATATACACAATAAAAATAAAATCTTTTTGGATTTTTGAAATTTTTAATTTTTATGGATTTTTATCAATTCTTATTTTTTATGTTTTTTTGAATTTTTGAAGAAATAAAATAACGCTCACAAGTGAACGGATCCCAAAAAGCAACGCGTCTCTCACAGAAAACCGTTAATCTTTACGAAAAGAGCCGGCAGCGGCGCCATTTAATACAAGGTTTTGCCTAGTAAGAAAGATTCTTTGTCGTATGTCTAATCGAATTGATCTGGTTATCTATGCGACTCAGTCGTTCTTTGGTGAAACAAAAGTTGTGTCGTTTTAGTAATTAAAAGTGCAAAACGATTAAATTAAATGACAATTAAGTAAATCTAAGTCTAATTAAAAATAAAAGACAAGTATTTAAATGTGCAAAGATTTAAAACTTTGAAAAGTAAATTAATTAAATGACGGGTATTTAAAAGCGTGACGAGAATTAAAATTTGACAAGTATTAAAACGTAAACTTAAAAATTAAACAAGACAAAATAGAAAAAACAAACCTACCGTCGGAATACATTCCGATCGGAATGTGATCGGAATGTGATCGGAATGTTTAACTTACCTCCTGATTGGAATGTGGCCTCGTCGGAATGTACTAACACCCCAGATCGGAATGTTGATCGGAAACACCTTGGTCGGAGTGCTGTCACCACAAGACCTATCGGAATAACCAAACACACGCCTCTGATCGGAATACTAATTAACACCCCATATCGGAATGATGATCGGAACCCCGGATCGGAATCAGGATCGGAATCCATGTCACTAACCCCTAATCGGAATACCAACAAAACCCTTTGATCGGAATGTTACTTCGGAATCCCAGTCGGAAAATCAAAACCCCTTTCCGATCAGGATGATCGGAATGATAAACCCTTTTCCGACCAGGGTGGTCGGAATACAGTAGGAAGAAGGCAAAATAAGCAAGACAAATAAGCTATAAATCAAATAAGCACTAGACTAAAATCCTAAGCAAACACGTATAAGAAAAATATAATAAGCTACAATTTAAAGACTTTTAAAAACACGAAAAGAAAAAAGGTTTACGAAAACAAACTTTTATATAAAGATAACTTTTATAAAAACTTAAGAAACTTGAAGATAAACACAAATAAGCTATAAAAATCAATGATCCAAAACAATCAAAAGCATAAAAACATAATCTTTAATTAAATAAGCAACACAAAAAGCATGTAAACAATAAGATTAAAGCATGGAAAGAAAGGTAGATGAGAGATTAAAACACGAAAATTAAAGAACACTTAATTGGAATTAAAAGGTATTAAAAGTGCAAGACAATGTATTTAAATTGATATGAAAAGTAAATGTGCAAAAATTAAAGATGGAAGAACTAGTGTCACTCTAGCCAACAAGAGTAAAATGAAATGATCCTAAACTATATATAAGGGAGATTAAGGAGTGCTTAGGAAGCTTCCTTCCTCTTTCCTCTTTTCCTTAATTGCACACTTAAGTCATTCTCTTCTTAATCTTTTGTTAATCTTGGACTTTAATGACTTTTGGCTCGGGATTTCTTTAAACTCGTCTTTAATTTTCTTCATAAATAAGACTCGAGTTCTTCGGCTTTAGTAAACTTCCGTCTTTTGACTTTTTCTTCAATAAATCTTCAGAATTGGTCTTGGACTTCCGTTCTTTTTGCACTCTTGACTTCTTGACTTCGTCTTTCGTCTTTTTCCTCGATAAAAGCTCGTGAATGCCCGTGTTTTCTCCACTTTTCACCTTTTCGTCCTAAATCACAACAAAAACACTAACCACGCATAATTCCGACATAAATGACATAAAATACACGTTTTGGCTCGGTTATTATTGTAATTAAGTGGTAAAAAGGATGGGTGTTTACACACCTATCAACCATCACTTTAATTACTTCTAACAATGTCTAAGGTTTATAACCCTCGTAACACACCAAGTGTTGCCACTATGGGTTCATCATCGTCGTCTCGTAACATGAGTGCCTTGCAAGATGAAGCAAATGAGGAAAATAGGATTTTCGATAGGTTTTTGACTCTTATGACTCATTGGAAAGCACAAGATGCTTTGAATTCCGCATCGGTTAAGGCGGTTGAGAAGAGTTGTATATCGTGTGGTGGAGCTCATGATTTTTCTGAGTGCATTACCGCGGATGGTAACACTTCGAGTGCTTATGTAGCAACGGGAACTTACAACCAAAACGGTCAAGGTTCCCGCCCAAATCAAGCTCCACAAAATCAAAATGCTAAAAACTATCTAAACAACAACAACCAAGTTGCTTACCAAGGAAATCAAAAGAATTTTAACAAAGGTAATTACAACAATGGTGGGAATAAAGGGCAATTGCAAAACAAAAATCAAAACCGTGATTTTCAAAACAATAACAAAGCTTTGCAAAACATGAAAGATCTTCCAAATGAATTCGTTGATTATGCAACGGGTAATGATGCTATATTTGATAATATGCAAAGGGAGATAATTAGCCTAAGATCCGAGATTAAGAATGATTTGAAAAATGAGGTGAAAAACGAGCTTGCAAATGAACTCAAGACTCATACAAAAAAAATGGAAAGTAATGTGCAAAGGTTACAACAAAATCAACAAAAGATGGAACAAAGCCAACATGAAATTAAACAAGAGATGCTTAAGGCAGACAAAAGGCAATCTAAGTTTGAGGATAGAATATCAAGCATGTTTGAGGCTATAATGTATAATTCTTCTTCTTCGGGTGGTCTTCCTAGTGATACCATTGCAAAGCCGAAAGGAGAACTGAAGGTTATTACTACTCGTAGTGGTAAAACTTTCAAGGAACCAATCTCTCGTCCTAGTACTTCTACGGAGAAGGAAATCGATAAAGAACCCGAGGTGATGGTCGAAAAGGAGCATATCACAAGCCCACAAAGTACCACTCAAACCACACCTACGGTTGAACCAATACCAATTGTGGAACCCGAGATTCCAAGGCCGATGCTTATGCCCCAACCTATACCACCCTTACCTTATCCATCAAGACGAAACAAGGAAAAATCACAAGAACGTAACAATTATCAATTTGAGCTTTTTATGAAAATGTTTCATGATTTGTATTTTAACATAAGTTTTGCCGAGGCTTTAGTCATGATGCCTCGATTTGCCGCCAACTTCAAAAGTATGTTGAATAACAAAGAGAAATTGCAAAAATCGTCTAGTTGTTCATAGGTTTTTCTTAGCCGCATACCTCAAAAAGTCGGTGATCCCGGTAAATTTTTAATTCCGTGTGGTATTCAAGATATGGAAGAATGCTACGCCTTGGCCGATCTTGGTGCTAGTATAAATTTGATGCCTCTTGAAATATTTAAGTCGCTCAATCTTCCTAATCTTACTCCTTCTAGAATGTCTATCGAGATGGCCGGTCATTCTATGATTCTTGCATGTGGAGTAGCCGAAGACGTTTTCGTGAAAGTTGGAAAGTTCTATTATCCCGTGGACTTTATCGTTATAGACATTCCCATGGATCCTAAAGTTCCCCTTATTTTAGGTCGTTCATTTTTGGATACGTCAAGAGCGCTTATTGATGTTCATGCTAGAAAAATCACTCTACGCTTCAATGAGGAGGAACTCGTCATAAATGTAATTCAAAACTCCAAGCTTTCTCATATTTATTCTATCACGACTTTAAAATATGTTGATTCAATTGATGTCATTTGGAAAGAATTTTCACAAAGAGTTTTAGGATTTGTCGATAAAAACGATTCCATCTCCTCCGCCGGTGAAGGTTATGAGTGTTGAACCTACATCTTCAATCAATGAACCATCACACCTCAAATTGAAAGATCTTTCGCCTCACCTCGAACACACATTCTTAGAAGGTGTCGATAAGTTTCCGGTTATTACGTAAGATCTTTCGGATGACGAATATGTTGACCCCGAGGGGGCGGTGTTCTTTATTGATAAACGTTTTGAGAACTTACCACCCCCTAAACACGACTTAAATGTGAGAATTTTAGTGTGCCTAACATCGTCTTAGAAACGCCAAATATTTTCGACATAATCAAATCGGGTTTTCATAAAGAGTTATTGAACGATGAAAAAGGAAAAGATTTTGAATTGGATTTAAAAGATTTTTCTACAAGTCTAACTCCATCATCACCACGTGCTTTGTGTACTACAAGCTTGTCTACTCCTTTTGATGATGCTTTGTGTGGTTTTAGTGTGGGGGAAGCCCCTTATGTTTCTTCACACTTCACCACTGAGGACGAGATATTCGATCCCGGAATTGTTTGTAAAGGGAAATCTCGGTCTTCCACCGATGCAATAAATGGAAAATACTTTCGTTTGCTTGGTGTGAGTCTACCTCGAGTAGCTCATGGTTTTAGTGCCTTACCCATTGTCCCACCATTCTATTTTCTCTCATCTCTTTTCTTTAACCTCTTTGAGGTTTTGGCTTCGGTTGGAGTAGCGTTGTTTCGTCTTTCATCCGAAAACGAGGACGCTAACTTTGACCCTGGTATACATTTATCGGGTTTTTAAATTACTCCACGTACTTTTGGGCATTGTTTATCATGTAATCCCCACCAAAAATGACCATACCATGAGTACCCCTAAATAATCACATTTATGGGGATTAGAGTCGAGCTTTTGACTCGGTTATCAATAACAAGGTGCCTCGTGGGGGAGTTCCCATGCTTATCCATGTACATATTATCGCTTTCTAATGTAGCTTATGTGACGGGATTTGTGCCTTTCCAACCTTTGTTTCGTGGTTGTTTGTGACTTGTGGTTTTTAGATGATCATTATCTTCATGAATGGAGCATCTCGTGTTCATTTACTCGAGCTTCGATCATTTGCTTTGAAGAATTTCTCGATATCCAATTGATATATCCTTGATTGTTCTAACCTTAGGTCTTTTAGCACACTTCATAAATGGCTATTGATTTAATTGTTCCACCCTTTCCATGCTAGATTAGGCATTCGACTACGTCTCTAGTATGGGGGTATTCTACCATTAGACTCGAAACATTAAGGACAATGTTTAACATTAGTATGGGGGATGAGTAGATACTTGCCTTGCCAAACCTTCACGTTTTCCAAAAAATATCTTTTTGTTTATTGTTTTGTTGCAAAATGGCTAAAAATAGCCAAATTTTAAAAATTTTCTCATGTTTATAAGTGTTTGAAGACACGAGTGTAGATTTTCCGATGGCGAGAATAAGAGTAATTTTTGACTCGACCGTGCGTGTTGAGCACTTAGCTTCGATTCGTTAACTTTACATTAGGTTAAGTCTCTTAAATGAGGATGAGAAATGATAGAGTTAATTATAAGTTACTATGCTAAACATAGAGTACTCGTATTCTTTCAAAAACTCATGTGTTCTAATTGTTTGCTTATTCTCCCTTCGCTTGTATATATATTTTGCTAATAAGTATTGGCTTAGCGGTTTAGTTTTGATTGGTTGTTTCTAGTCTTTTCTAATAGCTTCCATGTAATTAAATTGGGAAAACATTAAGGTATCGCTAGCGTCACTGTTTTGAAGTATTGGCAACCCGAATAATCAAAAGCTTCACCCAATAATAAGATTTCAAGTGCTCACCTAAATCAAGCAAAAATTTCAAGCTCATAAGGCCGAAAAATCTATGCAAAATTGAAAGTGATTAAGCCTTAATATTTGAAGCTTTAAAGATCCAAAATTCGCTTTAGCGTGAGGATATACGTCTTTGGCCATAATAAACACCTCATGGCGAGGTTAAATAAAAGGCAAGGCAAGACCGAAGTCATAATAAAAGCTCCATGGCGGAGTTGAATAAAAGATGGAGGTAAACTTATGATAATAAGGCCCATCCGTTAGGGGGTGTATAAAAGTCTTGGTAATAAGTCTTATGTTCAAAACTATTATAAAACCGTGTTTATCGATCCTTCTTGTTGACTTAATTTTTTGACATCGTTGTCTATTAGGGGGGGGGGGGGGGGGGTTATTAATTCGATGGTCTTGGTTACACTGTTATGACTTTATTTTTGGACCTTAATCTCTATCATCGCATAAGTCAAAATGTATCCTCGTGAACATTCAAGACAAAAATAAAATATAGGATATACCACTTAGGATTATGGGTGTCTAAGTACGTAATTAAGGCATATGAGTAGTGTTAGCATTACTAACTTATAATTGCAATGATTTCGTTACACACTTGGCATGGAATTGGGTAAAAATCGAGGACGACGAAATTATTTCTAACAAAGCATTCACGTGTTCTTGTTTTATGAACCTAAACGTCCCATTTTACGATAAAAATCATACATTATGTCTAAAACGCAAGTAGTAGCAAGTAGTAGTAGTGTAGTAAGTTTATGATTCAATAAAAGACCATAAAAAAGAATTTTGGAGGTGCTACGATACTTTATTCTAGCATTGCGTGAGGGTACGACAATGGTTTAGTATGGGGGAGTGATGAGACTGCTTTTATACATAGTCTCATCGTCCAAAACGGGCTTAAAATGAATAAAATATCATAAAAAGTGCCAAATATATGCTTGTGTTTGTTCAATGTGTATTTTAGGTACGGATATTGAGAAAATGACAAAAGATCACAAGAAACAAGCAAAAACGAACACGAGAAACGAAGCCGCACAATGAACCGGGCCCTAGAGTTGATTTTCCAAGAAAAGACCTTGAAGAATTGAAGATTGTACAAGAAGGGTCCTTTATTATTAACGAATTGAAACTTTATACCCTTTTTTATTTATAATTACAAGTTTGGTCCCTAAAGTTTGTCAAATTTACAAAAAGGACCCTCAACTTTGAAGAATTGGCAAGAATGGTCCCTCAAAATTGAAGACTTATCACTTTTAGTCCTTCATGAAGACAAAGATACAAGTGAAGACCTTGAAGAATGAAGACATGCCCAAATCATCCCTCAAATACCATCAAATTACAAAACAAGTCCTTTATAAACCCTTTTGAAAGTTTTTGTGGCCAAAGTGTGAAAAACAAAACTTCATTTACAAAGGAACTGGTTTGTTGGCTGATTTAACATGAACTGAAACAAAGGAAGGAATTGAGGGGTTAAACATGGGCGACACTAATACTTACTTAGACCACTCCCTGCTTGACACGTACCCTACTCAATCTCCACAACCAATCACACTCCACCATTCTTCCACCTCACCATCCACTCACACCCGTTTATAACTAATTATTAATTAGTTAATAAACTTGGCAATTAACACAATTTTAAAACCTAAACTGGATCAAACCCACAACTATTCACATGAAGAACAAATTTGGGTTTTTATTCATCACTTGAAATTACGCCTTAATCTTCTCCAGATTTATGATTAACCTCATACTTAACAAAACCCAAACCCCACTTTGGTCCCCTCATCACCCAAAAGAGCTACATGTGGCTCCCCTGCACCACTCTTATTCGTCTTCTACATACAGACAAAACCAAAAGTGAAATCCAACGACTCAAGGCATTTTCTTGGTCCCTACACCTCATTGGACGACTAATATCATCCCAAGACACCTCATCATCAACAAAACGCCAAGAGTTCTTCACATGTTAGCTAAAGTTCAAAATCACCAAGGGCATACTTGGAACTTCAGTAGCTAGGGTTTTATTGTTTCCTTAGCATTCTAGAACTATTTTAAGGTCTATATAAGGCCATTAGATGAGTAGCTTAGTTATTGTTCTCAGTTTTTCATTTGTCAAACCTTGTAAAGCCCTTTTCTGAATTTATGAAAGTGTGATATTGTGTTATGATTAAAAACTGAGTTCCATTATCTTGTTGTTGTGTTGAGTAGTTGATTGTTACGTTTTTGTACTTAATCAAAACCTTGAACAAGTCCAAAAGCTCCTATAAGCCTGTGAATCCCTTTGTTCTTGCTGTGGTCAAGAATTTGGCTTGTGCTTGGAGAGGATTGTTCATTAAGGTGTTTCCTTAAGTGACATAAGTCACATTTCAACTAGCTTAAGCAATATTGGAATTTGGTTATACGTTTTATAACAAAAATCTGTCATGTGGTTTGCTAAGTCCTTATGGTTTAACAGCTTGCTTATTTGAGCTTAAGGGTGATCATAACCTCCTAATCTAGACTGTTTAAGGGGTGGTGAGGCCTTAAGGGAAGATTCAAGCCTTGTGGGAGCCTAAGTCTTGTAAAGACTTGACCATTTGTCACCTTATTTCATCTTAATTGTGCTAACCTAGGTTCAAGCCTTTGGCTGAGCTTGTTTCTTGTTATTAGCAGTGGAAAGCTGGTGCTTGTTAAGCTAGCACCTCAGCTCATTGATTCCAAAGTGTGGATGTACATTTTGGAGGTTTGAATTCTCAATCTTCATTTTACTGATTAAGTCTTGTGTGCTATGTGATTTGGTGTTCTAAGCCTGAAAGTTGCAATCTTTTTGCTTGAATCTGTCACTAGGGTCTATATAAACTTAAATCAGTCATAATATTGCATTCTTAAAGGTTAAAATCAAAGACTTCTTTGAAATCAGTTGTTTAAAGGGTTGTTTGGTTTTGCCTGTTGTTAGTGTTTAAGGCCTTGGGCCTTAGTTACTTGTGCTCTTGCTTCAATTGTGTGGTCATTTTAAGTGCTTATAGGTGTATGCTAAGTCTTGAAAACTGATAAACAAAAGTTTGCATGTTAACCACTTTTTCACTTGAAAATAGGTCAAACACATCAGATAGCCTTATTTGTTTGTTTGATTGAATTAAAGTTTGAAACTTGGTTTGCTTTTAGTTTTTGTTGGTGTTCATCTTTGCATAACTTGGTTTTTCATTTTGGTGGCTTATTGGAAAAGTTCTGGCTTATTGAATCTCATACTTTTGGTCAAGTATATCAGTGAATGCATGCTATGTGATTTTGATGTTCTTGGACTGAATTGTGTTGCTATTTGCTTGTACTTTGTTCATTGTTACATGTTTAGTGTCTGTGAAGTATTTGGTGCTTATTTCAAAAGCTCATAAGCTCACGGGCTTATTAGCTTACTTGTGCTCAAAACAAGTCAAGTCCACCCAACTGGTGGGCTTTGATTCACAAGGTTTGTACTCAAGCCTTGACTAGCATGGTTAAAACAAAGCTATTAAACTTCATTAAGGCTGTCAGTGCCCAAATTTGTACTTGTCATCGTTTGAAATTCATTTGTCAGCGTTTGACCTTTGGTCAAACTTAGTCAACAAGCTTATTGAACCTGTTTTGCTTATTGGCTTGTGCAACAACTTAGTTTTTGTAATAGGTCTTATTTTCTCAGTTTATTATTGATATTAGAAGTTTACAGCTTATTTGGTTAAGCTTTTACTAGAAGTTTACAGATATTAGAAGTTTACAGCTTTTACTAGCTTATTTTGTTTTTTCAGAGTGCTTATTTGCTTCTACAGCTTATTTGACTTGGCTTATTGAAGTTTTATCATTGATTATTCTTAGTTAAGCCATTTAGAACATTTTGCAAAAAGAATCAGCTCTTGAATCAACCTAGAACTCGAAAACAACTATTTTGTCGTTTTGTGTAGAGAGCTTTTGCTTATATCAGTCTTATTTATTGAGCTTTTTCAATATTTCTTTTTACAATCTGCTTTAGAATCACAAGAGAAGAATGTGTGTCAAATTTCAGCTTATGGCATTAGCTTATGGCTTAATGGCCTTATTGGCCCATTAAGAATAAGCTGTTTGCTTATTGAGCTATGATAAGCTCACTTTCAACTTTTGGGCCTTTTGATTTTTTTTTTAAATCAAATTTTAAGCTAGACTGGAACTTTTTAGCTTATTTGGTTGACTTTTTGCTTATTGGGCTAAAAAGCCCATTAAGCCAGGCTCTTTTCATTTTAAGCCCATTTGGAAGCCCATTAGGGGTATTTAGGTAATTTCACTTTCATTTTTTGATTATTTAGGTTAAACTAAACTAGTTTGCAAGTTTTTAGAAGTACTTATAAATTTTGAATGTTTAATATTATTTTAATATTTAATTTTAATTTTTAATCATTTTAAATAGTTTTAATTAGTTTTAAATTTTTCAAAAATACTTTTTAGTTTAATTAAGTTATTTTAGAGGTTTTCAAATTGAAAAATATCATTTTGGGCTTTTTATTAATTAAATTGATTTTTAGGGCTTTAATTAGTTTTAAAAATTATTATTTTATTAAATAAAAGGTTTGAGTAATTTTTGATTTTTTTTAAACTCTAATTGCATTTTTAGGGATTTATTCTGATTTTATAGGAATTTTTAGGGTAATTTTTAATTTTCGTCACGTTTTACGGTTTTACGTTTACGTCATTCGTCGTAGTTTAATTTTATTCGTATCCGTCATCATTTTTCTTTTTCCATTTCATCATCAATATTAATCTCAAAGTTAATCAAGTCTTAACACACACACCAAGCCTCCTTGAGAACGAACTCGCAACCACTTTGGGTCATTAGTGCACGGTTTTCCTAAATCGTCCTACTTAATACTTACCCTATTTACGCTCTTTTTCCTAAAAGAAGTGTAATTTTACAACTATCAATTTTCAATATTTGGATGAATTACAGTTGCAATTTAAAAGGGAGAATCTTCATGAGGTTAAAGCGAAGATATGTCTAGAAATCCTTCGCACAGAGTTTAAGGAATTCTTTGACTCAACAATGAAACCTCCTTTTGATTATTCGACTCCAATCCTTCACCAGATTTTCAAATTGCATACGGGTGCCAGACTGAAACCTTTAAAAGTGGTTTACTCAATCACATCAATATACTTGAGAAGTGTATTGAGGTAAGGTTAGTTAATTACAACGAGATACGGTTGAAAAAGGGTCAGATTCAAAGAATCAAGGAGTCGTCTAAACCATTGCATGCAGCAATACCTCATGAACATGAGAGAGAGACACGCTTCAAGCTGTAGTCAAAAGATGATCAGATCTGCCCGGTGCAAGAAATGGGTGCCAAGTTAGTCGTCACGGTAAGCAATGGCAAGGAATCAGGAGGAAATCATGAACCGAAGAGCAAGTCACAAGCACCAACTGTTCAGGTGCCAAGTTTCAACAATATACAACATGTTGAGCATTCTAAACCTAATTATGCCAAACATGGTATGGAAAAGAGTGATAGCGACACCACTTCTGATTTATCCGATGTGAGTCATAATGGGGGAGAAAGTGTTCAATATACTAAACATCATGATAAGTGCCTTATGACTAGGGGTGTTATTTTTTCCGACCCGAACCCGACCCGAGCCTATTCGGGTCGGGTTAGTCGGGTTGAAATTTCAATTCGGGTTAGTTAGGTCAACCCGACTAACCCGAATTCGAAATTGGGTCGGGCATCGGGTATAACATTTATGTCTTATTCGGGTTCGGGTCAACCCGACTAACCCGAATTCAAATATTTTTTACTTTTTTTATTTTTAAAATTTAAACTTAATATAAATTGTATTAAAAAAGTAAAAAAAATGTTTTTTTTATAAGTTACTCGAATTCAGGTTGACCCGAACCCGATTAGACCCGACCCGAATAGACCCAAACCCGAGTAACCTAAAGTTCAAATCGGGTCAGGTTCGGGTAAATTATTTTTAGCCTTGACCCGACTTTGACCCGATCCGAATAACCCGACCCCGACCAACCCGAACCGATTCCCACCCTACTTATGACTGCTTCTTTAAATAATTCTGATTCTAGGATTAAAGAGCTCAAAATGATCGTAGCTCAGCAATCAAAAGATCTTGAGGATGCCAAACTAAAATTTTACAAGAAAACGAACAAATTTGAAACATATTTTCAAAAACCTGAAAAGTCAAACGTTGTTCTTGAACGAAAATTGGTTCAAAAAGTTCTAGATTCTAAATCTGAAAAGGATAACCTTTTGAAACAAATTAAGTTGCTAGAATCTAAATTGGCATCCCAAGATAAATTGCTCAAAGAGAATGAGACTTGAAAGGATCATCTTCAGGAAAATGTTTTTGCTATAGCTGCGTTGAAAAACAAATTGAGGAAAACTAATGGAACTAGTGTGGATACTGTCACACCCCACCATGGTGGAATATGGGGCGCGACGTATGGATATCATCACAACATGGCGTGTCTATAGAGATAACTATATGAAATAAGAAATGTCATAAAATGGAGACACAAAGTCATGCCAATATCTCATCAGACTCAGGAGTCTAGGTAAGTAGGTAACAGTCCTACCGCTTACCCAAGACAAACAAATAACATAACCAAACAAATATATGTGTGCCAAAGTATCACTTATTAAAAGAACAAATAAAAACTAAGAAGGAAACGGGGATTCTCCTTCTATATGTATTCCTAAGCTTCTCCAATCCTAGCCACTTATGTTCTCATGCTTAACCATAGTATCACCTGAAAGAGACACTAAAACACGTCAACATAAAGTTGGTGAGAGTCATAGGTTTAGACTCCAACGCTAAATCAATTACAAGCTGTGAATAACAATCATCAACAAAAGAACATATGGACAATGTGTTACAAATATGCATTAACAACTATTAATCAAGACTAATCATACCAAACCAATCCAAGGCTCCTACCTTGCCAAACAACATCATGGTACCATAGATGATCACACTATGTACCTATCCTAAGGCCACTACCTTGGCAAACCACAAGGCCACTACCTTGTCAAACCTCAAGGCCACTACCTTGTAAACCACAATAACTGAGACGACACGTGTCCCCCGATCCAAATCATACACAATCAAAAATCACATAGCAGTTAATCACATAATGTACAAACAAGTCCATCTCAAATCACAAACACATTCACAACATCAATTTAGAAAATAACTCAACACAGTGTCTCTTCCATCCCATCTGGAAGTAAAAATCAATAATAAACATGGGACTATGAAACTCACCTCATAGCTTCTTCACAAGTCCTCGCACTAGCAACAAGCTAACAAACCAAAAACACGAAATGAATACACGAACCAATCACTAAGATGGCTCATCAACCTATGATGGACATCTAGTCTATTCCCGTATAATTACCTCATTGTTAAGCTCTAATCACCCCATTACCCTTCCTTAACAAGTCCCTAACTTGGTTAAGTTTAATAGCTATCCCATTCATAATTTTACACAAAACAGTCCCAGTTTTAGGTCTCAAAACGTTAAGTCAAACGTCAAATTAAACATACCCATGGTTTCTGTAAAAGGAATATTCACACTTTTATATATGTTAGCTAACATATCCCACTTGCCCTAACCTTAAAGCTACTGTTAAGGCCCAGATATATGTGTATATATTGCTACCTATCCAGAATTCACTGATTTTAAACGTATGAAAAGTTCATTACCATTAGAGGGTCTTACCCTAAACCACAATCTTAGCCCAAGTGCATATCCTTACTACAATATATAAAGCATCTCTCATGTTCGTGAGAAGATCCCAATGCAACCCTAAGTACCCCAAACAACTCAAAACTTAAAAAGAAAACAGGCTGAATTCAAAACTGTTTTGACCTCCGACAGTTGTAACCTATTTTTGACCTACTTCCCGACCTCCAATATAGTTCTAGTTTCTTGCATTGGAAAGCCACTTCAAATACCTTTTCAGGGATACTTGGATCGTAAAATAAGAGTTTGTAGAACTCCCAATATGACCAAAACAATTGACTCAAAATTCTGCCCAGTTTTTAAAAATGGGTTTAACAAAATCAACCTCATTAATTAACCCTAATCCCTCTAATTATAAGCCCTAATTTATATGATCATCATATTATGATTATCACATCATTAATTTACTGATTTTATATGAACCCTAACCCTAATTCCATCATAAGAATGATTATAAAAACATAAAAACAATTAAATTAAAAAGGGATTAAAGACTTTACCTTTGATTTATGAAAACCCCCAAAATTATGAAGAACCCTAAAAACCTTCTATGTAACCCACGAATTTTTTAATATCTCCAGGGAATAATAATGAATTTTATTGTTATTAAAACAATATATAGGGTGTACATAAAATCCTAGTCCAAGAATAAGCCCACTTTCCTTTTTCTCCTCTTTTCCATTTTTTTTTCTTTTCCAAACCGACCTAACCCCCTTAAATTCGTTTTTTTCTTTATTTTTTTTTCTTTTTATTGTTAATTAATATCTTATTAATATTACCTTAATTTATTTCAGCCCCTAAAGCTTCCAAAACCCCAAAACCGTGAAACTAGTCAAAATTACGCGTTTTACCGTAAAAGACGTAAAATATACACTTTTATAAAAAATCTCAAATTTTGAAATAAACTTTATAACTAAGTCCTAAATGAATTAAAACCATCCCGAAAAATATTCATATGGATAATTACCTCACCCGAGACCTCTAAATGCTAAACTGTAAATCCTAAAAAAATACTATTACTATAATACTTATATGTATACGTAAACACCACAATATCACCATTTTCATTTCATTGTCACCACTTGTAAGCTCATGAACATGAAATAACCGTTCCTCGATTTACTTATGAGTACTCTATACTCATAAACGATAACCACACCAACCTCGTTCACACAAAATAAACACGTAAACACACAATTCAAGTAAGCACACATAAAATAACCTAAAAGTAAGACCAAGTGACAAACCCAAAACCACGATTGTCACATCACTCCCTCCTAATAGAAATCTCGTCCCGAGAATCACTCCCAAACTCAAACTTATTCTCAGCAAACAAACGAGGATGCATATCCCTGATAAAATCTTCACGTTCAAACGTGAACTCAGTTTACACGAAAATAATCTCAACCAACAACACATGAGCCTTAACTGTCCGCGAGGAAACTTATCAAAACCATAAAGTTATGTAACCAACCTAACTAAATCTCGCAACTCATCAAACAAGACCTGTCTTGAAACCAAGTTAGGAGCCGTCACATAACTCAACGGGTTTAAAACTATCACCCCGATTTCAGTCTTTCTCATAAATACAATAAATCAAAACTCATCAAAATATAACCATGTATAATAAGGTCTAAAGAACTCTCAAATTCCTTCCTAACTCATCTCTATGTTAACCCTCCAAGTGTTCATTACCGCAAAATACCCAAAACACGAGTTTAAACCATGTTGTCCGAAAATTAACTTTGAACTCAACACTTGTACAATTAATTCGACCAAGCTACTGACTTCCAATTACGAAACTTTCTGAATATTTGAAAAGTATGTTCCGAATACATAATTTTAGGCTTTTGAATCACCCAAAAACCTTTAAAAACGAATAAGTTATGACCAAAACGATTTTTCTCAAAATCTGCCTAGGCATTAGCAACAGTTTCTGACAGTTAGTGACATATTTTGACAGTTTAGCGACAGTTTCTGCCTACTCTGATTTATACAAAAAAAACGATTTTTAAACCCTAAAACCCCCCATTAATTACCAAAACTAGAACCTAATTTATTTTAATTCCAGAAAATTAAAACTCTATTAATTACATGATTTTAACATATTTCACTAAATAAGAACAAAGTTTTTAACTTAAGAACAATAACTTTAGGTGATCAAAACCAAAATATTTTAAAATAACGAGTCATGCTTATATGTTAAAGAATTTATATTCCACCTTATTTGAAACATGTTTCCGACACTTCCTTATTTCATTGACTACCAACAACTATTTTTTTCAATTTGCAAGTACTATTTTTTTTACCATGTATAACTCGAAACAAAAGACATCGTTACCCCAAAAAGAAATCTCCACCATCTCAAAATCCTTCACGCCAAAAGTACCGTACAAAGAAACACGTGAAATGAGGACCCGAGAAATGCGCTACTACAGAAGTTGAACATCTCAAAGAGAAACGAGCTAGCAACCATCCCAAGAATACAACCGGTAAGTAGAAAATAATTTTACATACATAGGCATAAGCGTACATACACTCAAATCCATCCAACATATACTATACAAGCATGTATTAACTCTCTTTCATGCAATCATACTTGAAAGTCCAGTGGTGTTGTGGCACATATATAATTATGTAGGCCTCCATAATTATACATGTTCCCTTTCACCAATGTACTCCCTCCTATGATGACACTTATAAGAAATTAATATTACACATAACACATAATCCAACAACTCACAAGCACATAACCACACAAGATAAGATCCAAAACCCCATGTATTAAAATAACATAGCCAATGCACGAAACACATAAACTCGTAGTCCAGCTGAACCAGCGTAGACAAAATTCAAAATGTATAAAGAACATGAAAACATAATTAAGCGAAATCCAACAATGACTAGCGTATACGACCATGGTTCAACCCGCACTAATCAAAACTCGTAAAGAAAATAACAGGTAGTTAAGTATGAACCATAGTAGTTCATAACCTAACAAATACTGCGAAAATAATATTCAAACACATCAATTACTATAAAATGCACACATACTCCTATGACGCCTATATGCAGGGACCCTTAAGCTATAGACTAGGCTACACGACTAGGCAACCTAATTCTCTATAACCATTGTTTCTGATACCATTCTGTCACACCTCACCATGGTGGAATATGGGGCGCGACGTATGGATATCATCACAACATAGCGTGTCTATAGAGATAACTATATGAAATAAGAAATGTCATAAAATGGAGACACAAAGTCATGCCAATATCTCATCAGACTCAGGAGTCTAGGTAAGTAGGTAACAGTCCTACCGCTTACCCAAGACAAACAAATAACATAACCAAACAAATATATGTGTGCCACAGTATCACTTATTAAAAGAACAAATAAAAACTAAGAAGGAAACGGGGATTCTCCTTCTATATGCATTCATAAGCTTCTCCAATCCTAGCCACTTATGTTCTCATGCTTAACCATAGTATCACCTGAAAGAGACACTAAAACACGTCAACATAAAGTTGGTGAGAGTCATAGGTTTAGACTCCAACGCTAAATCAATTACAAGCTGTGAATAACAATCATCAACAAAAGAACATATGGACAATGTGTTACAAATATGCATTAACAACTATTAATCAAGATTAATCATACCAAACCAATCCAAGGCTCCTACCTTGCCAAACAACATCATGGTACCATAGATGATCACACTATGTACCTATCCCAAGGCCACTACCTTGGCAAACCACAAGGCCACTACCTTGTCAAACCTCAAGGCCACTACCTTGTAAACCACAATAACTGAGACGGCACGTGTCCCCTGATCCAAATCATACACAATCAAAAATCACATAGCAGTTAATCACATAATGTACAAACAAGTCCATCTCAAATCACAAACATATTCACAGCATCAATTTAGAAAATAACTCAACACAGTGTCTCTTCCATCCCATCTGGAAGTCAAAATCGATAATAAACATGGAACTATGAAACTCACCTGATAGCTTCTTCACAAGTCCTCGCACTAGCAACAAGCTAACAAACCAAAAACATGAAATCAATACACGAACCAATCACTAAGATGGCTCATCAACCTATGATGGAAATCTAGTCTATTCCCGTATAATTACCTCATTGTTAAGCTCTAATCACCCCATTACCCTTCCTTAACAAGTCCCTAACTTGGTTAAGTTTAATAGCTATCCCGTTCATAATTTTACACAAAACAGTCCCAGTTTTAGGTCTCAAAACTTTAAGTCAAACGTCCACTTAAACATACCTATGGTTTCTGTAAAAGGAATATTCACACTTTTACATATGTTAGCTAACACCTCCCACTTGCCCTAACTTTAAAGCTACTGTTAAGGCCCAGATATATGTGTATATATTGCTACCTATCCAGAATTCACTGATTTTAAACGTATGAAAAGTTCATTACCATTAGAGGATCTTACCCTAAACCACAATCTTAGCCCAAGAGCAGATCCTTACTACAATATAAAAACCATCTCTCATGTTCGTGAGAACATCCCAATGCAACCCTAAGTACCCCAAACAACTCAAAACGTAAAAAGAAAACAGGCTGAATTCAAAACTGTTTTGACCTCCGACTGTTGTAACCTGTTTTTGACCCACTTCCCAACCTCCAATCTAGTTCTAGTTTCTTGTATTAGAAAGCCACTTCAAATAACTTTTCAGGGATACTTGGATCGTAAAATAAGAGTTTGTAGAACTCCCAATATGACCAAAACAATTGACTCAAAATTCTGCCCAGTTTTTAAAAACGGGTTTAACAAAATCAACCTCATTAATTAACCCTAATCCCTCTAATTACAAGCCCTAATTTATATGATCATCATATTATGATTATCACATCATTAATTTACTGATTTTATATGAACCCTAACCCTAATTCCATCATAAGAATGATTATAAAAACATAAAAACAATTAAATTAAAAAGGGATTAAAGACTTTACCTTTGATTTATGAAAACCCCCAAAATTATGAAGAACCCTAAAAACCTTCTATGTAACCCACGAATTTTTTAATATCTCCAGGGAATAATAATGAATTTGATTGTTATTAAAATAATATATAGGGTGTACATAAAATCCTAGTCCAAGAATAAGCCCACTTTCCTTTTTCTCCTCTTTTCCCTTTTTTTTTCTTTTCCAAACCGACCTAACCCCCTTAAATTCGTTTTTTTCATTATTTTTTTTTCTTTTTATTGTTAATTAATATCTTATTAATATTACCTTAATTTACCTTAATTTATTTCAGCCCCTAAAGCTTCCAAAACCCCAAAACCGTGAAACTAGTCAAAATTACGCGTTTTACCGTAAAAGACGTAAAATATACACTTTTATAAAAAATCTCAAATTTTGAAAGAAACTTTATAACTAAGTCCTAAATGAATTAAAACCATCCCGAAAAATATTCATATGGATAATTACCTCACCCGAGACCTCTAAATGCTAAACCGTAAATCCTAAAAAAATACTATTACTATAATACTTATACGTATACGTAAACACCACAATATCACCATTTTCATTTCATAGTCACCACTTGTGAGCTCATGAACATGAAATAACCGTTCCTCGATTTACTTATGAGTACTCTATACTCATAAACGATAACCACACCAACCTCGTTCACACAAAATAAACACGTAAACACACAATTCAAGTAAGCACACATAAAATAACCTAAAAGTAAGACCAAGTGACAAACCCAAAACCACGGTTGTCACAGATACTAAGCTTGAAAAACCATCAATCTTGGGGAAACCGCCTACAAATCAGTCCGCTAGACAATCGACTGCATTTAGATACGAGCGACCACAATCCTCGAGACCACGGTTTGCCTCCCAAGTTGATATGGTTCGTATTTCTAGAACAGTCACTCCACCAACTAGGCCTAATGTGACTAAATCAGCTTTAGCAAGACCTAATCACATGATTGCCTCTAGTTTCTCTACGAATACAAAGAACACGTCTAGAACTAGTTCAAATGACGTTCGCCATAAATTTGGTCTGAGGGAAGCTAAGCAAAAGACACAAGTAAGAGATAGGAATTTTAAACCTAGTCAGATGCCTTCTATATTACCCGATACTGCTAACCGTAGCATGTCATATCCTACGAGCATCAATCAACACCTAGGAATTCTAGATCTTACTCGGACATTAAATATGCTACTTGTAAAACATGTAGGAAATGTGTCTTTAAGGCAAATCATGACTTTTGTGTCAAGAAATACCTTCATGAGGTGAACTACCATGCTAGAATTAAATCCCAGTGGCTAGCTAAAATCAAACCCATTGGTAAAGTCTGGCGCCCCACTGGTAGAACTTTAACTCTTGTAGGAAACGAGTGCCCTTTAACTAGGATAGTCTCCGATTCTACTAAGACTAATAGGGAGGAAACTGAAAAGGATGATACATCACTTAAGCCTGAACTTAAGGTTTTCTATAATAGGAAACGTTTCCCAGTTAAGACAAGTGATCCATCTCCTTAGGTTGCCACTGGCACAAGAAAAGACAAATGTGAACCCCCGCATGGTTCTAAAATAGATATCGCTAACCCATATAAAAGCATGCAGACTTCTAATGAGAATGCAGGTACCAAAGTCAATGTTCAACAAGAACAAACCAGTACAATCTTTGTATACCGTACAACTAAGGACACTCTCAGAGTTTGGTTGCTAAAGAAGCTGATATCTAAGAAACAAGTGTCTCAGGGGATTTGCGGTTAAGCTCGTGTATATGGCTCATAGTCAAATCACAGTCTGTGACGCGATCTTCAAATAAAGGAAAGTTTATCGCCGATGATAAACTTATCCTCACAAACGAGAAATTAAATTTTCTCGGACACGAGCTTACATTAAAACTATTCAACGGTTTTAAGTTCGTGTATATGGCTCCTCGTTAAATGACAAACGATGACCCGAATTTCAAAGAAAGGGAATTTCATCTATTCAACGATAACTTACCCTTAAAACGAGAAATTAAGTTTTCTCGGACACGAGCTATTATTAAAACTATTTAAAAGTTTTTAAGCTCGTGTATGTGGCTCACAGTCAAATCACAGTGTGTGACCCGAACTTCAAAATAAAGGAAAGTTTATCGCTGATGATAAACTTATCCTCAAACAAGAAATTAAATTTTCTCGGACACGAGCTTACATTAAAACTATTCAAAGGTTTTAAGCTCGTGTATATGGTTCATCATTAAATATCAGATGATGACCCGATCTTCAAATAAAGGAAAGTTTACCGCCGATGATAAACTTATCCTCATTAACGAGAAATTAAATTTTCTCAGACACGAGCTTACACTAAAACTATTCAAAGGTTTTAAGCTCGTGTATATGGTTCATCATTAAATATCAGATGATGACCCGATCTTCAAAGAAAGGAAAGTTTATCGCCGATGATAAACTTATCCTCATTAACGAGAAATTAAATATTCTCGGACACGAGCTTACATTAAAACTATTCAAAGCTTTTAAGCTCGTGTATATGGTTCATCATTAAATATCAGACGATGACCCGATCTTCAAAGAAAGGAAAGTTTATCGCCGATGATAAACTTATCCTCATTAACGAGAAATTAAATTTTCTCGGGCACGAGCTTACATTAAAACTATTCAAAGGTTTTAAGCTCGTGTAAATGGCGTATAATCACATTTTAGATTATGCCTCGGACTTCAAAGAAAGGAAAGTTTATCGCCGATGATAAACTTATCCTTACAACGAGAAATTAATTTTTCTTGGGCATGAGCTAATATTAAAAACATTCGAATTTTTTAAGTTCATGCACAATGACTTACAGTTAAATATCAGACTGTAACTCGGACTTCAATTTTAGGAAAGCTTATCTTTAATGATAACTTATCCTCTTAATAGGAAATTCATTTTTCTCGGTCATGAGCTTGTATTAAAACATTCCAAGTTTTAAGCTCAGAAAGGAAAGTGTATCTTTTAAATAACATAACTTTTCTTCATAACGAGAAATTCATCTTTCTCGGTCATGAGCTTTCCTTAAAACATTCAAAAGTTTTCAAGCTCATGAACACGACTTCTAAGTAAATGTCAACTTAGGACTCGTTCTTTAGTTAAAAGGAAAGTTTATCGCCGATGATAAACTTATCCTCACAACGGGAAGTTTACAACTTCTCGGACTTGAGCTAAGATATTCAAAATTTTAAGCTCAAGTAATAGGTTTTCAAAATGTTGAACATAATTTTTCAAGAATTTTTCAAAAGGTTTTTTCTAAATCTTTCAAAATCGTTTGTTCAAAATGTTTTGATAAAAAGAGCATGTCTTCTGGAATCGATAATATTTATGATCCTAGAAATGTCGTTCAATAATGACACGGGGTTGTAAATAAAGTTCGAGCAGAAGTTTAAAATGTTTTAAAACATGATCAAAATGGTTTGCTATTATTTCAGATAGTAACCCGTTTTTCATTTTAAAGTCAAGCATTTCACCAGAAAGATTTGACTCAACAATGGGAATTAATTTTCTCGGGCATGGTTTATTTTATAACCATGTAAGGGATTGTGTTTACGTAATAACACAATCTAACATGAATTCATGTACGACATCAGTGCATTTATTTGTTAAAACAAGAGAAATCTTTTTTTATGAAGTTATCATCACCACCAATCATAGCAATCTACAATTGATATCTACATACTCGACGGTGCGACTACTCAACGGCGGCTAAAACTCTTTCAATAGAACACGGGCAACAATTGAGGGGGAGCAATTGTCCAGCATTCAGAATTTTTGATGCCGAAAGTGCCAAGTTCACAAGTTGGTGTCAAGACAACGATATCAATCGTACACATAGTGTCAAGCGATAACTTCAGACGTGACGAGGCGACCAACATTCGTGAACAAGAACCATGTGATTCTATCATATGATGTTCTCCATCATTCTGGTCCAACCTCGTAATTTACGTTTCAAGTACACCCTCATTAATTTGAGGGGGAGCTTATGTAAATCATGAAAATAATTAGATTTGCATTTTTCTTCCCAAATTTTCTTAAAATGCTATTAAATCAATTGATATTAAAAATATTGATTGGGTTAATATTTTTAATATGGGGGAGAAAATGTGATTTAATATGGTAAATGATTAATAAAAAATGGTTTGACTTAACGTGATGGCTCATCCTGACATGTGCGAAATGTTTTCGAATATCGTGGCATATGTTAAGGGGAGCGAAATGGATTTGCACTTCAAAATGGATTTCATGGTGATTTATACTTACCCACAACCCATTTATTTCACGACGATGAAGATTGTGGTGACATAAGGATGATATGATAGGTTAAGTCCAATGATTCTTCCAAAACTAGAGGAATCTTCCCAAGGACATTCCATAGCTAGAAATAGTAGTCCTTAGGAAATATGGAGAAAGATTATGAACATAATGCCGACCAAGTACTTAAGTTAGCACAGGAACAATCACAACAAGGTGCTAGTTATGACGTATTGGTAATCATTGAAGGGGTTGAAGAATGAAAAAGAATTGTAAAGATAAAGGGTCTAAATAAAGAAGCCCTCCTTACAACCTTAGGCAGAAACTGGGTCAATACATATGTTATTGAGATCATATTTTAATGATTCTTGGTATTGAAGATAGACATCATGGACCCAGTGATACAATGCACAACCCATCCCAGCTAACTCAGATATCTCTTAAACGATATTTGTTTAAATCACACGGAGACAACACATTATCTATTGATTTATTCACTGCGAATAAATTGGTATTAAAATGGTGGCAATCCTCTCCAACATCCGATCACTAAAATCCAAAATGCACGATCAAGTCTAGAGCCATTTGAGATCATTAAATATCTCATTAGGACACACTTTCATAATTCCTTGCTTCTTCACACACTGTGAAAAGTAAGAAAGATCTTAAGAGTCCTTTGCAAAATCTTCATGATCTTGCCTGAACATCCGAGTAATATGAAAGTATTTACAATGAAGATGGAAATCCTTCTTGAGAGAATTTCAAAAAGCTCATGGTAGGTGACGTGTGCGATTCTTTATGAATCAGGCTTGTGATAACTAGAAAGCAACAATGGTTTAATTCTTAACTGAACTTAAACACGTTCCAGGCCTTTACGCAATATCTAAGTGATCTTGCCAGAACACTCAGAGTGACATTCTATAGTGTTCACAGTGATAAGTGGAAATCCTTCTAGTGTTAATATCAAACAACACTTGGTAGGTAACTTGCAAGATTCTATAAAAATCAAGCTCGTGACAACTGGAAAACAACGATGGTGCGATTCTTTAGTGAATCAAACTTGTTCCAGGAATCGGATTTGACGGCTTCAATCATTCGGATAATTTTATCTAAATGATTCACTATTTACGTTCGCAGTCAGCTTTGGACGGTCGAGTAAAGAGAACGGGTTTACCCGCGAAATCTTGTCGAGGAGATTCTTAATTGAAACTACCTGCCACAAGTACGATATTTAATATCGTCCAACGGTCTTCACCGGCCAGAGGTAAAATGCTACCGAATTAGAATGAAAGGTTCAAGGCTATTTTATCCGTATATATGTTTTGTTGCTAACTGTCTTATGCAGCGTAACAAGAAGGTGGCATTGCGGTGTACAATCTAGAAGAAGTCGTCAACACATGCTTATACTGTATGCACTTAATACTTTAACAAATTAAAGAAAGCCTAAAAGTCAAGTCTTCCGCTGTATCAAACTCTGAAGCTTTCAAGAATTTATAAAGGTGTAAGTATGTGGAACATGAAGTCACAAGGAGGCAAATTTCACAAGTGATGAATGCACAAGATCAAGGTAAGGAAACATGCTCAAGACTAAAGTCAAAGATCTCATCAACATATTCATAAGAACAAGATCGAAGACTCAAGCATAGTATGTTAGGTTTAAGATTTTGTAAAATGGTGTGACCTCCCTTCGGGGGAGATTGTTAGAAATACGTTTTTCCAAAGAAAGTCTCGGTCACGTCATTGTTAGCATAGATCACGAGCTATATACTATTTAGGACATTGTAACTTAGAGTGACCTCCCTTAGGGGGAGATTGTTAGAAATACTTTTTACGTATTTAGAAAGGATCGGTCACTCCAACGATATATACGTAGATTGGACTCGTGATCTAGTCATGTAAGTATAACCCATAAAGCCCACATGTAGGGTGGGATATATATACCCTTCCTAGCATGTTTGGAAGGGTAGTTGTCCATTCCCATTTCACTTAATCATTCTTTCTTTCTCTCATTCTTTCATTTCTCTCTCTAACCTTCTCTCTCTAGTTCTTCATCTTCCTCCCTCTATTTAGATCATAACAATACATTAACAATCATAAGAATTTGTGGACCTACAAAAGTTATTAATTAATAATATAGCAAATTTTGAAATATGATTATTAATTAATAATAAAACATAATTTTATAATAATAAGACTTTACTATCAACTTAGGCCATGGTTTAAAATGTAATTAATTATTATATATACTTTGTCATAGTTTTATAATTAATTATAAATTAGTATTTCATGGATTACAATTATTTATAAATAAAGTCTTTAACTTGATAATAATTATTACTTATAAATAATAATTAGTCCAGGTTAAATAAGTCGAATTAATGAGTCGTAACATAAGCTGATTAATAAATCATGATCAATTTCCTCAATAATTAATGTAGTTAATTATTTTTATAAGCCTAAAACAATAAGCCAAAATATAATCCCAAACACTTCTTGGTCATCTCGGTATATCCGAGTCAAACACACACTGATAATGACCTAAATATACATATTCAACCCGTTATTATTATGCCACTTTGTATTATAAATAATAATTTTTGATACTTAATATATTACGTTTTACATGCAGGTATAAAGTTTAAAGGAGCAAAGTGAAGAAACATAAAGAAGAGTCCTTGAAGTGCAGATAAACAAACCTATTATGAGAAGATTCTGGAACGCATGAAAGTGCGGCGCACAATCTCATAAGTGTGGCGCACATTTCCCACCTCCAAAGTGCGGCGCACTTTTGGAGAAGTGCGGCGCGTATTGTAACACCCCACTTTGATAAGTGGACCATTACATGATAATTATGACATGTCATCAAAGCATGCAAGATAATATGTCCTAAAACATACATGAACAAAGGGAAAACCAGAATTAAACATTGGTTCCCAAACATAAGCCCAAAACATGCATAAACCAAATGAAGTGCAAAAGGAAAAGTAGTATAAGGTAGCTCCCATCCTATGCATGTCCTTTAAATGCTCAAGTCTGACCTTTGGTACCCGCCGTATGTGACATGGAAAGAAATACGGCTGAGCAATACGCTCAGTGAACGGATATATAAGATGATATGAATAACTGAAACATAAGTAAAACATGAAAGTGCAACGGAAAATGCAAGTCCTTGAAAACCCGGAATCATGTCTATAACTGGTTTATATCTGAAAAGTCTGATGTTTATATTTATACTGATAAGTCTGCTGTTAAATCGTGAAACTGTAGTTTAAATACCAAAGAGCTCATATAGGTCATGAAATATATCAACGTGCATAAATACATATAGGGGTGACCTCGTCATGCAATTAGAGGGGTTGTGATGAGATGGCATTTATACCTGATCTCATCGTTCTTTTTGGGCTTTTAAATGCATAAAATACCATATTATGTGCTTGTATTTGTTACTTGTGTATTTTAGGTATGGATATCATGAAAAAGATAAAAGATCACAAGAAACAAGCAAAAATGAACACGAGAAACGAAGCCGCACAATGAACCGGGCCCAAGTTATGATTTTCCAAGAAAAAGTCCTTGAAGATTTGAAGATATATAAGAAAGGTCCTTCATCATTGAAGAATTTACACTTAATACCCTTGTATACTCATAATTACAAGTTTGGTCCCTTAAGTTTGTCAAAATTTCAAAAGAGCCCCTCATCTTTGAAGAATTGGCAAGTTGTTCCACACAAAATGAAGACTTGTCAATATTAGTCCTCCTCAAAGTCAAACATACCATGAAGACCTTCAAGATACAAGAAAGAACAAGTTTGGTCCTTCAAATATCAAGAAATGACAAAAATAGTCCTTTAAATATCTTTTGGAAAGTTTTTGGGGCAAAAGTGTAAAAAGTAAAACTTGGTTAACAAAGGAAATGTAGTTTCGAGTTGCAAAGTTGTAAATGAAGAGAAGATAGAAGATTGAGGGTGTAATCTGCCAAGACATAATACTTACCTTAACCAACCACATGCTGCCACCTAACCCCACTCACTCTCTCCACCAATCAGCTTTCACCATCCCTCCACATCACCATCCACTAAAACTGATTAATATTTATTAATCACGTTTAAACATTTGGCGCCGAAAAACTTTTACTAAACCCACCTTAGATAAAAAAACCTGTGTTCATCAGCCAAGAACACAAATTGGGTAAATTTGATTAAGCAAGAATTAATCCCTAAGCCACTCCAGATTTAAGATTGAACATGTGTTTATACAAACCCAAACCTCACTTTGGTCCCCCCTTCACCCAAAAGTGCTACACGTGGCTCCCCTGCACCACTCCTTATTCGTCTTCTACAAGAAGCCAAAACCAAAGCCTCCATCTAACGAACAAGATCATTCCCATGGTCCCTACATGACATTGGACGCCTAAGATCATTTTACAACAACTCACCATCAGCAAAACGCCAAGGATTCTTCACATGATAGCCAAAATTCAAAATTAACAACGGCATACTTGGAACTTCAGTAGCTAGGGTTTTATTGTTTCCTTAGCATTCTAGAACTATTGTAAGGTCTATATAAGGCCATTAGTTGAGTAGCTTAGTTCTTGTTCTCAGTTTATACTTTGTCAAGCCTTGGAAAGCCCTTTTTCAGTGAATGAAAGTTGTGGTATTGTGTTGTGATTAAAAGCCGAGTTCCATTATCTTGTTATTGTTATAAGTAGTTGATTGTCACGTTTTTGTACTTAATCAAAACCTTGAACAAGTCCAAAAGCTATCCTATAAGCCTGTGAATCCCTTGTTCTTTGTGGATAAAGAAATTAGTTTGGCTTGGATAGGGATTGTTCATTGAGGTGTTTAGTTAAGTGACATAAGTCACATTCAGTTGGCTTATACAATTTGAAAGTGTGTTACAAAGTTTCTAACAAAAATTTGTCTAAGTTGTTTGCTAAGTGCTTATGGTTTAATAGCTTGCTTATTTGATCTTAAGGGTGATCATAACCTCCTAATCTAGACTGATTAAGGGGTAGTGAGGCCTTAAGGTAGGATTCAAGCCTTGTGGGAACCTAAGTCTTGCAAAGACTTGGTCTTTTGTCACCATATTTCAGTTTACTTGTGCTAACCTAGGTTCAAGCCTTTGGCTGTGCCTTTTTCTTGTTCTTAGCAGTGGAAAGCTGGTTCTTGTTAAGCTAGCACCTCAACTCATTTGTTCCAAAGTGTGGATGTACATTTTGGAGGTTTGAATACTCAATCCTCATTTTTCTGATTAAGTTTTGTATGATATGTGATTTGGAGTTCTAAGCTTGAAAGTTGTAATCTTTGTGCTTGAATCTGTCACTTAGGTCTATAGAAACTTAAATCAGTCATATAATTACATCCTTAAAGGTTAAAATCAAAAGTACTTTGAAATCAGTGATTTAAAGGGTTGTTTGGTTTTGCCTGTTGCTAGGTCTTAAGGCCTTTGGCCTTTGGTTCTAGTGTTCTTGTCTCATTTGTGTGGTCATATTAAGTGCTATTTGGTGTATGCTAAGTCTTGAAAGCAGATAACAAAGAATTTGCATGATAACCACTTTTTCACTTAAAAATAGGTCAAACACATCAGAAGGTTTGATTTGCTTGTTTGATTGATTTGAAGTCTGAAATTGTGTTTTCTTATAGTTTTTGTTGCTATTCATCTCTGCATAACCTGTTTTTTTAATATTGGTGGCTTATTGAAAAAGTTCTGGCTTATTGAATCTTAATATTTGGTCAAGTATATCAGTATATGCATGTTATGTGATTTTGATGTTCTTGGACTGAATTGTGTTGGTTATTGCTTGTAACTTGTTCATTGTTGCCTGTTTGTTGTGTGTGAAGTATTTTCAGTTTATTTCATCAGCCCATAAGCTCACTGGCTTATTGGCCTATTTTGTACCAAAACCAAAATCATTTGGCTAACTGGCCTCATTGATTCAAACGATTCACCCTTGAATCCTTCACAAAAAGTGCTCAATACAAGCTCATAAACAAGCCCTGTTAATTTGGAAACATTTGGGATACTTTGACTTTTGGTCAAATAAGCTTAATTTTGCTTATTTTTCAGTTTAGCTTATTGGCGTGTGCAACAACTTATATTTTGTGATAGATCTCATTTCCTCAACTTTTAAGCAATATTAGAAGTTTGTATCTCAGTTGGTTAAGCTTTTACTTGAAAAGTAGCTTATTTTGCTTTTTTAGAGTGCTTATTTGCTTATAAAACTTAATTGACTTGGCTTTTTGGAAATTTTATCATTGATTATTCTTAGTTAAGCCATTTAGAACATTTTTCAAAAAGAATCCGCTCTTGAATAAGCCTAGAACTCGAAAACAACTATTTTGTCGTTTTGTGTAGAGAGCTTTTGCTTATTTCAGGCTTATTTATTAAGCTTTTTCAAAATTTCTTTTACAATCTGCTTTAGAATCACAAGAGAAGAACGTGTGTCAATTTTCAGCTTATGGCATTAGCTTATGGCTTAATGGGCTTATTGTACCATTAAGAATAAGCTGAGTGCTTATTAAGCTGTGATAAGCCCACTTTCAGCTTTTGGGCCTTTAGAGTTTTTTGTTCAAAATCTGATTTTAAGATAGACTAGAACTTTTCAGCTTATTTGGTTGACTTTTTGCTTATTGGGCCAAAAATCCCATTAAGCTTGGACTGTTTTCCCTTTTGGGCCATTTGGAGGCCCAATAGGGGTATTTAAGTAATTTCACTTTAATTTTCTGATTATTTAGGTTAAAATAAACTAGTTTCCAAGTTTTTAAATTTTTTATAAATTTTGAATTTTTAATATTATTTTAATATTTATTTTTACTTTTAGTTCATTTTAATTAGTTTTAATTAGTTTTAAATTTTGCAAAAATACTTTTAAGTTTAATTAAGTTATTTTGGAGTTTTACGAATTGAATAATCTTTATTTGGGCTTTTTATTAATTAAATTGATTTTAGGGCTTTAATTAGCATTAAAAAATTAATTATTACTTAAATAAAAGGTTTGAAAAAGTTTTGATTATTTGTAAACTCTAATTACATTTTTAGGAATTTTAGGTAATTTTTTGAGTAAAATTTTATTTTGTCACTATTCACGGTTTTACGTTTTTTACGTCTTAGTGTAATTTTCACCATAATCCGTCATTTTCTTTTCCCCTCTTTCTTTCATCAATATTAATCCAAAATCATACAAATTAAACACACACATTAGTCCCCCTTGGTGAACGAACTTAATTTGGGTCATTAGTGCATAATTTTCCTAAGTTGTGTATTAAATACTTACCATATATTCGTTGTTTTCCTAAACACGTACTTTTACCACAATCAGGTTGCCTCTAATTATACTTGTTTGAGTGGAGGGATCAGCTCCATGTGATGGATGTAGAGCACACACCACAGTCACCGTGTAAATCTTATAAACATTTACTAGGATACACCCATTCGCCCCACATGATAATAATAATAATGGCCAACATGAAACGTGAAGGGACGCCGCTAGCAATCACTCTCATCGCGGAAGACTCATAACACCGGTGCCTCAAGTGTTATGGTTATGGTACCTCCATAACTAGGTGAAACATGGCATGCGTTATATAGCTCAGGCAATTTAATATCTGGCATGTTAATTACTTGTAAAGTTTAATACATGTAAAACTATTAGGAAAATAGATGGCAGCAAAATGGAAATGCTAATCATGCATAGTAAAGGAATGTCCATAGTGAAGGACGAAATATTAATAAGTGTGAAAACACTTATCCTTTTACCACTTAATTATAATAATAACCAAGCCAAAATGTGCATTTAATGTCGTAAATGTCATAATTATGCGTGGTTTGTGTTTTTATTGTGTTTTAGGACCAAAATGTGAAAAGGGAAGAAAACACGGTCTTTCACAGAAAAAGACAAAAGACGAAGTCAAAAGATCAAGAGTCCAAAAAGAACGGAAGTCCAAGGCCTATTCTGAAGATTTATCGAAGAAAAAGTCTAAAGACGGAAGTTTAACGAAGTCGAAGAACCAAGTCTAATTAATGAAGAAATTAGAAGGCGAGTTCATTTTATTTAACGACAAATCCCGAGACAAAGTCGAGAATGACGAGTTTATTGTCAAAGACGAAAAGACAAGATGAAGAAAGAAAGAAAGAAGCACAACACTCCTCTCCCCTATAAATAGAATCCTTAACCTCATTTGTGAGGTGTTGGCTATTTGACACATAGTTCTTCCACCATTTATTTTCATGTCATTTAGTTTCTTGCCAATTTAAATTCCTTGTCTTGCACCTTAAATTTGTAAGTTTTAATCTTTACTTTTAATTGTCGAATCTTTTCCTTTAATCAAGATTTTCATTATCCATCTTATTCTACTTTTCTTTTTTTTGATTTTGATCTTGATTTAGATTAAGTATGCATTTTGCTTAATCTTATTGCTTATTTGATTAAAAAGTTTATCTTTTTATTCCTATGTAAGTTTTTATACGATTTAAGCTTTAAGCTTGTTATGCTTTTTGGCTTATTTTGTATCTAGCTTATTGTCTTTTAAGTTTTCTTAAAAGTTTAGTCTTTTTAAACTTTGTTTCTTTAGTGTTTTAAAAGTTATCAAATTTGTGCATATTTAGATTTGGTTTTCGTAAAAGTTAAATCTTTTAAAAAGTTTATTTTATAAATTTTGCTTATTTAGTGTTTTGATAAGTTTTGCATTCGTAGCTTATTTTGTTCTTCTTATTGTTGTTTTGGTTAAGTTTTTGATAAGTGCTTATTCGGGTTTATGCTTATTTTTACTCCATCCAAATATTGTGATCTTTCCATCACAACATCATTAGGGTTTTGACATTGTGATAGCTTATTGTGACAGCTCTTTCCGATAGCTTTATTGCGATCACAATAACCCTAGGGGTTCTACTTTGCGATCGAAGTGTTATAATATTCCCTTATTTTGATCGAGGATTGCGATTTCCCCTGGCATCGTGGATTGCGATCGGGATTTAAGGTATATTGCGACGAAATGTTGCCCAAATTTTGACAGTCATATTGTGATAGTTTTCATATTGTGATAGTTTTTATCTTGTGATAGTTTTCATATTGTGATAGTTTTCATATTGTGATAGTTTTTTCATATTGTGATATGTAGAAACTAGAAGGGGGGTTGAATAGTTTCTCTTCGATTGGTGACCAAATTAAAATTACTTTCAATTTGGTTTGTATCAAAACTATTTTTTACTTGAGGCTAAGTTGCATAATGATTAGGTTCAATTCAAATGCACTAGCAAAGATAATAGGTAAGTGTAATGATAATGAAATAAGTAAAGAGTAAGGAAGGAGACAACCTAGTGGGAAGACACCAAGATTTATAGTGGTTCGACAACGAGGCTCTATCCTCGTTTCTACTCCACTCCTCGAGTACACCTACTCGAGATTTCCACTATATCCACAAGCTCCCTTCTCGGCGGAGAAAACCTTACATCGTTGCTTACATTATTTTCCGACACTAAGCTAAATGTCGAGACCTAATCTTTAGCTAGGACCAATCTACACAACGTTGCCTACTTCACAATTTAACGACACAAGGCTAGATGTCAAGTTCTAATCTTAAGGTAAAACCAATATTCACGACGTTGCCTACTTCACCATTTTACGACACAAGGCTAGATGTCGAGTTCTAATCGAAAGCTAGAACCAATCTTCACGACTCTTCACTTTGAAGCTAAGTGAGAACTTCACACAACACAACTACTAGTCACTTTATAGTTTAGTGAGAACTCACAAGACACAACCACATCACTTTATAGTTTAGTGAGAACTCCTAATAAAATCTATTACAACTCAACTAGACTTATCCATGTACACACATGTATCTTGGATTTACACAACACAAATCCAAGCAAACACATATGCAATGGATGTACACAACAAATCCAAGTATCCACAAATAACTTGGATGAACACAACTAGTCCAAGTATTCATAAATACATTGGATTGACCTAAAACAAAAAGGGTATCATGATGAATATGACTAGCTCATAGATTCATCTTTATCACAACACTAGTGAGTGAGTGATCTTCTCACTGGACAAGGTAAAGGAGGGGATCAAGAGGATAATCACATGTAAACATCCTTAACAATTTAAGTGATCATTTACTAATGATTATGCTATAGAAAATAGAAAGAGGGCTGAGAAAAACGTCCAAGAGGCTTACTGGAAAATGAGATTTGACCCACTATTTAAAGGAGACAAAGTATAACGGATCTATAACGGCTAGTTGTGCGCGGTACCTTATCTCACCCCGCGGTTCCATATCGCTAAGGAACCGCGTAGGTACTTAAGGTACCGCCACTAGACTACGCTCCGTTTTTTGTCTTCTAGTGGGGTGGGAATATCTGAGGTATTTGAAAACTTCAAAGGATATTCTAACAGCATTTGGAATATGCTATTTTCAAATTTTCATTTTCCATTTTAATAAAACATTTTCTAAAAAAGAAAGTTTATTAAAAAGTCTTTTGTCATATTAACAAAAGTGAGTTTTAAGGATAATCATTTTGATGATCACTAAGTATGATTAAGAAAGGTTAGTGATATGATTATTACCTTGATGATAGTGTTAGTTAAATAATTCATTTTGTGTTTTACACTAAATGTGTTGTATGGTTTGTTGTGATCAAAACTAAGAAAGATTAGTTAACACTAATAATGTTTTTAGGCATCACTTGCATTAACAATCTCCCCCTTTTTGATTACGACAAACAATAAACTCATTTACGTAGAAACACAAAATATGGAATTATTACCTAGTTTATCACTATCATTTCTCCCCCTTTGTCGTAGCAAAAAGGTTAGCACAAGTCTTTGAAGAACATCGAACTTTGCTAGTAGCTCCCCCTTGGTGGTTGCTCCCCCTTGCTTGGGGCACCAAGTTTGTGAGCTAAGGTGACATGCTACACAAAGGTTAGTAGAAAGGAAAGAAACACCAATGTATATATGATCACTACCTACTAAGTAACTTGAGAGGGAGAGAGAGAAGAAATCTCAAATTAGAAGCAAGTATTTTGGTAAGTGTGTCCAAAGAGGTAATTGACAAAATCAAGCTTCAATCCGATGAAGATGATAAGCTTGTCAATGGGTTAAAGTTTAGAATTGATGGAATCACCCATAATCAATTGTAAAAATTAACCATGATCAACTCAAAATAGAACTAATGAAATAACACACAAACAACACAAAGGTTACATAAAAGAAAAAGACACAACAAAGAAGATAGTCATACACACAATATGAGTATCTAAAAGCAATAAATATGGAAAATAAACCACTAAGCATAAGCTAGTCTAATAGTGATATTTTCCAAGATTGCTAAAAAAATAAAAGACTAAAAAGATGACGATGCATCATTCGAAGTTTTGTCCACCGGAACGAAAACTTGAATAGGAGGTCGAGTGAGGAGGAATTCAAGAAAATTTAACTTCTCATACACATGAGCAAGTTCAATTTGTTGAAATCGACAACAAGCACACGAGGATCCATGATGCAACACAAAATCGTTTGATGGGGGTATGGCATCAAACTTAGGGTTTGGAGGTGGTGGGGTAATTGTTTGGGAAAGTTTTCACAATGCCTTGTGAGGTTTGGGAAGGTTGAAAGGTCATTGAGTTGAGGGGTGTTGAAGGATTGTGGTGGTGGGGGAACATTTTCTTTAACTCCGGTGATGGGGTTTATGGTATAAGTCTCATTCCTATACTTGATTGGAGAGAAGGTAGGGTTTATGGGTGGTTTGGACGAAGATGGTTCATTCTTCTTAACCCAAATAGGTCGAACCGAGATTTTCGGTTTCTTTGAAAGCTTTGGGTGAGTGGGGTTGTGACAAAGAAATGTCAAGGTTAGGAATGTAGGAGTTAGGCATTGTGAGAGTGTGAGAATGAAATCTCAAGGTTGTGTGAGAATGAATTCTCAAGGTTGGGAAGGTGTGAGAATGAAATCTCAAGGTTGTGTGAGAGTGAATTCTCAAGGTTGGGAAGGTGTGAGAATGAAATCTCAAGGTTGGGGTATAAGTAAAATGTAATCAAGGTAAGAATTTGAATACAAAATGTGAAGTGTCAAGGAATGTTTAGTCAATTTGAGTAAACAGGGAATCTTCACAGGGTATAGGGTTTTAAAAGTTTTGACCAAAAATTCGTCAAAAACTAATTTCTGCCCGCGGTACCTTAAAGGGACCGGCGGTTCCTTAGCACATAAGGAACCGCGCGACTTTATTGAGCCGCGTCCAGTGGACATGAAACCATGTTTTTCCAGGTTTTTAGGAAAAACTAAGACTTTTTCAAAAAGTTGCAAATCTTGGAATTTCACCTCTATTAGCACCAAATTATGCTAGGGTTGCATAAAGCAACACATTCACAAAGAATGTCTTGACAAAGGGTGACAAAATAATTTAGATATCATTTTGAACCAATTTTAGTCAAGTTTTTAGAGGTTGTGATAGATTTAGGTTCAATTTTAATTTCAAATTAAAGTTGATTAATGTGCACATAAGGATAGAAACACACAAAGCTAAATCCATAGATCAACAACATGAAACATTCATGCAGGAAGCAAGTACAATGACAAAAAAACTAACTAATACATAGCTAGCTTAACATTAAATCTAGATAAGTAGTTTTCTTTGGCTTGGTTTTGTTGAAAACTCTTATTAAGAAAACTCCATCATTCATCTCCTAGGAGGAGGTATGGAGAACAAGGCAAGCAAGAAATCTTGCAACCTCCTATGTAGTCCATACATATCCATCCTAAGGTTATGGATGATGTAGTGGTTGTAAAGACAACATGGACAACTAGGACCATGTGTTTGTTGAAACCCATAGTATGGATCACCCAAAAGGAGGGAAAGTGGAACACCTAAAATTGGAATGTTTGAGTTGGGTGGAGGTAGAGGAGGAAAGTTCTCCAAGGGTGATGTGGGTGAGAGTGGAGGCATGTTCCCTAAAGGGTAAATGGGTGAGTGTGGAGGTAAATTCTCCAAGGTTGGTGAAATGGGTGAGTTATGAGGGGTAAATGGTGAAGTCGCCAAAGTGTCATCAAAGTCATTCACAAAAGGAATGCTTTGGATTGGTTGGGGTTGTGTGGTCACATCCAAGGGTGCACTTGGAGTGAAGAGTAAAGAGAGCTCATTCATTCTTGAGTTGAATGAAGAGGAGGTAGAACCAATTGAGTGGTTAGTACCATGGGTGGATGATGTCTTGCATGGTGCAAGAGGTGGGGAAGGTGATGAAGAAATGAGGATAGGAACCATCTCATTCTTAGGTGTGTGGAAAGGTGAGGAGTTAGGCTTGGCTACCTTAATCCTTATTTTGAGTGTTTTCCTTGGGGTGGAGGTCTTGGAAGTGTTTGAGGTTTTGGTACACACCATGGTTGTTTAGAGTTAAGGGAGGTATGTTTGATGTGTGAAGAACATGGCAAACAAGGTGGGTTTAAATGGGTGAGGAGATGATCCAAACTAGTAATGGGTTAAAATCATTTTAGGTGAATAATGAATTTAGGTAAGCTAGTTAAGGAAATGTGCAGTTTATTACAGAAAATCATGCAGTTTTTACACAGAATTGAGAAAACAGTGTAAAGCAAAGATGTTGTCGTGCACAGTGGCCAGCGGTTCCTTATCTAGGACCGGTGGTACCTTATCGATAAGGATCCGCGGGTCGATATGGAACCGCGACCAGAGGGCTTTCAAAAGTTTCCCATCCCAGTTTTTGATAAACCCAGATTTTTACCAAAAGATTCACAAGCCAAAGTTAACTACAGATCATAATCTAATAAGCTAACTATCATAAGGCATGCACAAAGCTATGTAAATCACAAACATCATTGCATAAGCAATAATTAGGATCAACATAAATAATAATCCAAACATGTAGTAATAAGTTAATACACATCCAAGATAAAATAAAATTGTTCAACATTACATGTTTACCAACATGTATTCTTTGAAATACTTCAAAGCTTTCACCTTCTCTTATTGCCCAATCCCTTGATCATATTCCCCAAGAACTTGAAACCCTTCCTTGACTCAACCCGGTGTTCATGCAATTCACCTCTAGTCCTAAGGTTTTCACGGTAAAGATGCTCCATGTTAAGATCTTCCGGTACTTCACTAGAGGAGTAATGAGGTGGGGGAGCTAGGTCTTCAAATTCATCCTCGAATGGGCTTGATGATGGATAGTAATTACTCGAAGAGTGGAAATGAAAACTAGTACCGACGCCATCACCATCACTTGTTGGCATATCGGTGTCCTCATAATCCGGCTCTTGATGATTGGATTTTCGTGAACCTCGGTCACTTCTAGGCTTTCGTTTATATACCTCTTGAATAGGTAACATAACCCGTTGAACCGGGTGAAAGCGAGAAAGATCGAGATGAGGAAAATCTTCACCAACCCTTCTAAAAAGGCGAGTAAGAAGCATAACATAGGGAAGGTTTGTTTTGGGTTTCGAAAGAGCATAATTTATACGTCGAGCGATGTAGAATGCTAAGTTGTACTCGGTTGATGTAAAGATGCAAAACAACATATGCACCATACACGCCGGGATATGATCTCGGTTTCCACCAAGACAAAACACATTCTCCCTAAGGATGTTAGCCCATTGGACCATGAAGTCCTTAAGGTCGCTTGAGAGCACTTCATAGCGATTCACATTTCGCACATTAGTATGAAGGCTTCTCACAATGTTTCCATCACGCTCCTTCGAGATGATATCAAGGATGAAATTTAGATCAACTTCGGTGATGTCATCTAAAGGTTTATCGTTGGACTCCACGAGAGCATCAAGTCTCCATTTGTCCGTAAAACGACAAGTGCCTCTATATGGCACACCAAGAATATCACCAAAATCATCGAGGGAATATTGAATGATTTGATCATTCAACATGAAGCGAATAAAGATTTGGCCATTGATTTCGAGCATGGAGTAAGTGCTAAAGAATTCAAGAAGAAACAAGGGATAAATTTCTTTGTCTATAAAGAGCAAGCAATCAAACCCAATATGCTCAAACATAGAGTTGATATATTTATACCCCGTTATTCTTGTATCTACAACCCTACCCTCATGGAAATTTCGAGTGGAAAGGGACGGAAAAGAGTTTTGAAGTTGAGGGGAAGCATAGGTTTAGGAAATGTCCGGCATATAGTTTCTAGTGAATTGATGATATTTTTGATATTGAGAAGGCATTATTAGTACCTAAATAAACACAAGAAAATATTTCTCCAATCACTCATATGAAAAATAAAATCAAAGATAAAAGATATGAGAATGTGTTATATCATTTTCTTGACAAACATAGGATTGAATCCATATCATTCTCATGTTCACAATGTGTCTATTCCATCATTAACCAAGAACACATGATCTATGTTAGATCAACAATGAATTAGAACATTGGTTTTTCAAAACAAGGTTTTTAGGTAAGCATTAACAATGTCATTACCTACTTGTTCATGGGTTCTTCTCAAATCCATCTTTTAACCAAAATCATTTAGCCAAAATTCGGATTTGTTCTACAAGTGGGTTTTAGTGAAATCTTAATGAATATGAACCTAAGGAATCATAGTAAAATAACCATGTCAACCCACATTCCTATTAAGGTTTTAATTCAATTTCAATTTTAAAAATCCCCAATTATGAAAGGATGAACCCTAGAACAAAATAGATGAAATTGAAAGAAAATACTTACAATTATTTGATGTTAGATGAAGGATGAGTGAAACCCACAACTTGGAATCAATTAATTTGAGTGATTGAAGGTTTTGGAAGCTTCAACAATGGTGGAAAACAAGAAACCCATCGGCTGTGTGTTTTTGGGAGAGAGAGGGTTTGGTTTGAAAAAGAATAAAATACTCAAACTGGCGCTCTAACAAAAGTTTCTGCCCGCGGTTCCTTATCGATAAGGTACCGCGGGTTTGAGCCGCCTAGATAAGGAACCACCTATAGAGGCAGGTTTTTATCTATGAAAAACGCCAAATTTTGAAAACCAAGTTTTTCTAAAATACTTAAAATTAAATCATGAGCCTTTTAGAATATAACTGGATCATCATAGCACTAAGCAATATGCCTTAATGAAGGATTACGAGTTAAATCAAGATCGAAAAGAACCGAAACGGACAAACGACTACTCATAACAAAACGGTAAAGTGGAGAGAAGTCAAGGGAAGTGAATCAAGATTAGGACCAATGCTCAAGGGATTAATGACAATCTTCAAATAGTGGTAACGAAGAGCTTGTGTCATATATAGTGGTTTAAGACGTGCCTTTCCGGCGAAACGTTAAACGGCTTTGGTAATGAATAAGCACAAAGCAATTATTCAAGTATAGACTAAGATCACTTTCAATAATAGTCTTAGTCTAAACCAAAATATGAGCAAGGTATTAATTCACTTTCTCTCCCACAAAGGGCCTACTAACCGTATGGGTGCAAACCATGGAAATCATGCTTGGTACGAGCTTCTACTAACTCACTCTTGGCCACAAAGAGCAATCCATGAAGGAATAAGTGCTACGCCCAATCAATGACTATGATGAGTACTAAGTCTTCAAGGACTAGTATCATTCCTAATCATCTTGGTATCATCATTCAAAGATGTTAAAGATCAATGAAGATGAGTCTTCTACAAGTTCAAGTAACTCAATCCACAACCAATTAAGTGATTGATCTTCATGAGTACCTACACAAAGCAAGATGCACACTAGTAGATACATTTCAAGAGTATATCTAAAATGCATAAAGGCTACTAATCTTAAGTGGGATGCAATATTATCAATTAAAAGACCTATTTTCAAAGAAAACATAGTTTTGACCAAAGAGAAACTTTAGTATAACTTGACCTTCTAATTTGAGGAGACAATGGATCGATCCAAGTTTCAAAGTACAATATACTTCAAAGATCTTGAGTGATCATCGCTCTGATACCAAATGTAGAAACTAGAAGGGGGGGTTGAATAGTTTCTCTTTGATTGGTGACCATATTAAAATTACTTTCAATTTGGTTTGTATCAAAACTATCTTTTACTTGAGGCTAAGTTACATAATGATTAGGTTCAATTCAAATGCACTAGCAAAGATAATAGGTAAGTGTCATGATAATGAAATAAGTAAAGAGAAAGGAAGGAGACAACCTAGTGGGAAGACACCAAGATTTATAGTGGTTCGACAACGAGGCTCTATCCTCGTTTCTACTCCACTCCTCGAGTACACCTACTCGAGATTTCCACTATATCCACAAGCTCCCTTCTCGGCGGAGAAAACCTTACATCGTTGCTTACATTATTTTCCGACACTAAGCTAAATGTCGAGACCTAATCTTTAGCTAGGACCAATCTACACAACGTTGCCTACTTCACAATTTAACGACACAAGGCTAGATGTCGAGTTCTAATCTTAAGGTAAAACCAATCTTCACGACGTTGCCTACTTCACCATTTTACGACACAAGGCTAGATGTCGAGTTCTAATCGAAAGCTAGAACCAATCTTCACGACTCTTCACTATGAAGCTAAGTGAGAACTTCACACAACACCACTACTAGTCACTTTATAGTTTAGTAAGAACTCACAAGACACAACAACATCACTTTATAGTTTAGTGAGAACTCCTAATCAAATCTATTACAACTCAACTAGACTCATCCAATTACACACATGTATCTTGGATTTACACAACACAAATCCAAGCAAACACATATGCAATGGATGTACACAACAAATCCAAGTATCCACAAATAACTTGGATGAACACAACTAGTCCAAGTATTCATAAATACATTGGATTGACCTAAAACAAAAAGTGTATCATGATGAATATGACTAGCTCATAGATTCATCTTTATCACAACACTAGTGAGTGAGTGATCTTCTCATTGGACAAGGTAAAGGAGGGGATCAAGGGGATAATCATATGTAAACATCCTTAACAATTTAAGTGATCATTTACTAATGATTATGCTATAGAAAATAGAAAGAGGGCTGAGAAAAACGTCCAAGAGGCTTACTGGAAAATGAGATTTGAACCACTATTTAAAGGAGACAAAGTATAACGGATCTATAACGGCTAGCTGTGCGCGGTACCTTATCTCACCCCGCGGTTCCATATCGCTAAGGAACCGCGTAGGTACTTAAGGTACCGCCACTAGACTACGCTCCGTTTTTTGTCTTTTAGTGGGGTGGGAATATCTGAGGTATTTGAAACCTTCAAAGGATATTCTAACAGCATTTGGAATATGCTATTTTCAAATTTTCATTTTCCATTTTAATAAAACATTTTCTAAAAAAGAAAGTTTATTAAAAAGTCTTTTGTCATATTAACAAAAGTGAGTTTTAAGGATAATCATTTTGATGATCACTAAGTATGATTAAGAAAGGTTAGTGATATGATTATTACCTTGATGATAGTGTTAGTTAAATAATTCATTTTGTGTTTTACACTAAATGTGTTGTATGGTTTGTTGTGATCAAACTAAGAAAGATTAGTTAACACTAATAATGTTTTTAGGCATCACTTGCATTAACATGATAGTTTTTTCATATTGTGATACATTTCATATTGTGATAGATTTTTAGCTTTATCATTCCGATAGATTTCCATTACATAACATTCCGACAGATTTTTATTTACATACATAATATTCCGATGGAAATGTCCTACGTGCCTGCATGCTTCCTATTTCTTCCCGCCATTTTAAGCTGCCTGGTTGCTTGCTTAAGCAGGGTGCCTGCCTGCTTACTTATTTATTAATATTGTTCCGTAATCTTTTAGTTTAATCTGAAAGTTGTTATGATTTTAATTTTGAAAGTCACGTATTTTTAGTTATATTTTTCCGTCAATTTTTAGTAATAGTATTTTTTCTTAAAGTTTAAGTTTTGACTTTTATTTAGTGCCCGCTTTAGCTTTTACCTCGTTTAGTTTTAAAGCGCCCTCATAGTTTTATTTTCACCTTTTTCATTTAGTAAACTTTATTTTCTAGTCGAAAGTTAATTTCTTCTTTTAGTTTTATTTTTATTAATTGTTTTGTTTTAATTTACGTTTTATTATTTGTTTTGCTCATTTATTATTAGTTATTTGTTTTTGGTTTATTTTTATCACGTTTCGCTTTACCTTTTAAGTAGAAATAGATAACCAAACTTCCTTTTTCGTTACCAAAACCAATTGAGTCACACTTTCAACCTTAATCAATTCGAATTGAATCGAAAAAGAACCTAATAAAATCATAAAATCAAATATTCGTACCTTGTATCCAGCAATGAAACGAAATGATAGACGGAAATTAATCTACTCCGACTTCACAAGTGCTACATCATAAAGGACGTGAATGAGTCGTGTGTTCATGTAACTGACTAATCATTATTAACTTTACTTTTTCTTGTCTTGTAATACTTGTTCTTGACTTGATTTTCGTGTTCCTGACTTGTTTTACATGTTCTTACTTGTTTTTCATGATCGTGTCTTGTTTTACTGTTTCAGGAGTTATACCGTATTTGTAACACCCCACTTTGATAAGTGGACCGTTACGCGTATTTATGGCGTGTCATCAAAGCATGCAAGGTAATATGTACTAAAACATACATGACCATAGGGAAAACCGGAATCAAACCTCGGTTCCGAAACATAACCCCAAAACATAAATAAAGTAAATGAACTAGGAGGACAAGAAAAGTGTCCAAACAAGCATAAGTATATGAAGGCAAAAAGGAGAAGAAGTCTAAGGCAACTTCCATCCTATGCACGTCCTCCAAATGCTCAAGTCTGTCCTTGGGTACCTGCCGTTTTGGGAAATGGAAAGGAAAGTAACGGCTGAGCAAATACGCTCAGTGAACGGATATATGTGAATAGGTACTTGCTTTGCTACGACCTCACGTTTTCCAACTTTCAACGTTTTGTTTTATTTTGTTACTAATAAGGCTAAAATGGCCAAATTTTAAATTTTTTCTTAGTTTTAATAAGAGGTTTTAAGACACGAATGTATATTTTCCGATGGGTAGAATAAGAGCTAATTTTTGACTTGATTGGCATTTGGAGCCCTTTACATTCCTTAACCCGCTCAATTCAAGTTTTGCTAGACTTTTATTGAGGGAACTTTAAAACGCGAAAGTCTTAGCTCATTCGGGTTAAGAACAAGAACTTTTCGCAAGTTCCTATAATTGATCCTAGAAAGTCACTTATCAAGGGAACTATAAAATGCATTCTCTAAACTTGAAAAGGTCTAAGAAAGTGCAAGATCCTATAGGTGGCTTGAAAACCCAAAACTTTGATTTGATATAGTCTTAATGAAAGCTAATCCAAATTTGGCTTAATTTTGACTTGCATGGCTAAGTATTCACGAATCTCTTTAATTAGAGGTCTTTAAATAGTGAAGAACGAGAGATGATAGAGTTAGACAAGTGATCATGCTAAACGTAGAACACGAAAATGTTCTTTCAAAAACTCATATGTTTTTAATTGTGGCTTTTTCTCCCATAAGATCAATGCATTAGGAATAAAAATAATTGCAATAAGTAAGGTCGTACGATTTGAAAGGTTACTTAGCTTCTAGCACAAGATCGTTTAAAAGTTGCTCGGGGTTGAATAGAGTTCATAGCCAAGGCATAACTTATTGAAGCGGGACGCGAAGATTGGTGAAGATCCAAAAAGGCCCTTACAAGGCATGAGGAGCTCTATTTTGTTGCTAAAGATCCAAGATGATGTGAAGTATCATTATTCCGAAATCAATATGAAGGATCGAGACACTCGGCGAAAAGCAATTACTCCCCTAAAGATCATGGAGAAAGTCTATCCAAAAAGACCCTTACAAGGTATGAGGATAAATATATCCAAGTCCTAAAAGGAGGCGGATCATTGTAAAACACGAGCCTTCAATAGCCAAGGCAATAGATAATCCAACATATCAATAGATAATCCAACAATGCCTAATCCTTAGAAAAACACGAGCCTTCAATAGCCAAGGCATAACTTATTGTAGCGTGACGTGAAGATTGGTGAAGATCCAAAAAGGCCCTTACAATGCATGAGGAGCTCTATTTTGTTGCTAAAGATCCAAGATGATGTGAAGTATCATTATTCCAAAATCAGTGTGAAGGATCGAGAAACACGACAAAAAGCAATTACTCCCCTAAAGATCATGGAGAAAGTCTATCTAAAAAGACCCTTACAAGGAATGAGGATAAATATATCCAAGTCCTAAAAGGAGGCGGATCGTTGTATATCAAAGTCCAAAATAAAGATTGAAGAAAAATGATGAAGTCGTGGTCCAAGTATGAAGAATCTCTTAAAAACGTCAAGTAAAGAAATTCCAAAATATGAAGAGAAGACCATAATTTCAAGAACGTCTTCCCAAGATTTGAAGTATGAAGTACATGCCAAATATCGGTCCGAGAAAGGTCTCAAATCGTGAAACGAGTTATGCCAAGATATGAACTTAAGGAGATACACGAGAATCCGTTTTAAAATATTTTGTCCTTCGGCTAACTATCGATTAAATAGTGCTACTTTACTTTCGGACTAATAAATACTCAAATAAGACGATATGAATCACTTTTGATCCATGAAAAAATAGTTAAAAAAATTATAGTAACCCATTTCCTTTTATAATAACTAGGATTGCGGGGAGAAAAAGTATTACAGAATTCTGACGTATGAGTAGTGTTAGCATTGTGACTTGTACCAACAATGATCTCGTTTTTGCACTTAGCATGGAATGTATGAAAATCAAGGATGACGAAATTTACTCTATAGGACATTTACTTGTTTCTATTCATTGAACCTAAAAGTCACATTTGTGATGAAAATCATACATTATGTCTTTACACATCTTCATAGTATTATTGCAAGTCTTTTAATTTTCAATAAATGTTAATTAAATTGAATTTTGGTGATGCTTAGATACTTTATTGTAGCATTGCGCGAGGGCACGGCAATGGCTTAGTATGGGGGAGTGATGAGATGGCTTTTATACATGATCTCATCGTTCTTTTCGGGCTTTAAATGCATAAAATGTCATCAATTTACCATTATATGCTTGTATTTGTTTACTTGTGTGTTTTAGGTATGGATATAGTGAAAAAGACAAAAGATCACAAGAAACAAGGAGAAACGGACACGAGAAACGAAGTCGTACAAAGAACCGGGCCCTAGTTCATGAATTATCCAAGAAAAACCCTTGAAGACTTGAATATGTACAAGATTGATCCTCAAAATATGGAGAAATGACACTTAAAACCCTTGTATATTCATAATTACAAGTTTGGTCCCTTAAGTTTGTCAAAATTAGAAAATGGTCCTTCAACTTTGAAGAATTGGCAAGTTTAGCCCCTCAACAATTCTAAATTATCAATTATGGTCCCTCATGAAGTCAAAAATACAATGAAGACCTTTGAAGATCAAGAATGTCAAAAATCAGTCCTTCAAATATGCAAAAGTGGCAAAATCAACCCTTGAAAACCTTTTGCAAAAGTTTTGTGGCCAATATGTGAACTTTGAAAGTTTATTAACAAAGGGAAACAAGTTTAAAGGCTGAAAAACGTGTTTTACACACTTAACCAAATCACAAGGACTACTATTGTCATTTCCCTAAGTTCAAACAAGACAAACACGCGCCAAACACCTTTTTCCCTACAAAAACGAATCAAATGTTTTACTGTTTACCATCAAGAACCCAGAACTTACCCTACTTAAAACAAAGGGTAAATTGCAATTACCCATACCCACACTTGATTCACACGCCCAGAAACACATCCCACACACAAAACCCTCAATCCCACTACCCAAGTGAACCGACACTCAACCTCGTCCACCAAGGAAAACACAACTTCCTCTCCAAGGAATTTGACGTGGCCAAATCAACAGCTTAGACTCATAGCTTAACTACAAAGATTAAATGAATGGTTTTGATCAAAATGGACAGCTCAACAACAATAAGCACTCAAGGGCATTTTGGGAAATTTCTAGCTAGGGTTTCTTGTATGTTCCATTCTAGAATCGTCTACTCTTGCCTAAAAAAGGAGCCTCAACTTGTGATGTGCCCTTTGTTCTAGATTTTATCTTTAATCTTTGTAATTCCTTTTTATTAAAATAAAAGTTGATTTTTTGAAAATTATGATTTCTCTTTGTGTTTGATAAAAGTTTGGTGTTTGAGAAGATAAAATCTGAGTTTCACTTATCTGTTTGATGGTTTTTGAGGCAAGGTTTTAAGTAATAAAGCTTGTGTTTCAAAAAGATCAGGTTTCATATTTTGTGTTCTTCCTTTGTGTTTGTTGATCTTAGCAGGTACAAGGAAGCTGGTGCTTGTTTTGCTAGCACCTCAGCTCAAACATTCCAAGGCTTGGATGTAAGTCGTGGAGGTTTGCATCTCTTCCCTTTTTCATTTTTCTGAATTTATTTTGAATATTTGGTGATTTTGCATGATTTGTTGGTTATCTGTGCTTTTGTGGTCTGATCTTATGTATTGGAGATTGTTGCATGATATTAGGTTGATTTGAACTTGATTGGTTGGTTAAATCTGAATAATCCTTTAAAAAATTTGCTAAATAGATTATTAAGGGGTGTTTGGGTTAACAACTTGATTTGGTTTTTTGTTGTTTTGAATAAGTGATTATAGGTGCTTTGTGTTTGTTCTTGCCTCACTAGTGTATTTGGTCTGTTATCTGCAAGTCTGGTAGCTATTAACACCTAGATCCAACAAAAGGCTATAAAATCTTAATTACTTGGTAATATTGGCTGAAATTTAGAGGACACCTAGATCTAATCATAGACTAGGGTTAACAAGTGTTAAATCTAAGTTAATACAACCAGGGAAGTAGGATTTGAGTGCTGAATTTGGACTTGTGGTCATCTATATCAGAAAAAGTATTTGTGTTCTTGAAGTTCATATCAGCAACCTGCATATGCTTTGATCTGCTTGTAATCTTTGATTCAATGATTGAAATAAGTTTGTCTGTGCTAATTAACAGTTATTATAGCTTGTGTATGCATTTGGTTTATTCTGGTTTGCTTATTCATTCTAAAATTGCATAAGAGTTCATAACTGCTTATTTGCTAAGTCTGTATCATATATGGGCATTGTTGGCTTATTCTGTGCTTATTGGCTTATTAGAAGTGTGATATTTTGATTGATTGTGACTCCTTACAACTCACTGGTTGTAAGGGTGCCTTTGTTATCCATCAGATCATAGTAAATCTCTCACAAATCTCAAGTCAAATAGTCAAAGCAGTGGGAACCAGTTCCCCCTGAAAGTTCCCCCTGCTTTAACTTTCAGTAGGAACTGGTTCCCACTGCTTTGACTATTTGACTTGAGATTTGTGAGAGATTTACTATGATTTGATGGATAACAAAGGCACCCTAACAACCAGTGAGTTGTAAAGAGTCACAATCAATCAAAATATCACTCTTCCAATAAGCCAATAAGCACAGAATAAGCCAACAATGCCCATATATGATACAGACTTAGCAAATAAGCAGTTATGACCTCTTAAGCAATTTTAGCATGAATAAGCAAACCAAAATGAACCAAATGCATACACAAGGTATAATAACTGTTAATAAGCCCAAACAAACTTATTTAAATCACCGAATCAAAGATTACAAGCAGATCAAAGCATATGCAGGTTGCTGATATGAACTTCAAGAACACAAATACTTTTTCTGATATAGATGACCACAAATCCAAATTTAGCACTCAAATCCTACTTCCCTGGTTGTATTAACTTAGATTTAACACTTGTTAACCCTAGTCTATGATTAGATCTAGGTGTCCTCTAAATTTTAGCCAATATTACCAAGTAATTAAGATTTTATAGCCTTTTGTTGGATCTAGGTGTTAATAGCTATCAAACTTGCAGATAACAGACAAAATACACTAGTGAGGCTAGAACAAACACAAAGCACCTATAATCACTTGTTCAAAACAACACAAAACCAAATCAAGCTGTTAACCCAAACACCCCTTAATAATCTGTTTAGCAAATTTTTCAAAGGATTATTTAGATTTAACCAACCAATCAAGTTCAAATCAACCTAATATCATGAAACAATCTCCAATACACAAGATCAGACCACAAAAACACAGATAACCAACAAATCATAAAAAATCACCAAATATTCAAAATAAATTCAGAAAAATGAAAAAGGGGAAGAGATGCAAACCTCCAAGACTTACATCCAAGCCTTGGAATGTTTGAGTTGAGGTGCTCGTAAAACAAGCACCAGCTTCCTTGTACCTGCTAAGATCAACAAACACAAAGGAAGAACAAAAAATATGAAACCTGATCTTTTTGAAACACAAGCTTTATTACTTAAAACCTTGCCTCAAAAACCATCAAACAGATAAGTGGAACTCATATTTTATCTTCTCAAACACCAAACTTTTATCAAACACAAAGAGAAATCATAATTTTCAGAAAATCAACTTTTATTTTAATAAAAAGGAACTACAAAGATTAAAGATAAAATCTGGAACAAAGGGCACATCACAAGTTGAGGCTCCTTTTATAGGCGCTAGTAGACGATTCTAAAATGGAAAATACAAAGAAACCCTAGCTAGAAATTTCCCAGAATGCCCTTGAGTGCTTGTTGTTGTTGAGCTGTCCATTTTGATCAAAACCGTTCATTTAAGCTTTGTAGTTAAGCTATGAGTCTAAGCTGTTGATTTGGCCACGTCAGATTCCTTGGAGAGGAAGTTGTGTTTTCCTTGGTGGACGAGTTTGAGTGTGGGGTCACTTGGGTAGTGGGACTGAGGGTTTTGTGTGTGGGATGTGTTTCTGGGCGTGTGAATCAAGTGTGGGTATGGGTAAATGCAATTTACCCTTTGTTTTAAGTAGGGTAAGTTCTGGGTTCTTGATGGTAAACAGTAAAACATTTGATCCGTTTTTGTAGGGAAAAAGGTGTTTGGCGCGTGTTTGTCTGGTTTGAACTTTGGGAAATGACAATAGTAGTCCTTGTGTTTTGGTTAAGTGTTTTAAACACGTTTTTCAACCTTTAAACTTGTTTCCCTTTGTTAATAAACTTTCAAAGTTCACATATTGGCCACAAAACTTTTGCAAAAGGTTTTCAAGGGTTGATTTTGCCACTTTTGCATATTTGAAGGACTGATTTTGGACATTCTTGATCTTCAAAGGTCTTCATTGTACCTTTGACTTCATGAGGGACCATAATTGACAATTTAAAATTGTTGAGGGGCTAAACTTGCCAATTCTTCAAAGTTGAAGGACCATTTTGTAATTTTGACAAACTTACGGGACCAAACTTGTAATTATGAATATACAAGGGTTTTAAGTGTCATTTCTCCATATTTTGAGGATCAATCTTGTACATCTTCAAGTCTTCAAGGGTTTTTCTTGGATAATTTACGAACTAGGGCCTGGTTCTTTGTACGGCTTCGTTTCTCGTGTCCGTTTTTCCTTGTTTCTTGTGATCTTTTATCTTTTTCATGATATCCATACCTAAAACACACAAGTAAACAAATACAAGCATATATATGGTAAATTGATGACATTTTATGCATTAAAGCCCGAAAAGAACAATGAGATCATGTATAAAAGTCATCTCATCACTCCCCCATACTAAGCCATTGCCGTGTCCTCACGCAATGTTAGAATAAAGTATCTAAGCATCACCAAAATTCAATTTTATTAACCTTTATTGAAAATTAAAAGACTTGCAATAATACTATGAAGATGTGTAAAGACATAATGTATGATTTTCATCACAAATGTGACTTTTAGGGTCAATGAATAGAAACAAGTAAATGTCCCATAGAGTAAATTTCGTCATCCTTGATTTTCATACATTCCATGCTAAGTGCAAAAACGAGATCATTGTTGGTACAAGTCACAATGCTAACACTACTCATACGTCCAAATTGTGTAATACTTTTTCTCCCCGCAATCCTAGTTAATATAAAAGGAAATGGGTTACTAGAATTTTTTTAACTATTTCGTCATGGATCACAAGTGATTCATATTGACTTATTTGAGTATTTATTAGTCCGAAAGTAAAGTAGCACGATTTAATCGATAGTTAGCCGAAGGACAAAATCTTTTAAAACGGCTTTTCGTGTATCTCCTTAAGTTCATATCTCGGCATAACTCGTTTCACGATTTGAGACCTTTCTAGGACCGATATTTGGCATGTACTTCATACTTTAAAACTTGGGAAGACGTTCTTGAAATTATGGTCTTCTCTTCATATTTTGGAATTTCTTTACTTGACGTTTTTGATAGATTCTTCATACTTGGACCACGACTTCATCATTTTTCTTCAATCTTTATTTTGGACTTTGATATACAATGATCCGCCTCCTTTTAGGACTTGGATATATTTATCCTCATACCTTGTAAGGGTCTTTTTGGATAGACTTTCTCCATGATCTTTAGGGGAGTAATTGCTTTTCGTCGAGTGTCTCGATCCTTCATATTGATTTCGGAATAATGATACTTCACATCATCTTGGATCTTTAGCAACAAAATAGAGCTCCTCATGCCTTGTAAGGGCCTTTTTGGATCTTCACCAATCTTCGCGTCCTGCTTCAATAAGTTATGCCTTGGCTATGAACTCTATTCAACCCCGAGCAACTTTTAAACGATCTTGTGCTAGAAGCTAAGTAACCTTTCAAATCGTACGACCTTACTTATTGCAATTATTTTTATTCCTAATGCATTGATCTTATGGGAGAAAAAGCCACAATTAAAAACATATGAGTTTTTGAAAGAACATTTTCGTGTTCTACGTTTAGCATGATCACTTGTCTAACTCTATCATCTCTCGTTCTTCACTATTTAAAGACCTCTAATTAAAGAGATTCGGGAATACTTAGCCATGCAAGTCAAAATTAAGCCAAATTTGGATTAGCTTTCATTAAGACTATATCAAATCAAAGTTTTGGGTTTTCAAGCCACCTATAGGATCTTGCACTTTCTTAGACCTTTTCAAGTTTAGAGAATGCATTTTATAGTTCCCTTGATAAGTGACTTTCTAGGATCAATTATAGGAACTTGCGAAAAGTTCTTGTTCTTCACCCAAATGAGCTAAGAATTTCACATTTTAAAGTTCCCTATATAAAAGTCTAGCAAAACTTGAATTGAGCGGGTTAAGGAATGTAAATGACTCCAAATGCCCATCAAGTCAAAAATTAGCTCTTATTCTACCCATCAGAAAATATACATTCGTGTCTTAAAAACACTTATTAAAACTAAGAAAAATTTTAAAATTTGGCCATTTTAGCCTTATTACTAAAAAAATAAAACAAAACGTTGAAAGTTGGAAAATGTGAGGGCGTAGCAAAGCAAGTACCTATTCACCCCCATACTAAAACTAAACATTGTCCTCAATGTTTCAAGTCTAAAGGTGGAGCATCCCTATACTAGAGACGAAGAGTCGAATGCTTAGGATCTAGCATGGAAAGGGTGATCAACAATATATCTAAAGCCGTTTATTAATTATGCTAAGAGATAATTGTTAGAACAATAAAGGATATGTCATGGATTCGTGAAAAACTTCTTCAAGCAATCGATGGAGGCTCACGTAAACGAACACGAGAGTCTTCAATCGTAGATGATGATGATGATCTAGATAACACAATCACAAACAACCACGAGACAACGAGTTAGAAGGGCACAAATACCCTCTCATTATTTATTAGAAAGCATAAAAAGATAAGCATGGGATCTCCCCCACGAGGCACCTCGCTTTTGATTACCGAGTCATGAGCTCGACTCGATCCCCTCAATGCTAATTATCATTGGGGAAGGTGACTTGGTCGAGGTCATCCAATGAAGGAATTTCCCCACCAAAGTAGTGCTTAAGTCTATGTCCATTAACCTTGAAGTTAGGACCATCATCTTGAGCTAGCTCGATGGTCCCATAAGGAAACACTTGTGTAACGGTGAAAGGACCCGACCAACGAGATTTCAATTTCCTAGAAAATATCTTTAGTCTAGAGTTAAAAAGTAACACTTGATCACCAACGTTAAAAACTCGGTTTTTAATCTTTGCATCATGAAACTTTTTAGTCTTTTCTTTGAAAATCAATGAATTTTCATAAGCATTGTCTCTTAGTTCATCTAATTCATTCAATTGTATTTTCCGGTGATCTCCCGCGGTCTTCTAGTTAAAGTTTGCATGCTTAAGGGCCCAATATGCCTTATGCTCCAATTCAATGGGCAAATGACAATTCTTCCCATAGACTAACTTATAAGGAGTACAACCGATGGGTGTCTTATAAGCTGTCCTAAAGGCCCATAAAGCGTCATCGAGTTTGTCGGACCATGAAGCACGGTTTTCTCCAATCGACCTCTCTAAAATCCTCTTCAAAGCTCGGTTCAAAACCTCGACTTGCCCACTCGTTTGCGGGTGATAAGACGTAGAAAGACGATGAGTAACTCCATATTTCTTTAAGACCTTCTCGAATTGGTCATTACAAAAATGGGTTCCACGATCGCTTATAATCGCACGAGGGGTTCCGAACCGAGAGAATAGTTGCTTCAAAAACTTCACTACCACACGAGCATCATTAGTAGGTAAAGCCTTAGCTTCCACCCACTTAGAAAGGTAGTCGACGGCGACGAGGATATACTTGTTACCATGAGACGATGGGAACGGACCCATAAAGTCTATGCCCCAAATGTCAAAAATCACACACACTTGAATTATGTTTTGCGACATTTCATCACATTGAGACGATTTTCCTTGACGTTAGCACGAATCACATGACTTCACAAATGCTGTGCATCACGATAGATAGAAGGACAAAAGAAGCCGGCATTGAACACTTTCTTAGCCGTGAGATTAGCACCGTGGTGACCACCCGTGGGTCCCTCGTGAGAAGCTCTAAGGATGTTAGAAGATTCGGCACCAAAAATACAACGTCGAACGAGTTGATCCGCACAAACCCGAAAGAGATAAGGGTCGTCCCAAAAATAAAACTTGACGTCACGAAAGAATTTTCGCTTTTGTTGTGTCGTCATACCCTTGATTATGAAATTGCCCGCATGGTAATTTGCAATGTCGGCAAACCATGGGGTGGTGTCTTTAGAATTCACTACACCGAGAGTCTCGAGAGGAAATGTTTCGGTGATTTCCTTGTTCTCGAAAACATCTTTGTGAGGATCTTCTAGACGAGAGAGATGATCGGCCGCTAGATTCTTGGCTCCTTTTTTGTCAAGCACGGTGACATCAAATTCTTGGAGGAGGAGCATCCAACGAAGCAATCTCGGCTTAACATCTTGCTTAGCTAAGAGATACTTGATAGCCGAATGGTCGGTATACACAATGCTTTTAGTCAAGACGAGATAAGGTCGGAATTTCTCAAAAGCATAGACCACAGTAAGGAATTCCTTTTCCGTTGTGGTGTACTTTAATTGAGCCTCGGTAATCGTCTTACTAGCATAATGGATAGGACGGAAATGCTTTTCATAACGTTGCCCTAAAACGGCTCCTATAGCATAATCACTTGCACCGCACATGATCTCAAAGGGTAATTCCCAATTAGAAGCAACAAGAATGGGAGCTTCGGTAAGTTTCCTTTTGAGAGTTTTGAAAGCTCTAACACAATCCTCATTGAAGTTAAAAGGAGCATCTTTCTCGAGAAGGTGTGTCATAGGTTGAGAGATTTTCGAAAAGTCCTTGATGAAACGACGATAAAAGCCCGCGTGGCCTAGGAAACTCCTAACTCCCTTAACGGTTTTGGGATGAGGTAACTTGGCGATCATGTCTACCTTAGCTTTATCGACCTCAATCCCCGCTTTCGAGACCTTATGTCCTAAGACGATTCCTTGTTTACACATGAAATGACATTTTTCCAATTAAGCACAAGACTGGTTTCTTCACAACGTTTTAACATTTGCTCGAGATTAGATAAACACGACGTGAACGAATTTCCAAACACCAAAAAGTCATCCATAAACACTTCCATCGACTTCTCGATCATATCGTGAAAAATAGCCATCATACACCGTTGAAACGTACCCGGTGCATTACAAAGTCCGAAAGGCATCCTACGATAAGCAAACGTTCCATAAGGACACGTGAACGTAGTCTTCTCTTGATCACGAGGGTCGATAGAGATTTGAAAGTAACCGGAAAAACCATCTAAAAAGCAATAGAATTCATTTCCCGCGAGTCGCTCCAACATTTGATCCATGAAGGGCAAAGGAAAGTGGTCTTTACGAGTGGCATCATTTAACTTTCGGTAGTCAATACACACCCTCCAACCGGTCACAACACGAGTGGGAATTAACTCGTTGTTTTTATTAGGCACAACGGTCAATATTCCCTTTTTAGGGACACAATGGATTGGGCTCACCCATGGGCTATCGGAGATAGGATAACTCATTCCCGCGTCAAGGAGTTTTAGAAGTTCCTTTTTGATGACATCGTGAATTTTGGGGTTTACCCTTCTTTGACTTTGAATTGCGGGTTTGTAGTCCTCCTCCATTAAAATCTTGTGAGTACAAAATTTAGGGTCAATACCCTTAATGTCGTAAATTTTCCACGCAATTACCCCTTTATGAGCTTTAAGAACTTTCAAGAGCTCGGTTTTTTCATCATTAGCAAGACCTTTTGCAATAATAACCGGAAACTTGTCATCACCTTCCAAGAATGCGTATTCAAGGTGAGATGGAAGATCTTTCAATTCAAGGATAGGCGGTTCCTCGATTGAAGATTTTTGCTCAACACTCATAACTTCCATCGGCAGAAGAAATGGTGGAATAGAAGTATCATCACTAATAATCACCTCATCTTCATTGTCGATTTCATTTGAAGTAAAATCGCCTCCTTGGAATGGAGTGAGATTTGGTGTAGAATTAGCAAGAATCGGATCCAAAATAGTGGGATTGCCACTTGACGAGCTATCGGAAAAACCTAACACTTCTTGTGAAAACTCATCGCAAACCACATCAACTAAGTCAATGTGATTGATGGTAGCGATTGCATAAACATGAGAAGGTTTTGAGTTTTGAGTAGCGTTTATAACAAGTTCCTCTTCGTTGAATCTCAAAGTAATAGTTCTTGCATGAACGTCGATAAGCGATCTCGAGGTGTCTAAAAATGGACGACCTAAAATTAGAGGAACTTGAGGATCCGCGGGGATGTCAACTACTATAAAATCAACGGGATAGTAGAACTTCCCCACTTTCACGAAAACATCCTCGGCTACTCCACATGCTAAAATCGTAGAATGATCAGCCATCTCGATAGATATGTTCGAAGGAGTAAGAGCCGGAAGCGAAAACGAAAGCGATTTCCAAATGGAAAATGGCATAAAATTAATGCTCGGACAAAGATCGGCCAAGGCGAGGCATTCTTTCATATCTTGTATGTCACAAGGAATGAGAAACTTTCCGGGGTCACCAACTTTTTCTGGTATGCGGTTAAGATAAACCCAAGAACAATTAGCAAGCTTTGAAAGATTTTCCTTATCGCTCATCATACTTTTAAAAGTGGAAGCGAAACGAGGTATATATAACAACACGTCGGATAAACTTACATCAAAATGAACTTGTTGAAACATTTTTATAAAAAGCTCGATTTGTTGTTTGTTATGTTCTTGCAATTTCTCTTTGTTTCGTCTCGAAGGGTATGGTAAGGGTGGTGTGGGTTGGACATTAGGCAACGGCCTTGGATACTCGGGTTCCATGATTGGTATTGGTTCAACCGTAGGTGTGGTTTGAGTGGTACTTCGTGGTCTTGTAATATGCTCCTTTTCGACCATCACCTCGGGCTCTTTCTCGATTTCCTTCTCCGTAGAAGTACTTGGACGAGAGATTGGCTCTTTGAAAGTTTTACCACTTCGTGTAGTAATAACCTTCATTTCTCCCTTCGGGTTTGCAATGGTATCACTAGGAAGACCACCCGAGGAAGAGGGTTTACACATGATTGCTTCAAACATTTTTGCCATTCGGTCTTCAAATTTTGATTGCCTTAAATCCGCTTTTAACAATTCTTGCTTAATCTCATGTTGTCCTTGTTCCATCTTTTGTTGATTTTGTTGAAGACGTTAAACGCTTCCTTCCATTTTATTAGCATGAGTCTTAAGTTCATTAGCAAGTTCGTTTTTAAGCTCGTTTTTCAACTCGGATCTTAAGCTAATCATCTCACGTTGCATATTATCAAATTTAGCATCATTTGCTTTAGCATAATCCAAAAATTCTCCTTGAAGATTTTTTGTGTGAGCATTTTGAAACCCTTGTGTAGTGTTTTGAAAATCACGGTTTTGGTTTTGATTTGCAACTTGTCCATTCCCACTTTGATAATTCCCTTTGTTGTAGTTACGTGAATTGCCTTGATAACCACCATTTTGATTGTTGTTTCGATAGTTATTAACATTTTGATTTGGTGGAGCTTGATTTGGGCGGGAACCTTGGCCGTTTTGGTTGTAAGTTCCCGTTGCTACGTAAGCACTCGAAGTGTTACCACCGGCGGTAATGCACTCGGAAAGATCATGAGCTCCACCACAAGACAAACAACTCTTTTCAACCGCTTTAACCGATGCGGAATTCAAAGCATCTTGTGCTTTCCAATGAGTCATAAGATTTGAAAACCTATCGAAAAACCGATTTTCCTCATTAGCTTCATCATGTAAGGCATTAATGTGACGAGACGATGACGATGATGACGAACCCATATTGGCAACACTCGGTGTGTTACGAGGGTTGTAAACCTTAGATCTATTCTCGATAATCTTTAAAGCTTCATCGGTCGTTTTGCACAAAAAATTACCACCCGCGGCGGCATTCAAATAATCTCGTTCATGATCATTAAGCCCATTATAGAAAGTATCTATTTGATGTAATTCTAAAAAATCATGGTGTGGACATTCATGTAACATTTCCTAAAATCATTCCCATGCCATTGAAAAACTTTCATTATTTCGTTGTGTAAACCTTGAAATCTCATTTTTCAAATGTGTTGTTTTAGATGGTGGAAAAAATTTGTTCACAAACTTAGAAACGAGATCACCCCATGTCAAAATCGAATTTGGCGGTTCTTTCTCGAGCCAAATTTTAGCGGGTCCATCTAACGAGTATGGAAACAACATCATCTTAATGGAATCATGTGGAACATCCTTAAACTTGCTAGTTGCGGTGAGACGATTAAAATTCCTTATGTGTTAATGTGAGTTGTATTTCTCATGAATTCTAAACTTATTAGCTTGCAACATCGATATTAAACCCGTCTTAATCTCGAAATTTTCCGCAAGGATAGCGGGAATCACAATAGCTTCTCCAAAACCCTCGGTGGGTGCCTGAAGCAACTCCATCATAGTACGATTAGCCATGACGACTTCTTGTTCTACAATAGGTTCAACAATTGGAGTTTGTTCTTCAGTCAACGTCTCTTGATTTCCTTGACTTTGACGACGTTTACGAGCTCGTTTTGCTTGATTACGAGTTTGCATAAACTTCACGAAGAATGGGAGGTGAGCAAAGAAGATTCTTTTTGGGTGTTTTGTGAATTTTCAATTTTTTTTGTGTGTTTGATTGTTTTTAATTTTTTTGGATTTTGTGTATCTTCGTAGACAACAATCTACCAAATTTCTCCTCGAATCAAACTCTTGATTAAAGAAGCCTCAAAAGAATGAAAACGATCACGTGGAGTGAACGCCTTCGAATGACTTTAGAACTTTGGTGAAAACCAAATTGTTCAAGAGGGTTTAATCACAAAGAAAACCAAGCAAATGTATATGATACGTAATAATACTTTGGGCGGCAAAAACCTTCGATTAGCCTCCAATCTCAAAATACTCAAATGCAAGCAGGGAAACGAGGCGGCGCGAAGCACTTAAGAGCCTTTTACCTTAGGGTATAATTTATAATACCCGCCTTATACCCACCTTATAGTTTTTATTTTTCAAAATCAAGCTTCACGAAAGTATTTATCTATTTTTGCCTTTTTCTTTTTGTTTGAGATTCGAATACAATAATTAGGAGATCAAATCCCAATTAAGGTTGTGTTTTCACACTTTTGGAGATATTTTGTATTGATTGTGATACTTAATACAATATAGTAATAATAATTTCACAAGAAAAAACGAAAAAACCGATAATACGTATTAGTAGATTTCTACTAATACAAATACTTTTTATGGTTAATATTAAAAACAACAAGACAAATTAATCACGACACACCTCCCCGGCAGCGGCACCAAAAATGATTGTGGTAAATTACGTCTCTTGTTTAGGAAAACAAAAGAGCGTAAATGAGCGGTAAATATTAAGTGATGATTTAGGAAAATCAAACACTAATGACCCTTATGATGTGAAAGTTCGCTTCCCAAGGAGGTATATGTGTGTGAGCAATTCGTAATTGATTTGAGATTAATATTTGAGAGAAGGGGATGAGAAAATAGAATGACGAAGGCGTGAAATTGATTACTACGACGACTAAACGTAAAACCGTAAAAATAGCTAAAATAAAAATTAATTCTCAAAATTCCCAAAAAAATTTCAAAAATCAAATTAAATAAACTAAAAGTTTACAAATGATCAAAACTTTTTTAAACCTTTTAATTAATTAAATATTACTTTTTAAATGCTAATTAAAGCCCTAAAAATCAAATTAATTATCAAAAAGCCCAAATAAAGATTTTTCAATTGGTAAACCTCTAAAATGACCTAAAAAGATTAAAAACTATTTTTGTAATTTTTAAACTAATTAAAACTATTTAAAATGATTTAAAAACTATTTAAACTTAAAATAATTATAAAAATTAATCTAATGATGATAAAATTAATCTAGAAGTTGCAAAAATCCTATTTAATGTATTGAAGCTAAGAAAAATATAAAAAGTGCAAAAATGTGAAATTTTAAAAATAATAATAAAATAATATTAAAATAATATTAAAAATCCAAAAATTATAAAAAATTCTAAAAACTTGCAAACTTGTTTATTTTAACCTAAATAATCAGAAAATGAAAGTGAAATTACCAAAATACCCCTAGTGGGTCCCCAAATGGGCTAAAACAAAAAAAGTCAACCTTAATGGGCTTTTGGGCCCAACAAGTCAAACTAGGCCCAAATGACTTGAAAAAGCCCTATCTGACTCAAAATTCAATTCTAAACACAAAAGTCTAAAGGCCCAAAAGCTAATTTTGAGCTTATCACAGCTTAAATAGTAAACAACTTATTCTTATTGGGCCAATAAGCCCATTAAGCAATAAGCCAATGCCATAAGCTCTAATTCAACACACAACCTTATTTTGGGATACTTAAGAGATCTGTGAAAAGAGATTTTGAAAAAGCACACTCAATAAGCCAGAAATAAGCAAAGAAAAATTTGACAAAAGGACAAAATAGTCGACTTGGAGTTCTAGACCACCTCAGAACTTGATTCAACTTGCAAAAGACTCTAAATAACTTAATTAAGCCAAATCAATCAAGAAAAGTTCAATAAGCAAAGCCAAATAAGCTGGATAAGCCAATAAGCACCTATGAAAAAGTCAAATGAGTTGGTTTTCTAGTCAAAGCTTAAAGCAACCCTCCAAATGCTCCAGTATGAACAAATGGGTCAAATAAGGAGCACCTATTACAAACTTAAAGTTGTTGCACGTTTGAATAAGCTGGAATACCTTATTGATAAGCTGAACATCAATTACACTGGCAGGGGGATCTTTCAGTAGGAACTGGTTCCCACTACTTTGACTATTTGACTTGAGATTTGTGAGAGATTTACTATGATTTGATGGATAACAAAGGCACCCTTACAACCAGTGAGTTGTAAGGAGTCACAATCAATCAAAATATCACACTTCCAATAAGCCAATAAGCACAGAATAAGCCAACAATGCCCAGATATGATACAGACTTAGCAAATAAGCAGTTATGAACTCTTAAGCAATTTTAGCATGAATAAGTAAACCAGAATGAACCAAATGCATACACAAGCTATAATAACTGTTAATAAGCACAAACAAACTTATTTCAATCACTGAATCAAATATTACAAGCAGATCAAAGCATATGCAGGTTGCTGATATGAACTTCAAGAACACAAATACTTTTTCTGATATAGATGACTACAAATCCAAATTCAGCACTCAAATCCTACTTCCCTGGTTGTATTAACTTAGATTTAACACTTGTTAACCCTAGTCTATGATTAGATCTAGGTGTCCTCTAAATTTCAGCCAATATTACCAAGTAATTAAGATTTTATAGCCTTTTGTTGGATCTAGGTGTTAATAGCTACCAAACTTGCAGATAACAGACCAAATACACTAGTGAGGCAAGAACAAACACAAAGCACCTATAATCACTTGTTCAAAACAACACAAAACCAAATCAAGTTGTTAACCCAAACACCCCTTAATAATTTGTTTAGCAAATTTTTCAAAGGATTATTCAGATTTAACCAACCAATCAAGTTTAAATCAACCTAATATCATGCAACAATCTCCAATACACAAGATCAGACCACAAAAACACAGATAACCAACAAATCATGCAAAACCACCAAATATTCAAAATAAATTTAGAAAAATGAAAAAGAGAAGAGATGCAAACCTCCAAGACTTACATCCAAGCCTTGGAATGTTTGAGCTGTGGTGCTAGCAAAACAAGCACCAGCTTCCGTGTACCTGCTAAGATCAACAAACACAAAGGAAGAACACAAAATATGAAACCTGATCTTTTTGAAACACAAGCTTTATTACTTAAAACCTTGCCTCAAAAACCATCAAACAGATAAGTGGAACTCATATTTTATCTTCTCAAACACCAAAATTTTACCAAACACAAAGAGAAATCATAATTTTTAGAAAATCAACTTTTATTTTAATAAAAGGGAAATACAAAGATTAAAGATAAAATCTGGAACAAAGGGCACATCACAAGTTGAGGCTCCTTTTATAGGCACTAGTAGACGATTTTAGAATGGATAATACAAAGAAACCTTAGCTATAAATTTACCAGAATGCCCTTGAGTGCTTGTTGTTGTTGAGCTGTCCATTTTGATCAAAACCATTCATTTAAGCGTTATAGTTAAGCTATGAGTCTAAGCTGTTGATTTGGCCACGTCAGATTCCTTAGAGAGGAAGTTGTGTTTTCCTTGGTGGACGAGGTTGAGTGTGGGGTCACTTGGGTAGTAGGATTGAGGCTTTTGTGTGTGGGATGTGTTTCTGGGCGTGTGAATCAAGTGTGGGTATGGGTAATTCCAATTTACCCTTTGTTTTAAGTAGGGTAAGTTCTGGGTTCTTGATGGTAAACAGTAAAACATTTGATCCATTTTTGTAGGGAAAAACGTGTTTGGCGCGTGTTTGTCTGGTTTGAACTTAGGGAAATGACAATAGTAGTCCTTGTGTTTTGGTTAAGTGTGTAAAACACGTTTTTCAGCCTTTAAACTTGTTTCCCTTTGTTAATAAACTTTCAAAGTTCACATATTGGCCATAAAACTTTTGCAAAAGGTTTTCAAGGGTTGATTTTGCCAATTTTGCATATTTGAAGGACTGATTTTGGACATTCTTGATCTTCAAAGGTCTTCATTGTATCTTTGACTTCATGAGGGACCATAATTGACTATTTAGAATTGTTGAGGGGCTAAACTTGCCAATTCTTCAAAGTTGAAGGACAATTTGTAATTTTGACAAACTTAAGGGACCAAACTTGTAATTATGAATATACAAGGGTTTTAAGTGTCATGTCTCCATATTTTGAGGATCAATCTTGTACATCTTCAAGTCTTTAAGGGTTTTTCTTGTATAATTCATGAACTAGGGCCCAGTTCTTTGTACGGCTTCGTTTCTCGTGTCCGTTTTTCCTTGTTTCTTGTGATCTTTTGTCTTTTTCACGATATCCATACCTAAAACACACAAGTAAACAAATACAAGCATATATATGGTAAATTGATGACATTTTATGCATTTAAAGCCCGAAAAGAACGATGAGATCATGTATAAAAGCCATCTCATCAATATGACATAGTATGAATGGCTAAAATATAAGTAAAGACTGAAAAGCAGTGAAAATGTATAAGTCCTAGATAACCTGAAACATGTTTAAAAAACTTGTTTTATAGTTTGAAAAGACTTATGTTTCAATCATGAAAAACTGTATTAAATAGCCAATAACCGACATAGGTCGTGAGGTTCCACCGTGCATGAATACTTGGAGGGGAGACCTCGTCATGCACTTAGAGGGGTTACCTCTAATAAATATTCTGGGTAGCAGGGATCAACTCCTTGTGAAGGATGCAAGGCACACATCGCATTCACCGTGAAAATCCTATAAAACATGTAACTAGGATGCACCCATACGCCCCACATGATAATATAATATAATGGCTAAATTTGAAATGGGATGTCGCGAGCAATCACTCCGCCGTGGGGAAGTCATAACACTGGTGCCTCCAATGTTATGGTTATGGTACCTTCATAACTAGGTGACACTGGTCATGCATGTATATGGCTTAGGCATTCAATCTAACATAAGTATCAAACATACAAAACATATACTGGGAAAACAGTTGGCTGCAAACGGGGAACCCTAATAAGGAAAGAATGTCCATACTGAAGGACGGGTAATCCGTACCTTGTGTCTAGTGAACGAGGAAAGACGAAAGGATGAAATTCCTACTCCGACCTCACTAATGCTACATAAATACGGGACATGTATAAGTATTCTGAGTACTGAGTACGTAACTGATTATATCATGTATTAGCTAGTTTTATATGTTCTTGTCTTGTTTTACTGATTTAAGTGTTTTATTGTGTTTATCATGTATTTCATGTATTCTGATTAAGTATTAACTTGTATTCTTGTATTATTATACTTGTTGTGTAATAATAAGTAACTTTCTAAAAATAGCAGGTTTCCTAAAATAAGATGTTTCCAAAAATAGAAAGTTTCCAAAAATAGACCAGTTTCTAAAAATAGAAAGTTTCCAAAAATAGTAAGTTTCCTGGAATAGAAAGTTTCCATATCTAGAAATAAGCTGAATTAATAAGCTAATAATATAAGCTTAAGTTTACTGGTTAAATATCATAAGTCATGTAATATTAGTATAGTTTATTAATAAAGTCATGTTAATTAAATAAACTAAAGATTATACGATTTAATTAAATATAAGCATGATTTAATTAAATTAAGGCATATAAATACTTAGGTTAAACATGTATTACCAATTTATTAATTATAACCTAAGTCATGATTTATTAGTTGATTATAGTCCATGTTTTTAATAATTAATTAATACTATAGTCTAAACTAAATGATATAAATACTTAGGTTAAAATATGTATTATTTACAAAAAAATAATAACCTAAGTCCATGATTAAATTAAAATAATATACTAGTCATGATTTAATTAATTTAATTTCCATGAAAAATAATGTAACTTGTAAATGTAAAACTTGTAAAATTAACCCTTTGATCGAACCCGTGTTTTAAAACTAACCCAAACATGAACCGGACCAGACACTTGAACCGGACCAGACCCTTGAACCGGACCAAACCAAACACCCCTTAGCAGTGGCTACCCGGCCTAGCCGGTTGCCACTGCTTGAACAAATTCACCACCGGCTGCAGCCGGTGGTTCCCCCTGCTGTTCGCTGCGTTCCCACTATTTGAACAAAATAGCCACCGGTCTTAGACCGGTGGTGTTGTTGTGCTGCGATGAGACCCAAAACAAACCAAACACACCCCGACGTGAGTCGGGGTTCCCTGTTTCTTGCATCCTAGACACCAAAACCACAGCGAGACCTTAAGGTCTCGACTGGTGGTGATACAAAGACCACCGAGAGCCCATGGCTCTCGGTTCATGTGTCGGCCAAACGAAAACCCACCAAACCAAACGTTATTGTCTTGTTTTTATGATTACACTAACATGTTTTTAATTTCCTTAAAACACATGGATCATCAAAAGAAAATAAAACAAAAAGATGAAGGTTTGATGTTTTACCGAATACGTGATTAAAAGGAACAAAGAACACGAACACTAACACACGAATAACAATAACCAAAATCAATCAAACACCTTGGTGGTGTCTTGTGTAGCCGGCGGCAAGAAGGAGGACAAAGGAAGGCTAGGGTTTTTAATTCTTTTGTAAAATCTTGATAAATGAAAAAGTCTGTGATTAGTTTTTCCCCTAGTTAAAATTTAAATGGGCTTGGGCCCTCCCTTGTCCTTGTGTCCGCGGCTACCTAAAGCCCAAAGGGAAAACCCGTTCAATTTTCATGTTTAGCAATTTACGTGCTCTTTCGTTAGTATTTTCGTGTTAGTTCGTAATTAATTATTCGCGTTATAATAATACTTGTACGTATTCGATATTTATCGTGAAATAATAAATATACGTAGTTCACATGTTCGTGTTTTAATGTTCGTGATCATATGCTTGTGATTATAATTATTATGATTAATAATTATCGTGTATTAATACGTACTTAGTAATTATCATGCACTAACACGTACGTAGTTTCTGAATTTAATATTCGTGACACGTGTTCATGATATAAAAGGAAAGTTTTAATTGGTTTGTATGTTTACATAGTGTACTGTTCATGGCATTTAAATGCGGGTTTTACAACTCTTCCCCCCTAAAAAGAATAATTCGTCCCTGAATTATAGATAAAGTAAACTGAAAGAGGAACATACCCGAATCAAAACTGGAAAGACATGCAAGATAAAAGGACATGAAGGTGACATTCTAGGAAGGAACGTGGAACGTGACATGGCTAGAGAGGAAATGGAACGTGACGTGAATGAAAGGATGTATATGATCAATGAGAGAAAACGAATAAGAAGTCCGGATGGACTCCTCTGCTTCAAGTGGCTTCCCGCCCAGAACGGTCCTCTAAAAGGTCTTGACGAAAATAACAATATTAGTCTTCATGACTTTGTCTTGACGATACAAAAGTCTCTGGTTCATCAACGTAAGACAGATTTGCATGAATTTGATCGAGTGGATGAGAATTAACGTGCAAGGGTAATTGAAACGTTATGATGCAAAATAATCTGAATCAAATGACATAAGTACGTCTGAGCAGTGATGCCCGAGACATACTGAAACGTAGTACGTGAACAATTGTGAACATGATACGTGAACAATTGTGAACGTGATACGTGGAGATATGGTGGGTGTAATATAAGAAACATATGATGGACAATGATACGTGTAACATATCGTGAACGTGATATGAGAAACGTGGAATAAACATGACGTGAAACATATCGTGAACGTGAGATAACTAAGGAGGCAATGCCAAACGATATAAGGTGATGGAAAGTTTATTAGACTTAAGTCTGGTCTCTCAAGCTTCTGCAAAACTTCTAGAATGAAACATGAAAGATAAATTGTAAACCAAGTTACGATCATGAACATAACAGTGTCATGAACGTGAGTGCGAAAGCAAGTTGTAAAATTAGAACAGGGACGTGAACGTAAATAAGGAACCCAAATGTGAACCTTTGTCTGGCCCGATAGCTGAGGGAGTACCAAGTGATCGGATGATCCTTAGCTGGAACATGTCCGATCAATCTGCCGACTCTAAAATCCTTGCGGATGTAAGGATTCTACAGACTTGGTCAAACTGTTGACAATAACCCAGATAGCATCATGCTTCTTCTGAGTTTGCGGTAATCTGGTAACCAAAATCCATGGTGATTTTGTCCCATTTTTGTTCACAATTTTTGATGGTTGAAAAACATCCTAGTCTGTTGGTGTTCTATCTTAGCCTGTTGGTATGTCAGGTACTTAGATATGAACGTAACTGTATCTTGCTTCATAGAAACTTGATACATAGGAGTTTGCAAAACAATGAGTCTCCGAAATTAGACTTCTCTTAGCGTAGGATTTTCTTGAACACCTAATGTAGTGTAGGGTTCTCACTTTTACGCATAGGTTGAGTCATGGTAAGATTAACCGTGAGAATCCATTTGATTCAACGTGTCACTGTAATCAACCAGAATTTATATTGGAAAATTTCAAGGTGAAATTTCTTCTTTTGTAACATGGCGTGAAGATGGTCTTCGTGCTCTTCTCTAGACTTAGAGAATATTAGATTGTCATAGACGATAATGATAACAATTTGTTTATGAGTTATTGGGAACTCGATTTATTAAATCCCTAATACTGCTGGAGCATCCATAAGACTAAAACAAAATCATGAATTTAGCATGCCCAAATCGTGTACGAACAGCAGCCATGGAATGTCCTGCTATTTCCCTCGTCACTGTTAGCAGCATGATCATGAATCCGATCATGGAAAAGTGTTCAACACCCTAAAGTCGATTGGACACATCGTCGGTACGTGGAGGAGCATAACGGTCATGAATGGTGATTTGTTTATATCGACGGTAGTCGACACATAATCTCATGTTACAGTCCCTCTCCTAGAAGGTTACTCTGAAATACATGTGGAAAGATTTTGGAATAATCGGCTGGTTATGAGTAAGGGACTTCAGAAGTCGTGTCATCTATAATAGCTGGAATCTTCGCCGCCATGGAACAACAAACACGTGCTTGTAAAGCATTACTATTTGTACAGATTTTCCTGATGGAAAATCATGCTAAATGTATTCAGGAGCCTGAACATCGCTGTACATAATCTGATATGAATGGCGACTAACCGTAGCATGGGATGTTGTGCTTAGTCCATAATCAAAATCATATTTAACTCGCATCAGTCTGAAGTAAGTGCGTTAGCAGATTGGATCTTATCATCAGACTAAAGAAAAAAAACCTTCATATATATGGGTGATACAAATGAATTTCTTTATGGTCATGTATATATATGAAATATGAAATTAAGAAATGAAAATGTCATTAAGCAAACGTGGCAGGTCTCATTGAATGTGTTTTGCTTGTCTGCGTGTCTAAACGTGAATAATACACCGGTGAAGGTACTGAAATTCTTGTGGACTGATTAATACATGGTACAACAAAATGGATATACCCCTTGGAGGGTACCTGATAGGTGTGTAAACACCCATCCTTTTTACCACTTAACTACAATAATAACCAAGCCAAAACGTGTATTTTATGTCGTAAATGTCGGAATTATGCGTGGTTTGTGTTTTTGTTGTGATTTAGGACGAAAATGTGAAAAGGGGAGAAAACACGGGCATTCACGGGCTTTTATCGAAGAAAAAGACAAAAGACGAAGTCAAGAAATCAAGAGTGCAAAAAGAACGATAGTCGAAGACCAATTCTGAAGATTTATCGAAGAAAAAGTCAAAAGACGGAAGTTTACTAAAAGCCGAAGAACTCAAGTCTAATTTATTGAAGAATTACAAGACGAGTTTAAAGAAATCCCGAGACAAAGTCGTTAAAGTCAAAGAATTAAGAAGACAAGGACTTAATCATGCAATTAAAGAAAGAAAAAAGAGGGGAGGAAGCTTCCTAAGCACCTCCCTAGTCCTCCTATAAATAGATCATTAGGATTTACATTTCATTTTTTTTGCTAATAGTGACAATTAGTTCTTTCATTTTAATTACCTTGCACTTTAATTACATGTCATTTAAATACATTGTCTTGCACCTTAAATACCTTTAATTTCAAGTAAGTTCCTTTTAATTATTGTCAATCTTTACTTTTATTGTTAATCTTCTATCTTATTTGATCTTTAATCTTTATGCTTTATTGTTCATGTTTATGTTTTTGATGTTTTCTTGATTTGATTAAAGTGGGTTTTGATTATTTTGATTATTATTGTTAGTGTTTTTGATTTGGTTTGATTAGTATTTGTTATTAGATCATTTGTGATTAGTTTGATTTAATCTTGTGGTTGATTTTGATTAGTTTTGTCTAGATTCGTAGCTTTTTGTTTGTCCCATGTTCTTCGCTACTGTTTTCCCAGGTTTATTCCCGATCAAAGCCAAATATTCAGAGTGAAGGTGGTGTTGTAATTGTTCCGAACAAAGCACATATTCAGGATAGGTGACATATTCTGGATAAAGCTTTTATTCCGGATCAAGCTAAACATTCCGGATCAGGGAACTCATTCGGAACATTCCGGATCAGTGCTACATTCCGAACTAGTTGACATTCCGGATCAACATCACATTCCGAATCAAAGGTGTTCATTCGGAATATCTTATATTCCGAGTGAAGGTGCTCATTCGGAACATTCCGAGTGAAGGAGTTTATTCGGAACATTCCGGATCAAGACAACATTCCGAATCAAGGCACTCATTCCGGATCAAGGTGCTCATTCGGAACATCAAATATTCCGAATGAAGGTTTTCTTCTTATTGTTCCGAATCAAGGGTTCAGATAAGGTTGTTCATTCGGAACATCAAATATTCTGGATCAAGGGGGTGTTCATTCGGAACATTCCGGATCAAGGTTTTGGTAAATATTCCGAGTGAAGAAGAATCATTCCGAACGAAGGTGACATTCCGAACGAGTGATTTATTCCGAACGAAGGATTATTCCGAATGAACTGTTTTCAGGTTATTTTAAGTTTCTGTTTTTAAGTTTTAATTTTCAAGCTTTACTTTTCCCGCCTTTTTAATTAGTCGCACTTTAAGTTTACTTGCCTTAGATTTATTTTAAGTCTTGCCTTAGTTTAAGTTTTAGTTGCGTTTTAAATTTGCCTTTAGGATAGTTTTAAGTTTGCGTCATTTACTTTAAGTGCCATTTATTTTTGTCACACTTTTAAATTCTTGTCATTTATTTTAAATTAGAGTTAGATTTACTTTAAAGTTTTTGCACCTTTAATTTTACTACAACGACAAAACATTTGTTTCCACCAAAGAACGACTGAGTCGCATAGTTAACCAGTTATCAATTCGATTAGACCACCACAACGAACTTTAATAATTTTTATACTAGGTAAAAAGCCTTGTATCAAATGGCGCCGCTGCCGGCTCTTTTCATAAAGATTAACGGTTTTCTGTGAGAGACGCGTTGCTTTTTGGGATCCGTTCATTCATGAGCGTTATTTTCTTGTTTAAAAATTTCAAAAAACCAAAAAAATTAAAAATTTAAAAAATCCATAAAAATTAAAAATTTTCAAAAAAATCCAAAAAGATTTTATTTTTTTTCTTTATAGTGTATATATATTCTCTTTGTGTTTGGTATTGTTTTCTTTTGCTTTCGCAGGTGTATGCGTACTAGATCTTCTACTTATCCAGAGCCCGAGACTCGTGAAGATTTAGCTATGGCAGGTGTGAACAATAACAATAATCCACCGCACCTCAATAATAACAACAACAATGTTCTTCCACAGCCCGATCTTCTGACAATGGAGGAGCTTTGTCAACCAACCATGTTTGGACGAGGAGGACCGATTGCGCCGATGCAAATCACGGCTCCGGAGTTTTCGTTGAAGCATCACATGATCCAACAAGTGCAAACAAATCCTTTTTGAGGAATGCCTGATGATGATGCCTTGACAAATTCATTACTGTCACTCAAAGCATGAAGTTGCCTGGTGCCACAATGGATGTTCTTCGCCTACAACTCTTCCCACATACTTTATCACACCACGCCGATAAATGGTTTGATCGTCTCCCGAATAATTCAATTCATACTTGGGATGACATGACTCAACACTTTTTGTCGCGCTACTTTCCACCATCCATGGTCACGAGCCTTCGTAATCAAATCAGCGGTTTCATGCAAGAACCCGATGAATCTCTCTTTGATGCTTGGGAAAGATATAATGTTTTGATCGATCGTTGTCCAAACCACAACATTCTCCCTGTGACCTTAATTGATACTTTCTACAACGGTTTGACTTTTTGTGATCGTGATACGATTAATGCAGCCGCCGGTGGCACATTTATGAAAAGAAGACCCGAGGAGTGTAGAGAGCTTATTGAGAACATGACTACTCACCACAAAAACTGAGATTCCTCCGCTTCTTCAAGGGACAACCCGAGAGTCAATGTTTCTTCTACTTCAGCAAACCCCGACATGACCGAATTCACCCGCATGATGGCCGAAATGAACAAAAATATCTTGCTTCTCGCTACAAACCAACAACAAGTTAAAGCGTTGGCTAATCCTTGTGAGACATGCGGCGGTCCTCACCCATACACTGATTGTCCTTCTACTCAAGGAAATTCGGAAAACGTGTATGCGGCTTATGGTAATTATTCACCGGAAAATTACCCAGCCCGACCTCAAGGGGATAGAAATTTGCTAAGTTACCGGTCAAACAACTATCTTTCACCCAATTTTTCTCCTCAAAACCAAAACCCCAACAACAACTACAATAGAAGCAACCTAATCCCACCTAGAGCTTCTAATCCTTATCACCCACCCGCTCAACAAGCCCCACCCATGAATCAAGATGTTGAAGCTTTAATGAGAACCCAAGGTGAGCAAATCAAGAATCTATAGAGCCACGTTGTCAATTTGAAAGGGGATATCACCAAGCAAGTGAATGACATTAGATCCGAGCTTCGAGATAATATTCAATCCTCCTTCAGCAATCAAACGAATGATTTGAAGAATATGCTGGCTACTTTCTTACCCACCACTCAACCCTCTACTTCGAGTTCTCTACCTTCAAACACCGTCACCAATCCGCGAGCGAATGTGAGTGCTATTACTACCCGTAGTGGAGTTACTTTAGTAGGACCACCTATCCCGCCCCCATCATCTACACCTCCTCCACCACCATTTACCCTACTACTCCCACACCTAGTATTAGTACACCATCACCGTCTCCGCCTCGTCATGACGAAGTACCCACCAAGAATCCTCCACCAACCCCACCTTCAACATCTCAACCTTTACCTGCTACACCTACACCTTCCACCTATAAACCAAAAATTCCTTATCCATCTCACTTAGACAAGGCCAAACTGCACACCAAGGATGACATTCAAGTGTCAAACTATTTGAAGAAAGTTTCGGAAATGACCATCACTTTTCCCCTTGTTGAAGCTCTAGCACAAATGCCTAAATTTGCTAAGATGTTTAAGGAATTGCTTATCAAAAAGGAGAAGATGGCCGATTTTGTTAATACTCGATTGAATGAAAATTGGTCTGCCGTCCTTCTTAAAGAACTTCCGGAAAAACTTGGAGATCCCGGTCGTTTTGTGCTTCCTTGTACTTTTAACCAAACCGACAAATTTACTGCCTTAGCCGATCTCGGGGCAAGTATTATTTTGATGCCTTTATGTGTTTGGAAAAAGTTATCATTGCCCGACCTTACACCCACCAAAATGACCCTTGAGCTAGCCAATCGCACTCTCGCTTACCCCGTTGGTATTGCCAAAGATGTGTTCATTAAAGTTGGCACATTCACTTTTCCGGTCGACTTCGTCGTTGTTGATTATGAAATGGACCCTCGTATTCCGTTAATACTTGGTCGCCCATTTTTGAGAACCGGTAGAGCTTTAATAGATGTGGATAAATGTGAGCTCATCTTAAGAGTCGGGGATGATGCACAAGTTTTTGAAATGGGGAAGCTTACAAGCAAATCCTATGGAAGAGAATCCGCGAATATGATTAATGTGCTTGATGATTTTGTCATCTACAACAATCCTCTATTCGATTCTTGCAATGAAAATCCACTATTTCAAGATGATGTGGATGATTCTCTCTCCAATTTGGAACCTTCACCCATATATGATTCTCCACCGATCTTTGATGCTTATGATGATGATTCTAGCTTCGATGGAGATGATTATGATGACTTTACTTCCGAGTATCCCGACATGCCCACCTATGATGATTTTGATGAGACCGATACTCTTTCGAGTGATTCTTCACATGATGAAGATCCTCCGCCATCCATGCTTAATCCTACTTTGGATGACTACTCATTTGAGGAAGACTTCTCTACTTTTCTTAATACCTACTTCCCTCATGAGAGTGATGCCCCCCTTTGGACTTTGATAATTATGGTCTTGATCCTACTTCGGATTTGAAGAAAATTCTTTCAAAGGAGAAGCAACCGGACGACACCAACATCCGCATCACGTATGTTTTGACACCTCTTGGTCCACCTTCTGAGGACAAGGTTGTGCATTTTCTTCGCGGATCATCTTCAAATGCTGCTGAGCCTGAGTGCTATTTTCCCCTAAAGGAAAAGGTGTTCGACCCTTGCTTCCACCGTGCTCCATCTTTGCTTAAGGGAACCTTGCCTACTTTTCTTTGGCTTTCCTTATTTGCCTTAAGCTTGTGTTATTTGATGGACGAAAACTATGTCTTTGATCCCGGTGGATGTGTTTCATGCTTCTTCCTATGCTAAATAAGGTCGAGTCAGGCCCACGACTCGGTGAACAAAAATCAAGCGCTTCTTGGGAGGCAACCCATGTATCTATCTTTTAGCTATTTATATCCTAAGTGTAGGGGAGACCCGTTGGTGTTTGCTATCTCCTCTCTTCTCATATTCAGGGATTCGAGCTTTCAATGATCCACTCTTGATGATTTTTGACGACTCGTGATTCCGTGTTTCCGTCTTCCCGGTTCTATCCTAAACTCTTTTCGAGTCACTATTTTATATTTTCCAATATTAAAATAGGAATCTCGTTAGTTTTCTTTTCCTTAGCAAGATTTAAACAACGTGCACAATGTCCTAAGTGTAGGGGAGTTTACTCCCACATGCTTAAACATTGAGGACAATGTTTATATTAAGTGTAGGGGGGACTTCTATCGAAGTTAAGTGGCCTTTTCCTTGTATTTGTCCTCATTTTAACCGGAAAATCAATTTTTCGACATTTTTCAAAATTTTTGATCTCTTTTGGCCTATTAGTTTTTACCTTTGTATAGTTATTTTCTTTCTTTACTAGAATAAATTTTAATAAAGTGGTTTTAATTTTCAAACGTTGTGAATCTTTTGACTCAACCCGAGTTTACTTATCTAAGTTTACTCTAGCTAGTATCCTTAACGTGTTTAAGTCAAGTTTTGCTAGGCTTTTATATAAGGAGCTATAAAACGCGAAAGTCTTAACTCTCACGGGTTAAGAACAAGAACTTTTCGCAAGTTCCTATAATTGATCCTAGAGAGTTGTTTATCAAGGGAACTTTAAAATGCGATTTCTAAACTTGAAAAAAGTCTAAGAATTTGCAAGATCCTATAGACGACTCGAAAACCCAAAACTTTGATTTAATAGGCTAAGCATCCACGAGTCTCATTCCTTGAGATTTTAAATTGTGGAGAACGAGAGATGATAGAGTCAATTATAAGTTTGGTATTCTTTCATGAATTTATGTGAGTTAATTATAAGCCTTTTCTCCCATCGCTTGCTAATAAATTTATCTGCAATAAATAAGGTTGTACGATTTGAAAAGTTACTTAGCTTCTAGCCTAAGATCGTTTAAAAGTTGCTCGGTATGGATTATAGTTCATAGCCAAGGCATAACTTATTGAAGCGGGATGCGAAGATTGGCGAGTCCGTAAAGGCCCTAAAAAGGCATGAGGGCTACATTTTGTTGCTAAAGATCCAAAAGTGATGTGAAGAATCATTTATCAAAAATCAATATGAAGGATCGAGACACACGACGAAAAGCAAATACTCCCCAAAAGATCATGGAGAAGTCTATCAGAAAAGACCCTAGCAAGGTATGAGGATAAATAGACCCAAGTCCTAGAAGGATGCGGATCGTTGTATATCAAAGTCCCAAATAAAGATTGGAGAAAAATGAAGAAGTCGTGGTCCAAGTATGAAGAATCTCTCAAAACTTCAAGTGAAGAAATTCCTACTATGAAGAGAAGACCATTATTTAATGAACGTCTCTCAAGGTTTGAAGTATGAAGTCGCTGCCAAATATCGGTCCGAGAAAGGTCTCAAATCGTGAAGCGAGTTATGCCAAGATATGAACTTTATGAGGTCCCGAGAAGCAGTTTTAAAAGATTTTGTCCTTTAGCTAACTATTGATTAAATCGTCCCACTTTGTTTTCAGCCTAATAACTATCGAAATAAGTCAACAATGCATCCTCGTGATCATTCAAGACAACACTAAAATATAAGAGATACACCTAGGAATAAGGGAGTCTAAGTAAATAATTGGCCCACATGAGTTCGTGTTAGTTTGCTAACTTATAATAACAATGATCTCGTTTTTAAGCTTGGTTTAGAGAAAGTGAAAACTTGAGGATGATGATTATTCATGACATTTCCAAAACCCAAAGGTATGTTTTTGATTTCTTTCCTTTGAATGTTTATAATTTTCTATCTCTTTAATAAAGGCCAATGTGGATTGATTATGATGAAAAAGTGTAATCGTGCTTTGTAACTAATGCATTGCATGAGGACATTGCAATGGTCAAGTGTAGGGGATTTGATAGGTGTGTAAACACCCATCCTTTTTACCACTTAACTACAATAATAACCAAGCCAAAACGTGTATTGTATGTCGTAAATGTCGGAATTATGCGTGGTTTATGTTTTTGTTGTGATTTAGGACGGAAATGTGAAAAGGGGAGAAAACACGGGCATTCACGGGCTTTTATCGAAGAAAAAGACAAAAGACGAAGTCAAGAAATCAAGAGTGCAAAAAGAACGGAAGTCCAAGACTAATTCTAAAGATTTATCAAAGAAAAAGTCAAAAGACAGAAGTTTACTAAAAGCCGAAGAACTCAAGTCTAATTTATTGAAGAATTACAAGACGAGTTTAAAGAAATCCCGAGACAAAGTCGTTAAAGTCAAAGAATTAAGAAGACAAGGACTTAATCATGCAATTAAAGAAAGAAGAAAGAGGGGAGGAAGCTTCCTAAGCACCTCCCCAATCCTCCTATAAATAGATCATTAGGATTTACATTTCATTTTTTTTACTAATAGTGACAATTAGTTCTTCCATTTTAATTACCTTGCACTTTAATTACATGTCATTTAAATACATTGTCTTGCACCTTAAATACCTTTAATTTCAAGTAAGTTCCCTTTTAATTATTGTCAATCTTTACTTTTATTGTTAATCTTCTATCTTATTTGATCTTTAATCTTTATGCTTTATTGTTCATGTTTATGTTTTTGATGTTTTATTGATTTGATTGAAGTGGGTTTTGATTGTTTTGATTATTATTGTTAGTGTTTTTGATTTGGTTTGATTAGTATTTGTTATTAGATCATTTGTGATTAGTTTGATTTAATCTTGTGGTTGATTTTGATTAGTTTTGTCTAGATTCGTAGCTTTTTGTTTGTCCCATGTTCTTCGCTACTGTTTTCCCAGGTTTATTCCGGATCAAAGCCAAATATTCCGAGTGAAGGTGGTGTTGTGATTGTTCCGAACAAAGCAAATATTCAGGATAGGTGACATATTCTGGATAAAGCCTTTATTCCGGATCAAGCCAAACATTCCGGATCAGGGAACTCATTCGGAACATTCCGGATCAGTGCTACATTCCGAACCGGCTGACATTCCGCATCAACATCACATTCCGAATCAAAGGTGTTCATTCGGAATATCTTATATTCCGAGTGAAGGTGCTCATTCGGAACATTCCGAGTGAAGGAGTTTATTCGGAACATTCCGGATCAAGACAGAATTCCGAATCAAGGCACTCATTCCGAATCAAGGTGCTCATTCGGAACATCAAATATTCCGAATGAAGGTTTTCTGCTAATTGTTCAGAATCAAGGGTTCAGATAAGGTTGTTCATTCGGAACATCAAATATTCCGGATCAAGGGGGTGTTCATTCGGAACATTCCGGATCAAGGTTTTGGTAAATATTCCGTGTGAAGAAGAATCATTTCGAACGAAGGTGACATTCCGAACGAGTGATTTATTCCGAATGAAGGATTATTCCGAATGAACTGTTTTCAGGTTATTTTAAGTTTCTGTTTTTAAGTTTCAATTTTCAAGCTTTACTTTTCCCGCCTTTTTAATTAGTCGCACTTTAAGTTTACTTGGCTTAGATTTATTTTAAGTCTTGCCTTAGTTTAAGTTTTAGTTGCGTTTTAAGTTTGCCTTTAGGATAGTTTTAAGTTTGCGTCATTTACTTTAAGTGCCATTTATTTTTCGTCATGCTTTTAAATTCTTGTCATTTATTTTAAATTAGAGTTAGATTTACTTTAAAGTTTTTGCACCTTTAATTTTACTACAATGACAAAACATTTGTTTCCACCAAAGAACGACTAAGTCGCATAGTTAACCAGTTATCAATTCGATTAGACCACCACAACGAACTTTAATAATTTTTATACTAGGTAAAAAGCCATGTATCAGTACCTTGATTTTCTTAGGGCTGTTCTAGGTGATAGACATGAGTCATGTGTCTTGACTCGTGTCCTGAGAAAATGTGCTAATGACATGTGTCTTGACTGATGTCTTGACATGTGTCTTTAGAAAATGCACGTGAGACATGTGTCTTGACTGATGTCTTGACATGTGTCTCGAGGTGTGAAACGAATAAAACTGAAACTCTTAGGTCATCATGACAGAATTAGAGGATCGGTTGGACTGCTGAACCTTTGTATTTCTGATCACGTCCGTGACCAGTGTTCTGTTGTGATTGCTAGAATAGTTTTTGTCACAGTAGTGGCTACTATCGTCTTGTTGGTTAGTTCTATGACGGTCATTCTCATGACAGTGATTCATGTAACTTATTCAACTGAGTGGCTGATGAGACTGCTTTTATACATGGTCTCATCGTCCAAACTGGGCTTAAAACGATGAAAATATCATAAAAAGTGCCAAATATATTCTTGTGTTTGTTCAATGTGTATTTTAGGTACGAAAATCGAGAAAATGACAAAAGATCACAAGAATCAATAAAAAACGACCACGAGAAACGAAGCCGCACAATGAATCAGACCGAAGTGATGAATTTCCAAAAATACCCTTAAAGAAGTGAAGATTGTCAAGTTTGGTCCTCCAAGTTTGAAGACTTGTCATTTTATACCCTTGTAAAACTCTAAAATTACATTGTGGTCCCTAAAATATCAAGAGTTTACATATTTGGTCCTTGAAGAATCAAGTCGTACAAGAAACTGTAGCCGAGATTGTACTTAACGAAGAAAAATGGGTATTTTCGGATCGACTTGACAAATTCGAAGATTTTTTTTACAAGTCAAAGTGAAACCCAAAACCCGACAATGGAATGGTCATGAAAAACCGATCCCGACTCTTAAAATAATATTTTACGGACTAGAAACTGCTCCCGTCTAACGGGCCGAGTCGGCCCGTATTAATATAATTAAAACAAAATTTCATTTTTGGTCATCTGATCCAATTTGGCCCGTCATGTGTTTAAACCTATCACCTGGCCACGTTTTTTTGGCCCACACCTAACGGCCAACCCAACCCACCAAATTGTGTATACTTCTTATCCCAAAGTTACAAAAGAAAAAGGACAGCCTCCTTTATTATCAAACGAATTAAGAAGAAGAGGGATTAGGGTTCTTATCATAACCACCAGCCACCATTAATCACTAATCCCATAACCCCTCATCACAAGCATCACGTGGAGATTTGGCCACCTCAACACATATGGCCAAGAATGGCAGCTTGCCTACTCACGGGATTGGACAATTTGACGAACAAGATCGAATGACATGGTCCCTACTCAAATCCAATGGTCCTGAAGAAGCCTTAGAAGTACACAATGTCGACATATTGCTAGCTGGAATTCAAAATCAGCATACTCCAGTTATATCCGAATCTTCAAGAGGGGTAATCCTGGAAACTCACTAGCTTAGGGTTTGTATGTCTTGTCATTCCAGAAAAATCTGAGCTCCATTATAAATTGAGGACCAACTTGTGGTATCCCTTTTTTCTTTTTGTCTCGGATTTTTATTTTAAAAAGTGTAATTCTTTTTTATGAAATGAAAGATTGTAGTTTTTTAAAATATATGAGTTCCATTTTTATTTAGTGTTTATGATTCAAGTGGTGGTTTTTATATTTTTGTTTGTGGTTTCCTGTTCATGTGAATCCGTGTAAGGGTTTAAAGTGGTTTTGAATTTTCTTGTTTAACTTTATCAGCAAGTTTCAAGTTTTAAGGTTTTGAAGTGGTTTTGAAAAGATTTTGAAAGAAAAATCGGGTTTGTATATCTTCTTTAAAAGCTCACTGAATCAAGACCATAGGTCTTGATTCTTGGATTTTGTTTGTTTGTTTTGTGTTTTCAGGATTGGAGGCTTGTTCTTGTAAAGCTAGAACATAATCTCACCCATTCGAGAGCGTGGACGTACGTTCTTGCGGTTTGTTCTCTCTTTCTCTCCTTTTTATTTTTATGCTTATTATTTATTGTTCATGTGTGTTTGTTGCCTGCTGAGTTCTTGTTAGATTTATGTTAATGAATCGGGTGTTTGGATCTACTTTTACTTAGGGTCTAGGATTTAAGAATGATGATTGTCATTAGTGTAGGTACAGATTAGTTTAATCTAGATTATGTTTCGCAACAACCTAAAAAAAATAAAAAAAAATAAAAAGATAAGAGAAAAATAGGTGTTCATTTATTTCCACAATTTTCATAAGCTGTGATTTATGTGTGGTGCATTTGATGTTGATACACACTAGCAGCTTTAAGAGTTTTGTTTGAAAGACTATGATAACCAAGGATAGTAAGCGCCTACTGTTATTGCTCTTATACGCGTAAAGTGTGATCCTTTTCTTGTTTAGCGTGCATTTTGTGTCTGTGGGTCTGATTTGATTGATAGTTGTCGCTTTTCGCACACACTATAGCCGGCTGCCATAGCGTATGTTGTCATTCAAACAAAGGAGAACCTAACAGCCTAAGAAAAGAAACCGTGTTTAGTCATTTGTTTTTGCTTGTGTTAATAGGTTTTTTAGGCCACTGTTCTTTTTATCCTTGCTGATATAATTAAACCAACACCATCAGATTATCAGATTGTTTTGCTGCTAAACTAGGTGCTCATTGTGTTGAATTCGTAATTGTTGTATGTGTTTTGGTGTGTATACGTGCTTGGTACATGTGTCCTTGCATCCAAACCAGTAAGTAAACCAAAGAGCATAAAAATATGGCATTTACAAGTTTCTGATTAATCTTGCATAAGAGTGGCGTGTTTTGATAATATCAGGATTGCATTTGATTGTGTTTGTGTTTTGTGGTGGTGTTTCGTTCCCTGCGCATCCAAATTGTACCAAAGAAAAGGATGAACTTTCGAAGTTTTGTTCATCAGGAAAAATTAAGCTCTAATTGTTGTGATTATTGTAAGTTTAGTGATTGTCTTTGCGTGTGGTGTTGTTGTTCACTGTGCTAACAAGTTAACCAAGAAACCAAACTCACCAAGCTAACCACCAAAAAGTCACCAAATACACACAAAAAAAAGTGAACCAAAAGTCAGTCAATAAAATAAAGTAATCTTCTTGTGTTATTGTCGTGACTGTGCAAAACAAAGTAACCCACTGTTTGTTTTTGTAATCGGTGCACCAAGTAACCCAAAGAAGAAAAGGTAGCTGCTTGTTTGTGTGTTCATTTTATGCCCACAACCCCAAATCTGGGCGTGAACAATTGGTTTTGGTATTGTTAATTCCGTTTAGAATTTAGTTTGTGTTCGTGCTTGGTGTTAGTTTTACGTGCCCTGTACACCCACAGCATATAACGAACACCAAGTAAAGAATCAGCTGTAAAAAAAAGAAGCCTTGCGTTCAAGTGTATTTGTTGTGGTAATTTTCGAGAAATTAGAATAGTCGATGTAATCGCTTTGTAGTTGCGGATATTCTAATGAGAGTATTGCTTTGAATTTGATTACTAGCTGCTGTCCTATTTTCATTTGCTGTCAAATAAATGAAAAGCTCTCAAAAAGTAAAAGAATAGCAAAACTGACAGCCAACAAGGTTCAAACCCCTGACCACAGACAAGCATCAAACGCAGCAGGAACCCATCCACAACCATCTGATCTGTTGGAACGTTTTTGTTTCAATTCCCTTTTATATTTCCTTTATACTGTTGTTAATAGGGTGGGAGAAAAAAAAGATACAACATCTGATCTGTTGGAACGTTTTTGTTTCAATTCCCTTTTATATTTCCGTTTATACTGTTGTTAATAGGGTGGGAGAAAAAAAAAGATACAACAAAGGGCATCAGTGGGACTCGAACCCCTGACCCCTTGTTCACACTCCAAACAAGTTAACCACTAGGCTAGGAATACCACATCTGTTATAGCTAAGTTGTTTTTCTATTTAAAGGGTACTTGTTTTCTTGTTTATAAAGTTGCGCCATAGCTTTTTCTTTCGTTGTGGCTTATTGTGATAGGCTGTGGCGTAAGGCTTATTTTTCCCATAGATTAGACATAGTTTAGGACTGATAATATTTCTTTTAGATTTTTCCTTTTTATTTTATTATTTTTAAATCATTTAGTTAGTTTAAATAGTTTTTAATTTATAAAAAATATTTAAAAGTAAAAAAAAATTAATTATTTTTTCCAAAATTTTATTTTATTAGTAGGACATAAAAAAAATTAAATTTGCATTTTAAGGCTTTAAATTCAATAAATTACGCAAGTATCGCGTTTTTACGTTAGTTATTATTTTCGTATGCTTTTGTTATTTCGATTTTTTAACCCATTTTTGTTTTAAAATTAGTTTTTATTTTTCTTTTTAAATTTAATAAATTTGTTTTTAATTAAGTTTTCAAAAATTTAAATTTTGTGGAATTTTTCGTCCCGTTTTACGTTATTTGCGCCGCGTCGTAGTTTAATTTATTTTTAATTAACGTCTATAATTGTTGGCTAAACATCATACCTCCTCGAGAACGAACTCGATTGTCGGTATTTGTGTTTTTCACAAAATAATAGTTGTATTTTCACACTCGTTTAGGAAAACGGGGCAAAAGCGGTAAGTATCAAGCGTACGTTTAGGAAAACGTAAACACTTATGACCCTTAGGTGGTGAGTTCATTCTCAAGGAGGCTTGGTGCGTGTGTTAAGACTTGATTTACTTTGAGATTAATATTTATGAGAGAATGGAAAAAGAAAAAGTAGATGACGGATACGAATAAAATTAAACTACGACGAATGACGTAAACCTAAAACGTAAAAACGTGACGAAATTAAAAATTTAATCTAAAAAATATTAAAAATCAAAGACAAATCTAAAATAATATAAATAAGAATAAAAATTTGACAAAAATATTTTAAAACTTATTTATAATTTAATATTCAATTTTAAATGCTATTTAAAGTCTTAAAATTCAATAAAACTAAAAATAAACCCTAGATATGATTTTATCAAATGAGAATCTTACTTATATTATATAAAAACTAAAACATATTTTTCTCGATTTTTTGAAACTATTTTTCTATTTTTTAAAAGGTAAAAATACCTTTTAAACTAAAATAATGATTAAAAATAATAAAATAATGCTAAAATTAATTGAACTTTTCTAAAAATTCTATTTTATAATACTAAACAGTAGAAAAATGAAAAAGTTTGAAAAAGGTATTTTTACCACTAAAGGACAAAACAGATTAATTTAAAATCTAATTTAACTTAAAATAATTCTAGAAAATAATAAAAAACAATGAACAGTGAAATTTTTAACTAAAAAATCTTAAAATAATATTTTGAAACTACAAAAATTTGAAAAACTTAAAAATATTATTTTCTACACTAAAAGACAAAAAGGAGTTTAATAAAAACTAATTAAAACTGAATTAATTCTAAAAAATACCAAATGAACAGTAAATTGAAATTAAACTCAATGAAAAATTAAAATAAATACTAAAACATGGGAAAAATAGAAAGACTAGCAAAACCTGATAAAACTCCACTAAAGACAAGAAATCACAAAGTCTGAAAAGGACAGGTCTGGTGGTTTGTCTTTTAGCCAAGCAGTGGGAACTTTTTCCCACTACTGAGTCACAAAAAACAATAAATGGTCGTTTTTTAGCTAGATTGTTGGAGTTACATGGAGAAAAAAGGCACCCCCACAACCAGTTGGGTTGTAGGGAGTCAAGTAATCAATAAAAACACCAATTCACACAGAAAATTTACACAAGATCCGGCAAAAAGTAGTTGCTGATGTGCATGTAAGGTCTGATGAGTATGTTGCTGATCTTTTTAGCAAATAAATGAGATTCAATCCACCCAATCTCTCACAAAACACTTTCAAACCACAAATAACTTATCAGTAACCCTAGATTACCAGATTTACTAATAGATTCCAAGATTTGAAGGCCAATAACACTAAAACAGACTAGATTTTAGTCTACTTATTTTATGACTGTTTTTATCCAATTTTTTTACATGCAATCTTTGTTTCTAGTTATCCAACTTTAAACCATGACACAAACTAATAACATTAAACTGAAGTAAGTCTGTTCAAACCAAATTGAGTGGTTTATGTGTCTCCCAAAACCCGCATATCAATAAAGCCAAACATCCCTTTATGAAACTGATAACAGGTTTTATCAAATACTTTTGTTCAAAATCAACTTATATTACTAAAATTGTTATTAGCAGATTCACATCAAACAAGAACATGTATAGTTAACATCAAAAACACATACTTTCATGGCATCACTTTGAAACAGAACAATGCAGAAAAATTTAAAAGGCTTTAGACAAACCTAAAGAACATACAATCCATGCTCTCGAGTGTGTGAGCTGATGTACTTAGCGAAAACAAGTACAAGCTTCCAATCAACTTGTGAGGATGTAACAAACGTGAAGAGTAATAAACAATGATATACGACACTGAATTCCTCTTTTTTTTCTAAAACTTTTTGAATAAGGAACCAAATCAACAACCAGTTAAAACCTCACTTGAGCTTGATATTCAACAAGGATATCAGGCTCAAATGATCAGTTTAACCACTTTGACATAAACGAGATAAAAGAAAAAGAACTTGGTGAATTTCAGTCAACAAAAGAATTTTTTTAACATAATATTAAACCACAATCTTGAAGTGAATCTTGAAACAAACGAAAGTAAAATGGATCTTAATTCTCCTCAACAACACAACACCACTTTTTCATATCATAAAAAGGGATTTACAAGGTAGTGAAAAAGGAGAAAAAAGAACAAGTGAATGTAAATCCTACAACCCTTTATATAGGAGGGTGTACAAGGTTCTAGTGCAATAAAACTAAAAACCCTAACTAAGATCTTCCCATAATGCCTTTTTTCGAATATAGGATATTCGTTTGATTCCCAATTTTGAAATGTGTCCTTGTGGTTTCATGTGACTAATGCAGAGTACTACTATGATCTTGGCCATGAGTTTTTGTGTGGGGAACAATCTAAACCACCCAAGTCGTTCAATCTCTGTGGCCTCTTTGTCTTCTTGTTCATGTTCGAGTCAAAACATGTGAGTGGTGGACCATGTGTTTGAGCTGGATGTCAGGTGGGCATGTGGGATGTTTTCTGGATAACCAATGATCATAATCCCCAAATTAATTAACCCAAAACATGGTAATTAAGAAATCTAGGGAATTAGGGTTTATCAAATATTTGGGGGTGGTTTGATCTGGTTAAGGTGTTAAGAGGGTGTTAACCGCCTAAAAAAAGTATTAAAAATTGGTTTATAAGGGTTAAGTGGACTGTGACGTGGGTGGGGGTGATATGGCGATTTGGGTGAGGTGGATGGTGGTTATTGGTGGAATGATTTTGGTTGTCTGGGCAAAAACAGCCCCTCCATGTTCCATTTTGTGTCATTATGAGTTTCAAACATCCAAACTTGAAATCCCCTTTGTAAATAAGTTTTTGTTTTTGCAATTTGGCCACAAAAACTTTTGAGAAAGTATTGAAAATGTATGATTTGTAATTTCTTGAATCTTCGAGGACCATTTATGACATGTCTTGAAAAGTGAAGGTCTTTTCTTGTATGTTTGACTTTGAGGAGGACCAAACATGACAAGTGTTCATTTTGTAGAGACCAATCTTACCAATTCTTCAAAGCTGAGGGTCCTTTTTGTAAATTTGAAAAACTTTAGGGACCAAACTTGTAATTATTAATAAACAAGGGTATAAAGTGTCAATTATTCAATGATGAAGGACCCTTCTTGTACAATCTTCAATTCTTCAAGGACTTTTCTTGGAAAATCAACACTTGGGTCCGGTTCATTGTGCGGCTTCGTTTCCCGTGTTCGTTTCTTGTGATCTTTTGTCATTTTCTCGATATCCGTACCTAAAATACACATTGAGCAAACAAAAGCATATATATGGCCCTTTTTATGATATTCTTACCGTATTAAGCCCGTTTTGGACGATGAGACCATGTATAAAAGCAGTCTCATCACTCCTCCATACTAAACCATTGCCGTGCCCTCAGGCATTGCTAGAATAAAGTATCGTAACACTTCCAAAATTCATTTTTATGGACTTTTATTGAATCATAAACTACACTACATTATTTCTACTTGCTACTACTTGTGTTTTAGACATAATGTATGATTTTCATCGCAAAATGGGACGTTTAGGTTCATAGAACAAGAACACGTGAATGCTTCGTTAGAAATAATTTCGTCGTCCTCAATTTTCACCCAATTCCATGCTAAGCGTATAACGAGATCATTGTCATTATAAGTTAGTAATTCTAACACTACTCATATGCCCCAACACGTACTTAGACTCCCTTAATCCTAATTGGTATCTCTTATATTTTATTTTTGTCTTGAATGATCATGATGATACATTGTTGACTTATGCGATGATAGAGATTAAGGTCCAAAGAGTCATAACGGTGTAACCAAGACCATCAAATCAATAACCTCCCCTAATAGACAACGATGTCAAAAAATTAAGTCAACAAGAAGGATCGATAAACACAGTTTTATAACGGTTTTGAAAATGAGACTTATTACCAAGAATTTTATACGCCCCCTAACGGATGGGCCTTATTATCATAGGTTTACCTCCATCTTTTATTCAACTCCGCCATGGAGCTTTTATTATGACTTCGGTCTTGCGTTGCCTTTTATTTAACCTCGCCATGATGTGTTTATTATGGCCAAAGACGTATATCCTCACGCCAAAGCGAATTTTGTATCTTTAAAGCTTCAAAGATTAAGTCTTAATCACTTTCAATTTTGCATAGATTTTTCGGCCTTGTGAGCTTGAAATTATTGCTTGATTTAGGTGAGCACTTGAAATCTTATTATTGGGTGAAGCTTTCGATTATTCGGGTTGCCAATACTTCAAAACCGTGACACTGGCGATACCTTAATGTTTTCTGAAATTGTATATAATGCAGTTCGTTTTTCTCAGTTCTTGCTAATTGAAAGTCCAATCAATATCGGGTTTTTAATTGTTTTTGGTTGTTAATCTTTTTTTGGATATTCTATTTGCTAATTCAACAAAGCCTTGCAAAACTAAAAAATATTACCTACTTATATGTAAAACATCGTGCAAATACCAAGTTTTTATTCAAGTAAGATTCAAAATGTAAATTTTAAAACTAAAAGGACTGAAATTATAAATTCTATGAAAGTTAAATGCTTAAAATGTAAATTCTAACAAGTATAGGGACTGAAAGTGTAAAACAGCAAACCAAAAGGTCCAAAAATGAAAACTATGTAACAAACTAACCAATTAGTAACAAATTACCAAACTTGCTAACTGAAATTTAATGCAGTTCAAACCGAAAGGACTTAATTTGTGCAAACCCTAAAAAAATGCAAGTTTAGCCAGTTTTGAAACTGTTTAATACAAGAGGGACCAAAATGCAATATTAAAAACTAATTAAGCCAAAAAACGGGTTAACAAGACAAATAAGCTCGTTTGAGCTTATTTCTGAACCAAATTCAGTCAAACCAATTGCAAAACACTTAGAATTCAAAATAAGCTAGACCTGTAAGAGGATTTTGGCTGAAAGCTACTAATAAGAAAATAAGCACTTCAAAATAAGCACACAATAAGTTCTAGGACAATCTGAACATGCACAACTGGATTTTTTTGCTTAAACTGATTAAAGAGCTCAAATGATGAACGGGAAATCAAGTCATATCAAATTTCATCAAGTAATAAGCCAGGAATTTGAATTAAGCTGAAAATGGCTTATCGTTGACCAAGCGTTGACCAAAAGTTTTTGACAAAAAGCTGAAACTCTCAAATATCAACCAATACCATATACTAAGTGGATTTGTGAAAGAAAATTGCAAAGTTAATGAATGAAATCAAAAGATCTGAAAATGCAGCTTCCATTTACAGAAACATTGCTTATCTCAAGCATTCAGATTTATGCTTATATCCACTAGCTTAATGGAAACTGTATCAAGTGCTTATAGACTATGAAACTTTATCATATGACCTACAAATCAGAACTGGTTTGGTGAAATTTCATCAAGAATTCAGTAAATGGCAAGCAAATGAAAATGACAACTTTTTAAAGGCAAAACTGAATGAAAATGACCCAATCCTTTTTCTTGCCAATTGCCTGTTTGAATTGTTATTTGACTTGAAAATTACTCAAAACACTTTGTAATCACCTAATGACTGGAAATGAACATTAGCTTGCCAAAAACCAACATTTGAAAACTTTTCAAAAGCTAATTCCAAACACTCCTTTATCTGAACTAAATGAAAATTTTCAAAGAATTTTATAGAACTAGTTAAGACTTAATGAAAACCTTTAGCAAACCAATTCAATGCTCAAAATGAAATGTATAGGAACCACTTGCAAGCAATGAACAATTCTAGACCTCAAATAGAGAAACAAGACTAAAGTTGACTGAATTAAGCTATCAGCTAAATCAATATCCAAAGTAATAAGCAGATAAGTAAAGCTAAGGCTACCAGCTAACCAGAATCAATCCACAATCAGGCTAACAAGTTTTATCATACATTCACAAAGGATTTACACTAGAAAAGAAGCATGCAATTGACAATTTAGTGGAACCAAAATCAAGAAGCATTAAGCACCTAGTGAAGAAACCATTGGGAAGTAGAGGAGTGATGTACTCTCTATCCTAGTGCTAACCACCACCTTAGCACTAGATCAACAATCTACAATCAACAAATCTGCTACAAATCAACAAGTATCATCTCCATGGCATGAACTCATCTCATAAGCTATGGATTTGAACTGAAATCAACAAACAGCTACAATTCTTCCTCCAAAGTTAGTCATGATCAATGTATGATCATAACAAACTTCAAACAGCAACACAAGTTTCAATGGAAAGCATGTATGCACAGTAATGATGAAGATAGAATTTGGCGGGAAATGAAGAATTTGAATTTTATTGATGGAATTCTGTTACAAAGTTGGTTAAAAGGATTCTAACTAACTAACTAACTCAAGAGTGTGTCAAACTCTTGAGTAGTTTAGCTAAGAAAGGAAAAAGTTGAGAGAAAATGTAAATGTGTGTGATTTTCACACTTACAACTATCTTCTTCAAATGAAGACCTAAACTGCTATTTATAGACTTGAGAAGGAAGTTTGTTGGGGATGATGACGTGTTGAGACCAATCCCAGGTCTCCACGTGGCACAATTCTGCTAAGTTGATTTTCCAAATATGAACATGAATTGGGGCTTTTTGATTGAGTCAGTTTCTTGTTAATTGATGATGACCATTGTGTTCGTCTCTAAAAAATAAGCACTTTTGATGTTTACAACTCTTCATGAAATCCATTGTAGCTCAAAAACATTCCTAGGAAATTTTGCTCGTCTTGAAGATGACACGTGTCATACTCTGAATGGTTGAAAACAAGTCACACGGATCACACTGTTGGGATTTTGTTAATTAATGTGACGGCTGAGTGGGAATTTAATACTTGTGAGTTGGCAATCCTTGTGCTCATTTTTCTTGCTTCTCATTGGCTGGAATTGTAACACATGGATTAAACTTGAATTAATTTTCCAATATTGGCAGATTTAGCCCCTGGACTTTGGCAGATTGCACTTAAAGGCTTGTAACTTCATTTCTTTGGCACTTTTAGTCCTCCAAACTTCATTCTTGAGCAGAATTGGTCCTTTGACTGAGTTGACTTTATAGTTGACCTTGTTTGACTATGATCTTGACTTTTTACAATATTTACACTTTGGTCCTTCATCTTTGGCAGTTTGTCAAGATAGGTCCTTGCACTTCAAAGTCTTGTCACTTTTGATCCTTCTTTGTCTTTTTCATCAATTTAAGCTTGATTATTCCTTGTTTGCTTGAAAATGTATCCTTTTACCTACACAAGTGTACACAAACACAAACATACCACATAATACTGTTTTTGCAAGATAAATTTGTATTTTGCTTCATGTTTTAGGGTTATTTGTTGATAAATTGATATGAGTTTTAGCTCATATCAAATCCCCTACACTTGAACAATGTCATGTCCTCATGCAATTCTATATATTTTAAAGCACAAATTTACATTCTCCTCATAATTAATCCACCTTGGCCATATGGAATGCATCTACACTACTCTAAACTACATGATGCATGATTTTGACTTTTAACAATGCAATAAACAAAATACAATTCTATCTATATCTTTTTGATTTTTCTTGAAATGGTTTTGATGGAAATAACTCATAAAGAATTCAATGGCTTAGATTAGGGCTTGGGTACCATGGACATTTATCACCCTCAAGTTTCACTTTCCCCATACCAAGCTTAAAAATGGGATCATTGCATTCACAAGTAAAAAGTGCATCAACTTATTCATGACAATTAAATGTGGAACTGGTTATTATTTGAGCAAATTGCTTGTGGGCAAACTTGTCATTTATTCAAGTGTGAAATATAAGAAGTGTAAAATCCAAAAATAAGGAAGCACGGTTTTAATCCTAAGTAATCCTCTCATCCATTACTTGAAAAACCGCTCACAATTAATACAAGTCCGTTTCAAGAGTAATAAGTCATTCGCCTTATGTGTAAAATCCTCATGTCATGCTTTCATAAGTAGCTACACAATCGCTAAGGAAAGAAAATAAAACTCACGCAATAATTTACATCCGCCATCTTTTTGAGACTTTGGATCTTCAACCCCGCAACCCGTCAAGGTAATATTGGATTGGAGCAATCTACTGAATCCCTGCAACCCGTCAAGGTAATATTGGAACTCAATAGTCACTATAATTAACACCACACTGCCCCTCTTGGGAGTCTTGTATTATTATTATTTTTTTCTTTTTTTTTCTAGCCACTCATTTTTTTCATAAGCCGCTCTTATTTTTCTTTATTCCTCACAAAGAAAGTTTTAAAAGAATAAAAGGAAAAACACCCGCTAAATATTGAGCATGACATAAGTCTTGTACACATAAAATGTTTTAACTTAGAATCTTAAGACGTACTTATACCAACCATGACTGGTTAGCCAAAAATGCATAAGAGATTACAAACCGATTAAAACCGTTCTTGATTATTTATTAACAATTATATACATGCGAATAAAATAGAGGTTAAGAAGAGAAGGGTTTAGCCACAAGTAATTATCATGAATTTTATCTAGCCCTTTTATACTTGCTTCAACTCTATCATTTCCCATTCTCCACAAATTTAAAATCTCAAATAATGAGATTGGTGGATGCTTAGCCTAATAGACCAATGAAGGACTACATGGTTAAGGATACTAGCTAGAGAATGCTAAAATAAGCAAACTCGGGTTGAGTCAAAATATCCATGGCGGGCCTAATATGTCAAAGAAGTCTAAACTTGTTAAAACCATGTTTTTTTTTCTTTTTATATATTTTTGATGAAAAATGAAAGAGAAGATATATACAATGCAAATGTTTTATGCAAAATGATTGATGCAAAAATTATGAATGCATATTTTTGTTGGCCAAAGTAGATCAAAAATTTGAAAAACATTGAAAAATCAATTTTCCATGTTATCATGCAAGACAATGACAAGTTCTAGGAAAGGTCACTTCGATAGAAGACCCCCCTACACTTAAGCTAAACATTATCCTCAATGTTTAAGAGCATGGAAGTATAAAAACTTCCCCTACACTTATGACAATGAATAGACTTTGCTTAATCCAAGTTAAGGAAAAGACAACTATTAGTGAAATCATGTTTAAGCACAAGGTGTCAATGAAAAATCACTATAGTAACGAAGTGAACCGGATACAAGGGCCTCCTCCATAAGCTCCAAAGCATGAGATGAGTGAGCAACCCTACAAACAATCATGAAGACAAAAGAAGGTCTCCCCTATACTTATCTCCAAGTCTATACCTTATTTCTAACCTACAACACTCTAAACCTAGTTATACGATGCTTGAGTTAATGAGTCTCTAGCTCGACTCATCCCTCAATGAATTAATTCATGGGGAAATGGGGATCTCTTGGACCATTTCAACAGAAATGTCCTCCCCAAAGTAATGCTTAACACGGTGACCATTCACTTTAAAATTTGGACCATCGGGTTGTGACAACTCAATAGTTCCATATGGAAACACTTGAGCAATAGTGAATGGACCGGACCATCTCGACTTAAGCTTGCCCGCAAAAAGTTTCAATCTTGAGTTAAAGAGGAGAACTGGCTCTCCAACTTTGAACTCACGATTCTTGATCTTAGCATCATGCAATTTCTTAGTCTTTTCCTTGTAAAGAAAAGAATTTTTATAGGCATTGGCTCTCAATTCATCCATCTCATTGAGTTGATCTTTCCTATGGGAACCGGCTTGGTTTAAATCAAAGTTAGCCCATTTGAGAGCCCAAGATGCCTTGTGTTCTAACTTAAATGGGAGGTGGCACGCTTTTCCATAGACAAGCCTATAAGGAGTACAACCAATTGGTGTTTTAAAAGCCATCCTAAACGCCCACAAAGCATCATCAAGCTTATCCGACCAAGAAGCTCGATGCTCTCCCACCGTTCTCTCTAAAATTCTCTTTAAACCACGATTTGTGACCTTGGTTTGACCATTTGTTTGAGGGTGATACGCGGTAGAAAGTCTATGATTAACTCCATACTTCTTCATCACTCTCGTGAATTGATCATTACAAAAGTGCGTACCACGATCACTTATGATGGCCCGAGGTACACCAAATCTAGCAAACAATTGTTTCAAAAACTTTACAACAACTCTAGCATCATTGGTAGGTAAGGCTTTAGCCTCCACCCATTTGGACACATAATCCACCGCTACAAGTATATACTTGTTTCCCTTAGAGGATGGAAAAGGTCCCATGAAATCAATGCCCCACACATCAAATATCTCACACTCTTGGATAAAATTTTGTGGCATCTCATCACGTTGTGTAATTTTTCCTTGTCTTTGACACACATCACAAAATTTCACCATTTCATTGGCATCTTTGTAAATGGAAGGCCAATAGTAACCCGAATCAAAGACTTTCTTGGCGGTATAGTTAGGCCCAAAATGTCCACCCGTAGGTCCTTTATGACACGCTTCTAAGATCTTAAATGCCTCGGGCCCATCTACACACCGTCTAATGATTTGGTCCGCACATTGCCTAAAAAGATATGGATCATCCCAAAAGTAATACTTAACTTCCTTAAGAAACTTCTTCTTTTGTTGATAAGTAATACCCTCAATAAGCATATTGCCCACAAGATAGTTTGCGATATCCGCAAACCAAGGAGTGGCATCCTCTTGGGAAGAGATAGACATGAGCTCCTCTAATGGAAAGGATTCATTGATTTCTTGATGTGGTAAATCTCCTTGAAAAGGATGCTCAAGTCTACTCAAGTGATCCGCCGCTAAATTCTCGGCCCCTTTCTTATCACGAATTTCTATCTTAAACTCTTGAAGCAACAAAACCCATCTCAAAAGCCTAGGCTTAGCATCTTGTTTTGTCATAAGATACTTGAGAGCGGAATGATCCGTATACACTATGGTTTTGGAGAGCACAAGGTATGGTCTAAACTTCTCAAAAGCATATACTATAGCAAGCAACTCTTTTTCCGTGGTAGTGTAATGAAGTTTAGCACCGGTCATGGTTTTACTCGCATAGTGTATAGGTTGAAAATGCTTATTAACTCTTTGTCCTAAGACGGCCCCCACCGCATAATCACTAGCGTCACACATAAGCTCAAAAGGTAATTCCCAATTTGGAGAAACCAAAACGGGAGCCTTAGTCAATTTTTCCTTAAGAGTCTCAAAAGAGTCCAAACAATCTTGGTTAAAAATGAAAGGAGCCTCTTTCTCCAAGAGGTGAGTCATTGGTCTAGCTATCTTAGAAAAATCTTGTATAAAGCGCCTATAAAATCCCACATGACCTAAGAAACTCCTTTCACCTTTAACCGAGGTGGGTGGGGGAAGCTTAGCAATCACATCAATTTTAGCTCGATCAACTTCTAATCCCTTGTTGGATATTTTGTGTCCTAAAACAATCCCCTCTTTCACCATAAAGTGACATTTCTCCCAATTAAGCACTAAACGTGTTTCCTCACAACGCTTAAGCATTCTCTCAAGATTGGTGAGACATGAGGTAAATGAATTTCCAAAGACGGAAAAATCATCCATAAAAACCTCCATGGTTTGCTCTATCATGTCATGGAAAATCGCCATCATGCACCTTTGAAACGTCCCCGGTGCATTACATAAGCCAAAAGGCATCCTCTTGTAAGCAAATGTACCGTAAGGACAAGTGAATGTGGTATTTTCTTGATCCTTAGGGTCAATGGGTATTTGGAAATAACCCGAAAAGCCATAAAGAAAGCAATAGTACTCATTTCCCGCTAAGCGTTCAAGCATTTGATCCATAAAAGGAAGCGGGAAATGGTCTTTCCTAGTCGCCTCATTGAGTTTTCTATAATCAATGCAAACTCTCCAACCGGTCACAAGTCTCGTGGGAATAAGCTCATTGTTCTCATTAGGCACCACGGTGATTCCACCCTTCTTTGGAACACAATGAACCGGGCTAACCCATGGAGAGTCGGAAATGGGGTAAATCATACCCGCATCTAAGAGTTTAATCACTTCCTTCTTAATAACCTCATGGATCTTTGGGTTAACTCTCCTTTGGTTTTGAATGGAGGGTTTATAGTCATCCTCCATAAGGATTTTGTGAGTACAAAAATGTGGATCAATTCCCCTTATGTCGGATATTTTCCATGCTAAGGCTTTCTTGTGTTTCTTAAGGACTTCAATAAGTTGCTCCTTCTCATCCTCTTTCAAATCTTTAGCAATGATCACAGGTAATTGGTCTTTTCCTTCTAAGAAAGCATACTCTAAGTGGGATGGAAGGTCCTTAAGTTCAATAGGAGGTGGACTCTCTATGGAAGGTTTTACTATGGAAGGTTCCTCAATGGTAACTTCTTGTGGAATAGGAGAAGGGATAGGGTCCTCATTGAGCAACTTTTGGATTGTAAGAATATCTTCTTCCCAATTAATGGGAGAATCATCATCACCAAGAAAGGTTGACTCAAATTCCTCCAAGAGGAAATCCCTCTCTCCAAAAGGTGTTAAGAGGGAGCAATTGAGGCCACGGTTTCAACATGGGGCATCTCATCACTAGTACTCTTACAAGCATCATGAAAGTGTTCATCACACACTTCATCTAACACATCAACAATGTTAATAGTCTCACAAGGTCTAGACTCCTTAACCTCTTTCCTATCACAAACTTTCCCTAACTTAAACACCAATCTCTCATCTTCTACTCTCATAATTAGTTCTCCTTCCGCCACATCTATCAAAGTACGACCCGTTCTCAAAAACGGTCTACCAATAATCAAAGGCACTCTAGGATCCATGTCATAATCAACCACTACAAAGTCGGCCGGAAACGTAAACTTATCCACACCTACAAACACATCCTCCGCTATACCTATGGGGTAAGCTATGGTTCGGTTGGCTAGTTCAAGAGTCATCCTAGTGGAAGTGAGCTCGGGAAGAGAGAGTTTTTCCAAACCGATAAAGGCATGAGGTTTATGCTTGCCCCTAGATCCGCCAAAGCCATGCAATTTTCAACACCGGGAAAATTACAAGGTATCAAGAAGCGCCCCGGATCTCCAAGTTTTGTTGGTAAGGTTTTAAGTAGCACCGCGGAACAATTTTCATTAAGGGGTGTGTTGGGCAAATCAACCAATTTTTCTTTGTTTGAGAGCAAATCCTTGAACATCTTAGTAAACTTTGGCATATAAGCAAGAGCTTCCGCAAAGGATATATTGATGTTGAGTTGCTTGAACATCCTTAAGAAATTGGAGACTTGGATGTCATCCTTTTTCTTTAACTTGTCCTTTTTCAACCTTGAAGGATATGGAAGAGTAGGTGTTGGTGTAGGTGGAATAGGTGTTGTAGTGGAAGATTTATCTTTGTTAGCTTCTTCATTGAGAAGTGTGGAAGGTAAAGGAGGAGTATGAATAGGTTGAGAAGGTGTGTTTGAGTGAATGGGAGCATTTTGAGGAGGTGAAGTAGAGGTAGAAGGCTTGTCACAAGTAGGAGCACAAGTGGGTTTAACAATAGTAGGTTTAGGAGGTGAAGGATCCTTTGTTGTTTTTCCACTCCTTATTGTAATAGCATTGACATTGGCCCTTGGATTTGTTTATGTGTTGGAAGGTAAAGCCCCTTGTGGTCTTTGATTTAATGCCATTAAAAGCCTATTGGTTTGTTCATCCGCTATATGTTTCATTTGATCATTCATTCTCTTCTCAATTTCACGCATTTTCTTGTCAACATACTCTTGAGTCTCTTGCATCCCATATCCTTGATTTTGAAGTTGAGGGTAAGCTTGATTTGGTATTGGAGCATATGCTTGATTGGGGAAAAGTGGAAGTGGTTGATTAAATCCTTGTTGTGGTGGATAAAAGGTATTTGTTTGAGGTTGAAATTGATTTGGTGCCTTGTAGTTATTTTCTTGATAAGGTGGTATTTGCCCTTGATTCCTTGGTAAAATTTGAGGAGGATTTTGTTGAATTTGGGTGGATGGTTGGGGTGGGAATCCGGGTGGAGTAAGGTAGTTTTGGGACTTGTAAGAAAGGTGATTTGGATTGATATTTGGCTTGAAGTGTTCACGATGTTCCTCTTGGTAAGCATAGCATTCCCCTTGATACACTTGCACCTTATCACATTGTTCATAAGAATGGGGACCTCCACAAGTGACACAAGAAAGAGTAATGGCATTCACATTATTTGAAGAATCGTTCAATGACATGGTCTTAAAAGCTTGAAGTATTTCTTGTTGTACTTTCAAATTCCTCTCACTATCTCTATCCATCTTTTGAATGATCTCTTGTTGATACTTGAGGAGTTGGTTGTCACAAGGTGTTTGAGAATTGTTTTGGATAACATGAACCCTTTCTTCAAATTGATTGTTTGTTTGAACCATTGCTTTAGTCTCAATGATGTCCAAGGCCTCTTGCACGGATTTAAGAAGAATATTCCCTCCCGCGGAAGCATTGAGTGAATCTTGGTGGTGAGGTTTAAGGCCATTATAGAAGGTATTGATTTGGTGAACATCATCCAATCCATGGTTAGGGCATCGCCTCAATAACTCACTATACTCTTCCCAAGCATCACTAAAGGATTGACTTGGTTTTTGTTGAAAGCCTATAATTAATGTCCTCAAGGTCATGGTCTTAGATGGAGGAAAGAACTTGTTCAAAAACTTAGTGGTGAAACCATCCCATGTGGTGATACTATCGGGTGGTTGGGTGTCTAACCAATGCTTAGCGGGTCCCTCTAGTGAAAATGACACTAACATCAACTTAATAGCCTCATGTGGAACTCCATTGTGCTTAATGGTATTGCAAAGAGAAAGGAATCTCTTAAGGTGAGCATGAGGATCATCATTCTTGTTACCATAGAAAGGTGATTGTGAAACCATAGTAATCATAGATGTGTGTAGCTCAAATGTATTTGCGGGAATCTCGGGAATCTTAATAGCACTAGCATATCCATGAACATTGGTTTGCATACGTTCCATCAAAGAGCGATTATCAATAGCCATGGCTTCTTGTGGTGGAGGAGTCAAAGCACGATTCTCGTGATCGGCTTGATGGACGGTGGTGGTCTTACTCTTTCTCTTTTTCTTCCTTTTCAGAGGAAGAGGTTGTACACCAATCGGTATTTGTGCACGCCCGCGAGTGAGCATGCAACTCAATACGAGGAATGAGAGAGAAGCTCTCGTGTGACTTTGAAGAGAAATGGATTATCCTCTTCGAGTTTCAATATTAAATATCCACAAGAAAATAACAATATACGTATGTACTACTTGGGTGCAAGACCCCCAATGAAGCCTTCCTTCTTAGAATACTTACAAGTGAATGGGGGGGTTAGGTGGCGCGAAGCACTTAAGTACCTATTGACCCTTAGATGGCATTTTATAGCACATCGCCTTTCTATTCACTTAAATGTTCGTATTCTTCGAATTGTTGCTTATTGAGAGTATTTATCTATTCTTGCTTTATTTTGTTTGATCGATACACGTGTCAAGGACCGGAACGCCCCTCAACACGGTGTATTGCCGTGGCAATACTTATGGAGAATATGTAGATTTGTTGTTCTTATACGTATACGTATTTACTTATAATAATATATGGAAAATATTTTTGTATTTATGAGTTTTTAAGAGAAAATACTATATGTACATAAAAACCGAGAGAATCCAATAATATATATTTTTGGGTGCAATCTCTTAGGAAAAAGATTGCTTTTTTGGATTTTTTAATTTTTTTGATCAATTCTTTAGGAAAAGAATTGTTTTGTTAATTTTTTAGTTTTTATATATTTTTATATTTTTGATTTTTTATTTGTTTTTGATTTATGATACGTAAAAATAACGTTCACAAGGTGAACGGATCCCAAAAGCCAATGAAAACCGTCAATCGATAGTCTCTCGTAAAGTCAAAGAACCGGCAGCGGCGCCATTTGAAATTGTATATAATGCAGTTCGTTTTTCTCAGTTCTTGCTAATTGAAAGTCCAATCAATATCGGGTTTTTAACTGTTTTTGGTTGTTAATCTTTTTTTGGATATTCTATTTGCTAATTCAACAAAGCCTTGCAAAACTAAAAAATATTACCTACTTATATGTAAAACATCGTGCAAATACCAAGTTTTTATTCAAGTAAGATTCAAAATGTAAATTTTAAAACTAAAAGGACTGAAATTGTAAATTCTATGAAAGTTAAATGCTTAAAATGTAAATTCTAACAAGTATAGGGACTGAAAGTGTAAAACAGCAAACCAAAAGGTCCAAAAATGAAAACTATGTAACAAACTAACCAATTAGTAACAAATTACCAAACTTGCTAACTGAAATTTAATGCAGTTCAAACTGAAAGGACTTAATTTGTGCAAACCCTAAAATAATGCAAGTTTAGCCAGTTTTGAAACTGTTTAATACAAGAGGGACCAAAATGCAATATTAAAAACTAATTAAGCCAAAAACGGGTTAACAAGACAAATAAGCTCGTTTGAGCTTATTTCTGAACCAAATTCAGTCAAACCAATTACAAAACACTTAGAATTCAAAATAAGCTAGACCTGTAAGAGGATTTTGGCTGAAAGCTACTAATAAGCAAATAAGCACTTCAAAATAAGCACACAATAAGCTCTAGGACAATCTGAACATGCACAACTGGATTTTTGTGCTTAAACTGATTAAAGAGCTCAAATGATGAACGGGAAATCAAGTCATATCAAATTTCATCAAGTAATAAGCCAGGAATTTGAATTAACCTGAAAATGGCTTATCGTTGACCAAGCGTTGACCAAAAGTTTTTGACAAAAAGCTGAAACTCTCAAATATCAACCAATACCATATACTAAGTGGATTTGTGAAAGAAAATTGCAAAGTTAATGAATGAAATCAAAAGATCTGAAAATGCAGCTTCCATTTACAGAAACATTGCTTATCTCAAGCATTCAGATTTATACTTATATCTCCTAGCTTAATGGAAATTGTATCAAGTGCTTATAGACTATGAAACTTTATAATATGACCTACAAATCAGAACTGGTTTGGTGAAATTTCATCAAGAATTCAGTAAATGGCGAGCAAATGAAAATGACAACTTTTTAAAGGCAAAACTGAATGAAAATGACCCAATCCTTTTTCTTGCCAATTGCCTGTTTGAACTGTTATTTGACTTGAAATTTACTCAAAACACTTTGTAATCACCTAATGACTGAAAATGAACATTAGCTTGCCAAAAACCAACACTTGAAAACTTTTCAAAAGCTAATTCCAAACACTCCTTTATCTGAACTAAATGAAGATTTTCAAAGAATTATATAGAACTAGTTAAGACTTAATGAAAACCTTTAGCAAACCAATTCAATGCTCAAAATGAAATGTATAGCAACCACTTGCAAGCAATGAACAATTCTAGACCTCAAATAGAGAAACAAGACTAAAGTTGACTGAATTAAGCTATCAGCTAAATCAATATCCAAAGTAATAAGCAGATAAGTAAAGCTAAGGCTACCAGCTAACCAGAATCAATCCACAATCAGGCTAACCAGTTTTATCATACATTCACAAAGGATTTACACTAGAAAAGAAGCATGCAATTGACAATTTAGTGGAACCAAAATCAAGAAGCATTAAGCACCTAGTGAAGAAACCATTGGGAAGTAGAGGAGTGCTGTACTCGCTATCCTAGTGCTAACCACCACCTTAGCACTAGATCAACAATCTACAATCAACAAATCTGCTAAAAATCAACAAGTATCATCTCCATGGCATGAACTCATCTCATAAGCTATGGATTTGAACTGAAATCAACAAACAGCTACAATTCTTCCTCCAAAGTTAGTTATGATCAATGTATGATCATAACAAACTTCAAACAGCAACACAAGTCTCAATGGAAAGCAGGTATGCACAGTAATGATGAAGATAGAATTTGGCGGGAAATGAAGAATTTGAATTTTATTGATGGAATTCAGTTACAAAGTTGGTTAAAAGGATTCTAACTAACTAACTAACTCAAGAGTGTGTCAAACTCTTGAGTAGTTTAGCTAAGAAAGGAAAAAGTTGAGAGAAAATGTAAATGTGTGTGATTTTCACACTTACAACTATCTTCTACAAATGAAGACCTAAACTGCTATTTATAGACTTGAGAAGGAAGTTTGTTGGGGATGATGACGTGTTGAGACCAATCCTAGGTCTCCACGTGGCACAATTCTGCTAAGTTGATTTTCCAAATATGAACATGAATTGGGGCTTTTTGATTGAGTCAGTTTCTTGTTAATTGATGATGACCATTGTGTTCGTCTCTAAAAAATAAGCACTTTATGTTTACAACTCTTCATGAAATCCATTGTAGCTCAAAAACGTTCCTGGGAAATTTTGCTCGTCTTGAAGATGACACGTGTCATACTCTGAATGGTTGAAAACAAGTCACACGGATCACACTGTTGGGATTTTGTTAATTAATGTGACGGCTGAGTGGGAATTTAATACTTGTGAGTTGGAAATCCTTGTGCTCATTTTTCTTGCTTCTCATTGGCTGGAATTGTAACACATGGATTAAACTTGAATTAATTTTCCAATATTGGCAGATTTAGCCCCTGGACTTTGGCAGATTGCACTTAAAGGCTTGTAACTTCATTTCTTTGGCACTTTTAGTCCTCCAAACTTCATTCTTGAGCAGAATTGGTCCTTTGACTGAGTTGACTTTATAGTAGACCTTGTTTGACTATGATCTTGACTTTTTACAATATTTACACTTTGGTCCTTCATCTTTGGCAGTTTGTCAAGAAAGGTCCTTGCACTTCAAAGTCTTGTCACTTTTGATCCTTCTTTGTCTTTTTCATCAATTTAAGCTTGATTATTCCTTGTTTTCTTGAAAATGTATCCTTATACCTACACAAGTGTACACAAACATAAACATACCACATAATACTGTTTTTGCAAGATAAATTTGTATTTTGCTTCATGTTTTAGGGTTATTTGTTGATAAATTGATATGAGTTTTAGCTCATATCATTTTCCCAATTTAATTACTTGGAAGCTACTAGAAAAGACTAGAAACCAACAATCAAGACTAAACCGCTAAGCCAATACTTATTACCAAAATATATATACAAGCGAAGGGAGAATAAGCAAACAACTAGAACACATGAGTTTTTGAAAGAATACGAGTACTCTACGTTTAGCATAGTAACTTATAATTGACGCTATCCTTTCTCGTCCTCATTTAAGAGATTTAGCCTAATATAAAGTTAAGGAATCGAAGCTAAGTGCTCACCACGCACGGTCGAGTCAAAAATTACTCTTATTCTCTCCATCGAAAAATCTATATTCGTGTCTTCAAACACTTATGAAACATGAGAAAGTTTTTAAAATTTGGCCTTTTTAGCCTTATTTGCAACAAAACGATAAACAAAAACATAAACGTTAGAAAGCGTGAAGGTTTGGCAAGGCAAGTATTGATGAGACTGCAATTATACATAGTCTCATCGTCCAAAAAGGGCTTAAAATGCATTAAATATCATCAAAATACCCATATATATGCTTGTGTTTGTTGCTTGTGTATTTTAGGAACGGATATTGAGAAAATGACAAAAGATCACAAGAATCATGCAAAAACGAACACGGGAAACGAAGCCGCACAATGAACCAAGCCTTAATGAAGACATTCCCAAGAAAAACCCTTGAAGACTTGAAGAATTATGAATAAGGGTCCTCCAATATGAAAGAATTGACACTTTATACCCTTGTATATTTATAATTACAAGTTTGGTCCCTAAAGATTGTCAAAATTACAAAAAGGGCCCTCTACTTTGAAGAATTGACAAGTTTAGCCCCTCAACAAAGCTAAATTGTCAACCATTATCCTCCACAAAATCAAATATATCATGAAGTCCTTCAAAGTACAAGAAATTACAAGTTTGGTCCTTTGAAAATACCAAAATTACAAAAAGGACCCTTAACTTTGAAGATTTGGCAAAAATGGTCCCTCAATCATTATGACTTGGAAATTTCAGTCCTCCAAAATATCAAATATACAAGTCAAGACCATTACCATTGAAGAAATTACCAAATCAGCCCTTCAAGAATCACAACATGGCAAGAAATACCCCTGAATTCATTTTAGAAAACTTTTGGGGCAAAAGTGTGAAAACACAAAAGTTGTTATAAATGATTTTGGCGTTGATAGCAAGTCTGATTGAAAAGACAAGAGAAGAAGAGAAGGAGGGTTATTCTTGGCCAGACAAGATACTTACCTTAACCAACCACATGCTGCCACCTCACCCCACTCACCACTTCCACCAATCACCTTTCACCCTTCTTCCACATCAGATTCCACTCACCCCATTTATTAACTAATCTTAACTGATTAGTTTAAGTTGGCGCCTAAACACATGGTTTAAAAACAAAAACAGATCAAAACCACCACTATTCACATGATGAACACATTTGGGTATTTTTGATTGTGTTGTAATTAAAGGTTAATCTGCTCTAGAATGATGATTAACCATCACATAAACACATCCCAAACCTTAAACATGACACCCCACCAACCAACAGCCCCACACAAGATTCCCCTGCTACACTTTGGGAGAAAATGACAAAGGCTGCCAGTCATCCAACGACCAAGCTTCTTGCTTCAAACTTAAGCATCTTGTGAGCCCTTGATCAACTTCACATGCTTGCCAGCTCCACAAACAGCCAAGAATCCGTCACATGATTCCAAGATATTCAAATTTTCAAAGGGCAAATTGGGGACTTCACAGCTAGGGTTTATGTTATTTCTCAGCTTCTTTAGTCTCATTGTAGCCTATATAAAGGCATTAGGTCTTTACATTTTCAGCTGCTTTTGGTTTTTCCTAGTTCAACTACTTGTAAATCCTCTTTTCAATTTATGAAAGTGTGTTGAGTTTTGTTGAAGAAAGACCAAGTGCCATCTTATTTTAAGCTTGTTTATGATATTTGTTAACTGTAATTGGACCTTAAAATGTTTTTTAAACCTTGTGTAAGAAATTACACATTGGATCATGATAGGTGTGAAAACACACATCCTTTTTATCACTTAATTACAATAATAACCGAGCCAAAACGTGTATTTTATGTCATTTATGTCGGAATTATGCGTGGTTTGTGTTTTTGTTGTGATTTAGGACGAAAAGGTGAAAAGTGGAGAAAACACGGAATTTCATGGGCTTTTATCGAAGAAAAAGACAAAAGACGAAGTCGAAAGATCAAAAGTGGAAAAAGAACGGAAGTCCAAGACCAATTCTGAAGATTTATCGAAGAAAAAGTCAAAAGACGGAAGTTTACTAAAAGCCGAAGAACTCAAGTCTTATTTATGAAGAAATGTCGAGACAAGTTCAAAGAAATCCCGAGACAAAGTCATTAAGTCCAAGATTAACAAAAGATTAAGAAGAAAAGGACTTAAGTGTGCAATTAAAGAAAAGAGGAAAGAGGGAGGAAGCTTCCTAAGCTCCTCCCTAATCTCCCTATATATAGATGAGGATGTCTCCATTTCATAGTGTTGGTGGCTTGACAAACCACTCTTCCACCATTTTCATTTCTTGTTAATTATTTTCTTGCATTTTCATTTCTTGTTATGCACTTTTAATTTCTTCAATTCAAGTAAGTCTTTTAATTTTGGGATCTTTTCTTTTAATCAAGTTCTTATTTTTAATCATGTTCTTCTACCTTTCTTACTTTGCTTATCTTTGATTCATGTTCATCCTTGATCTTATTTCATCTTAATGCTTATTTGATTTAAAGTTTTCTTAAAAGTATTTGTCTTTTTAAAAGTTTGATTTAAAAAGTTTGCTTATTTAAAGTTTTGAAAAGTTGTTATTCATGCTTAATGAGTCCATTTTACTTTAGATTCGTTCAAGTTTCGGGAATTAGCTTATCATTGTAGCTTATTACTTTGGCTTATCTCGAATCCCATTTAAATCGGAAAGGGTCTAAAGCCCTTTCCGATCAGCTTATTCCGACCAAGTACCCACACCCTCTTTCCGATCACCAGATCGGAAAAGGGTTTATGATTATTCCGATTGTAGGCTTTATGACATTCTGATTTGCACCTTTTGTGACATTCCGATTTTGGGCATTTGGCTTATTCCGATTATGGTGTTTTTAAATCATTCCGATCTGGACATTTTGGTTCATTCCGATTGAGGGTTTTGTAGACATTCCGATTAGAGTAGTTTGCTTAACATTCCGATGGGATTCCTTTTGAATATTCCGATTAGAATTCTTTTTCTATTATTCCGATTGGGGTTCGTAACATTCCGATCATGCTCCATTTTTTGATCATTCCGATCAGCACTTTCCGATAGGGGTATATTCCGATCGGATTCCAATTGGATTCCGATCGGGTTTATTCCGATTGGTTGATTTGTTTTACTTTAATATTTTGTTTTAGTTAAAGTGAAAATTTTTCTCGTTTTGTTTCTAGTCTATTTTAATTTCGTTTTGCATTTTTATTTGATTGTCAATTTACTTTTTGTTAAGTTTTAATTTTACGTCATTTAATTTATCGTCTTTTACTTTTAAAGTTTTAAATATTGCACCATTTACGTTTCAACTAGTTGTAGTTTTAATTACCCGTCCTTTATTTTAAAGTCTTGCATATTTAATTTACCAAAACCCAAAAATATTGTTTTCACCAAGAACAACTGAGTCGCACATTAAACCGGAAATCAATTCGTTAAGATACCGAGAAACGAACTCTTTCAACTAGTAAAATCTCAAGTATTAAAATGGTGCCGCTGCCGGCTCTTTTCGTGAGGATTTACGGTTTTTTGTGAGAGACGCGTTGGCTTTTGGGATCCGTTCATTTGTGAACGTTATTTTTCTTATCAAAAATTTTCAAAAATTCAAAAACATTTGAAAAATCATAAAAAGCATTTCTTTTTCAAAGTTTTGCACCAAAAATATTCTTCTTGCTTATCTATCTTTCTTTATGGATTTTTATGTCCATTGCGTTGGGTGTGGGAGACGATTGTACGGGAACGACTCTTGTCAATGGTGTACATGTGAGCGGTGCGGAAACGATATCGACAATACACAATTCCAATTCGGATTTTGTCCTTTGTGCAACTCGACTAATTTGTCCTTTTTGAACCCACCTCCTCCTGTTCCCTCGTGCATCTATTGTGGAAGCGATTCTCATTGGCATGTTTCGTGCCCGGTTCAATACCCGTATGGTCACGGGCAAGAACCGGGGTACAATTATGACAATGATAATAGCTATCTATAAGACGCACCCAGTCTTTCTCCTCAACCGTTTTGCAACAACTGTGGGGGTCCTCACGATACTTCTTATTGTCAACCAATGAATTATTATGAGCAAAATCCGTGTCCTCAGTTTTCTTCACTAATGGATTATTATGAACCAAACCCGGTTTCTAATTTTTCTCAACCGATGAACTATTATGAGCCACAACCATGCTATAATTCAGGTTTTCAACATTTTGAACCCCCACAACACATCATCGATCATCAACCCTCCTTCGAACAATTGAGCTCCCATGAACAATGGAACACTCTTGTTAGGCAAAGTCAAAAAATTCAAGAAGCTTGCAACAAGGTCATCGAAAAATATCAAGAGGATCAACGGCCTGAGCAAATATCGAATATCGAGACTTATACTCCTCCTCCGGTGTATCCATACTACTATGATGATGATGACGATGAGCCTACTATTTCTTGGAATGATCTTACTTCTCAATGTCCTAGTACAATTGTCATCCCTCCTCCCGATATCCCAAACGTGTCTAAGGATTGTGATACATTGAGCGAGCTTAGTGAGTTTGGTCTTGATAAATTGTTTGATGATGAGGTTTGTGACATACCGACTGTTCTGGAGCTTGAGGACGACGTTGCTCTTACGGAAGAGGTCGATCCTAATGATGACGATTTTTCTCCAAGCTATGAGAATTTCACTTTTGAAATTTCTCAATCTCCACCGGGAGATGCGGGCGATGATGATTTATTCTCTCCGGTTTACGAGAAGTTCACCGATGAACATGATCTTGTAGATGAGGTGGAAGACGTGCTTCTTCGCGATAGATTACGGAAAGTGCACCTTCTTATTGCTCAAATCGAAGAGTTGACTTCTCCTCCTCTCTCCGAGTCTTTGCCTCCATCTATTCCTCCCGTTGAAGATAATGACCCATTGCTGGAAGAAATCTACATTCACTCCATGCCTCCAAGTATTGATGATTATGACACGGAGGGGGACATTCTTTTTGATAATTTGCTGCAGGAAGGTATTGTCCCAAGTCCCCCTCCCGAGCACCTTTCATCCACTCCGTTAGACACCATCACGGAGGATGAGTGCTTTGACCCGGGAGGTGACATTGATTATGCTATGATTGATAACAATACGGCTTTGCCGCTTGCTCAGCATCCATTGTCTTTGGGGGAGGACAATGTGCTTACTTTACCCACCCCACCTCTCGTGGATCTTGAATTCACATACTTCTCGTATGTTGAAAGGACCTTTCTCCCATTCAAGACTTATCCCCACGCCTCTCCTTTGTTGATGTCAACCGGGAACGAGGACAAGGTCTTTGATCCCGGTATTACATTCGAGGCTTCCACATGGACTATTTAATTTGGGGACGAGTCAGGCTCGTGACTCGGTTAATAAAAACAAGCGCTTTTTGGGAGGCAACCCAATTATCTATCTATTTTCACCATAAGTGTAGGGGGACCGTGGTTTTTCCTGCTTTCTTTCTTATCATGTGCAGGGATTAGAGCTTCAAAGACACACTCTTGATGACTTTTGACGAACCGCGATTCCATGTTCCCTTCTTCCCGGTTCTATCCTAAACTCTTTTCGATTCACTATTTTATATTTCTCAGTATTAAAATAGGAATCTCTTTAGTTGTCCCTTTCTTAGCGAGATTTAAACAAAGTGCACAATGTCCTAAGTGTAGGGGAGTTTACTCCCACATGCTTAAACATTGAGGACAATGTTTATATTAAGTGTAGGGGGACTTCTATCGAAGTTAAGTGGCCTTTTCTTTGTATTTGTCCTCATTTTAACCGGAAAAAATTGATTTTTCGACATTTTTCAAAATTTTTGATCTATTTTGGCCTATTAGTTTTTCTTTTTGTATAGTTATTTTCTTTCCTTATTAGAATAAATGTTTAATAAAGTGGTTTTAATTTTCAAACGTTGTGAATCTTTTGACTCAACCCGAGTTTACTTGTCTAAGTTTACTCTAGCTAGTATCCTTAACATGTTTAAGTCAAGTTTTGCTAGGATTTTATATAGGGAGCTATAAAACGTGAAAGTCTTAACTCTCACGGGTTAAGAACAAGAACTTTTCGCAAGTTCCTATAATTGATCCTAGAGAGTCATTTATCAAGGGAACTTTAAAATGCGATTTCTAAACTTGAAAAAGTCTAAGAGTTTGCAAGATCCTATAGACGACTCGAAAACCCAAAACTTTGATTTAATAGGCTCTTGAGATTTTAAACTGTGGAGAACAAGAGATGATAGAGCCAATTATAAGTTTGGTATTCTTTCGTGAATTTATATGAGTTAATTATAAGCCTATTCTCCCATCGCCAGCTAATAATTTATCTGCAATAAATAAGGTTGAACGATTTACTTAGCTTCTAGCCCAAGATCGTTTAAAAGTTGCTCGGTATGGATTAGAGTTCATAGCCAAGGCATAACTTATTGAAGCGGGATGCGAAGATTGGCGAGTCCGAAAAGGCCCTAACAAGGCATGAGGGCTACATTTTGTTGCTAAAGATCCAAAAGTGATGTGAAGAATCATTTATCGAAAATCAATATGAAGGATCGAGACACACGACGAAAAGCAAATACTCCCCAAAAGTCATGGAGAAGTCTATCCAAAAAGGCCCTAACAAGGTATGAGGATAAATAGATCCAAGTCCTAAAAGGAGGCGGATCGTTGTATATCAAAGTCCAAAATAAAGATTGGAGAAAAATAAAGAAGTCGTGGTCCAAATATGAAGAATCTCTCAAAACTTCAAGTGAAGAAATTCCTATTATGAAGAGAAGACCATTATTTCATGAACGTCTCTCAAGGTTTGAAGTATGAAGTCGCTGCCAAATATCGGTCCGAGAAAGGTCTCAAATCGCGAAGCGAGTTATGCCAGGATATGAACTTTATGAGGTCCCGAGAAGCAGTTTTAAAAGATTTTGTCCTTTAGCTAACTATTGATTAAATCGTTCACTTTATTTTCGGATTAAATAATTATCAAAATAAGTCGAAAATGCATCCTCGTGATCATTCAAGACAACAATAAAATATAAGAGATACACCTAGGAATAAGGGAGTCTAAGTGAGTAATTGGCCCACATGAGTTCGTGTTAGTTTGCTAACTTATAATAACAATGATCTCGTTTTTAAGCTTGGTTTGGAGAAAGTGAAAACTTGAGGATGATGATCATTCATGACATTTCCAAAACCCAAGGTATGTTTTTGATTTCTTTACTTTGAATGTTTATAGTTTTCTGTCTCTTTAATAAAGGCCAAGGTGGATTGATTTTGATGAAAAATGTAAACATGCTTTGTAACTAATGCATTGCATGAGGACATTGCAATGGTCAAGTGTAGGGGATTTGATAGGTGTGAAAACACCCATCCTTTTTACCACTTAATTACAATAATAACCGAGCCAAAACGTGTATTTTATGTCATTTATGTCGGAATTATGCGTGGTTTGTGTTTTTGTTGTGATTTAGGACGAAAAGGTGAAAAGTGGAGAAAACACGGAATTTCACGGGCTTTTATCGAAGAAAAAGACAAAAGACGAAGTCGAAAGATCAAAAGTGGAAAAAGAACGGAAGTCCAAGACCAATTCTGAAGATTTATCGGAGAAAAAGTCAAAAGACGGAAGTTTACTAAAAGCCGAAGAACTCAAGTCTTATTTATGAAGAAATGTCGAGACGAGTTCAAAGAAATCCCGAGACAAAGTCATTAAGTCCAAGATTAACATAAGATTAAGAAGAAAAGGACTTAAGTGTGCAATTAAGGAAAAGAGGAAAGAGGGAGGAAGCTTCCTAAGCTCCTCCCTAATATCCCTATATATAGATGAGGATGTCTCCTTTTCATAGTGTTGGTGGCTTGACAAACCACTCTTCCACCATTTTCATTTCTTGTTAATTATTTTCTTTCATTTTCATTTCTTGTTATGCACTTTTAATTTCTTCAATTCAAGTAAGTCTTTTAATTTTTGGATCTTTTCTTTTAATCAATTTCTTATTTTTAATCATGTTCTTCTACCTTTCTTACTTTGCTTATCTTTGATTCATGTTCATCCTTGATCTTATTTCATCTTAATGCTTATTTGGTTTAAAGTTTTCTTAAAAGTATTTGTCTTTTTAAAAGTTTGATTTAAAAAGTTTGCTTATTTAAAGTTTTGAAAAGTTGTTATTCATGCTTAATGAGTCCATTTTACTTTAGATTCGTTCAAGTTTTGGGAATTAGCTTATCATTGTAGCTTATTACTTTGGCTTATCTCGAATCCCATTTAAATCGAAAAGGGTATAAACCCCTTTCCGATCAGCTTATTCCGACCAAGTACCCACACCCTCTTTCCGATCACCAGATCGGAAAAGGGTTTATGATTATTCTGATTGTAGGCTTTATGACATTCCGATTTGCACCTTTTGTGACATTCCGATTTTGGGCATTTGGCTTATTCCGATTATGGTGTTTTTAAATCATTCCGATCTGGACATTTTGGTTCATTCCGATTGAGGGTTTTGTAGACATTCCGATTAGAGTAATTTGCTTAACATTCCGATGGGATTCGTTTTGAATATTCCGATTAGACTTCTTTTTCTCTTATTCCGATTGGGGTTCGTAACAACATTCCGGTCATGCTCCATTTTTTGATCATTCCGATCAGCACTTTTCGATAGGGGTATATTCCGATCGGATTCCGATTGGATTCCGATCGGGTGTTTTCCGATTGGTTGATTTGTTTTACTTTAATATTTTGTTTTAGTTAAAGTGAAAATTTTTCTCGTTTTGTTTCTAGTCTATTTTAATTTCGTTTTGCATTTTTATTTGATTGTCAATTTACTTTCTGTTAAGTTTTAATTTTACGTCATTTAATTTATCGTCTTTTACTTTTAAAGTTTTAAATATTGCACCATTTACGTTTCAACTAGTTGTAGTTTTAATTACCCGTCCTTTATTTTAAAGTCTTGCACATTTAATTTACCAAAACCCAAAAATATTGTTTTCACCAAGAACAACTGAGTCGCACATTAAACCGGAAATCAATTCGTTAAGATACCGAGAAAACGAACTCTTTCAACTGGTAAAATCTCAAGTATTAGATCAAAATTTAATATTTTGCTAAGTTCTTGTTCAAACCTTGGAATTCTTGGGTTATAGGGCTGATCATAGCATCCTAATTGTGATATTAAGGTGTGGTGAGGCTTATAACTTGGGGATAATCAAGTGTGGGGTAACAAGGCTGCATCAATCAAGTTTATTTTCCAAGAAGTCACCTTTCTGTTTTTTATTTTTGCTTCTAACTTTGTTGAATCTTAGCAGGGTTGTTATTGGTGTTGGGTCAAAAAGTTGATGTGGCAGAAACTCAAAAACGAAGAAAACATGAAGATATTGTCTAAGCGTTGTCAAGAGCAATTTAGGCGTTGACAAGAACAAACTAAGCGTTGTTGGCTCAAGAGTTGTCGTGTGCAATCCAAGCATTGTCACATGCAATTTAAGAGTTGATAGAAAACGTAGACAAGAAGCTTATGGAAGTTTCTATTTAGATAAACATGCAAGATATATTCTGCATAAGTTTATTTAAATAGAAGATTTACTTGTTTATTTGTTATTATCTCTTGTAAACCCTAATCCTTACACTATAAAAGGAACCAAGGGTCTTAGGTTTTATTCATCATTCATATTCACAATGTAAACCTAAAGCGTGTGTCGACTAGACGTGGGATTCAATGTATACACGTCTAGTGGTTGTTTATTATTAATATAATGAGCAACCCAATTTGTTTTAATTCATGTTATTGTGCCCTAAACACCTTGTTAATGTGTCATGTTCTAATTCCGCTTTGATTGTATAATCATATGAACATGATGCATTCCTAGTAGCTTCAAAGATCCGAAAACCAAGGTTTCCAAAATTGGTATCAGAGCCTCGTGGCTCGTGATGCTATGACCAACAAGGTGTTCGTGTATGGTAAAAAGAAGAAAAATCCGTCTAGGGTTTTTCTGGACGTTTTTGTGTGCGCAGTAGTATTCAGAAGGTCATAACTTTTGATTGAACCGTTGGATCGTCACGAAGATTTATATGTGTGTTCTACATACATATATCTAAACATCCACCGGAGGGATTGTCGAGTTTTATCCCCAGGCAAAAGTTATTAGGCGTCAAAGTTGGCTGATAGGTGATTTTTTCAGATTTTCAACTTTTACATAAAATCATGATTAGGGTTTTTACAAACCCTCAATCGACTTAAGGCTGAAACATTTGAGATTTGGAGGCTGTTATAATGTATTCTGGAATATAATTCCAATCTAATTGTTCTCAAAACCCTAATTAGGGTTTTGGTTTAAGTTCATTAGATTCTAAGGCTTGTTATAACAGCAGATGTGTAATGTGATTTTTGGCTGATATCATTCATGCAATGAACAAGGAGCAAACCCTAGTTCCACATACAGGGATTTTCTGCAGTTCTCCAAAACTAGGGTTTCATGGCGAATGATCAAGACTGATGGTCTTCACGAGATTTGAGAATACAGCAGCAGATCTCTCCATCTTGTTTTCTTCACTGATTTTATGGGTAATGTATTAAGCAGACGGTTTAATCTATGTTTGAACAAGATTGTGAAGCTGATGGGAGAAACAGTAACGTTGATATTCTTTAAATTAACATTGTTGTCTGCATAAGGAAGAAACGGTATGGGCTAATCACGTCCAGATTTGGTGCCGTATGTTATGAGGACAAGATATACATGCTGTTACGTGAATTCAGGAAAGATGCGTCTTCAAAGCTTCATGTGGGAGTTGTATACACACGATCAACAGTGAAAAGAAAGAAAAGGTACGGTCATATAAAATCTTTGATTTTATGGGATATGCTTCAAACGTGGACTCCCTAAAAATCAGGAATTGCTATGTGACTTTCTTATTTATCATATATAAGACGTGTGGGATGCAGCTCATCATGAAGGGATATGTGATTTATTGTTCAAATCTTATTCTTCCTATTTTAAAGGAAAACGTGGAAAGATGACACGTTTTAGAGGAGTTTCCATAACAACTTGTTTTAAATTATCTCGTAATATATGCTGAATATGGAGGCTATTCTCATGGGAAGAAGTGGATCTGGATATGTTATGGATGCAGTTTTTGGAAGTGACGTGGGATGATTATAAACAGAATGCAAAGATATGGAACATATACGTGTTTGTTTAATCAAGCCTATATTATACAAGTTATTTACTTGTATTTTAGTCACTTTTTGATACTGATGACGTCAGCAGAAAGAGACGCTGACAAGAGTGCAGTAGACGCTGACAGGAAGTATTTTGACGCTGACAGAATAAGTCAACGCTGACAGGTTGACAGTGTTATCCGATATATGTTAATCCAAGCGCTGATAGGTATTGTCCGATATTGGACAATACATCTGACCAAGATATTGGATAAAGAAGGATATTGGATAACACAAGGATTGCTGCTGTTGAGAAAATTGGTACGTTTTTAGCACACAAAAAGGTGGTATTTACACACGAAGGTACATGGAATCTCCGTTTTAATATAGAATATCATGTTGATATTTATGCCTCGGATATTTTTGAAAGGGATTAATGATCTTAAAGCGAGTTAGCAACTTTTTATGGGAATTTGATGGATATTTTAAACTATGTAATCGGGATAGCCTTGTAAAAGAGTTATCCGTTGCGAAACTTTTACATATGGTATGAAGATGTTATTCCATTAAATTCGTCATGAAGAGGTGTTAGCTTAAGGGGAAGAATTCTTATGGTAAGTTTGATGATTGAAGAAGATTTTCGCGAGTTTGTGTTCTATCATATCTTAAAAAGTCATGTTTGGTCAACATTACTTTTGAAGATAACTTGTTCATGCTTACTTGGTTGGTGACGAAGACTTGTCATAACACTTTAAGGAGTTACATTATCATGCTCAGTGTCTCACATAGGATGAGAATATTGACAAGGGATTGAGGTATGCTTATACTTTAACGTTCTCATATAAGTTCGACGTCACATGGATAGTGCAAGACATGGAACACAAGGTTGGGTTATTCTACTTCTACATCAAGAATACTTTATTTATTTATCTTCAAGATCATTACTTAGAGCTACATTTGGGGAATCTTCAACGTTGCATACATTGTTTTACTTCCCTGTTGAAGTGACAAAAAGGGGAAGACATACATGCTACATTTGAGGGGAAGCAATCTGAAGATCATGTACAACTTACAAGAGATACACATAGAGTTTTGCCACTATCAACTAGGCGAAGATTGTTGGGTCAAAAAGTTGATGTGGCAGAAACTCAAAAACGAAGAAAACATGAAGATATTGTCTAAGCGTTGTCAAGAGCAATTTAGGCGTTGACAAGAACAAACTAAGCGTTGTTGGCTCAAGAGTTGTCGTGTGCAATCCAAGCATTGTCACATGCAATTTAAGAGTTGATAGAAAACGTAGACAAGAAGCTTATGGAAGCTTCTATTTAGATAAACATGCAAGATATATTTTGCATAAGTTTATTTAAATAGAAGATTTACTTGTTTATTTGTTATTATCTCTTGTAAACCCTAATCCTTACACTATAAAAGGAACCAAGGGTCTTAGGTTTTATTCATCATTCATATTCACAATGTAAACCTAAAGCGTGTGTCGACTAGACGTGGGATTCAATGTATACACGTCTAGTGGTTGTTTATTATTAATATAATGAGCAACCCAATTTGTTTTAATTCATGTTATTGTGCCCTAAACACCTTGTTAATGTGTCATGTTCTAATTCCGCTTTGATTGTATAATCATATGAACGTGATGCATTCCTAGTAGCTTCAAAGATCCGGAAACCAAGGTTTCCACAATTGGATGCTTGTGCTTGTTCTTGCTAGCACATAAGCTCATAAATTCGTGGGTGTGGATGTACATCCATGAGATTTGTCTTGAAACTATAAAAATCTGATAAAAATTGGATTTTTTGTGGATTTGTGCTCTATTGATGTTCTTGTTGTTTTCTTGGCTTGAATCTGCTTAGTCTTGCATGTTAATGTTGTTAGTATGCTAGTTTAATCATTTGGTAAACTGAATCATGCTTTTACTTGTTTAAAATTGGCTTTGAAAAGTTAAAAGGGTGTTTGGGACTACCTGTTTAAGCTCAAATCTTATTATTGTGTTGTGGAAAGTTTGTGTTTGTGCTCTATATCTGATATATGCTTGGTTGAGAGTGTTTTGCTGCAAGTTTTTGGGTTTGAAACTTCAAATCATACAATCTTCTATAACTTGTTGGATTTAACTGTTTTTGACCTAAGATTTTGGTGAAATCTAGTATTTGTGCATGCTTAGGGTTGAAAGTTGTTAAAACATTTTATTGTAACTTATTTGATAGATCTTGAGGGTTGAATCTGGCTTATTGGTCAAATACATCAGCAAAGTGTAAAACTACATGTTCTTGTGTTCATTAGTAACTTAAGGTGCTTGAATCTTGCTTAATTCTTTGAACCATTACATGAAACCTGTTTAGACTTGTTCATTTGAGTTTATAATAGCTTGTGTATGCATTTGGTTGAGTTTGGCTGGCTGAATATTGCTCTAAGTGCTTATTGAACCTGTTCTGCTTATTTGTTCTAGTCTGTGCTAGATATGGTACTTTATTGATTAAACTGTATCAATTGGGTGATTGTGATTGTGATTTTTTGATTGTTATTGACTCCTTTTGATCCAAAGATCATTTGGGTGCCTTTGTGTAATCTGAATCTCAAAAAAGTTCACTAAAGACAAAAAGTCAAACAAGTCAAGCAATGGAAAAAGTTTCCACTGCTCAACACCCAAAACTAGCCCCTGCTAGTGTTAATTTGAACTCAGCTTATCAATAAGCTATTTTAGCTTATCCAGACTTGCAACAACTTATTTTTTTGTGATAGATCTTCATTATTTGACCCATTTGATTAGACTGGAGCTTATTGGACTTTGACTTTGACTTTTTGCTAGAAAACCAACTTATTTGACTTTTACATAATTGCTTATTTGCTTTTTCCAGCTTATTGAGTCAGCTTATTTGAAAACTCTTTGTTGATTTTGCTTAATTAAGTCATTTAAAAGCTTTAGAAACTTGAATCAGCTCTTGGGGTGGCCTAGAACTCAAAAACGACCATTTTGTCGTTTTCTGTAGATTGCTTATTGCATTTTCAGGGTTATTCATTGGGCTTATTTCAAATTTCTTTTTACAGAAGTCTTATTTAGGACAAAAGAAGCTTGTGTGTCTAATTTGAGCTTATGGCATTGGCTTATAGCTTAATGGGCCAAAAAGCCCATTAAGAATAACCTGTTTGGTATAAGCTAGCTTATTTCACACTTTCATCTTTTGGGCCTTTAGAAAAAGTTGTTTAAAATCAAATTTTGAGTCAAGTAGTGCTTTTTGGGCTTATTTGGACCACGTTTTTATATTGGGCTCAAATTTGGCCCAATAAGGATCTGTTTTGGGTTTAGCCCACTTTTTAGGCCCATTAAGGGTATTTAGGTAATTTCACTTTCATTTCTGAGTTATTTAGGTTAAATTAAGCTAGTTTGCAACTTTTTAGAATTTTTTATGATTTTTGGATTTTTAATAATATTTTAATATTATTTTATTGTTAAAAATTAAAAGTCTGATTTTTTAAGTTTTTATATTTTTCCTAGATTATAGACACTTAATTAGGAATTTTGCAACTTTCAAAATATTTTTAGAGTCTTTTAATTATTTTCTAGAATTAATTTAAATTTTATTAGTTTTTAATAGTTTTTAATTGTTTAAAAATAGTTTTTAGTGGTTTTAAAATTTTGAAAAATACTTTTTAGCTTAATTAGGTTATTTTAAAGGTATACAAACTTTAAGATCTTGTTCTGGACTTTATAGTTAATATTGATTTTTAGGGCTTTAATTAGCATTAAAAAGTCATTATTTAATTAAAAGGTTTTGGCAAGTTTGGATTTTAACTCTTAAAATATTTTTGTGGATTTTTAGTGATTTTTAGGAATTTTTAGGGTAAAATTTTAATTTTTGTGCTTTTTACGGTTTTACGTGTACACCTTTTTCGTCTTAGTTTAATACGACATCGTAACTGTCACTCTCTTCTTATCCTATTTCTATTTCTCTTTCTCACAAATATAATCACAAAGATAATCATTTCATTACACACACTAAGCCTCCTTGAGAACGATCCCCACTTTGGGTCATTTGTACACGGTTTTCCTAAATCGTCGTACTTAACGCTTACCACTATTTTGGCTTCCTTTTCCTAAAGGTGTGCAAAACTACTACATCAATTTTGGCGCCGCTGCCGGGGAGGTGTTTTTGAGTTGCCATTATTATTATCTTGTTTGTGTGAGTAGTGCGTTTTTGCTTTTTAATTTTTGGAAAGCGTATATAACGAACATACTCATTTTTGTTATTTTTCCTTAATATATTATAGTATCCAAATAAATCGTGTTTAATTTTCCTAAATTAAACACAAATAAATCATTTTACTATATTGTAGATATCCCATTATCGTTTTCGTTTTTCTTGTGAATATATTACTATATTGTACTTACGTAGAACAATAAATATACAAGTACTCCAAAAGCGTAAAAACGCAACCTTGATTCGGGATTTCATCACTCGATCATTGTATTCGAATCTAAAGCAAAAGTTAGGCAAAATAGATAAATACTTTCGTGAGGCTTAATTTCAATTAACACAAACTATAAGGTGGGTATAAGGCGGTTGTATTTCACGACCTAAGGGAAAAAGACTCTTAAGTGCTTAGCGCCGCCTCGTTTCCCCCGCTTGCTTGTGCGTGTTTTGAGAAAGAGGGCTAATCGAGGGTTTGCCGCCCAAGTATTATCTACGTATCATATATATTTGCTTGTTTTCAAGATTAAACCATCTTGAACGTTTTGGTGTTCCACCAACGTTCTAAAGTCATCGAAGACGTTCACTCCACGTGATCGTTTTCATTCCTTGAGGCTCCTTTAATCGAGAAATCGATTCGAGGAGATATTTGTAGATTTGAGTCTACGTAATACAACCAAAAACAAAAAAATTAAAAAACAAAAAAAAAATAAAAAATATTCTTCTTACCCCTTATCAAATAATTCTTTTTCTAACCCTCTAGTGTTTAATTCTCGTAACACCATTCTCGTTTCGTCATGTCCAACGATGGATATAACTCTTGTCCATATTGTGGAGGTCCGCCCGACGGTGGTAATTGCTTCAGTTGCGAGATTTATGGAGGAAGGGAGGGGTATATATACAAATCTCCCCAAAACGACATTGGTTACGGATTTCAATCCTATGACCAAACTCCACAACCGCCTTCGTCTTATTCGTGTGAGTTTTGCGGTTTGGAGCACGATTTCGGATTTTGTTATACCAATTATAATGACCCCAAACCGAATCCTAATTTCTATGACCAATCTTCGCAATACCCACCATCATATTCATGTAAGAATTGTGGAAACGCACCTCATTATGGATATGATTGTCAACCAATGAACTACAATACGTCTTTCGACAATCAATTCTCCGCTTTTGACCAATCACCTCCACAAAATTCTTTCGATGATGATCTCGGTGCAAGTCGCGTCGACAAGGGATTTGAAGAACTTAAATTGCTTTTTCAACAAATTATGGAGAAAAAGGAACTTTCAATCGTCGAAGTGATCGAAGAAAGCATCAAAGATATGGAAGAGGAGAAACGACGAATCAGTCAAGAAATAAACGATATCACTAATGAACTCGGCATTAGGAGATATCGTAAAGAAGAAATAAGTGACGAGTTTAAAAGAGAGTGTGAGATTAGAACCAAACAACTTTTACAAGATTACAATGGTTTAAGCATCAAAATTCGTCATAAGAGAATAGAACTAGAAGGAGAGGAGCATCTAGCTAGATGTGATCTCACACCTCCTATTTATGATGACGACGACGATATCGAAATTTTTAATCTCACCTCGTCTTGTGAAACCATACCTCTCACGCTCCCAACGAAACCCGATGCCTCTCTAAGTATGGGGGAGAAGAATCTTAGCACTAATCCTAGTGTTGAGATCCCTATTCCAATCCAAAGTGAGCCTACGGTTGTCTTCGACGAGGAGTTAAGTGATTTTGCTCTCGATGAATTTTTCCACGAAGATTCTAAATAGGCAAATTACGATAGTGAGTATGATAAGATTTCATCTGATGATGTCTCTCCCAACGACACTTCGGGTAGAGAATCATTGACTTTTTCGAACCCGCTTTTCGATGATGATTTTTCCACTAGTGATGACGAGTCACTACTCGATGAGGAAGTTCGTGTCAACGAATTTAAAATCTACTCGAATTCCCTTTTTGAATTTTATGACGAGTTCGTTTTTGGTGACGTAAATCCTCTCTTTGATGAGACGTTCGAGGACATCGAGAGTGAGGATTCTAAGGATCCTAAACTCGATGAGCCGGATTTTCTAGTCACCCTCCCTAAGTCTCATTTGGATGAGCCTTCTCTTTTGACTTGTGATGCCTCCCTTCTCGAGGGGTTCACCGATGGACCGCCTCTCGATGATAATGAGGATTTTAATGAGGCATTTGCCTTTGAACCGGGAGGAGACTTTGAGACCCCTATTTTTATTGATTCTCTTTCAAATTTGCCTTCATCTCAAAGTAGTCCTACCCACCCTCTCGGTTCTCATGACTACACGTACTTCGAGTACGTTGTAAGGAGTTTTCTTCCTTACAAAACGTATCCTCCGGCTTTGCCTTTGTCATTTTCCACCAAATGTGAGGATACGATCTTTGACCCCGGTATAAAGGCTTTGCCTTTATTCACGGTTTCTTTGGGCCTTGTTTATCATGTAAGCCCCACCAAAAATGACCAAACCATGATTATCCCTAAATGATCACATTTATGGGGATTCGAGTCGAGCTTTTGACTCGGTTATCAAAAACAAGGTGCCTCGTGGGAGATTCTCATGCTTATCCTTGTAAATATTATCGTTTTTCTAATAGTGTAACGAGGGGACTTGTGCTCTTCCAACCTTTGTTTCGTGGTTGTTTGTGATTTATTAGGTTCATCATCATAATTGAAGCTTCTCGTGTCCGTTTTACGGATCACTCGAGCTTCGATCATTGCCTTTGGAGATTCCGATATCCGATGATATCCTTTTATGTTCTAACGTTTATCTTATTAGCATAATTTATAAACGGCTTTTAGGTTATTCGTTTTACCCTTTCCATGCTCGAGATTAAGCATTCGACTTCGTCTCTAGTATGGGGGTGTTTTCATCCCTAGACTCGAAACATTGAAGACAATGTTTAGTTTTAGTATGGGGGTGAGTTGATACTTCACCTTGCTTACGTCACCACGCAATCCAATATTTATCTTTTTGTTATCCTTTTGATGCAAAATAAGGCTAAAAATGGCCAAATTTTAAATTTTTTCTAGTTTTTCATAAGTGTTTAAGACACGAATGTAGGTTTTCCGATGGTGAGAATAAGAGTAATTTTTGACTCGACCGTGCGTGTTGAGCACTTAGCTTCGATTCCTTAACTTTTTAGGCTAAGTCTCTTAAAAGAGGACGAGAAATGATAGAGTTATTTATAAGTCTCGTAATCTTTCACGATCTCATGTGTAGTAATTATTAGCTTATTCTCCCCACGCTTTTGATAATAAATTGTTAATAAATTTTGATTTAGCGGTTTAGTCACTATTGTTGGTTTCTAATTTGTTTTAGTAGCTTCCATGTAATTAAATTGGGAAAACATTAAGGTATCGCCAGCGTCACGGTTTTGAAGTATTGGCACCCGAATAATCGAAAGCTTCACCTAATAATAAGATTTCAAGTGCTCACCTAAATTAAGCAAAAAAATTTGAAGCTCACAAGGCCGAAAAATCTATGCCCAAATTGAAGTGAATCAAGCCTTAATCTTTGAAGCTTTAAAGATCCAAAATTCGCTTTAGCGTGAGGATATACGTCTTTGGCTAATAAAACCACCGATGAGGCGGATAATAAAAGGCAAGGCAAGACCGAAGTCATAATAAAAGCTCCATGGCAGAGTTGAATAAAAGATGGAGGTAAACCTATGATAATAAGGCCCTTCCGTTAGGGGGCTTATAAAAGTCTTGGTAATAAGTCTCATGTTCAAAACCGTTATAAAACCGTGTTTATCGATCCTTCTTGTTGACTTAATTTTTTGATATCGTTGTCTACTGGGATGAATTATTAATTTAATGATTTTGGTTACACCGTTAAGACTCTATTTTTAGACTTAATCTCTATTCACGCATAAGTCAATAATGTATCCTCGTGATCATTAAGACAAAATAAAATATAAGAGATACCAAGTAGGAATAAGGGAGTTTAGGTTCGTAATTAACACTCATGAGATGTGATCATGTTGCTAACTTATAATAAGAATGATCTCGTTACACGCTTAGCAAGGAATTGGGTGAAAATCGAGGACGACGAAATTATTTCTAACGAAGCATTCACGTGTTCTTGTTCTATGATCCTAAAAGTCACTTTATCGTGATGAAAACAATACATTATGTCTAAAGCACGTGTAATAGTTTATTTAAATTTATTTCCTCAATAAATGTCATCATAAAATGAATTTTGGAAGTACTAAGATACTTAATTCTAGCATTGCGTGGGGACACGGCAATGGTTTAGTATGGGGGAGTGATGAGACTGCAATTATACATAGTCTCATCGTCCAAAAAGGGCTTAAAATGCATTAAATATCATCAAAATACCCATATATATGCTTGTGTTTGTTGCTTGTGTATTTTAGGAACGGATATTGAGAAAATGATAAAAGATCACAAGAATCATGCAAAAACGAACACGGGAAACGAAGCCGCACAATGAACCAAGCCCTAATGAAGACATTCCCAAGAAAAACCCTTGAAGAATTGAAGAACTATGAAGAGGGGTCCTCCAATATGAAAGAATTGACACTTTATACCCTTGTATCTTCATAATTACAAGTTTGGTCCCTAAAGTTTGTCAAAATTACAAAAAGGGCCGTCTACTTTGAAGAATTGACAAGTTTAGCCCCTCAACAAAGCTAAATTGTCAACCATTATCCTCCACAAAGTCAAATATATCATGAAGTCCTTCAAAGTACAAGAAATTACAAGTTTGGTCCTTTGAAAATACCAAAATTACAAAAAGGACCCTTAACTTTGAAGATTTGGCAAAAATGGTCCCTCAATCATTATGACCTGGCAATTTCAGTCCTCCAAAATATCAAATATACAAGTCAAGACCATTACCATTGAAGAAATTACCAAATCAGCCCTTCAAGAATCACAACATGGCAAGAAATACCCCTGAATTCATTTTAGAAAACTTTTTGGGGCAAAAGTGTGAAAACACAAAAGTTATTATAAATGATTTTGGCGTTGATAGCAAGTGTGATTGAAAAGACAAGAGAAGAAGAGAAGGAGGGTTATTCTTGGCCAGACAAGATACTTACCTTAACCAACCACATGCTGCCACCTCACCCCACTCACCACTTCCACCAATCACCTTTCACCCTTCTTCCACATCAGATTCCACTCACCCCATTTATTAACTAATCTTAACTGATTAGTTTAAGTTGGCGCCTAAACACATGGTTTAAAAACAAAAATAGATCAAAACCACCACTATTCACATGATGAACACATTTGGGTATTTTTGATTGTGTTGTAATTAAAGGTTAATCTGCTCCAGAATGATGATTAACCATCACATAAACACATCCCAAACCTTAAACATGACACCCCACCAACCAACAGCCCCAAACAAGATTCCCCTGCTACAATTTGGTAGAAAATGACAAAGGCTGCCAGTCATCCAACGACCAAGCTTCTTGCTTCAAACTTAAGCATCTTGTGAGCCCTTGATCAACTTCACATGCTTGCCAGCTCCACAAACAACCAAGAATCCGTCACATGATTCCAAATATTCAAATTTTCAAAGGGAAAATTGGGGACTTCACAGCTAGGGTTTATGTTATTTCTCAGCTTCCTTAGTCTCATTGTAGCCTATATAAAGGCATTAGGTCTTTACATTTTCAGCTGCTTTTGGTTTTTCCTAGTTCAACTACTTGTAAATCCTCTTTTCAATTTATGAAAGTGTGTTGAGTTTTGTTGAAGAAATACCAAGTGCCATCTTATTTTAAGCTTGTTTATGATATTTGTTAACTGTAATTGGACCTTAAAATGTTTTTTAAACCTTGTGTAAGAAATTACACATTGGATCAAAATTTAATATTTTGCTAAGTTCTTGTTCAAACCTTGGAATTCTTGGGTTATAGGGCTGATCATAGCATCCTAATTGTGATATTAAGGTGTGGTGAGGCTTATAACTTGGGGATAATCAAGTGTGGGGTAACAAGGTTGCATCAATCAAGTTTATTTTCCAAGAAGTCACCTTTTTGTTTTTGATTTTTGCTTCTAACTTTGTTGAATCTTAGCAGGGTTGTTATTGGATGCTTGTGCTTGTTCTTTCTAGCACATAAGCTCATAAATTCGTGGGTGTGGATGTACATCCATGAGGTTTGTCTTGAAACCTTAAAAATCTGATAAAAATCGGATTTTTTGTGGATTTGTGCTCTACTGATGTTCTTGTTGTTTTCTTGGCTTGAATCTGCTTAGTCTTGCATGTTAATGTTGTTAGTATGCTAGTTTAATCATTTGGTAAACTGAATCATGCTTTTACTTGTTTAAAATTTGCTTTGAAAAGTGAAAATGGTGTTTGGGACTACCTGTTTAAGCTCAAATCTTATTATTGTGTTGTGGAAAGTTTGTGTTTATGCTCTATATCTGATATATGCTTGGTTGAGAGTGTTTTGCTGCAAGTTTTTGGGTTTGAAACTTCAAATCATAAAATCTTCTATAACTTGTTGGATTTAACTGTTTTTGACCTAAGATTTTGGTGAAATCTAGTATTTGTGCATGCTTAGGGTTGAAAGTTTTTAAAACATTTTATTATAACTTATTTGATAGATCTTGAGGATTGAATCTGGCTTATTGGTCAAATACATCAGCAAAGTGTAAAACTGCATGTTCTTGTGTTCATCAGTAACTTAAGGTGCTTGAATCTTGCTTAATTCTTTGAACCATTGCATGAAACATGTTTAGACTTGTTCATTTGAGTTTATAATAGCTTGTGTATGCATTTGGTTGAGTTTGGCTGGCTGAATATTGCTCTAAGTGCTTATTGAACCTGTTTTGCTTATTTGTTCTAGTCTGTGCTAGATCTGGTACTTTATTGATTAAACTGTATCAATTGGGTGATTGTGATTGTGATTTTTTGATTGTTATTGACTCCTTTTGATCCAAAGATCATTTGGGTGCCTTTGTGTAATCTGAATCTCAAAAAAGTTCACTAAAGACAAAAAGTCAAACAAGTCAAGCAATGGAAAAAGTTTCCACTGCTCAACACCCAAAACTAGCCCCTGCTAGTGTTAATTTGAACTCAGCTTATCAATAAGCTATTTTAGCTTATCCAGACTTGCAACAACTTATTTTTTTGTGATAGATCTTCATTATTTGACCCATTTGATTAGACTGGAGCTTATTGGACTTTGACTTTGACTTTTTGCTAGAAAACCAACTTATTTGACTTTTACATAAGTGCTTATTTGCTTTTTCCAGCTTATTGAGTCAGCTTATTTGAAAACTCTTTGTTGATTTTGCTTAATTAAGTCATTTAAAAGATTTAGAAACTTGAATCAGCTCTTGGGGTGGCCTAGAACTCAAACACGACTATTTTGTCGTTTTCTGTAGATTGCTTATTGCATTTCCAGGCTTATTCCTTGGGCTTATTTCAAATTTCTTTTTACAGAAGTCTTATTTAGGACAAAAGAAGCTTGTGTGTCTAATTTGAGCTTATGGCATTGGCTTATAGCTTAATGGGCCAAAAAGCCCATTAAGAATAAGCTGTTTGGTATAAGCTAGCTTATTTCACACTTTCAGCTTTTGGGCCTTTGGAAAAAGTTGTTTAAAATCAAATTTTGAGTCAAGTAGTGCTTTTTGGGCTTATTTGGACCATTTTTTTTATATTGGGCTCAAATTTGGCCGAATAAGGATCTGTTTTGGGTTTAGCCCACTTTTTAGGCCCATTAAGGGTATTTAGGTAATTTCACTTTCATTTCTGAGTTATTTAGGTTAAATTAAGCTAGTTTGCAACTTTTTAGAATTTTTTATGATTTTTGGATTTTTAATAATATTTTAATATTATTTTATTGTTAAAAATTAAAAGTCTGATTTTTAAGTTTTTATATTTTTCCTAGATTATAGACACTTAATTAGGAATTTTGCAACTTTCCAAATATTTTTAGAGTCTTTTAATTATTTTCTAGAATTAATTTAAGTTTTATTAGTTTTTAATAGTTTTTAATTGTTTAAAAATAGTTTTTAGTGGTTTTAAAATTTTGAAAAATACTTTTTAGCTTAATTAGGCTATTTTAAAGGTTTACAAACTTTAAGATCTTGTTTTGGACTTTTTAATAGTTAATATTGATTTTTAGGGCTTTAATTAGCATTAAAAAGTCATTATTTAATTAAATAAAAGGTTTTGGCAAGTTTGGATTTTTTTGTAAACTCTTAAAATATTTTTGTGGATTTTTAGTGATTTTTAGGATTTTTTAGGGTAAAATTTTAATTTTGGTGCCTTTTACGGTTTTACGTGTACACCTTTTTCGTCTTAGTTTAATACGACATCGTAACCGTCACTCTCTTCTTATCCTATTTCTATTTCTCTTTCTCACAAATATAATCACAAATATAATCATTTCATTATACAGACTAAGCCTCCTTGAGAACGATCCCCACTTTGGGTCATTTGTACACGGTTTTCCTAAATCGTCGTACTTAACGCTTATCACTATTTTGCCTTCCTTTTCCTAAAGGTGTGCAAAACTACTACATCAAGTATCTATTCACCCCCATACTAAAGTTAAACATTGTCCTCAATGTTTCGAGTCTAAGGGTAGGATACCCCCATACTAGAGACGCAGTCGAATGCTTAATCTAGCATGGAAAGGGTGGAACCATTAAAACTATAGCCGTTTATGAAGTGTGCTAAAAGACCTAAGGTTAGAACAATCAAGGATATATCATTTGGATATCGGAAAAATTCTTCAAAGCAAACGATCGAAGCTCGCATAAAACGAACACGAGAGGCTTCAATCGTGAAGATGATGACCTAGGATTACACAATTTCAAACAACCACAGAACAAAGGTTGGAAGGGCACAAATCCCCTCACATTTAACTACATTAGAAAGCAATAATATGTACATGGATAAGCATGGGATCTCCACGGCAGCGGCGTCATTTTTATTGTTGTATTTTTGTACACTTTATTTTAGGAAAAACAAAGCGACAAATGCGGGTAAGTATTAAGTATCACGTTTTGTGAAAAACGCAAATAACGACAATCGAGTTCGTTCTCGAGGAGGTATGGTGTTTAGCCAACAATTATAGACGTTATTTATTTGAGTGGTTACGCTTTTGGAAAGTGAATAAAAGAAAAAAAGGAAAGACGGATTACGCTAAAGAAATTAAACTACGACGCGACGCAAATAACGTAAAACGCGACGAAAAATTCGACAAAATTTAAATTTTTGAAAACTTAATTAAAAACAAATTTATTAAACTTAAAAATAAAAATAAAAACTAATTTTAAAACAAAAATGGGTTAAAAAAATCGAAATAACAAAAGCATATGAAAATAATAACTAACGTAAAAACGCGATACCCACATAATTTATTGAATTTAAAGCCTAAAAATGCAAATTTAATTTTTTCTATGTCCTAACTAATAAAATTAAATTTTTGAAAAAAGAATTATATTTTTTGACTTTTAAATATTTTTTTATGAATTAAAAACTATTTAAACTAACTAAATGATTTAAAAATAATAAAATAAAAAGGAAAAGTCTAAAAAAATTATTATAAGTCCTAACCTATGTCTAATCTATGGGAAAATTAAGCCTTACACCACAGTTTATAACAATAAGCCACAACAAAAGAAAAAGCTATGGCGCAACTTTATAAACAAGAAAATAAGCACCCTTTAAAAAGAAAAATAACTTTGCCATAACAGATTGGTATTCCTGGCCTAGTGGTTAACTTGTTTGGAGTGTGAACAAGGGGTCAGGGGTTCGAGTCCCACTGATGCCCTTTGTTGTATCTTTTTTTTCTGCCACCCTATTAACAAAAGTATAAAACAAATATAAAAGGGAATTGAAAACAAAATGTTCCAACAGACCAGATGGTTGTGGATGGGTTCCTGGTGCGTTTGATGCTTGTCTTTGGTCAGGGGTTTGAACCTTGTTGGCTGCCAGTTTTGTTATTCTTTTATTTTTTGAGAGCTTTTCATTTATTTGACAGCAAATGTAAATAGGACAGCAGCTAGTAATCAAATTCAAAGCAATAATCTCATTCGAATATCCGCAACTACAAAGCGATTACAGCGGCTATTCTAATTTCTCGAAAACTACCACAACAAATACACTTGAACGCAAGGCTTCTTTTTTTACAGCAGATTCTTTACTTGGTGTTCGTTATATGCTGTGGGTGTACAGGGCACGCAAAACTAACACCTTACACGAACACAAACTAAATTCTAAACGCAATAAATAATACCAAAACCAACTGTTCACGCCCAGATTTGGGGCTGTGGGCATACAATGAACACACAAACAAGCAGCTCCCTTTTCTTCTTTGGGTTACTTGGTGCACCGATTACAAAAACAAACAGTGGGTTACTTTGTTTTACACAGTCACGACAATAACACAAGCAGATTACTTTATTTTGTTCACTGACTTTTGGTTTAATTTATTTGTTTGTGTATTTGGTTACTTTTTAGTGGTTAGATTGGTGAGTTTGGTTTCTTGGTTTACTTGTTAGCGCAGTGAAAAACAACACCACACGCAAAGACAATCACTAAACTTCTAATAATCACAACAATTAGAGCTTAATTTTTCCTGATGAACAAAACTTCAAAAGTTCATCTTTTTCTTTGGTACAATTTGGATGCACAGGGAACCAAACACCACCACAAAACACAAACACAACCAAATGCAATCTTGATATTATCAAAACACGCCACTCTTATGCAAGATTAATCAGAAACTTGTAAATGCCATATTTTTTTATGCTCTTTGGTTTACTTACTTGTTTGGATGCAAGGACACATGTACCAAGCACGTATACAGACCAAAAGACATACAAAAATTACGAATTCAACACAATGAGCACCTGGTTTAGCAGCAAAACAATGTGATAATTTGATGGTGTTGGTTTAATTATATTAGCAAGTATAAAAAGAAAAGTGGCCTAAAAAACCATATTAACACAAGCAAAAACAAATGACTAAAAACGGTTTCTTTTCTTAGGCTGTTAGGTTCTCCTTTGTTTGAATGAGAGCACACGCTATGGCAGCTGGCTATAGTGTGTGCGAAAAGCGACAACTATCAATCAAATCAGACCCACAGACATAAAATGCACGCTAAACAATAAAAGTATCACACTTTACGCGTATAAGAGCAATAAAAGTAGGCGCTTACTATCCTTGGTTATCTTAGTCTTTCAAACAAAATTCTTAAAGCTGCTAGTGTGTATCAACATCAAATGCACCACACATAAATCACAGCTTATGAAAATTGTGGAAATAAATGAACACCTATTTTTCTCTTCTCTTTTTATTTTTTTTATATTTTTTTAGGTTGCTACGAAACATAAACTAGATTAAACTAATCTGAACCTACACTAATGACGACCATCATTCTTAAATCCTAGACCATAAGTAACAGTAAATCCAAACACCCGATATAATGCAAGATCAAATACCATAAACTAATATTCATTAACATAAAACTAACAAGAACTCAGCAGGCAACAAACACACATGAACAATAAATAATAAGCATGTGACACCCTAGAACCAAGGTCATTAACGTTACCCTAAATTACGCTAATTTTTGAAATTTTTAATAAATTTTAATTTCTATATTTATAAGTATTTTGGTTAAAGCCGATGTTCGAGGTTATAATTTTTACGATTGACGATTCAAGAAGGACGATGACGATTACGATCCCGAGGGATGCCCAAATTTCTATAATTATTGACGATTTATCGATAATGTAGTTTTTCGAGAATTTTATTTACGGTTCGTGTTAAGTTGAGTCGGGTGAGTTTTATAGCCTTCCGAGTACATTTAAAGTATCCCAAAAATATTTTGGTGTGTTCGGGATGATTTCCGACTCCCGTAAAATTTTCAAAATTGACTAGTGAGTCGAACCCGCAAAGTTTTAATGGCGTTTTTACTTAAGGCCCAAAAGAAACCCTTATTTGCACTTTGGTCCCTCCTAATACCACAAAAAGCCACTAACACAAACACATACAAACATTTCACCAAAAACAAATCAAACTCTCTCCTCTCTTGCCCTTAGGCCGACGGCCAAACACAAACACCACCACAATCCACCATTTTTTCTTGAGTTTTCACAAAATCTAACTTAAGACCACCTCTTAGAATCCATTGGTGAGTGTTAATCCATGGTTTAATTAAACATGCATTAACAAAAATTTTCCAAAAATTTTCAAGAACAATCAAATTCGTTTTTGAGGCTAATTGTGTGGATGCATGTCAAAATTCATGTATAATGGAAGTATAATCACCAATAAAACCCACCAAAATTAATTTGGTTGTGGTGATTTGGTCACCCAAACCCCACGGCACAAGGGGGTGTTTGGGGAGCCATGGTGGTTGATGATTTTGAACATTTATGTGGTGTTTGGTATTGTGTTTAGTAATGTTTTAGATTGGTACATGTAGTTGCATGTTTGTTTTTAGATGTTAGGATTATGAGGTTGATTGATCAATAGGGGTTAGGACTGAAATTTGTGTTTGGTTGTGATTAGGGAAGCTTAGGATGATGCCTAGTGGTGATTATTAGGTTTGGAATCGAGCTTAAGCATGTTTTTGGTATGGTCAAATTTAGGCAGAAACTTTGAGGTCATTTCATAAAAATTATTTTTCCTACAGGTCTAGATAACTAGATGTAGTTGTAGAGGGTCTTTTTATCTTTAATTTGGTATAAGGTAGAGCCCGTGACTCAAAACGAGCTAAAAGTTATGAGGTTTTAAAGATCGAGTACCGGGAGACGAGAACTTTCATAATCCGAATTTATGTATAGTTTTAGTCAAATCCCGAGGACCACAAGTATGAATTGGTAAATGGTCAAGGGTCAAAATTTGGTCACAAACCTGTGTAAATGAGTCTATAAGTTGACTTAGGAGTCAAAGGAGTCAAAGGTGCATTTCAAATAGGTCAAAGAGGTCAAAGTTGGTCGAAGTACAATTTCAGCCCGGAAAATGTAGTTTTTGGAAAAGCGTTGAGTAATGAGTCGTAGAAGTAAAAACGTTTATTGGGATTAAAAATGTGTTATCTACAGGTCTTATAGGATTTTTGAGAATTTTGTCGAATTTTATAAGAATGGTTAAGTATAGTAAAACAGCCCGTACTTTCGGGAAGTACCGGCGAAAATGAGTAAAAATGGATAACGTAAATAATAAGAACGAATGGTGTAAAATAAGTGATGCTTGTTGTATTGTTTTGGCGTGAGTTATAATTGTCCTAAGTGACTAGTATCTATGTATTTTATACAGTACCGTAAGGTATTTAAAATGAGATTACTCATTACGCGTTATTTGTTGATAGGTGTTGATTTACCCGGGCATCCGTAACATCGTCAGTGATCATCCCTCGAACTACCGACTACTTAATATATAAGGTGTGAATTAATAGCCTCGCTTATATTTATTTCAAATTGTTTTACCCGCGAGGGAAATGCATGCTAGTTTTTAAAAGGAACGTATATCATGAATGATTGTTAGACCCGAATGTTGCCTTAGAAATTGTGTTGAGTACCAAGTTGCAAAAGACCCTAAATTCATGAACTATTAACTATTGTCCTGCCCTCGAGTAGGGGGAAATAGCCGCTTATACAATTTGTAGTACTACGGGGCTAACGACCCAATGCTAGCCGAGAAGCTGTACGTTAAGTAAGTTCTGCGGTAGATTATCTTGTATGAGAGATAAGGTATAATTGCAACTGATGCCTTTAGAAGGGGCACTAGTTTCATCTGAATCACGCCGGTATTTATTACGCGGGTGATTGAGTTAACGGATTAGTGTCATGAGCTTAAACACAATTGTCAGTATCCTGAATATAGATTGTTTGATCGACAAGTCTATAAATGATCACGAATGGTTTTTATTTTATATACGTTCAAATGAATTGTAAAACCTATGAATTCCACTCAACGTTTTCGTTGACCAAATTTTGGCATGTGTTTCAGGTAACCGCTGAAGTGTAGAATGGAGCGTGCATGGGATGGATGTTGTGTGTATGGCTTGGAGTCTGCTTGTTTTTCCTCCCTTTTCTACTTAAACATTTTTAATCTTAATGTAATGTTGTTGTGAAACCGAAATTCTTGGGTTGAGATTCATGGGGACCGAAAACGCTAAACTCTGTTGTACCAATTGGGGTTGGAAAAACCGTGGACATGTATCATCTAACAATTTTAAATTCAAGTTTTAAGTTGACGTCTTTTTAGCGTCGTTTGATATATCTTGTGTGCAATGAATACTGTGTAGCACCCAATGTTGTAGTTCCGCTGCGCATAGCATTTGTGGGGGTGTTACAGATTGGTAATCAGAGCCATGAGTTATAGAGAACTAGGTCGTTTTTGAAAATCCTAAACTATAACTTTTGGTGTCGTAAGAAATGGTCCAAGCACACACAACTATCCTGCATGGCTCCGGTAAGATTTATTTTTGTATTCATGGCATTTGACGTATACTTTTGAGTGAAGTATATATGTGGGTAATTATTACGTAAGTACGGAGATTACTATATGTAGACGTTGAGATTATACGTGGAATATCCGACATCGTAATTTTTGTATTAATCATGCATGAGCATCATATTATTACATTTCGGGCATATGTACCACCTTTGCATTGCATTTGCATGCATGTATTTATAAATATTGTATAATTACTTATGTACCCTCCGAAATTCGCTGTTATTGCAGGAATGGCCGAGGTACCGCCTAATGATAATGGAAACGATTACGTCGTAGGTCGCGAAGGGGGAAGTGTTGGAACAGTAGCTGAAGGACAAGCTGAGACGAACGATGTACAAGCCCAGGACCCCGACCAAAGGAGAACTACTTGCCCCAGGCCTATGCGTACTTCCCATCTGGTTGGTGCACCAGGTATCCCCAGAAGAGCCGAAGGTGCAGTGAGCGCAAATTCTCTTCATCAAGGCATCCCAAGAATTTGCTGCCCCGGACCGAGAATTTATCATGACGTACGACGGGTTGTGAGAGGTTTGGACGAATCAATGTGCATGCGGTACGTAGTGGAATCAAGGGTGATCAGTAGATTCGACGAGAATGAAAAGGCAGACCAAAGACTGTTGGAATGGACTGCAAGAATTGAGTATGATGGAAATGTGAACAAAAGTGACATCAACAGTCTAAGATCGATGGTTGCAAATTTAAGCGCTAGTCTTGACCGTGTTAGGGAAGATCAAATGAGGTTGTCAAGGATGCAGAGTTGGGAGCATCGAGTAAGAGCATCATTGCCCCCGGATTGGAGATTCGTGGACGATTTGGAGATGGAGGCTAATGACTTCATGATTCAGCCGCCTACTAGAGGTGCTTGTATTACGGTGGGAAGTCAGGTAGCGATTGAGTGTGGGTCTACATCAGGGACGAAAAAGGAGACGGAATGTGGGCCGGATGATAAAGGAAAGAGAAAAATGGATGATGTGGATGAGGACGATAGTGATGAGGAACCCGAGGAAGATGATGACGAACCGCCATCCAAGAGGCCGTGTGGATCACCACATGCCTAGTTGCTTATTTTGTATTTTTCTTTGATCATTGTAATAGAACTGTTTTAGACTTTTGTATGATGGCATTATGACGAGAAACTTGAGGACTTAAGTTTTGTGGTGAACGATTGTAGTGGCAATACTTGTCACAATTTTGGTTAATTATCAATACAATCCATGTTACCTTTCATGATCTGTGATATGTCTTAAATTTGATCTTTTGTGATGTGAATTGATGAATATTAGTAACTCCGTAGTGATGTGTCGTTGTATGTATATTATGTCTCGGAAACTTGATATGTATACTTACATTGTTTTTCTATTTTCCCTGTCTTGCAGAAAGAGATATTCGATAACACCATGCCTCCAAAGTTGACCGCCGATCGTGTTAACACAATGATTCAGGAAGCTATAGCAAATGCGCTGGAAGCGGACCGAGCCGGGAGAAATCAGGACCAGGGAAGGAACGCGGGGAGACAGCAAGCCCCGAGGGTGTGTACCTATTCTAGTTTTATGAAATGCGGTCCCACGCAGTTTCGGGGAATGGGTGGAGCTTTAGAACTTAGACGATGGTTGGAAAAGGTTGAAAGTACTTTTGAGATCAGCGGTTGTGCAGAAGCGGACAAAGTGAAGTTTGCGGCTGCTACGTTTCTTGATGATGCGTTAAGTTGGTGGAATACTCAAGTAGCCACGGTTGGATTGGCTGTAGCGAATGCAAGGACGTGGAATGCGACAAAAGCTCTGTTGACTAAGAAGTTTTGCCCGGAAGAGGAATTGGGGCAATTGGAGGATGAGTTGAGGCATTTGACCTTGAAGAACAATGATATCGCTGCCTACACCAGGAGGTTTAACGAATTAAGCCTTTTGTGTCCAGACGTTTTTGCCAATGATGCCAAGAAGATGAAGCAGTACATTAAGGGTTTATCCAGCAATATCAAAGGTGAAACAACTTCGTCAAAACCTGGGTCGTTTGATGAAGCGGTCCAGATGGCTCACGCATTGATGGACGTCAAGCTCCAGGACAAGCAGAACTCCATTGCTGAAGGCAACAAGAGGAAATGGGAAGCGGCACAAAGCAATCAATCCCAAGGCTAGAACCGAGGTGGAAATCGAAACAACCATGGTCCGAACCGAAATCAGCAGTTTAATCAGAGAAGGAATGAAGGGATGAGGGCAGTGACGAACCCTAGAGGAGTGAAAGTGAATCCCCATTGTGGTAGGTGCAATTTGTATCATGTTGGGAATTGCCCGCCTGCATGCGGCAAGTGTGGAAAGGCAGGTCATAGGACATCTGGTTGCCGAACGGGAGGAGTAGCCACTGGGGCGAATGCTATTAGGATGAGAGGATGTTATGGTTGTGGAGAGAGAGGTCATGTGCAAGTGAATTGCCCGAAGGCAGGAAACAAGCGGGGAGGTAACAACGCGGCTGCTGTGTATCAAGTGGGAACGGCTGATAAACCACAGGGTCCTAATGTGGTTACCGGTACGTTTTTGCTAGACGCTTGTTATGCTAGTATTTTGTTTGATTCTGGCTCCGACAAGAGTTTTGTAGATGTTAGATTTAGTCGTCATATCGATAGAAAACCGGTGTTGTTAGCGACTAGTTATAACGTTGAATTAGCCGATGGAAAAATTGTTAGTACGAATTCTATACTGAAAGGGTGTACCTTGAAGTTAGGAAATTACGCTTTTAAGATCGACTTGATGCCTATAGAGCTAGGATCGTTTGACGTGATTGTGGGAATGGATTGGCTAATGGCGCACAGTGCTATGATCGTCTGCGGCGAGAGATTGGTTCAGATTCTGTTGAGGAATAAAGTTTTGACGGTGAAGGGAGACGAATGCACTTCTCGTTTGAAGGTGATTTCGTGTTTGAAAATGATGAAGTACGTAGAGAACGGATGCGATGTGTTTTTGGCACAAGTTTCGAGTGATGGTGATTTAGAGGCGAGGATTGAAGAGGTACCTGTTATCTGCGATTATCCGGAAGTTTTTCCAGACGAGTTGCCAGGTTTACCACCCATCCCTGAGGTCGAGTTTCGAATTGATTTGGTGCCAGGAGCTGCGCCGGTTGCGCGTGCACCTTATCGCTTAGCACCATCCGAGTTAAAGGAGTTATCGGATCAACTGAAGGAATTGATGGACAAAGGATTTATTAGGCCGAGCTCATCACCTTGGGGAGCGCCAGTGTTGTTCGTGAAGAAGAAAGATGGTTCGTTTCGGATGTGTATTGACTATAGGGAACTCAATAAGCTGACGGTTAAGAATCGGTACCCATTGCCGAGAATTGACGATTTGTTTGATCAATTGCAAGGTTCCAGTGTATACTCAAAGATCGATTTAAGATCCGGGTATCATCAACTGTGTGTAAGAGAGGAGGATACTCCTGTAACTGCCTTTCGTACGCGGTATGGACACTTTGAATTTCGAGTGATGCCGTTTGGGTTGACGAACGCGCCTGCTGTATTCATGGACCTCATGAATCGCGTGTGCAAGCCGTATCTAGATAAGTTTGTTATTGTTTTCATCGACGATATACTTATTTACTCTAAAAGTAAGGAGGAGCACGAGAAACACTTGAGGAAGATTTTGGAGTTGTTAAGGAAGGAGAAGCTGTATGCAAAGTTCTCGAAGTGTGAATTTTGGTTGGAATCAGTGCAGTTCCTAGGTCACGTGATTGATAGTAAGGGAGTTCGTGTGGATCCTGCCAAGGTCGAAGCGATCAGGGAATGGTCAGCACCGACAACGCCGACTGAAGTTCGACAATTCCTTGGTTTAGCTGGGTACTATCGAAGGTTCATTGAAGGATTTTCATTGATTGCAAAACCATTGACAAGGCTTACCGAAAAGAATAGGGTGTATGAATGGGGAATTGAGGAAGAACTTGCTTTCAAAACGCTCAAGGACAAGTTATGTTCCGCACCGATATTGTCATTGCCTGAAGGAACCGAAGACTTCGTAGTGTATTGTGATGCATCTCGTAAGGGTTATGGAGCGGTATTGATGCAACGTGAAAAGGTGATAGCTTACGCGTCGAGGCAACTGAGGAAGAATGAGGAGAACTACACGACGCACGATTTGGAATTAGGAGCAGTAGTTTTTGCGTTGAAGTTGTGGAGACACTATTTGTATGGGACGAAGTGTGTTGTATTCACTGACCACAAGAGTTTGCAACACATTTTAGATCAAAAGGAATTGAATATGCGACAGAGACGATGGGTTGAACTACTAAGTGATTACGACTGCGAAATTCGCTACCACCCTGGCAAGGCGAATGTTGTAGCGGATGCACTGAGTAGGAAGGAACGGGAGAAACCTTTGAGGCTCAGAGCTTTGGTGATGACTGAGAGTGTTGACTTAACCGAAACTATACTGAAGGCTCAAGAGAGAGGACTAATGAAAGGGAATGTTGAAGCTGAGAATTTGGGACGAATGTTGAAACCTCTTTTCGTGATTAGGTCAGACGGACTGAGATATTTTGAGAATCGGATTTGGTTACCATTGTGTTCATCTGAGGAAGGAAAGCCTGGAGTTCGAGAATTGGTTATGAACGAGTCGCATAAGTCGAAGTATTCGATACATCCTGGATCGGATAAAATGTATCACGACCTGAAGAAAGTTTATTGGTGGCCGAATATGAAGGCGGATATTGCTCGTTACGTTAGTAAGTGTTTGACTTGCGCGAAGGTTCAAGCAGAACATAAGAAACCATCTGGATTGTTGGTACAACCAGAGATCCCAGAATGGAAATGGGAGAAAATCGCTATGGATTTCGTGACGGGTTTACCTAGAACTCCTAGTGGATGTGATATGATATGGGTAATAGTGGATAGGTTAACGAAATCTGCTCATTTCTTACCTATGAAGAAGACGGAAAACATGGAAAAGCTCGCCAGTGTGTACGTGAAAGAGATCGTCTGTAGACATGGAGTGCCGTTATCGATCATTTCGGATCGCGACAGTAGATTTACATCGGAATTTTGGAAATCGCTTCAACGTGCGATGGGCACTGAATTGAGTTTAAGCACGGCTTATCAGCCGGAAACTGACGGCCAGAGTGAACGAACTATTCAGACGATGGAGGACATGCTCCGAGCATGCGTGATTGATTTTGGAGGAAGTTGGGAACGCCACTTGCCTCTGGTGGAGTTTTCGTATAATAATAGTTATCATGCGAGTATCAAGGCAGCACCGTTCGAAGCATTGTATGGAAGGAAGTGTAGATCGCCTGTGTGTTGGAGTGAAGTAGGAGAAAGTCAATTGACTAGACCCGAAATGGTTTTAGAAACGACAGAGAAGATTGTGCAAATCAAGAACCGACTACTTGCTGCGAGAAGCCGACAGAAGAGTTATGCCGATAACAGAAGGAAACCGTTGGAGTTTGAAGTTGGAGATATGGTTATGCTCAAGGTATCGCCATGGAAGGGTGTAATTCGTTTTGGGAAGAAAGGAAAGTTGAGTCCGAGGTATATAGGACCGTTTAAGATCGTTGAACGAATTGGACCAGTAGCGTATAAATTAGAATTGCCGAGCGAGCTTAGTGCTATTCACGACACGTTTCACGTATCGAACCTGAAGAAGAGTTTAGCGGACAAGGAATTGGTGATTCCTTTGGACGAGATTCGACTGGACGACAAAATGCATTTTGTGGAAGAACCTGTGGAAATTATGGACCGAGAGGTCAAGAGGCTGAAGCGTAGTAGGATTCCTATTGTGAAAGTCCGATGGAATTCTAAGCGTGGACCGGAATACACTTGGGAACGTGAGGACTTTTTCAAGGAAAGGTATCCTCATCTGTTCCAGTAGAACGAAATGTGAGTACAAGAAGAGGCGAGCGCCGGGACGTCGCTCTCTTTAAGGAGGGGTGGATGTGACACCCTAGAACCAAGGTCATTAACGTTACCCTAAATTACGCTAATTTTTGAAATTTTTAATAAATTTTAATTTCTATATTTATAAGTATTTTGGTTAAAGCCGATGTTCGAGGTTATAATTTTTACGATTGACGATTCAAGAAGGACGATGACGATTACGATCCCGAGGGATGCCCAAATTTCTATAATTATTGACGATTTATCGATAATGTAATTTTTCGAGAATTTTATTTACGGTTCGTGTTAAGTTGAGTCGGGTGAGTTTTATAGCCTTCAGAGTACATTTAAAGTATCCCAAAAATATTTTGGAGTGTTCGGGATGATTTCCGACTCCCGTAAAATTTTCAAAATTGACTAGTGAGTCGAACCCGCAAAGTTTTAATGGCGTTTTTACTTAAGGCCCAAAAGAAACCCTTATTTGCACTTTGGTCCCTCCCAATACCACAAAAAGCCACTAACACAAACACATACAAACATTTCACCAAAAACAAATCAAACTCTCTCCTCTCTTGCCCTTAGGCCGACGGCCAAACACAAACACCACCACAATCCACCATTTTTTCTTGAGTTTTCACAAAATCTAACTTAAGACCACCTCTTAGAATCCATTGGTGAGTGTTAATCCATGGTTTAATTAAACATGCATTAACAAAAATTTTCCAAAAATTTTCAAGAACAATCAAATTCGTTTTTGAGGCTAATTGTGTGGATGCATGTTAAATTCATGTATAATGGAAGTATAATCACCAATAAAACCCACCAAAATTAATTTGGTTGTGGTGATTTGGTCACCCAAACCCCACGACACAAGGGGGTGTTTGGGGAGCCATGGTGGTTGATGATTTTGAACATTTATGTGGTGTTTGGTATTGTGTTTAGTAATGTTTTAGATTGGTACATGTAGTTGCATGTTTGTTTTTAGATGTTAGGATTATGAGGTTGATTGATCAATAGGGGTTAGGACTGAAATTTGTGTTTGGTTGTGATTAGGGAAGCTTAGGATGATGCCTAGTGGTGATTATTAGGTTTGGAATCGAGCTTAAGCATGTTTTTGGTATGGTCAAATTTAGGCAGAAACTTTGAGGTCATTTCATAAAAATTATTTTTCCTACAGGTCTAGATAACTAGATGTAGTTGTAGAGGGTCTTTTTATCTTTAATTTGGTATAAGGTAGAGCCCGTGACTCAAAACGAGCTAAAAGTTATGAGGTTTTAAAGATCGAGTACCGGGAGACGAGAACTTTCATAATCCGAATTTATGTATAGTTTTAGTCAAATCCCGAGGACCACAAGTATGAATTGGTAAATGGTCAAGGGTCAAAATTTGGTCACAAACCTGTGTAAATGAGTCTATAAGTTGACTTAGGAGTCAAAGGAGTCAAAGGTGCATTTCAAATAGGTCAAAGAGGTCAAAGTTGGTCGAAGTACAATTTCAGCCCGGAAAATGTAGTTTTTGGAAAAGCGTTGAGTAATGAGTCGTAGAAGTAAAAACGTTTATTGGGATTAAAAATGTGTTATCTACAGGTCTTATAGGATTTTTGAGAATTTTGTCGAATTTTATAAGAATGGTTAAGTATAGTAAAACAGCCCGTACTTTCGGGAAGTACCGGCGAAAATGAGTAAAAATAGATAACGTAAATAATAAGAACGAATGGTGTAAAATGAGTGATGCTTGTTGTATTGTTTTGGCGTGAGTTATAATTGTCATAAGTGACTAGTATCTATGTATTTTATACAGTACCGTAAGGTATTTAAAATGAGATTACTCATTACGCGTTATTTGTTGATAGGTGTTGATTTACCCGGGCATCCGTAACATCGTCAGTGATCATCCCTCGAACTACCGACTACTTAATATATAAGGTGTGAATTTATAGCCTCGCTTATATTTATTTCAAATTGTTTTACCCGCGAGGGAAATGCATGCTAGTTTTTAAAAGGAACGTATATCATGAATGATTGTTAGACCCGAATGTTGCCTTAGAAATTGTGTTGAGTACCAAGTTGCAAAAGACCCTAAATTCATATTGTCCTGCCCTCGAGTAGGGGGAAATAGCCGCTTATACAATTTGTAGTACTACGGGGCTAACGACCCAATGCTAGCCGAGAAGCTGTACGTTAAGTAAGTTCTGCGGTAGATTATCTTGTATGAGAGATAAGGTATAATTGCAACTGATGCCTTTAGAAGGGGCACTGGTTTCATCTGAATCACGCCGGTATTTATTACGCGGGTGATTGAGTTAACGGATTAGTGTCATGAGCTTAAACACAATTGTCAGTATCCTGAATATAGATTGTTTGATCGACAAGTCTATAAATGTTCACGAATGGTTTTTATTTTATATACGTTCAAATGAATTGTAAAACCTATGAATTCCACTCAACGTTTTCGTTGACCAAATTTTGGCATGTGTTTCAGGTAACCGCTGAAGTGTAGAATGGAGCGTGCATGGGATGGATGTTGTGTGTATGGCTTGGAGTCTGCTTGTTTTTCCTCCCTTTTCTACTTAAACATTTTTAATCTTAATGTAATGTTGTTGTGAAACCGAAATTCTTGGGTTGAGATTCATGGGGACCGAAAACGCTAAACTCTGTTGTACCAATTGGGGTTGGAAAAACCGTGGACATGTATCATCTAACAATTTTAAATTCAAGTTTTAAGTTGACGTCTTTTTAGCGTCGTTTGATATATCTTGTGTGCAATGAATACTGTGTAGCACCCAATGTTGTAGTTCCGTTGCGCATAGCATTTGTGGGGGTGTTACAAAGCATAAAAATAAAAAGGAGAGAAAGAGAGAGCAAACCGCAAGAACGTACGTCTAATAAGTGTGAAAACACTTATCCTTTTACCACTTAATTATAATAATAACCAATCCAAAACGTGTATTTTATGTCGTAAATGTCGGAATTATGCGTGGTTTGTGTTTTTGTTGTGATTTAGGACTAAAATGTGAAAAGGGAAGAAAACACGGACTTTCACGGGCTTTTATCAAAGAAAAAGACAAAAGATGAAGTCGAAAGATCAAGAGTGCAAAAAGAACGGAAGTCCAATGCCTATTCTGAAGATTTATCGAAGAAAAAGTCTAAAGACGGAAGTTTAATAAAGTCGAAGAACTCAAGTCTAATAAATGAAGAAATTATAAGACGAGTTTAATTAATCCCGAGACAAAGTCGAAAAAGTCGAAGAATTTAGAAGACGAAAAGACGAGAAAAGAAAGAAAGGAGCAACACATGCTAACCTCCCTAATCTCCTATAAATACCCTCCTAATGTCACATTAGGAGGTGTTGACTATTTTACACATAGTTCTTCCACCTTTAATTTTCATGTCATTTACTTAATTGTCATTTAATTTACTTGTCTTGCACCTTTAATTTCTTGCCTTTAATTCTAAGTAAGTCTTTTAATTTTGTTATTGAATCTTATTTTTAATCAAGTTTTTATAAATCTCTCATTCTACCTTTCTTGTTTTGCTTAATCTCTATGTGTATGTGCTTATTGTTATGCTTATTTGATTAAGTGTTATGTTTTTATGTTTTTGATTGTTTTGGATTATTGATTTTATAGCTTATTTGTGTCTTTCTTAAATTTACTTAAGAGTTTATAAACGTTATTCTTTTATAAAAAAAGTCGTTTTTTAATATTTTATTATTTAGTGTTTTTAAAAGTTTTTAAATTTTAGCTTATTAGCTTTTTCTTATACGTGTTTTGGGTTAAGTTTTTAGTTGAGTGCTTATTTGGTTCATAGCTTATTTTGTTTTGCTTATTTACTATATCCTACTGTATTCCGATCACCACCGTCAGAAAGGGGTTTTGAGATTCCGACCAGCATTCCCTTTTGGTAGCATTCCGATTACCCCCCATCGGAAAAAGGTTTTGCATTCCGACGGAGATTCCAATTAGGATTCCGACGAGGGTGTTTGTTTGGTATTCCGATAGGTGAGTTGTTATTCCGATAGGATTTTTGAATCTTCATTCCGATCTGGATTCCGACCAACATTCCGACAGGATTACTTTGTCACATTCTGATTGGATTCTGATGGGATTCCGATGGAGGGTATTCCGACGGTAGGTTTTGTTTTATTATTTTGCCTTAGTTTAAGTTTTCAAGTTTGCATTATTTTAAGTTTTCAAATTTTACTTTTCGTCAAGCTTTAATTTTACGTCATTTACATTTAAAAGTTTTTAAATTTTGCGCAATTACTTTTTAATTAGTTTTAGTTTTAATTACTTGTCATTTACTTTAAAGTCTTGCAATTTAATTTTATTACAACGACCAATATATTTGTTTTCCACCAAAAGACGACTGAGTCGCACTTGAACCAGTAATCAATTCGATTAGACACCGATTTCAACGAACTTTTTAACTGAGTAAAATCTAGTTATTAAATGGCACCGCTGACGGCTTAATAAGTGTGAAAACACTTATCCTTTTACCACTTATTTCCAATAATAACAAGACCAAAACGTGTATTTTATGTCGTAAAAGTCAGAATTATGCGTGGTTTGTGTTTTTATTGTGTTTTAGGACCAAATGATGAAAAAGGAAGAAAACACGGGCTTTCACGGGCTTTTATCGAAGAAAACGAGAAAAGACGAAGTCAAAAGATCAAGAGTGCAAAAAGAACGGAAGTCCAAGGCCTATTCTGAAGATTTATCGAAGAAAAAGTCTAAAGACGGAAGTTTAACGAAGTCGAAGAACTCAAGTCTAATAGAAGAAGAAAATTACAAGACTAGTTCAATATACATCGAAAAATCCCGAGACGACGTTGAGAAAAGACAAAGAATTAAATCGAGTCGACAAGACGTGAAGAAAGAAATAAAGAAGAAGCAACACATGCACTCCTTCCCATTTTTCCCTATAAATACCCTCCTAATACACATTAGGAGGGTGGTTAGTTTTTAGTTTTAGTTTTCATTTTTCATTTTTCCTTTCTAGTTTTAGAGAGAGAAAGTTCTCAACTTTCTCTCACTAAGTTTTAATCTTTCTTTCTTTCAATCTTTCAAGATTATACCTTTGTTTATTGTTGATTTCATTTATCAAGTTCTAGTTAAGCTTTTAATCTTTCATCTCTTTCTACCTTTCTTGATTTTAGTTAACTTTTGGTGCAAAATACATTTGATCCGTGTTGTTCTTAATGTTTTTGTGCTTAAAAAGTTAATCTTTTTGTTCCTACATAAGCTTTCATTCGATTAAGCTTTAAGATTCTTGTTCTTATTGGCTTATTCGTTTCTTTTAACTTATTTACTTTTACAAGTTTTCTTAAAAAGTTCATCTTTTTATAGTTTGATATTATAAGATTGCTTATTTTAAGTTGAAAAAGTTGTTATTTGTGCTTATTGAGTCTTTTTCATTATAGATTCGTTCTAGTTTTGGTGATTAGCTTATCATTATAGCTTATTGCCTAGCTTATTCTCGAATCCCTTATAAATCGGAAAAGGTATAAACCCTTTTCCGATTGTGATATTCCGATTAGTACTACCCCTTTATTCCGATCGTTTGATCGGAAAAGGGTTTCTGGCATTCCGATTTGCATCTCCAATATTCCGATCTATCAGATCGGATTAGGTTTTAAGATATTCCGACGGCAAGTTTTAACACATTCCGATTTGATTCATCTTCAAGTATTCCGATTGGCTTGATTTGTTGATATTCTGATTGGGTTCTTTTTATGCCATTCCGATTGGGACTGTTTTCAAACATTCCGATTAGCATGTTTCTAAGATATTCCGACGAGAGTTGTTTGCCATATTCCGATTGGACCTATTTTCCAAGTATTCCGATCAGTCTTCTTGTTACACATTCCGACCAGTATTGCTTGTTTGCATTCCGATCAGCTTATTCCGACGGGATTCCGACCAAGGGTTCCGACGGACTTAATTTCTTGTTTTTATATAGTTTTCAAGTTTTAGATTTATTAAGTGTTCAAGTATTTTTCTAATCTTGTCTTTAAGTTTTCAAGCATTTATTTTTACCTCGTTATTTTTAGTTTAATCTTTAAACTTTAATTTTACTCAACGACATTTACATTTATTTGCTATTAGTTTAAAATAGATAATCAACCAAACCTTTTTCATTTCCACCAAGAACAATTGAGTTGCACTTTGAACAAATAGTCAATTCGAAAAGATTCGGACGATAATATTTTATACGTGGTGTAAAAGCCTAGTATTAAATGGCGCCGCTGCCGGCTCTTTTCGTTAAGATTAAAGGTTTTTAGTGAGAGACACGTTGGATTTTGGGATCCGTTCATCTTTGAACGTTATTTTCCTTGCTTTCAAATTTTCAAAAATCCTAAAAAATATAAAATCTTCAAAAATACAAAAAAATTGAAAAACCATAAAAACCAAAAATATTTCCTTTCTATTTTTCTAATCCTTTTGTAAGTGTGCATGCGTACTCGTGCTCGTAAGAAGAGAGTAGCTCAAGCCGAAGTCATTACTCAACCAATTTTCACCATGGACAATCAACCAATGATCGACCTTTTGCAATCGCACGTAGAAGGCAACACCGATGCAATTGTCATTCCTGAGATTGGAGCCAACAACTTTGAACTCAAATCTGGCTTTATACAAATGGTCTCTGCTCAACCTTTCTTGGGCCGCTCACTTGATGATCCTCATGACCACATTAAAAGGTTTCTTCTGCTTACCAATACGGTTAAATACAATGGGGTATCACAAGAAGTGATTCGCTTGCAACTTTTTCCTTTCTCTTTAGAGGGACAAGCCTGTAATTGGATTGATAAGGAACCGCCACAAAGTATTCTTACGTGGAAGGATTTAGAGACCAAGTTTATCAACTACTTTTTCCCACCCTCATGTACTACCGCTTTGCGGAATGAAATTATTACCTTTGAACAAAAGTATGGTGAGTCTTTTAGTGAATCTTGGGACCGTTTTAAGGAACTTTTACGAAAGTGTCCACAACATGGTTTAACAAAAGTACATCAAATCAATACTTTTTACAATGGTTTAAGCATGAACGACCAAGATTCACTAAACAGTGCCTCGGGGGGGGGGGGGGGGGGGGGTAATATTTTGGTTAAGTCTTCTAATGCTGCTTGGGATATTATTGAAAACAAATCTAGAGTTCAAACCAAGAGTGTTAGAACTAATGTCGCAAGTGCTAGTACTAGTGATGTCGACAAAAGAATTGATAAGATTACTTCGCTTGTCGAATCGCTTGCTTTACAAACTGCCAACAATGCCAAACAATTTAATGCCCAAGCCAATGTTTTGAGACAATCATGTGATATATGCGGGGGATCTCACTCATACACCGATTGTCCTTCGGCTCACGACAATCCGGAAAATGTGTATGCCGCCAACGGTACCTATGCTACAGGAAGCTATCAAGCACGTCCTCAAGGTGACCGCAACTTGCTCAGCTATCGCTCAAACAACTTTCTTTCACCACCCGGTTTCCCCCCACAAAACTCGAACAACCTCAATCACAACAATCAAAACCAACCACGTGCTCCAAATCAATATCCAAACCAAAGAAACCCATATCCACCTCAAAGAAACAACCAAGTTTACCAACAACCTACTTATCAACCACCCGCCTACCATGCTCCTCCTCTCAACCAACCAACAGCCTTACATCAAGATGTTGAAACCTACATGAGGACGAACGATGTGATCGTGCAAAGTCTTCAGCGAGAAATGGCCAACATGAAAGCAGATATGGTTAAGCAAGGGAATGATCTTTGAGCTGATATGCGAAACACTTTGGCAAGTCAAACGAATGACTTGAGGAACATGATGGCTAGTTTTTTCCCTAGTAATCAAGCCTCTGGATCGGGTTCTCTTCCGAGTAACACCGTTGCTAATCCAAGAGGGGAGATGAAAGCAATCACCACTCGCAGTGGAAAAGGTTTAAAGAACCCGAACTTCCTACCCTACACCGGTGATTGTGACAAAGGAAAACGAGTCTCCGTCTCCGAATCCTCCATCTTCTATTCCTCCAACTTCTACATCTCCTATTCCACCACCCAAGGATGTGAGTGCGAATTCTATCCCAAAGCCTTCATCTCAACCCAATATACCTTATCCTTCGAGGTTGAGGAAAAAGAAATTGAAGAACAAGGATGATATTCAGGTTTCGAACTTTCTTAAAATGTTCAAACAACTAAATTTCAATATCTCCTTTGCTGAGGCTCTCGCTCACATGCCCAAATACGCTAAAATGTTTAAAGATCTTCTCAGTGATAAGGAGAAACTTCTCGATATTGCTCAGACCCAACTTAATGAGAATTGCTCTACAGTGCTCTTACGAAAATTGCCAACCAAGCTTGGTGATCCGGGTCGTTTCTTGATTCCTTACAACTTCCCGGGAGTAGAGAATTGCATGGCCCTAGACGATCTAGGTGCTAGTATTAACTTAATGCCATTAAGTGTTTGGAAGCAATTATCTCTCCCCGAGCTAGTCCCCACACGAATGACTTTGGAATTAGCCAACCGTACGGTTGCTTATCCAGTGGGGATAGCCGAAGACGTCTTCGTCGGTGTCGACAAATTCACCTTCCCGGCGGATTTTGTTGTCGTTGACTACGAGATGGACCCCCGTGTTCCATTAATCGTTGGACGTCCATTCCTGAGGACCGGTCACACTCTCATCGATGTAGCCGCAGGCGAAATAATCATGAGAGTTGGTGACGATAAAATCGTCTTCAACATGGGTAAACTTTCTAAGCAGCCTTCGGAAAACGAGAGTGTTAATTTCATTGATGTTCTTGATGAGGCTTGTGAAGAACATTTCAAAGACGCTTGTAAAAGTGGTTCTTCTTCTCTACCCAATGTTGAGACCGTTGCCTCAATTGCTTCGTCATTGACTCCTTTTGGAGACAGTGACTTAGATGATTTTGAAGCTAGCTTGGGTCCTCTCGATCTTAAGTATGATGGTTCTCCGACCGATTGGGATGAAGACATTCGTACCATTGAGAAACTTCTCAACGAGGACCAAACTTCTCCACCATCTCCTAAGGATATCTCTACCGATGATCCGAAGTTGACTACACCGTCCATCGAAAATCCTCCGGGTTTAGAGCTTAAGGATCTTCCGTCTCATCTCGAGTACGTTTTCCTTGAAGACAACAAGACGTTACCGGTCATCATCGCTAAGGACTTGAAAGAAGAAGAAAAATCCCGACTTATCGCCGTGCTGAAGAATCACAAGAAAGCGATTGCTTGGAAGATCTCTGATATTCGTGGAATTGATCCTCACTTCTGCACACACAAAATTCTCATGGAGGACGACTTTAAACCCACTATTCAAAGCCAACGAAGGGTGAATCCTAAGATCCATGACGTAATCAAAAAAGAGGTCATCAAACTTCTTGATGCGGGAATGATCTATCCTATCTCGGATTCACCGTGGGTTAGTCCCGTCCATTGTGTGCCTAAGAAAGGCGGAATCACCGTTGTTCCAAATGAAAACAACGAGTTGATTCCTACTCGTCTCGTTACAGGGTGGAGAGTTTGTATAGACTACCGCAAACTCAATGATGCTACGAGAAAGGATCATTTTCCCCTTCCTTTAATGGACCAAATGCTTGAACGTCTAGCGGGTAATGACTATTACTTCTTTTTAGACGGTTTCTCTAGGTATTTTCAAATTCCCATCGATCCAAAAGACCAAGAGAAAACCACATTCACTTGTCCTTACGGAACATTTGCCTACTAAAGAATGCCTTTCGGCTTATGCAATGCTCCTGGGACTTTCCAAAGGTGTATGATGGCTATCTTCCATGACATGGTTGAAGAAACAATGGAAGTCTTCATGGATGATTTCTCGGTTTATGGTGATTCTTTCTCTGCTTGCCTTGCTAATTTAGAACGTATGCTTAAGCGGTGTGAAGACACTCGCCTTGTTCTTAATTGGGAAAAATGCCATTTCATGGTAAAAGAGGGCATCGTGCTAGGACACAAAATCTCCAAAGCCGGTATTGAAGTGGACCGTGCTAAAGTCGATGTTATTGCTAAATTGCCTCCACCTTCAACCGTGAAGGGTGTGAGAAGTTTCCTCGGTCATGCGGACTTCTATCGTCGATTCATCCAAGGTTTCTCTAAAATCGCTCGCCTGATGACCCACCTCTTGGAAAAAGATACTCCTTTCCTCTTTTCCAAAGAGTGTCTTGAATCCTTCAATCTTCTTAAGGATAAGCTAACTAAGGCACCGATCTTGGTTACCCCTAATTGGGAGCTACCTTTTGAGTTGATGTGTGATGCTAGCGACTTTGCTATTGGAGTGGTTTTGGGCCAAAGAGTGAACAAACACTTCCAACCAATCCACTATGCTAGCAAGACAATGACGGGGGCTCAATTGCATTATACGACAACCGAAAAAGAGCTTTTAGCTGTTGTCTATGCTTTTGAAAAATTTCGCCCCTATCTTGTCCTTTCTACCACCATCGTGTATACCGATCATTCTGCGTTGAAGTACTTGATGACTAAGCAAGATTCTAAGCCAAGACTTCTTCGTTGGGTTTTGCTCCTCCAAGAATTCAACATTGAAATTCATGACAAAAAGGGAGCTGAAAACCTAGCCGCGGATCATCTCAGTAGACTTGAGGATCCTTATCAAGGGGATCATCCGAACAAAGAGATCAATGAATCTTTTCCCCTTGAGGCCTTAATGTCTATCAATTCGAATCTCGATGATACCCCGTGCTTTGCGGACATTACAAACTACTTAGCGGATGGGATTCTCAAGGAAGGGCTCACGTCCCAACAAAAGAAAAAGTTCTTTAAAGATATTGAACATTATTTCTCGGAGGACCCTTACCTTTTCAAACAATGTGCTGATCTGATTATTCGTCGATGTGTTGACGGGGCGGCAGCGGTACAAATCCTTGACGCTTGCCATAAAGGACCCACCGGTGGTCACTTTGGTCCCAATTACACTGTGACAATCCGTCAATTTATGGTTGATATTTTATTCTCAATATTTATTTCAAAACATTTTTTTAATGTTACAATATGAACTCACTTATTTTTGGAAAGTAAATTTGATTTACGTCTTGAAGTAGCGTCGACTACGTCTAAACCGGAGGATTCAACGTTACGTGCTTACGTTTACATACACCGTCTTTGGTGACAGTCCGACATTTCAGAAAATAAATTTATCCGTGAATATTATTTTGGAGTTTAAAATTTGTGTTGGTTCATAAACTCACAAATTTACGAGAAGAGATTAGGACTTACGATTTTATTTTAACGTCCTTTACGACTAAACCGGAAACCTTAGGATTACGTATTTACGTTTTCGAACTCCGTTTTTGATGAGACAATTTTTATTAGATTCGTTTTGTGTCGTTGATTCATAATTTATAAAAACGTTTTTCGTAAAACGACCCGAGGGCACGCAAATCGAGGAAACTAGAATCGAGGAGTACCCATAAATAAATGGGGATGATACAAGTGGGACACTTGTCCCACCCCCACTCAAACCGGCCTAACTAGCTACACCTCAACACTTGATGTGTCAAGATGTAAACATTAAGCTAACAAGTGTAAGTTAGCCTTACACTTAAGCTAGTTTCCTTCCACTCAACACAAAACCATTCCATCATACCATTTGCTTCATTTTACAACATGCAAAACCACACATTTCCTCTCTACTCTCCCTTGTTGCCGTCCCATTTCAACCAAAACACCACCATCATCCAATTTTTAACCACAAACATATGTTATAACTTACATATGTTAATCTCCATTTAAAAGAGGAAGATTGGTGCAAGTTTTAACATCCAAGGAGGAGTTTCCATGGATTATTATGGCTGATTTTCCACAAGGTGTTCATGAAGAATGGTGGTCTTGAAGATGGTCTTAGTTATCCACAAGTTTCTCCATCAAAATCCATGTTTTGATCACAACCTACATCAACTTGGTGGTATAAAGATTGTCCTCCTCATCCTCTTGCTATTTTTGATTATGTAATCTTGTATTTCTTTTACTTATGTATATGTATATGATGATGAATGATGATTAAAAATATTGTGTGGGGATTTGGTGTTGATAAACATGCTTAAAAAGATGAAAAATTATAAGAAACAAGGTTAAAATCTTGCTTAATTTAGATGGCTGTATAAAACAGTAAAGAATCATATGGTAAACTGGTAAAATGACTTGAATAGATTGATATACAGTAAGCTATGAGTCTTGTACACATGTGAGAGTTGGCCATGCAATGGAATCATTGTAATGAGTGAGATATGATCAAAACAAGTTTAAAGTACAAATCTGCGTTCACTGTTTTGGACGATTTTTAGAAAATACTTAGAGGATGATTCAACAGTATCTATAAAAGAGTTAAATGGAGCATATATCATGTAGTTTATGTTATAAAAATTTGAGCTTCTATCTCCATATAGAACTCTAGATATGGCAGTTTTGGTGAAAATGAAAATAAAAATCAGATTTTTGAAATTAAAGTATAATAGTATTATATATGCACTCAAATAAAAATAGTATAAAATATGAATTAAAACCCACTAACTTATATATTTCATTTATATAAATATGTACAATGGTAAATAAGTGGACATTTTATAAAAATGGTAACATTTTAAGTTTTATAAGTTATAAAATTATAAACATGATTTTTACGACTTTTTCGGCTATTACAGTAAAATTAACGTTTTTGTTAAATAAAACTTAGATGGTTGGACCCGTCTAATGTGAACTTTATAAACTGATATACTGATATATAAACATATATAACAAGTAAAAACCGATAAAAACCCGAACTATATAACATGCGGACATTAACGGACTAAGTTAACGTTATTGGACTAATAATACAACAAAATGGGCTAAAACACTTATAAACTTATTTATTGGGCTTAACCCATTTGGGCCCAACATGTAAAATATAAATACTGATAATAAAGGTATGAAATGGATTAATACAAGTTAATAAACTTATAATAGGCTTATTGGACCTAAAACACGTAAATAGGTAAAACTAGTAAACTAGTATAAAAGTTATCAACACATAACACTAAAATGAGTAAACGAGAATATGTTAACCCACTTGATCATCATATATATAAAATCATCATATGTATACATAATTGTTATTTTTATAAAGTCATTTGACATGAGTCTAAGACGAGTATTATTTGTCTAGGTTTCCGTGATTGAAGCACGTACCGTACGTCCGAATTGCCGATAACCTGCCTTCCCACATCAAAGTGAGTTCATAGCCTCGCACTCTTTTAAATGTTTTTATGAAATGTTTTATAAACCCGCGAGGGAGATAACATGTTAGTTTTTATAAAACAGGACACCATTTGTCCCGATTGTTTGTTTATTGATTTGGACCCGAATGATTGTATGACCCGATTGTATGACCCTATGAATGATTAAAGGACCCGATAGATGAAATAAAAATGGATTATTAAAGTTAGGTTATGTCACTAAAAGTCCCATTAGCATGAATTGTGAACTACCGGGATTTGGTAGACGCTTATGCATATAATAGTACTATTTGGGGACGATCACCCCAGTTCGCGCCTTGACGGTTGATCCCCGTCGTGCCACATTGATTGGTAAGCGGATTTATGTATGAGAAGATTTCCATAGCGTGACCTTTGTGACGACACGCTACTTTAGATGGGCAAATTGAGTATCGGGTTAGCTACCTGTTGTTTGGTTTAGTAAGGTAACAATGTCATGCGGCTTATAATAATCCAACTAACGAAATACTACTAGACGCACCGAATTATGATGTATTGCCTGACTAGCAATACATGGTCATACTATTGATATTATGTTCGTGTTTTGGTTTTCATAACCATATTCATATAACGGTTTTTATTTACATACAACGTCATAAGACGTATTGTATGATGTTTTCACGACATTGACTCGTATAATGATTTTTAAGGCAAACGCCTATATTATGATTTTGATGAAGATTTGTATAAAATGACTTTGGCTATTTTATGGCCTATTAAAATGATTTGTACCAAATGATTTTCAGTAATAATTTTATACTAATATTATATTGATGGATTTTATTAAACTCTATGATTTCACTCGGCGTTATCGCTGACCTTTTCTTAAAACATGTTTTATCTCAGGTACTTGAAGGTAATTCTCGGGAAGACAACAAGAATTCATGGCCCGCATCTAAATACTTATTTCCATTCAAATGCTTTGTAAAACCTGTATTAAATACAAATGACTTGGGACCGATGTAACTTTGATATTTATGAATGGAAATGCTTTATTATTAAAACGACGCGACTTTTAAGCGTTGTCTATGATGTGAGTAATGTGCTATCCCGTAACACCAACTAGTCTTCCGCTGTATTGAGTTGTATAAATTTGGGGGTGTTACAGTTTGGTACCAGAGCTCTCGTTATAGAGAACGAAAGGTTTTTAAAACCAAGGTTTTGAATAAAACATTTCAAAATCTTTTAACTATAAACATTTTTCTATAAATGTATAAAAATCTTTTGACTATAACGGTGCCGAAGAATTCCCGAGTTACCGACAAGACCAGACTGAGAAGTGTTATTTTAATATATATATAACTTGGATTATATATATATGATGTAATTTTATTACATGATTGTTTGATGATTATTTTGATATTTATACGAGGTATTTATACGACGTAGATTGTCACAAGGAACCCTAAATCCCCTAGTAAATTAATCGAAGCTATTCTCGTAGGAATTCTAGCTATCCTAGATCTAAACCAAGTTGTGGATATTTATAATCCCAACGAAATGGTTGATATTCGTAGAAATGTAGATATTAGTTGATTGTGATATTAAAGAAGAATTGATGAGATTAAATCTGATATCGATGTCATGACGATCTTTCCTTATAGAGTGGAGTTTGACAAAACGTTATCACCTGGAAAGATGTCATCTGATTCGTTGTCATCCAAATCTTAAATTTGAAATCGAAAGGGTGAATGTTGCACTTGAGGCTGTCATTGGAACCATTACCCAAAAGCCTCATGCCACTAGTACCTTTCTAAGAAATCTAGTTGAATGATCCAGTCATTTCATACTAGTGACTCATTTGATAATTGTTGTTGTAAGAGCTATAGGATTGGAAATTAAGTGTTGATTCATATCGAGCTTTTATTGCCCTATTAAGGTATAAGAATAAGGTTGAAAGTATTGGAGAATGATGTAGGATATTGAAATGAGTATAAAATTGGTTAAGACTTGAATAAAGTAAAATTTAACCTGTATGGAATATGAGATTGTTAATAGAAGTCATTAAGTCCTGTGATTGAATTATAAGATTTTAAATGATTGTTAGTTTGTGTTAAGGGTTGTTCCTAGGCCATTGTCCACTGACGAGGATGCCCAGTGTCCAAGAAATAAATTGAATAAATCTTCTTCTGAATTGGGACCGATGGATCTTCCGGGACATGTGGAACACCTAATGACTCTTGTAGATTAGTATTCATTGTGGTATCTTTTAAAAATCCCTAACTTAACTGAGACATCAGTTGGTAGGATGAGTTCTGAGAATTGTATGGCATAGTGACATGTAATGTGTTACGGTATAATTTTGACTTGTTTGTGATTAATGAAAAAGACTACCTTTGATTGCTAAATCCTACATGTATCGATGCTATCTATCTTTTATTGCTTCATCCTAATGTTCGCATTAGTGATGCAACCATTGAACAAGTACTCATCTTGATTTGAGTTACGTTGTGAATCATTCTTCGTGAGTGCCATCGAGGTTATGAACCTCATGATTAATTGGCTAAGCTCATTTCCTATCATATCATAGTTAATTCTTGATGAACAAGTTTTCATCACTCTTTTGCAGATCACTCATTGTTTTTATAAAGATAAAACAGTATCCTTTGAGAAAATTGAATTTTCATCACTATAAGGATTATTCATAGTGAGATTTATAAGTGATTGTTATTGAAATGAAGTTGTTTATAAAACACTTTGGAAAACCTAATTGTTTTCATAACAAAGAAAATCATTGTAAATTTATTTTTGATTCTTATTTAAGAATTAAGCATGAAAATGTTTTTATTATAAACATGATGATAAAATTTTGACGAACTGACTATTGCATCGTTAATCTTGAAATTATATATAGTTGCGCGCCTACATACAATTTGGAATGGACCATGCAAGGCTGATTAGTAGTCACCATAAAACTAATGAATAAACACTACATTTTCTTTGAAGATTGTGAAAGAATAAATTTTATGAGATCTGTAAGAAGTGAAAAATAAGGACATAGTGTTAGGGACACCTACATATGTGCCTGTAGCATCTATTCTTCTGAGTCGAATTTACTCATCTGTGGAAATAGTCTTATTTGACAATTGACAATTCTTTCTTGTCCAATTCTCTCGTAGTGAGATTCTTAGGAAAAATATCTGATTACTGAGTATTGATACCCGACTGGATGTATCGACGTTCCTATCATTTCTTTTGAATTGATTTCATTTGAATGACCTGGGTAACGATCCGAGGAGCTTTCGAATGCGTACTCAGATTATGAAAACATGGGATATATTCATATTCATTAAATGTCTTCGTCTGTATCTGATTTGAAATTCTCTCGCGTAGATTATGCGTTGACCTTACTCTTTTAATGGTAGTTGTGTCTCCATATATCCTTGAATTTGTGAAGGATTATGAGTTATTATTAGTCTTTTGAGAAGTTCACATCTTATCGACGGCAATAAAACTGGAAAGTTGATAGTGCCAGTAGAATGGATTGATTGATTATGACATGACGATATTGTCTTAATTGATGGGAACTCGAATTGAATTCCCTTAAAAGATAAGATGTTGATTATCAAAAGTGATCTAAATAATTCTTGATGGATGACCATATCCCGCATTTTGACTTGAAATTATACCGTAAATGGTTGTGAATTAGTCATAGATATTATAATCTAGAAGGAACCTAATATGTATTTATTAAAAGATAATTATTTTATTTGAAACTTTAGTAAGTATTTGTTGATGAATTACCTAGACTTTCGCCATTTAGGCAAGTGAAATTGGTATTTGATTATATTCTCGGTGCTGCACCTGTGGCGTGTGCACTGCACGACAGCACCATCTGAATTAAAGGAATTACCGTACAACTGAGAGAGTTGTCGGAGAAAGATTTTATTCGACCGAGCTCGTCATCATGAAGAGCTATGGTGTTATTATTTCTTATAATTATAGATTACTGTGAACTGAGTAAATTGACAATCGAAAACGATATCCATAACTCGAAATGGAAGATTTGTTCGATCATTTACAAGGTTTTTGATCCTCAGCATGGTTATCATCAACTTCGCATCTGCGAAAAAGATTATGTATTCCAATCACTACATCCGGTACTTGTAATGAACATTATGAGTTTCACGTGATGTCGTTTGGATTGACCGATGCACATATAGCATTCATAAATTGGTGAATCACGTGTGTAGGCTGTAATTTGATAAATTCATGCTCGTGATCATTAAGGAATATTTGTTTATTTATAAGTATAAGAAGGAGTTAGTAATTATTTATAGATTGCCTTGAATTGGCCGAACAATGAAGACCTGTACTTTGAATATATAACATATGACTTAAGACTTAATCCTTCACATGATTTAACCGTGTGATTAATAGATAACGAAATATAAATTGACTCTTCAAAATTTAGAAGTCATTTAAGACTTTGAGTTATACTAAAAAGAAAATGCAAATATATTTTGACAAATGTTTTAACAAAGGATTTTAATGGATTATTCCCTTATACACAAACCATTTAACTAAACTTCTGTTTAGGGGTAAATGTTCGTGTATATCTCAAGACAACCTAAGAAAAATTGAGGAAACTATATAACTTATTACTTGAAATTTGAAACGACAATTTTTGCTTTTCAACTAAGAAAATTTTGACCAAAGTATAATCAAAGATTTTTCAAACATTTACGAATCTTATTAATTATTTTCAGTAAATCAGCAAAAATCTTGTTAATTAAATTCAAATTTATTTTGAACATTTTTATACAATTGGTCGAACTATGAAATTTAAAATTTTTACGCCTGTCTTTCATAAAAATTAAATATTTATTATTTAATTACTTGTAATATTTATCGGCGCTATAAACGTCGGATCAAACAAAACTGATAAAAATGATAGTTGAGACGAAACTAAAACTTAGAAAATATGAAGAAAGAATTTATGAGTAAATTGTGGGCATGATAATTATTCCATCTAGGAAAGTGAACGTAATTAATGACACATTATGTATAGAATATAAAGAACCAATTAGGATGTGCTCCTTAGTAATGGTAGTACAAAATAAATTTCCGAACAATTTAAAAATAGCTGATGTTTGTAAGAAGGATAATAAAGATAATAAAAGTGGTTCGCGACTAATGTGAACCATTAGAATTGAGAAGCCGATGGCGTTAAAATGTTTTAAAAGGACACTTGTGGTTGTATAGATATAGAGATTTTGAGATATAGTTATGTTGGAATTTGTAAGTATAAGTATTCTATTTATGTCATTTATGACTAAAAGTATCTTTGTCTAAAGAAGTTGTACTAATGACAAATTATGAAGGCAGACATCGCCTCATGCATTAGTAAACGTCTAGCTATTGCAAAGGTCATCATCTGAATTTGATTCGATTTGGGTCATCGTCGACAGACTGACCAAATCTGCTAATATCATTCTCGTTAATGATAAATGCGAAAGAGTTATGTAAACATAGTGTGCCTGTATCGAACATCTTTATCAAGATCCTCGCTTCGCATCGAATTTCTAGAGAGTTTCTTAGAAATCATTGAGAACGAACCTTGATGAGAGTACTATGTACCACCCCAATCGAAGGGACGAGGTAAAGTAACGAAACAAAATAATATAATTTCTATTTTATGTTTGAATGATTGACCTTTGGTAATGGACCGTATAATCGTTTTCCTTTGGAAGGATTATCATTGATAATCATCGTATTAGGATTGAGATATAATCTTGTTAGGATCTAAATATTAGAGCATCTGTAAGCAAGAGTTGAGATGAAGACATCCGACATACACCCACTATGAGTTGGACATGTCTTTTAGGTTTAAGGTTTCCTATGATGGCGAACCTAACCTTACAAAATACCTGACACGCGAGATCTGAAATGATTGTTGAAATTAGGATCTGATTATTGACTGCCGGTAATGAGCAGGAGGTTATGTGAATATGAAATGTAGATCTTGAAGTGCCAGATGGGTAGCGAAGTTATGCCAAAAATTTTAACCTTGGAAAAATGAATTAATGATCTGACAAATCATGGGATATAAGTCCCCGTTGTATGGGACCATTGAGATGATGTAAAAGTTGGTTTGAAAGGCATATAAGCTGGATCTACCCTAGGACTTCAAGAGTTGCGTGAATTATGTTTCGTATATTGAACTTGATAAAAGGTCTATCAAGTAAAAATATGACTGTTTCTTAGTAAAGATTAGATCGGCGAAAAGTTGCATTCATCAAAAACCCGTGAACATCATGGATAGAGAAAGTAAGTCAACATTAAGCCTGATCTTATTCCCGTAGTTATGTTTGATGAAACTCGCGTATTGTAATAAATTACACTTGTGAGAAAAGACCGAATGTGGAGGAAATACCCACATGGCTTTGACTCTATAAGAAGCGAGTAGTAAGATGATCTTTGAGGACAAAGATCCTGTTTAGGGGTAAATGCTGTGACAATCCGTCAATTTATGGTTGATATTTTATTCTCAATATTTATTTGAAAACATTATTTTAATGTTACAATATGAACTCACTTATTTTTGGGAAGTAAATTTGATTTACGTCTTGAAGTAGCGTCGACTACGTCTAAACCGGAGGATTCAACGTTACGTGCTTACGTTTACATACACCGTCTTTGGTGACAATCCGACATTTCAGAAAATAAATTTACCAGTGAATATTATTTTGGAGTTTAAAATTTGTGTTGGTTCATAAACTTACAAATTTACGAGAAGAGATTAGGACTTACGATTTTATTTTAACGTCATTTACGACTAAACCAGAAACCTTAGGATTACGTATTTACGTTTTCGAACTCCGCTTTTGATGAGATAAATTTTATTAGATTCGTTTTGTGCCGTTGATTCATAATTTATAAAAACGTTTTTCGTAAAACGACCCGAGGGCACGCAAATCGAAGAAACTAGAATCGAGGAGTACCCGTAAATAAATGGGGATGAGACAAGTGGGACACTTGTCCCACCCCCACTCAAACCGGCCTAACTAGCTACACATCAACACTTGATGTGTCAAGATGTAAACATTAAGCTAACAAGTGTAAGTTAGCCTTACACTTAAGCTAGTTTCCTTCCACTCAACACAAAACCATTCCATCATACCATTTGCTTCATTTTACAACATGCAAAACCACACATTTCCTCTCTACTCTCCCTTGTTGCCGTCCCATTTCAACCAAAACACCACCATCATCCAATTTTTAACCACAAACATATGTTATAACTTACATATGTTAATCTCCATTCAAAAAGAGGAAGATTGGTGCAAGTTTTAACATCCAAGGAGGAGTTTCCATGGAGTATTAGGGCTGATTTTCCACAAGGTGTTCATGAAGAATGGTGGTCTTGAAGATGGTCTTGGTTATCCACAAGTTTCTCCATCAAAATCCATGTTTTGATCACAACCTACATCAACTTGGTGGTATAAAGATTGTCCTCCTCATCCTCTTGCTATTTTTGATTATGTAATCTTGTATTTCTTTTACTTATGTATATGTATATGATGATGAATGATGATTAAAAATATTGTGTGGGAATTTGGTGTTGATAAACATGCTTAAAAAGATGAAAAACTATAAGAAACAAGGTTAAAATCTTGCTTAATTTAGATGGTTGTATAAAACAGTAAAGAATTATATGGTAAACTGGTAAAATGACTTGAATAGATTGATATACAGTAAGCTATGAGTCTTTTACACATGTGAGAGTTGTTCATGCAATGGAATCATTGTAATGAGTGAGATATGATCAAAACAAGTTTAAAGTACAAATCTGAGTTCACTGTTTTGGACGATTTTTAGAAAATACTTAGAGGATGATTCAACAGTAGCTATACAAGAGTTAAATGGAGCACATATCATGTAGTTTATGTCATAAAAATTTGAGCTTCCATCTCCATATATAACTCTAGATATGGCAGTTTTGGTGAAGATGAAAATAAAAATCAGATTTTGGAAATTAAAGTATAATAGTATTATATAAGCACTCAAATAAAAATAGTATAAAATATGAATTAAAACCCACTAACTTATATATTTCATTTATATAAATATGTACAATGGTAAATAAGTGGACATTTTATAAAAATGGTAACTTGTTAAGTTTTATAAGTTATAAAACTATAAACATGATTTTTACGACTTTTTCGGCTATTAGCGTAAAATTAACGTTTTTGTTAAATAAAACTTAGATGGTTGGACCCGTATAATGTGAACTTTATAAAACTTATATACTGATATATAAACATATATAACAAGTAAAAACCGATAAAAACCCGAACTATATAACATACGGACATTAACGGACTAAGTTAACGTTATTGGACTAATAATACAACAAAATGGGCTAAAACAATTATAAACTTATTTATTGGGCTTAACCCATTTGGGCCCAACATGTAAAATGAAAATACTGATAATAAAGGTATCAAATGGATTAATACAAGTTAATAAACTTATAATAGGCTTATTGGACCTAAAACACGTAAATAGGTAAAACTAGTAAACTAGTATAAAAGTTATCAACACATAACACTAAAATGAGTAAACGAGAATATGTAAACCCACTTGATCATCATATATATAAAATCATCATATGTATACATAATTGTTATTTTTATAAAGTCATTGGACATGAGTCTAAGACGAGTATTATTTGTCTAGGTTTCCGTGATTGAAGCACGTACCGTACGTCCGAATTGTTGATAACCCGGCTTCCCACATCAACGTGAGTTCATAGCCTCGCACTCTTTTAAATGTTTTTATGAAATGTTTTATAAACCCGCGAGGGAGATAACATGTTAGTTTTTATAAAATAGGACACCATTTGTCCCGATTGTTTGTTTATTGATTTGGACCCGAATGATTGTATGACCCGATTGTATGACCCTATGAATGATTAAAGGACCCGATAGATGAAATAAAAATGGATTATTAAAGTTAGGTTATGTCACTAAAAGTCCCATTAGCATGAATTGTGAACTACCGGGATTTGGTAGACGCTTATGCATATAATAGTAATATTTGTGGACGATCACCCCAGTTCGTGCCTTGATGGTTGATCCCCGTCATGCCACATTGATTGGTAAGCGAATTTATGTATGAGAAGATTTCCATGGCGTGACCTTTGTGACGACACGCTACTTTAGATGGGCAAATTGAGTATCGGGTTAGCTACCCGTTGATTGGTTTAGTAAGGTAACAATGTCATGCGGCTTATAATAATCCAACTAACGAAATACTACTAGATGCACCTAATTACGATGTATTGCCTGACTAGCAATACAGGGTCATACTATTGATATTATGTTCGTGTTTTGGTTTTCATAACCATATTCATATAACGGTTTTTATTTACATACAACGTCATAAGACGTATTGTATGATGTTTTCACAACATTGGCTCGTATAATGATTTTTAAGGCAAACGCCTATATTATGATTTTGATGAAGATTTGTATAAAATGACTTTGGCTATTTTATGGCCTATTAAAATGATTTGTACCAAATGATTTTCAGTAATAATTTTATACTGATATTATATTGATGGATTTTATTAAACTCTATGAATTCACTCGGCGTTATCGCTGACCTTTTCTTTTAACATGTTTTATCTCAGGTACTTGAAGGTAATTCTCGGGAAGACAACAAGAATTCATGGCCCGCATCTAAATACTTATTTCCATTCAAATGCTTTGTAAAACCTGTATTAAATACAAATGACTTGGGACCGATGTAACTTTGATATTTATGAATGGAAATGCTTTATTATTAAAACGACGCGACTTTTAAGCGTTGTCTATGATGTGAGTAATGTGCTATCCCGTAACACCAACTTGTCTTCCGCTGTATTGAGTTGTATAAATTTGGGGGTGTTACATACACCGCGAAGAAAGTTTTCGACGCTGGATTCTATTGGCCCACCATTTATCGTGACGCTCACGATATGGTTAAACATTGTGATGCTTGCCAAAGACAAGGCAAGATCACACATAAAGATGAGATGCCTCAAAATTTCATCCAAGAGTGTGAAATCTTTGATGTATAGGGCATCGACTTTATGGGGCCATTTCCATCATCCAAAGGGAACAAGTACATCCTCGTCGCCGTTGACTACGTTTCTAAATGGGTTGAAGCTAAGGCTCTCCCTACGAATGATGCGAGGGTGGTTGTGAACTTTTTGAAGCAGCTCTTTGCTCGATTCGGCGTTCCTCGTGCTATTATCAGTGACCGCGGGACTCATTTTTGCAATGATCAATTTGCACGAGTCATGGCTAAGTACGGTGTTAATCATCGTCTTTCCACCGCTTATCATCCCCAAACCAACGGTCAAGCCGAGATATCCAACCGTGGATTGAAACAAATTTTGGAGTGTACTTTGGGAGAGCATCGTGCCGCGTGGGCCGATAAGTTAGATGATGCTCTGTGGGCTTTCCGTACCGCCTATAAGACGCCGATCGGTTGTACACCTTATCGTCTTGTGTACGGGAAAGCATGCCACCTTCCTATCGAGCTAGAACATAAGGCGTACTGGGCCTTGAAGTGGGCTAACTTCGACATCAACAAAGCCGGTGATCATCGCAAGATTCAACTCAACGAGCTAAATGAACTGAGGAATGAAGCTTATGAGAACTCGCTGATCTATAAGGAGAATACCAAGATCATTCACGATGCTAGAATTAAGAACCAAGAGTTCCACGTTGGTGATCAAGTCTTACTTTTTAACTCTCGGTTGAAGATCTTCTCTGACAAGTTGAAGAGCCGCTGGTCTGGTCCATTCACCGTCGCCAAAGTCTTTCCATATGGGACCATTGAGCTTTCTCAGTCAAATGGGCCCAATTTCAAGGTGAATGGCCAGCGTTTGAAGCTGTACTTTGGTGAGGACATCTCTCATGAGATGATTCCATCCCTCACCACGTTTCCCATGAACTAATTTGGGTCGAGTCAGGCTCGTGACTCGGTGAACAAAAACAAGCGCTTCTCGGGAGGCAACCCGTGATCTATCCTTTACTGCTTTCATAATAAGTGTAGGGGGAGCCCTGTATGTGTTTGTTGTCTTGTTTCTTGTGCTGTGCAGGGATTAAAGCTTCAAAGATCCACTCTTGATGACATTTGACGAACCGTGATACCGTGTTCCCATCTTCCCGGTTCTATCCTAAACTGTCGTGATTTAATATTTCATATTTTATATGTTCACATTGAAATCACTTTAGTTGTCCTTTCCTTAGCAAGATTTAAACAAAGTGCACAATGTCCTAAGTGTAGGGGAGTTTACCCCCACATGCTTAAACATTGAGGACAATGTTTATATCAAGTGTAGGGGGGACTTCTATCGAAGTAAGTGGTCTTTTCCATGAATTTTCCCTCATTTTAACCGGAAAATTTGATTTTTCGACATTTTTCAGAATTTTTAATCTATTTTGGCCTAGTTGTATAGTTGTATTTTCCTTTGTTATGGTTATTTTCTTTCCTTGCTAGAATAAAGTGGTTTTAAAAAATTTTCAAAGTCGTGAATATTTTGACTCAACCCGAGTTTACTTATCTAAGTTTACTCTAGCTAGTATCCTTAACGTGTTTAAGTCAAGTTTTGCTAGGCTTTTATATAGGGAGCTTTAAAACGCGAAAGTCTTAACTCTCACGGGTTAAGAACAAGAACTTTTCGCAAGTTCCTATAATTGACCCTAGAGAGTTGTTTATCAAGGGAACTTTATAATGCGAATTCTAAACTTGAAAAAGTCTAAGAATTTGCAAGATCATATAGATGACTCAAAAACCCAAAACTTTGATTTAATAGGCTAAGCATCCAAGAGTCTCATTCCTTGAGATTTTAAACTGTGGAGGACGAGAGATGATAGATTCAATTATAAGTTTGGTATTCTTTCGTGAGTTTATGTGAGTTAATTATGAGCCTATTCTCCCATCACTTGTTAATAAATTTATCTGCAATAAATAAGGTTGTACGATTTGAAAAGTTACTTAGCTTCTAGCCCAAGATCGTTTAAAAGTTGCTCGGTATTAATTAGAGTTCATAGCCAAGGCATAACTTATTGAAGCGGGATGCGAAGATTGGCGAGTCCGAAAAGGCCCTAACAAGGCATGAGGGCTACATTTTGTTGCTAAAGATCAAAAAGTGATGTGAAGAATCATTTATCGAAAATCGATATGAAGGATCGAGACATACGACGAAAAGCAAATACTCCCCAAAAGATCATGGAGAAGTCTATCCAAAAAGGCCCTAACAAGGTATGAGGATAAATAGATCCAAGTCCTAAAAGGAGGCGGATCGTTGTATATCAAATCCAAAATAAAGATTGGAGAAAAATGAAGAAGTCGTGGTCCAAATATGAAGAATCTCTCAAAACATCAAGTGAAGAAATTCCTATTATGAAGAGAAGACCATAATTTCAAGAACGTCTCTCAAAGATTCGAAGTATGAAGTCGCTGCCAAATATCAGTCCGAGAAAGGTCTCAAATCGTGAAGCGAGTTATGCCAAGATATGAACTTTATGAGGTCCCGAGAAGCAGTTTTAAAAGATTTTGTCCTTTAGCTAACTATTGATTAAATCGTTCACTTTATTTTCGGACTAAATAACTATCGAAATAAGTCAAACAATGCATCCTCATGATCATTCAAGACAAAAACAAAATATAAGAGATACACCTAGGAATAAGGGAGTCTAAGTAAATAATTGGCCCACATGAATTCGTGTTAGTCTGCTAACTTATTATAACAATGATCTCGTTTTTAAGCTTGGTATGGGGAACGTGAAACTTGAGGATGATAAACGTTCATGGCTGCCAAAACCCAATGTAAGTCTTTGATTTCTTTACTTTTTTTATCTTTTTACTTTCCTTAAATGTTTAGTATTTAATAAAGGCCAAGGTGGGTTATTTATGATGGAAAATGTAAACCGTGCTTTAAAATTAATGCATTGCATGAGGGCATTGCAATGGTCAAGTGTAGAGGATTTAATAAGTGTGAAAACACTTATCCTTTTACCACTTATTTCCAATAATAACAAGACCAAAACGTGTATTTTATGTCGTAAAAGTCGGAATTATGCGTGGTTTGTGTTTTTATTGTGTTTTAGGACCAAATGATGAAAAAGGAATAAAACACGGGCTTTCACGGGATTTTATCGAAGAAAACGAGAAAAGACGAAGTCAAAAGATCAAGAGTGCAAAAAGAACGGAAGTCCAAGGCCTATTCTGAAGATTTATCGAATAAAAAGTCTAAAGACGGAAGTTTAACGAAGTCGAAGAACTCAAGTCTAAAAGAAGAAGAAAATTACAAGACTAGTTCAATATACATCGACAAATCCCGAGACGACGTCGAGAAAAGACAAAGAATTAAATCGAGTCGAGAAGACGTGAAGAAAGAAAGAAAGAAGAAGCAACACATGCACTCCTTCCCATTTTTCCCTATAAATACCCTCCTAATACACATTAGGAGGGTGGTTAGTTTTTAGTTTTAGTTTTCATTTTTCATTTTTCCTTTCTAGTTTTAAAGAGAGAAAGTTCTCAACTTTCTCTCACTAAGTTTTAATCTTTCTTTCTTTTAATCTTTCTTTCTTTTAATCTTTCAAGATTAAACCTTTGTGTATTGTTGATTTCATTAATCAAGTTCTAGTTAAGCTTTTAATCTTTCATCTCTTTCTACCTTTCTTGATTTTAGTTAACTTTTGGTGCAAAATACATTTGATCCGTGTTGTTCTTAATGTTTTTGTGCTTAAAAAGTTAATCTTTTTGTTCCTACATAAGCTTTCATTCGATTAAGCTTTAAGATTCTTGTGCTTATTGGCTTATTCGTTTCTTTTAGCTTATTTACTTTTAAAAGTTTTCTTAAAAAGTTTATCTTTTTATAGTTTGATATTATAAGATTGCTTATTTTAAGTTGAAAAAGTTGTTATTTGTGCTTATTGAGTCCTTTTCATTAAATATTCGTTCTAGTTTTGGTGATTAGCTTATCATTATAGCTTATTGCCTAGCTTATTCTCGAATCCCTTATAAATCAGAAAAGGTATAAACCCTTTTCCGATTGTGATATTCCGATTAGTACTACCCTTTTATTCTGATCGTTTGATCGGAAAAGGGTTTCTGGCATTCCGATTTGCATCTCCAATATTCCGATCTATCAGATCGAATTAGGTTTTAAGATATTCCGACGGCAAGTTTTGACACATTCCGATTTGATTCATCTTCAAGTATTCCGATTGGCTTGATTTGTTGATATTCCGATTGGGTTCTTTTTATGCCATTCCGATTGGGACTGTTTTCAAACATTCCGATTAGCTTGTTTCTAAGATATTCCGATGAGAGTTGTTTGCTGTAACACCCCATTTTGGAAATGGAAATATCACAGTAATTATGGCGTGTCATCAAAGCATACAAGGTAAAATGTCTAAACATTACTTGACCTTAAAAAGGAAAATACAAGAATCAAGCATCGGTAGTCCAAAAGTAAAGCTCATCACACACAAACATAGTATAGTAAGGAATAAGGACGAAACAATGTCCAAAGCATAAGTATCATAAAGAAAAGAAATTCATAATGTAAAGAAGGCTAGACAGCTTCCAGTCCATATGCACGTACTCTTAATGTCTACGAGCATCCCTGAGTACCTGCCGTTTTGGGAACATAGAAAAGGAAAACGGCTGAGCAATACGCTTAGTGCACGGATGTACAATAAAGCATAAATAGGATAAGCATATAACATAATAACAGTGGAAGAAACTAAGTCCCGAGTAACCTGGTTAAGTCTTAATAAAACTGGTTTTATAGTTTGAAAGTCTTTTGTTTATCTTATAAAAACTGTTTGTCATATTTTACCATTAGCCAATATAGGTCATGAATATCCACCGTGCATGAATAATTGGAGGGGTGACCTCATCATGCAAATTAGAGGGGCTGCCTCTAATTTAATATACTGGTTTTATGGGTAGGAGGGATCAACTCCTTGTGAAGGATGCAAGGCACACACCACATTCACCATGTAATCCTGAATAAAAACGTGTAACTAGGATGCACCCATACGCCCCACATGATAAGTATAAATAAATGGCCAAAAGCTGAAGGGACGCCACGAGCAATCACTCCGCCATGGTGAAGTCATAACATCAGTGCCTCTAAAGTTATGGTTATGGTACCTCCATAACTAGGTGAAACTGGTCGTGCATGTATATGGCTATAGGTAATCATATTTAAACATAAGCAATCAAACTCATACTTATACTACGGGAAAACAGTTGGCTGCATACGGGGAAATCCTAATAAGGAAAGAATGTCCATACTGAAAGGACGGGAATCCGTACCTTATGTCCAGTGCACGAGAACGATGAACTGCGAGAATCCTACTTCCGAAACACTAGTGCTACATAAATACGTACATGAAATAAGTATCTGCTTACTACATACATAGCTGGTTTTATATCATATCTTAGCTTATTTTAGGTGTTCTTACTATTTTACACTGTTTAAAGCCTTAAACTGTGTTAAATCCTATATTATGTTCATTCTGATTTAGTATTTCTGATATTTCATGTGTTATTATACTTACTGTGTAATAATAAGTAACTTTCCAAAAATAGCAGGTTTCCTAAAATAGAAAGTTTCCAAAAATAGAAAGTTACCAAAAATAGAAAGTTTCCAAAAATAGAAAGTTTCCAAAAATAGAAAGTTTACCAAAATAGAAAGTTTCCAAAAATAGAAAGTTTCCAAAAATAGAAAGTTTCCAAAAATAGATTTACTGCTTAAAATAGATAAGTTTCTAAAAATAGAAAGTTTCCATAAATAGATTAGCTGCCTTAATTAAATAAGTTTCCATAAATAGATTAGCTGCCTTAAATAAATAAGTTTCTAGAAATAACTAGTTTCCATAAATAAAATAGCTGCCTTATTTAATTAAGTTTCTAAAAATAGAAAGTTTCCATAATTAGAAATAAGCTGGTTAAATAAGCTAAGTAAATAAGCCTAAGTATTTTCATGATTATTTTCTAAGTCATATGATATATTATATAGTTTAATAATTATTTCATGTAATTTAATTAAACTATAGGTTATAATATTTAATTAAAGTATGACATGTTTTTAATTAAATATATTAAATACTTAGGTTAAAATATGTATTATTAAATATTAATAATATAACTTAAGTCATGTTTAATTAATTAATTATATCCATGGTTTTTAAAATAGTTAATTAATTATAAGTCTTAATAATATAAATACTTAGGTTAAAAACAATTCATGTTTATTAATAATTAGTTAACCTAAGTCATGTTATTAAATTAACTACATCTTATTAATTTAATTCTTAACATAAGTTTATAACATAACAACTAACATAATCATGATTCGGATCTAAGCCTAAAAACATGCACCGGATATGAAACAACACCGTACCCCGAACCAAATCGGGGTACCCCCTTGCTGCCGTGGGACCCACACGCACCAACCAAGACCAAAAAGGTCTTGGTGGTGGTCGGCTAAAACAAACCGAACCCCCTTGGGGTCGGTTGTACCTTGCGGCCCAAAACAAACACCCCTTAGATCGACCCCTTTGATTAATTAATGATCAAAACATGTTAGATCTAGGTTTAATTAATGTGTTTTTATAAAAAAACATCACGTGTTCTTAATTAATAAAAGATTAATTAAAAGAAAAACAAGTTAAAAAGGTTTTACCGTATTCATGGATCAAGAGGGTGAAGAACAAACACGAACAACCAATAAATCAACAAGATACAAGATCAAAATCACCTTCTATGGTGGTTTGTAGGTGGCGGCACAAAGAAGGAGGAGGAGGAAGGGTTTTAGGTTTTTCTTAAAATTCTTCTGTAACTTTGATTTGAGTAGTAAAACTCTTTTTATCCCCCTCTTAGTAAAATTGGTAATAGGCTTGGCCCATTACCTTGTGTTGGCCGCGGGTAGGGATTCCCTCGGGGGGTTCCCGTACCTCGTTTCGTGTCTTGTAATTTCGTACACATTTATGTTTAATTATGTTCGTGTTTTAAATGTTCTCGTTACGTATATACCATACACTTATATATTTAATTACGCTCGTATTAGATATATATACGTAATTAATAATAACTCGTGTTTTAATTACGCTCGTGATACCGTGATCGTATATTCGTGATTAATTATTGCTAAATAATTATTACGTGATCGTTCATATAAAATACTTATCGTGTTCTAACACGTACGTAATACATAAACTCCTAACACGTAATCGTAATCATGCTATATTAGGAAAGTTTTTAACTAGTACGTACGAACTTAAGGTACTATGCATGGTAAAAGCATGCGGGTTTTACAACTCTTCCCCCCTAAAAAGAATAATTCGTCCCCGAATTATAGATAAAGTAAACTGGAAAAGAAGAACATACCCGAATTCAAAATATGAAATGAGGGTAAGAAGTCCGGATAGACTCCTCTGTTTCCCAAGTGGCTTCCCGCTCGGTATGATCCCTCCATAGAATTTTGACGAATGGAATCGTCTTCTTTCTCATGACTCGTTCTTGCCTGTCAAGAACTCGTTCGGGTTCTTCTATAAAAGTGAGATCTTCACGAATCTGTTCCAGTGGATACTGAACCATGTGAAGGGGATGATATTGATACCCTCTGAGTAAGGACACATGAAACACATTGTGCACATGCGAAAGCTGCGGAGGTAACGCCAATCGGTAAGATACTTCACTGACTCGTTCAATGATATCAAACGGTCCGGTGAAACGAGGACCGAGCGTCCCTTTAATCCTGAAGCGTCTAACACCACGTGCCGGCGAAACCTTAAGGAAGACGTGATATCCTACGTTAAAGTGTAAATCCCTACGATGCTTGTCGGCGTAACTCTTTTGACGTGACCGTGCCTCCTGAATCTTCTGTCTAGCTACTGCGGATCGGTAAGAAATGAGCTGATTTGGTAAGTCGATCAACGATAACCTAAATTGCATCGTGCTTCCTTTTGGTAGGCGGAAGACCGGTAACATAATCCATGGTGATTTTATCCCACTTCCACTCTGGAATGTCTAACGGTTGAAGGAGACCGCCAGATCGCTGATGCTCGATCTTAACCTGCTGGCAGGTAAGACATTTGGAGACGTAAGTGGCCACATCCTGCTTCATACCACTCCACCAAAAGTACTGCTTGATGTCATGGTACATTTTAGTTGAACCAGGATGTATCGAGAATGGGGAGCTATGAGCCTCTGCTAGCAAAGCTTCCCGGAGTTCTTGGTCATCAGGAACACAAAGTCTAGTGCCCTGCCATACGATACCATCTGCATCTACTCTGAATTCTGTCTGCTTCTCCAAATTCTGTATTATCGCCCATATTTCTCCGTGATCCTTCTGAGCTTCCTTGATCTTAGATAGTAACTCGGGTTCTACTCTAAGATTAGCCCAGTAACCGTGCTGTCCATGTACCATGATCTCGATGTCTAGTCGCTCCAAGTCTCTTATGATTTCCTCTTCTATTCTAATGCTGTTGATCATTCCGGACTTCCTGCTAAGGGAATCTGCTACTACATTTGCCTTTCCGGGATGATACTAGAGATTAATGTCATAATCCTTCAACAGCTCTAACCATCTTCTCTGCCTCATGTTCAATTCACGTTGAGTGAAGATATACTTCAAGCTCTTGTGGTCCGTGAAAATGTCACATGATTCTCCATATAAGTAGTGTCTCCATATCTTCAATGCAAACCCGACTGCAGCAAGTTCCAGATCGTGCGTGGTGTAATTCTCTTCATAAGGCTTAAGCTGCCGTGAAGCGTACACGATCACTTTCCCATGTTGCATGAGAACACATCCAAGTCCCTTCCCCGATGCATGGCTGTAGATTTGAAATCCACCCGTACCAGATGGTAGAGTAAGAATTGGTGCAGATACTAGCTTCTGCTTCAGGTCTTCAAAGCTCTTCTCTCGATCTTCAGTCCAAACGAATTTCTCCCCTTTCCGCATCAGTTTGGTCAATGGTAGTGCTAAGCGGGAAAAGTTCTCCACGAACCTACGGTAATAGCCAGCTAAGCCTAAGAAACTACGGACTTCCGTCGCTGATGTCGGCCTTGGCCACTTAGTGATGGCCTCAACCTTCGCTGGATCCATAGTGATTCCTTCTTCTGATACAATGTGACCTAAGAATGCCACCTTGTCTAACCAGAACTCACACTTAGAGAATTTAGCATACAGCTGCTTCTGGCAAAGAATCTATAGTACTGTACGAAGATGGTCTTCGTGTTCCTCCTTGGACTTAGAGAAAATCAGGATGTCATCGATGAAAACAATGAAGAACTTGTCCAGAAATTCATGGAAGATTCTGTTCATCAGATCCATGAACACTGCTGGAGCATTTGTCAGGCCAAATGGCATAACTACAAACTCGTAGTGGCCATAACGAGTACGAAATGCAGTCTTAGCAATATCCTGCTCGTTGACTCGTAACTGATGATAGCCTGACCTAAGATCGATCTTGGAGAAGTGTTTGGCCCCTTGGAGTTGGTCAAACAGATCGTCAATGCGTGGCAGTGGATATCTATTCCGAATGGTAATCTTGTTGAGCTCGCGATAGTCTATGCAAAGACGCATACTGCCGTCCTTCTTCTTAACAAATAAAACCGGTGCGCCCCATGGAGATGCGCTCGGTCGAATAAAACCTCGTTCGAGAAGTTCTTGCAGTTGATCCTTCAGCTCCTTCAGCTCTATGGGAGCCATGCGATAAGGAGCCTTGGAGATTGGTTCAGCTCCTGGAACCAGCTCGATACTGAATTCCACTTCTCGTGCAGGTGGTATGCCCGGAAGTTCTGATGGAAACACGTCTTGGAATTCCGACACTATTGGTTGGTCCTGAATCGATGGAGATTCAGCATCCATGTCGTGAACCGTAGCTAGATAACCCTCGCAGCCATGTGACAGTAGTGCACGCGCTTGCAGGGTGGATATGATTTGTACAGACCGTCCGGGTATGAACCCATTATGAATGTACTCTGGTGCGTTGACATCGCCGAAGATAACTCGATATGAATGGCAGTCTATAGTAGCATGATACTTGGATAGCCAATCCATGCCCAAAATCATGTCGAAGTCATTCATGTCCAGCGGAAGTGCGTCGACAGGTCGAACCTTATCATCAAATTCTAGGGGAAGACTCTTGTATACATGGGTGATTAATACAGAGTCCCTCAAAGGCGTGGAAATAGTAAGCCTATTTTCTAGTGGCAAGGGAGGCATCCTAATGTTCTTAGCATAAGCAGTATAAATAACCGAGTGAGTAGCACCCTTATCGAAAAGAACACATGCAGCGCGACCATACATATACAAGATTCCAGTGATGGTACCTGTAGACTTGTTGGTCTGGTCTCGAGATGTCGTGTTGACACGCCCGGCAGTAAGAGGCGGCTTGGTATCAGCATGTCCCGATGTACCCTCCATCTCGCCCTTACGGCAATCCTTCATAATATGGTCAGGAAGACCACACTTGAAGCACGCATCAGTATTACGGCGACATGGTCCTAGGTGCCTACGGTGGCAAGTAGAGCAAAGAGGATGAGTGTATCCTCCAGCAGGTGCTCTGGCTGGCTGAGGACCTGATAAAACATTTTACATAAGACATAATAGTTGGGTACAATGAACGAAGCGGATAATCGTAAGATTGAGTACCAGTGATAGCTGGACGGCTAGGCTGCGAACCTCTCTGGTTCTGGTCCCTACCGTTTCCATGGTTCCTGGTAGAATTTTGCTAGAGTGTCAGAATATGAGTTATAACATAAAACATAAGAAATTTCGTAAGTATTAAGACCTGCTGTTGCTGGATTGCCCGACGTTGTTACGGTAATTGTCATTACCGCCACGCCTATCCGTAGCAGATCGGTCATTAGTCTGACCATTTCCCTTGGGCTGATGACGCTGCTGCTGAGTAGCCGGCTGAGACCGGTCCCCAGTTTTCTGCCTGGAAGATACATTTAAAGAGATGAATAATTGACATATGGAAGATATACGGATTGATCACCGCTTGAATATGAAAGTTTTACCTCTTGTCGGGTCTTTCAGCTTCCCCGAACTCATCCCTCTCCTGCAGCATCTCCAGTTTCCGTGCTGCATCGGCCACTTGTGCTACAGTATTGAACGTAGCACACACCAGATTGTTTGCAACCGATGTGCGAAGAGCCCATCTAAAGTGATGTGCCTGCTCTTCTGGAGTACCTGCTGCCGCACCAAGGAAACCAGCCAAGCAAAGAAAGCGCTGCATAAACTCGTTGCTATTCTCCCCAGCTCTCTGACGGATCCCATGGTACTCTCTCTTGAGTTTGTCCTGCTCAGCCTTGGGAAAGAACTGCTCCATCACCCTGTCCTTGAACTGAGCCCAAGTCAAACCAGCAACCCACTCATCACCACCTTCAGATTGCATCAAAGCTAACTACCAGTTGAGTACATCGCCTTCGAACCGATAGCATGCCAACCTCGCCTTGTATGCGGGGTCACAGCCCATAGCATTGAAGATCTTCTCGATGTGAGCCAACCAGCTTTCAGCATCGCTGGGGCTATCTGTCTTCTCAAAAGCTCGAGGGCGGAGCTTGTTGAATCTCTCCAGCCATACTGCTAATGTCACTGGAGGAGGAGGAGGAGGTGGCTGATTGTGCTGCTGCTGATTGTTGGCAGCTTGAACTTCAGCACGGATGTCATTCCTCAGTTGAGGAAGCAAGGCTTGCATGGCAGCCTGAATTGCAGCATTGAGCTGCTCCTGTTCGCGTGTGAGAACCATCTGACAGTATAACATAAAACATATGATTAACAGTTCAAAACATAAAATATAAAATATATACATGAAAAAAATTTTATACTAAAAATTTCACGAGAAAAAGTTTTATGCAAGAAATTTTTTGTGTATGAATGCATGATGCAGTTTTATGAAAACTTTGTATGCTCGAGAGTGAACGCCTCTGGTCAGTTCACTCAAAACAAAAGACATAGCGAGGGGACGCCTATGGGTCGGTCCCAAATCTAAAAGTTTCGATAAAACACATGCGACTAAATAGGGCCAGTCCTGTACCAACCATTACTTAGTCAAAAACCCTGCAACAATGACATGTATATGTATGCTTAAAAATGATGAATGCATGAAAACAACTGTCAGTTCTAGGAAGACCGTAGTGACTACCCACTAATCACAGGTCATATTTGAGAGCCTACAGGTCGAAGCCTTGGCTCTGATAGCATAATTGTAACACCCCATTTTGGAAATGGAAATATCACAGTAATTATGGCGTGTCATCAAAGCATACAAGGTAAAATGTCTAAACATTACTTGACCATAAAAAGAAAAATACCGGAATCAAACATCGGTAGTCCAAAGGTAAAGCTCATCACACACAAACATAGTATAGTAAGGAATAAGGACGAAACAATGTCCAAAGCATAAGTATCATAAAGAAAAGAAATGCATAATGTAAAGAACGCTAGACAGCTTCCAGTCCATATGCACGTACTCTTAATGTCTACGAGCGTCCCTGAGTACCTGCCGTTTTGGGAACATAGAAAAGGAAAACGGCTGAGCAATACGCTCAGTGCACGGATGTACAATAAAGCATGAATAGGATAAGCATATAACATAATAACAGTGGAAGAAACTAAGTCCCGAGTAACCTGGTTAAGTCTTAATAAAACTGGTTTTATAGTTTGAAAGTCTTATGTTTATCTTATAAAAACTGTTTGTCATATTTTACCATTAGCCAATATAGGTCATGAATATCCACTGTGCATGAATAATTGGAGGGGTGACCTCATCATGCAAATTAGAGGGGCTGCCTCTAATTTAATAAACTGGTTTTATGGGTAGGAGGGATCAGCTCCTTGTGAAGGATGCAAGGCACACACCACATTCACCATGTAATCCTGAATAAAAACGTGTAACTAGGATGCACCCATACGCCCCACATGATAAATATAAATAAATGGCCAAAAGCTGAAGGGACGCCACGAGCAATCACTCCGCCGTGGTGAAGTCATAACATCAGTGCCTCTAATGTTATGGTTATGGTACCTCCATAACTAGGTGAAACTGGTCATGCATGTATATGGCTATAGGTAATCATATTTAAACATAAGCAATCAAACTCATACTTATACTACGGGAAAACAGTTGGCTGCATACGGGGAAATCCTAATAAGGAAAGAATGTCCATACTGAAAGGACGGGAATCCATACCTTATGTCCAGTGAACGAGAACGATGAACTGCGAGAATCCTACTTCCGAAACACTAGTGCTACATAAATACGTACATGAAATAAGTATCTGCTTACTACATACATAGCTGGTTTTATATCATGTCTTAGCTTATTTTAGGTGTTCTTACTATTTTACACTGTTTAAAGCCTTAAACTGTGTTAAATCCTATATTCTGTTCATTCTGATTAAGTATTTCTGATATTTCATGTGTTATTATACTTACTGTGTAATAATAAGTAACTTTCCAAAAATAGCAGGTTTCCTAAAATAGAAAGTTTCCAAAAATAGAAAGTTACCAAAAATAGAAAGTTTCCAAAAATAGAAAGTTTCCAAAAATAAAAAGTTTCCAAAAATAGAAAGTTTCCAAAAATAGAAAGTTTCCAAAAATAGAAAGTTTCCAAAAATAGAAAGTTTCCAAAAATAGATTTACTGCTTAAAATAGATAAGTTTCTAAAAATAGAAAGTTTCCATAAATAGATTAGCTGCCTTAATTAAATAAGTTTCCATAAATAGATTAGCTGCCTTAAATAAATAAGTTTCTAGAAATAGCTAGTTTCCATAAATAAAATAGCTGCCTTATTTAATTAAGTTTCTAAAAATAGAAAGTTTCCATAATTAGAAATAAGCTAGTTAAATAAGCTAAGTAAATAAGCCTAAGTATTTTCATGATTATTTTCTAAGTCATATGATATATTATATAGTTTAATAATTATTTCATGTAATTTAATTAAACTATAGGTTATAATATTTAATTAAAGTATGACATGTTTTTAATTAATATATTAAATACTTAGGTTATATATGTATTATTAAATATTAATAATATAACCTAAGTCATGTTTAATTAATTTTTATATCCATGCTTTTTAAAATAATTAATTAATTATAAGTCTTAATAATATAAATACTAAAATAATTCATGTTTATTAATAATTAGCTAACCTAAGTCATGTTATTAAATTAATTACATCTTATTAATTTAATTCTTAACATAAGTTTATAACATAAACAACTAACATAATCATGATCCGGATCTAAGCCTAAAAACATGCACCGGATATGAAACAACACCGTACCCTGAACTAAATCGGGGTACCCCCTTGCTGCCGTGGGACCCACACGCACCAACCAAGACCAAAAAGGTCTTGGTGGTGGTCGGCTAAAACAAACCGAACCCCCTTGGGGTCGGTTGTACCTTGCGGCCCAAAACAAACACCCCTTAGATCGACCCCTTTGATTAATTAATGATCAAAACATGTTAGATCTAGGTTTAATTAATGTGTTTTTATAAAAAAACATCACGTGTTCTTAATTATTAAAAGATTAATTAAAAGAAAAACAAGTTAAAAAGGTTTTACCGTATTCGTGGATCAAGAGGGTGAAGAACAAACACGAACAACCAATAAATCAACAAGATCCAAGATCAAAATCACCTTCTATGGTGGTTTGTAGGTGGCGGCACAAAGAAGGAGGAGGAGGAAGGGTTTTAGGTTATTCTTAAAATTCTTCTGTAACTTTGATTTGAGTAGTAAAACTCTTTTTATCCCCCTCTTAGTAAAATTGGTAATGGGCTTGGCCCATTACCTTGTGTTGGCCGCGGGTAGGGACTCCCTCGGGGGGTTCCCGTACCTCGTTTCGTGTCTTGTAATTTCGTACACATTTATGTTTAATTATGTTTGTGTTTTAAATATTCTCGTTACGTAAATACCATACACTTATATATTTAATTACGCTCGTATTAAATATATATACGTAATTAATAATAACTCGTGTTTTAATTACGCTCGTGATTCCGTGATCGTATATTCGTGATTAATTATTGCTAAATAATTATTACGTGATCGTTCATATAAAATACTTATCGTGTTCTAACACGTACGTAATACATAAACTCCTAACACGTAATCGTAATCATGCTATATTAGGAAAGTTTTTAACTAGTACGTACGAACTTAAGGTACTATGCATGGTAAAAGCATGCGGGTTTTACATTTGCCATATTCCGATTGGACCTATTTTCCAAGTATTCCGATCAGTCTTTTTGTTACACATTCCGACCAGTATTGCTTGTTTGCATTCCGATCAGCTTATTCCGACGGGATTCCGACCAGGGGTTCCGACGGACTTAATTTCTTGTTTTTATATAGTTTTCAAGTTTTAGATTTATTAAGTGTTCAAGTATTTTTCTAATCTTGTCTTTAAGTTTTCAAGCATTTATTTTTAACTCGTTATTTTTAGTTTAATCTTTAAACTTTAATTTTACTCAACGACATTTACATTTATTTGCTATTAGTTTAAAATAGATAATCAACCACACCTTTTTCATTTCCACCAAGAACAATTGAGTTTCACTTTGAACCAATAGTCAATTCGAAAAGATTCGGACGATAATATTTTATACGTGGTGTAAAAGCCTAGTATTACGGCTCTTTTCGTAAAGATTAACGGTTTTCTATGAGAGACGCGTTGAATTTAGGGATCCGTTCACTCGTGAACGTTATTTTTCTTGCTCAAAATTTTTCAAAAATCCATAAAAATTAAAAATTGTTAAAAATCCGTAAAAATTAAAAATTTTCAAAAATCCAAAAAGATTTTTATTTTTATTTTACTCGTACATATATATTCTCTATTTCTTTGGTATCTTTTTCTTTTGCTTTTGCAAGTGTATGCGTACTAGATCTTCATGTTATTCAGAGCCCGAGACTCGTGAAGATATAGTTATGGCTGGTGTGCACAACAACAATAATCCACCTCACCCTAACATGAATAATAACAACAACGTTCCCCCACCCGATCTTCGAACAATGGAGGAGCTTTGTCAACCAACCATGAACGGACGAGGAGGACCAATTGCGCCGATGCAAATCACGGCTTTAGAGTTTTCGTTGAAGCATCACATGATCCAACAAGTTCAAAATACTTGTCCATTTCGCGGATTACCAGATGATGATGCCAACAAACACCTCGACAAATTCATTACCGTAACTCAAAGCATGAAGTTGCCCGGTGTTACTATGGATTTTCTTCGCCTTCACCTATTTCCACACACCTTATCCCACCATGCCGAAAAATGGTTTGATCGTCTTCCGAAGAATTCAATTCATACTTTGGATGAGATGACTCAACGCTTTTTGTCGTGCTACTTTCCACCATCCATGGTCACGAGCCTTCGGAATCAAAATAGTGGATTTACACAAGAACCTGATGAATCACTTTTTGATGCTTGGGAACGATATAATGTTTTGATCAATCGATGTCCAAACCACAACCTGCTCCCCGTCACCTTAATTGATACTTTCTACAATGGTTTAACTTTTCGTGATCGTGATACGATTAATGCAGCCGCCGGTGGCACATTTATGAAAAGAAGACCCGAGGAGTGTAGAGAGATTATCGAGAACATGACTACTCATCACAAAAATTGGGATTCATCCGCATCTTCAAGGAATAACCCGAGAGTCAATGTGTCTTCTACTTCTTCAAACCCTGATATCACCGAATTGACCCGCGCAATGGTCGAAATGAGCAAAAACATGCAACTCTTGGCTACAAATCAACAACAACAAGTTAAAGCTGTAACAACTTCTTGTGAGATTTGCGGGGGTCCTCATTCATACACTGATTTTCCTTCTACTCATGACAATCCGCAAAACGTGTATGCGGCTTATGGTAACTATTCAAAGGAAAACTACCAAGCCCAACCTCAAGGTGATCGTAACTTGCTAAGTTACCGTTCTAACAACTTCCTTTCACCCGATTTTTCTCCTCAAAACCACAACCCCAACAACTACAATAGAAGCAATCCAAACCCACCTCGAGCTTCTAATCCTTATCACCCACCCGCTCAACCAGCACCACCCATTAATCATAATGTTGAAGCTTTCATGAAGACCCAAGGAGAGCTAGTTAAGAATCTACAAAGCCAAATCATTAACTTGAAAGGAGATATCACTAAGCAAGGGAATGATATTAGAACCGAGTCTTTTAGCAATCAAACGAATGATTTGAAGAATATGATGGCTAGTTTCTTTCCAAGTACTCAACCCTCTACTTCGGGCTCTCTTCCTTCAAATACCGTCACCAACCCAAGAGCGAATATGAGTGCTATTACTACACACAGTGAAGCAACTCTTGTAGGACCATCTATGCCTTCCCCACTTACTCCATCTACACCTCCTCCACCACCATTTATCCCTCCTACTTCCACGCCTAGTATTAGTTCTCCATTACCGTCCCCACCTCTTAATAAAGAAGTACCTAAGAAGAACCCTTCACCAACCCCACATTCCTCCTTTAAACCTTCAACATCTTAACCTTTACCTGCTACACCTACACCACCTAAACCCAATATCCCTTATCCTTCTCTCCTAGACAAGTTCCAATTGCTCACCAAGGATGACATTCAAGTGTCGAACTTTTTGAAGAAGATTTCGGGACTGACCATCACCTTTAGCCTTGTTGAAGCTCTATCCCAAATGCCTAAATTTGTTAAGATGTTTAAAGAACTGCTTAATAAGAAGGAGAAGATGGCCGAGTTTGTTAATACTCTATTGAATGAAAACTGTTCTACAGTCCTTCTTAAAGAACTTCCGGAAAAACATAGAGATCCCGGTCGTTTTGTGCTACCGTGTACTTTTAACCAAACCGAAGAATTTACTGCCTTAGCTGATCTCGGGGCAAGTATAAATCTTATGCCTTTAAGTGTTTGGAAAACGTTATCATTACCCGACCTTACACCAACAAAGACGACTCTTGAGCTAGCAAATCGCACTCTCGCTTACCCTGTTAGTATTGCCGAAGATGTGTTTGTTAAAGTTGGTACCTTCACTTTTCCGGTCGACTTTGTTGTTGTTGATTATGAAATGGACCCTCGTATTCCATTAATACTTGGTCGGCCATTCTTGAGCACCGGAAAAGCCTTAGTCGATGTTGCCGAAGGTGAGCTAATCTTAAGGGTCGGGAATGAGGCACAAGTTTTTAAAATGGGGAAGATCACAGCCAAATCAAATGGAAGAGAATCAGCGAATATGATTAATGTGCTTGATGATTTTGTCGTCTACAACAATCCTCTTTTCGATTCTTGCTATGATAATCCACTGTTCAAAGATGATGTGCATGATTCTCTCTGCAAATTAGATCCTCCACCAATTCATGAGTCTCCTCCAATTTATGATGACTATGATGATGATTCTAGTTCTGACATGGATGATTCTGATGATTTTTCTTCTGAGTATAAAGACATGCCAACTTATGATGAATTTGATGATGTCGATACTGTTTCGAGTGATTCTTCACATGATGACCTGGCACCTACTTTTGATGAAGATCCTCCACCAACAATGCTTGATCCTACTTTGGATGACTACTCATTTGAGTAAGACTTTGCTACTTTTCTCAATACCTACTTCTCCAATGAGAATGATTCTCCTACTTTGGACTTTGATTATGGTCTTTATCCTCCTTCGGATATTAAGAAACCCCTTCTAAAGGGGAAGAAACCGGAAGACACCAACATCCGCAATACTTATGTTTTGACACCTCTCTATCCACCTTCTGAGGATGAGATTGTGAGATTTATGAGCGGATCCTCTTCAAATTCTACTGAGCCGGAGTGTTATTTTCCCCTAAAGGAAAAGGTGTTCGATCCTGGTATTGGAATTTTCAAGCCATCTCAGTATCCATCAGATGAAATAAAAGGAAAGATTTTTGGAACTTATGGAGATATGCTTGCACCTCATCACACTTGCTACCATCGTGCTCCATCTTTGCTTAAGGGAACCTTGCCCACTCTTCTTTGGCTTGCCTTGTTCGCCTTAAGCTTGTGCTATTTGATGGACGAAAACCATGTATTTGATCCCGGTGGATGTTCTTCAAGGTTATTACCATGCTAATCAAGGTCGAGTAAGGCTCACGACTCGGTGAACAAAAACAAACGCTTCTCGGGAGGCAACCCGAGTATCTATCCTTTTTCTTTTGTTTTTATAATAAGTGTAGGGGAGACCCTAGTATGTGTTTGTTGTTTTCTTTCTTACGATGTGCAGGGATTCGAGCTATCAAAGATCCATTCTTGATGACTTTTGAAAACCCGTGATTCCGTGTACCCGTCTTCCGGGTTCTATCCTAAACTCTTTTGATTCTCTATTTTATATTCTTCAATATTAAAATAGGAATCACTTTAGTTGTCTCTTCCTTAGCAAAATTTAAACAACGTGCACAATGTCCTAAGTGTAGGGGAGGTTACTTCCACATGCTTAAACATTGAGGACAATGTCTATATTAAGTGTAGGGGGACTTCTATCGAAGTTAAGTGGGCTTTTCCTTGTATTTGTCCTCATTTTAACCGGAAAATTGATTTTTCGACATTTTTAAAATTTTTTGATCTATTTTGGCCTAGTAGTATAGTTGTATTTACCTTTGTTATAGTTATTTTCTTTCTTTACTAGAATAAAAATTAATAAAGTGGTTTTACTTTTTAAACGTTGTGAATCTTTTGACTCAACCCGAGTTTACTTATCCAAGTTTACTCTAGCTAGTATCCTTAACGTGTTTAAGTCAAGTTTTGCTAGGCTTTTATATAGGAAACTTTAAAACGCGGAAGTCTTAACTTTTACGGGTTGGAACAAGAACTTTTCGCAAGTTCCTATAATTGATCCTAGAAAGTCGTTTATCAAGGGAACTTTAAAATGCGAATTCTAAACTTGAAAAAGTCTAAGAAGTTGCAAGATCCTATAGATGACTTGAAAACCCAAAACTTTGATTTAATAGGCTAAGCATCCACGAGTCTCATTCCTTGAGATTTTAAATTATGGAGAACGAGAGATGATAGAGTCAATTATAATTTTGGTATTCTTTCATGAATTTATGTGAGTTGATTATAAGATTTTTCTCCCATCGCTTGCTAATAAATTTAATTGCAATAAATAAGGTTGCATAATTTGAAAAGTTACTTAGCTTCTAGAACAAGATCGTTTAAAAGTTGCTCGGTATTGATTAGAGTTCATAGCCAAGGCATAACTTATTGAAGCGGGATGCGAAGATTGGCGAGTCCGAAAAGGCCCTAACAAGGCATGAGGGCTACATTTTGTTGCTAAAGATCCCAAGTGATGTGAAGAATCATTTATCAAAAATCAATATGAAGGATCAAGACACACGAGGAAAAGCAAATACTCCCCTAACTATCATGGAGAAGTCTATCCAAAAAGGCCCTAACAAGGTATGAGGATAAATAGATCCAAGTCCTAAAAGGAGGCGGATCGTTGTATATCAAAATTTCAAATAAAGACTGAGAAAAATGAAGAAGTCGTGGTCTAAGTTGTTGGGAATAAATTATAGCCAGTCTACTTGAGCGTTGACAAGAGTAAAACAAGCGTTGACAGGAGTAAAACAAACGCTGACAGATCAAGCGTTGACAAGAAGAAGTCAAGCGTTGATACATTGAAGACAAGCACTGATGGAAGGATATACTCTACGCGTTTATTGTATTCTAGATTACTTCTAGTAAAGATAGGAACAACAATGTATCTTCTATATTTATCTTTACCTAGAATAGTTGATACGTAGATTATTGTACAAGGCTTCTTATGTCTATAAAAGAAGACCTTTAGGTTATTGTTCATAATAAGTTTTCATACGTTAACACTTTCATTGTAAGCAAGTTTGATATCATTAATCAATGTGAAAGTTTGTTTACATCTTGTGTGTTCTTGTTTAAGTGTTAATTCCGCATAACACTTAGATTGTCATATTCATATACAAAGGTTTCTCTACGTGTATTACTTGATCTAATCTCGTATACACAAAGCTAATCGATCTAAGTTTGGGATCAACAAGTGGTATCAGAGCTTGTTGAGGAACTTTTGATCTTAAAGAACACAAGAACCCTAAAAATCACCAAAACCCTAATTTTCTCAAAACCCTAAAAACATCATGTCAGCTACAGAAATAACCTCCTCCTCCTCCTCACCTTTGCCAAACATTAAGATTCCCATGCTTGATGCAACCAACTTTGAATTGTGGAAATTCAACTTTGAGCAATATCTAGGGATCTATGACTACACACTCTGGGAGATTATTGAATATGGAAACACATTCAATAAAGCTCAAAAGATTGCTAATGCCATTGCTGCAAGAACAGCTGTTGCTGGATGTTCAGAAGCAGATAAGAAAGAAAAGCCTGATGACGGTAGAGCTGTGTCTGCTGAAGACATAGCAAAGAAAAGGGTTGACATGAAAACCCTAAACATTCTGAAAGTCTCTTTGGGACAAGAGAACCAGCATAAATACAGAGGTTATGAATCTGCTAAGGACCTTTGGGCAGCTCTTGAAGTTGCATATGGTGGTAATGAAGATACTAAGGAAGAGAAGAAGAAGCAACTCATGCATGATTATGATGTCTTCAAGGCTCAACCTAATGAGAAGCTTAGCAGTGTGAGAAGCAGATTGCTTGACATTACAAGCAAATTGTCCTTCATGGGGACACAACTTGGTGATGTTGACATTAATGACACTTTTCTTAAGAGTCTTAGTGAGGCATGGAAGATTGAGGCAAGATCTATACTTGCCAACAACACTCACAAAAGTTCTACTTTTGATGATATCTACAACAAACTGAGGCTGTTGGAAGATGAAACTCTTTTGGAGCATGGAAGTAAGTCTACCAACAGTAACATGGCCTTTTTTTCTCATAGTGAAGGTCAATTCAATCAGAAGGACTCTTACATGCATCCAGTTACTGGATCATCATGTGTCAATGCTGGAACATGTCATGTCAACGCCTCATACTCAGACGCTGACACATACAAAAGTGACTCACCAAGAGTTAAACCTGCTGGTTTGGATCTGGATACTGTATGTGCTTATATTGCTTCTTTGCCTAATGTTTCAGTGATTACATATGAGGACATTGAGCAGATAAGTGATGAGCACTTGGAAGAGATGGATATTAAGTGGAACATGGCTCTTGCTAGTATAAGAGCAAACAGGTGGAATAGAAGGTTTTAGAAGAAGATGACCTTCAATGCAAAGGACACACCTGGATTTGATAAATCCAAAGGTAAGTGCTACAATTGTCATCGTATGGGGCACTTCATGAGGGAATGCAGATCTCCAAGAAGATCTGATGCTGGCAAACCCTCAAGTCAAATTGTTAAAGCTCAAGATCCTAAGGCCATGGTTGCAGTACAAGACATTGATGGTATTGGATAGGACTGGAGCTATTTGGCTAAGAATGGGGAAGAGGATAAAGCTTTGGTTGATGAGATAGAAGAAGAAGAGCATGTTCAATATGCTCTCATGGCACACTCCTCCTCTTCATCTGATAATGAGGTATACGATGATGCTTTTTGTAGTAAAGGTTGTAGGTTAAATACTGAGAGACTTAACAAAGAGGTGTTAAGATTATTAGATGATATGAGTACTGAGAGATGCAAACTGTCTAACTATCAACTAGCTCTCACTCAAACTGAGAAGATAGTTTCTGAATACAAGAAAATGGAATTTGATTTAAAAAATAAAATAAATATCTTAAAACATGAGTTGAATGCTAGTAATGATATTAGGAGTATCATGGAAAGGGTTAATGGTGAGTTACAGGCTAACTTAGATGAAGCCATTAAAAACAAAGATAATGTTTTCCTTAAAATTCAGAGATTTGATAGGGCCACACAAACCCCAGGAGAATGTGTTAATAAACAAAGGGATCCTAAGGACATGACTGGGATTGGGATGAAAGACTACTCTGTGGTTCTACCACCAGCTGGTGACTTCTATGGTGTCCAACAAAAGGACCTATCTTGGACTGGTTTACTAGAACTCCAAGAGGAGGAATTCATTCCTCCACCAAGAGTTGTTACCCAGTTGAAGAGTATCAACAGAAGTTGACTGACTTGAATGAATGGAAGAAAGCTAACCCTACCTTATTTGTTAAGGGTGGCTTGTTATGTGAAAGTCCTAATGAGTCAACCCCCATTAAAGTTACAAACCTAATCACTGGTAAGGCTGTTGACCTTGGCTCAAACACTGTTAGAAAACCTAGCATTAAGTATGCAGAGATGTATAGGAATACTAGGTCACCTAAGAGCCAAGTTAGCAATGATGGAACAGGCTTCTTCTCTTCTAGACCTGAGGTTGTGTCTAGAAAAGCCTGTTACACTTGTGGTAGCTTTTCACATTTAGCATTTAAGTGTGTCAACGCTTCCAAGGTCAACGTTGTTAGAAAGTCAAATCTTGTCAGACCAAAACCTTGTGTGCAGCAAAGTCCACAAGTTGTTGGACCTGCCCCATTCTTCACTAGAGGGCCTAACACTCATGGACAAAGACCATTTCAAAAGACAAATACTTGGTCTAATAGGCAATGGGTTTCTGTAGCAAACCCTAGGTTCAACGTTGACAAGGGTAATTTTAGCGTTGACAAGACCAACTCCAACGCTGACAGAAACGTGACCAGACCTAAATATTTGCAACCACATGGTAAGGGGTCTAAAGCTTCTTCAAGCTTGACATGGAGACCAAAGAAAGATCAAAACCCTAATGATAATGGGATTTCAATGACCTGTAACAGATTTAATTACATTTCAAAGGTCATTACAAAACCTATTGGGGTTAACTGGGTATTTCATCCAAAGAAGGATGATCAAGGGGTTGTTATGAGAACCAAGTATGTTCTTGTTGAACAACCAGATGAATCCAAGTCTGCTAAGGCTTGGGTTCCCAAATAAAACTAACTTGTTTTCTTTATGTGCAGGGCATTCAAAAACAGGTCAATGATTATGGATATTGGGACAGTGGATGCTCAAGGCACATGACAGGGAAGGAAGATTATCTGACTAACTTCACTCCCATTAAGGATGGTGATAAGGTTTACTTTGGATGCGGATATGGTACTATCACAGGCAAAGGAACACTTCTCACCAAGAACTTGTGTTTTGAAAACGTATTTTTGGTAAAGTAACTTGATTACAATCTTTAGTGTATCACAAGTTTGTGATAACAAAAATAAAGTTCTGTTTACTGATACTGAATGTTTGGTGTTAAGCAAGGATTATAAGATCCCTGATGAGAAATATATTAACTATAGAACACCTAGACATAAAGACATATATAATGTGAATCTGAATAGGATTAGAATGAATAGCAATATGTCATGTTTTTATGCTAAAGCTTCAGTAGATGAGAGTAATTTATGGCATAGGAGACTAGGGCACATAAACTTTAAAAATATAAAAAGGCTTGTAAGACTTGGCTTGGTTGATGGTTTGCCTGAAAAGGCCTTCCAAAATGACCACTCTTGTGTTGCATGTCTTAAAGGCAAGCAGCACAAGGTCTCATTCAAGTCCAAACAGGTGCACTCTAGTACTAGACCTCTTCACTTGCTTCATATGGACCTATTTGGTCCAACCAATATAGAGAGTTTGAATGGTAAATCATACTGCTTTATCATCACAGATGACTTCTCTAGGTTTACTTGGACTTTCTTTTTAGCTATGAAGAGTGATACAGCTGACACTTTAATAGATTTTATCACTCAGATTGAGAAGAAGACTGGAAATGAAGTTAAAATGCTTAGGTGTGATAATGGTGGTGAATTTAGGAATAAAGTGTTAGATGATTTTTGTGCCAGGAAAGGAATTACTAGGCAATTTAGTGTTTCCAGAACCCCACAGCAAAATGGGGTTGCTGAGAGGAAAAATAGAACCCTAATTGAAGCAGCCAGAACCATGTTGGCTGATGCTCATTTCCCTATAGCTTTCTGGGCTGAGGCTGTTAATACAGCTTGCTATGTTCAAAATAGAGCATTGGTCAACAAGATACAGAACAAAACACCTTATGAGTTACTTTGGGGAAGAAAACCCAATATTGGTTTTCTCAGACCTTTTGGTTGTCATGTAGTTGTCTTAGATACTAGTGATGCCTTAGGTAAATTTAGTGCAAAAGGTGATGAAGGCTATTTCATGGGGTATTCAGTGCAGAGCAAGGGATATAGGGTTTATCTTAAAAAGGAAAAACGTATACTTGAAAGAGTAAATGTTAGGTTTTTAGAGAGTAAACCTAGTGATCCTGAAAGTGGTCCAAATTGGTTGTTTGACTTGGAACCTTTATCTAGGACTTTAAATTATATGCCTGTCACTAATCCAGACATTGTGAAGGTAACTTTAAATGTTGTGGAAGAACAAGTTGTTGATGTTTCAGGTACACAGGTTCATGAAAAGGTTGGATCACAAGCAGAAAAGTCATCTCCTATACAAGAGTATGTCACAATTCCCATATGGACAGATGCTTTTGCTGCTGCTGCTGCTAGAAAAGATAATGGTGGTCCCCAAGTACCACCAGATAACAACATGCATGGTCCTTCAGGCGCTGACAAAGGCAAATCTAGCACTGACAAGACCAATTCAGACGTTGATGGCTCAGACGTTGACAACAACAGTTCAAGCGTTGTTAGCCCACATGCTGACAACCAAGGTTCAGGCGTTGACAACACTTTTGCGCATCTTTTCTCTTCTACAATTGAGCAAGGTGAACCTTCTAATTTATATGAAGAGGTTCATCCTCATATTGATGAAAGAGAGTCTGAAGAAGAAGATATTGGCAACATGGATAATGAGATTGAAGACACCAGACTTTTTGAAGGAGGAGTTCTCACTTCTACTATGAAGAATCACCCTACTTCTCAGATCATTGGTGATATTATGACTCCTGTTCAGACTAGAAGATCTCATCAAGTTCTTGGTGGATTTATTGCCAATATACACAAGAAGGTTGATACCCCTCTTGTGCAAGCATGTTTGTTTGCCTGCTTTCTGTCACAACAGGAACCCAAGAAGATATTTGATGCTCTTAAAGAACCAAGTTGGGTGGAAGCAATGCAGGATGAGCTTCACCAATTTGCAATTCAGGATGTTTGGGAGCTGGTTGATTGTCCCAGATATGTCAGACCTATAGGGACAAGATGGGTTCTAAGAAACAAGAGAGATGAAAGAGGTATTGTGGTCAGAAACAAGGCAAGATTAGTGGCTCAGGGATATACACAAGAGGAGGGGATAGACTATGAGGAGGTCTTTGCACCAGTTGCAAGGATTGAAGCTATTAGGATCTTTTTAGCCTATGCATCCTACATGGGCTTCACTGTCTATCAAATGGATGTCAAGAGTTCCTTCCTCAAAGGAACAATTGTTGAGGAGGTATATGTGATGCAGCCTCCTGGTTTTGAGGATCTAGAGAATCCAGACAAGGTGTATAGAGTCAAGAAGGCTATGTATGGACTTCATCAAGCCCCAAGAGCATGGTATGGTACTTTGTTTACTTATCTGGTGGACAATGGATTCAAGAGGGGCACCATAGATCAGACACTATTTACAAAGAAGAAAGGTAAGGATGTGTTTCTTGTTCAGGTCTATGTTGATAACATCATTTTTGGGTCTACTGATCCAAAGATGAGTGAGGATTTCTCCAAGCTTATGATATACAAATTCAAGATGAGTGCTATGGGGGAGATGAACTTCTTTCTTGGTTTACAAGTTCAGCAGAAAGAAGATGGTATCTTCATCTCCCAGGATAAATATGTGGCAGAGATCTTGAAGAAGTTTGGCTTTTATCCACATGAAAAGAGGGCTACTACTTCTATGGATAGAGAACACCCTTGGGGAAAGATTAGAGATGCAAAGGATGTTGATGTCAGGCACTATAGATCAATGATTGGTTCATTGATGTATCTCACAGCCTCTAGACCTGATATCATGTTTGTTGTGTGTGCTTGTGCACGCCATCAAGTGACTTCCAAAGAATGTCACCTTTATGCTGTCAAGAGGATCTTTAGGTACCTAAGATGCTATCCTAGTCTTGGTTTGTGGTACCCAAAGGATTCACCTTTGGAGCTTATTGCCTATTCAGACAGTGACTATGGAGGTGATAAGCTTGATAGAAAATCCACAACTGGTGGATGTCAGTTTCTTGGGAGCAGGTTGATATCTTGGCAATGCAAGAAACAAACAGTGGTGGCTAATTCTACAACTGAAGCAGTGTATGTGGCTACAGCTGCTTGTTGTGGACAAGTTTTGTGGATTCAGAACCAGCTGTTGGACTATGGGTATAATTTCATGCATACCAAGATATTTGTTGACAATAACAACACATTATGCATTATTAAGAATCATGTACATTATTCTAAAACTAAACACATAGAAATTAGACATCATTTTATAAGAGATTGTTTTGAAAAAGGTTTAATACAACCAGATAGGGTTGACACAGAAGAGAATGTGTCAGATTTACTAACTAAACCTTTTGATGCTGGAAGGTTTCAATACTTGGTAACAACTATTGGAATGATCAATCTCACATAATATGTGTTTTGGAATCTTTTTGTAAAAGTATGTACAGGATAATGCATTGTTATTGGTCTTTTTGAGGATTTAGATTTTCCACTATATTTTTCTAACACTGACAAAGGTTGCTTGAACGCTGATAAGTGTTTTTGTGACGTTGTCAGCAATATATTTGTCTAACGCTAACAAAGCTTTCCTCAACGCTGTCATGTGTTATCGGGGCGTTGTCAGCAACAATGTTAGTTTTGTGGTTTTCAATCTAAATGTGCAGGTGGTGTTAGCAGTATACCATTGGATACAGAGTTGCTTATGGATCATTGGAGAAGCATTTGGACATGGTTTTATTTATGGATGATGGTTGGAATTTTTAATTCCTATCTTGACATAAATTTTTTTTATGTTCATGCATATTTTTAGCAACATATGTATCATAGTTTAAGGGGAGGTTTTAGGAACCTTTAGGATGTTTGGGTATCCATATGATACTCTTATCATAATTCTAGATTGTGTCCACAGGTGAGTATGAGTTAGTTTTACTAAATCATGTGGCACTGTAGCATGCAAAGTTGATATACTATGCATACTGCCAAGATATTTTTGGCCTAGAATTGGTTGTGGTCTGCTGGGAGACTTGGGAATGATTTTGTCATGGGTTTTACCTAGGAGTAACAAGGAATTTTTTAAGGTAACTTAGTTGTTAAGAATTTTGGTTAGCAAGGGACACTAGAGGACTGTTATGTCTATCTTGCATAAGCAAGTGTGCATAACTGGACAGTGCTTGCCGCCCTATAATAATTATCAACTTTTTGGTTATCTTCTCTAGGATAAATTACTTTGTTAAGGTCATTTTTCATTTTTATAAATTTTTATTTTTGGACGCTGACAAGTATTTTTCCAAGCGTTGTTGTGACCAATTTAGACGCTGACATGGCTTTGGCAAACGTTGACAAGAATATAGCCGTTGGGCGTTGATGGGTTATTTTTGACCGTTGACACTCAATGGGACCTACCCAGTTGTTACTTTTTGACATATTTTTAGGCCGTAATTTTGGGAGCAGATAACCCTCATTTAATGCATGAGATAAACATATTCTTTTTCAATATTTTCATGATTACATTTTGAAAATACTTGCCTATTTTTGGGCCAATCACATGCATTTTCTTCTCCTATATATTTGGCTCCTATTTTAAACAGGGTACCTATTATTCTTGTCTAACACAATTTTCTCCTGTAAACTTCATCTTTATCAATCATTCAAACAGCTTTCAACAATGGCACCAAAGTTTAAACCATTTGATTTGGAATTGGGGTTCAGAAGTCAACACAACATGGTCGTATATCTTGAAGCTGATGATACTCTGTTTCCCCAATACACGCAAATGGTGGCGTATTTGAACGCATCCCCACTTAGGTATGCTCTTTCTCATGCTCCACTCATTCCTGTCACACATATTAAACAGTTTTGGAACACTGTTAGTTCCTCAACATTTAATAGAGTGACTACATTATCTTCTATTGTTCATGGGAGAACATGGGTGGTTACTGAAGCTTTGGTACGCCAAGCTTTGCATCTTGATGATGCTGATGGTATATGATAACTAGATTTTACCTAATTAAAAATATCGTTTAAAGTTCGTTGTGTTGGTCTTATCGAATTGATCTAGGTTCTCTATGCGTGACTCAGTCTTATTTTGGTGGAAACAAAGATGTTTCCTTGTAGTGTTTAAAATAAAAAGTACAAAAAAATTAAAGTAAAGGTGCTCTTAAAGTAAATCTAAGTCTAATTAAAGTAAAAGTGCAAGTATTTAAAAACGTGACTGAAATTAAAGGGCACTAAAGCAAATGACGTAAACTTAAATCTATCTAAGGCAAACTTAAAGTGCGACTAAAACTTAAACTAAGGCAAAAACTAAAATTAAGCTAAGGCAAATAGTCTTAAAGTGCAATTAAATAAAAGGCAGGAAAAATAAAGCTTGAAAGTAAAAATCAAAGACAAAAGCTAATAAGAACCTGAATACAGCTCATTCGGAATAAACCTTCGTTTAGAACAATCACTCGTCCGGAATGTCACCTTTGGTTGAAATGATTCTTCTTTCTTAGGAATATTGCCAAAATCCTTGATCCGGAACAAATTGATCTGAATATGTCACTTATCCAAAACAATCCTTCGTTCGGAACTTTACTGATTCGGAACTCTAAATCTTGCCTTGATTCGGAAGTATTTTGTCACCCTTGATTCGGAAGTTTCCGAGTGAAGCCCCTTGATTCGGAAGTTTAGAACTTCCGAATGAACACCTCTTGAGTTGGAAGCCGCCCCTTGATTCGGAACTTTATTCGGAACTTTTAAGTTCCGAATGAAGCTTGATCCGGAAGTTTATGACTTCCGAATGAAAGGACTTGATTCGGAACTTACCCCCTTGATTCAGAACTTTGAGTTGATTCGGAACATTTGAGAAGTTCCGGATGAAACCCTTGGTTCGGAACTTTGGAGTTCCGAACGAATACTTTTGACTCGGAAGTTTTCACTTCGTCCGTAACTTTGAAAGTTCCGGATGAACAAGTTTGGCTCGGAAGTTTTGTTGAGTTAAATTCTTCCGGATGAAGCCTTGATTCGGAACTTTAGAAGTTCCGAATGAACACTTTCCCTCCTTCTTGGTTCGGAACTTTTCCTGGAAAGATCAGAAACAAAGCAAACACCCCCGAAGAACAAGGGATACAGTAATAGCAGATATAAACACAAATTAACCAAAATCAAACACACGGATAAATATAAACAATAACGAATCAACAAATAAACATCAACAAACAATTAAAAACAAGAAATCAAACAACTTTAACCACAATAATCAAAAACCACTTTGGATCAAAATAAAAGCATGAACATAAACATAAACATAAACACAACAAATCAAAGATAAAGAAAGGTAGATGATAGATTAACAAAATAAAGTAAAGATTTGACAAGAATTAAAATGAAAACTTACTTGGAATTAAATGGTAATTAAGGTGCATAACATGAATTTAAATTGACAAGATATGAAAATGACAAGATAAGTAAATGGTGGAAGGTCTAATTGTCACTATTAGCCAACAAGAATAAAAAGTGAACAATCCTAATCTATTTATAGGGGAGGATTAAGGAAGCTTCCTCATCTCCTTCATTTCTTGTTAATTGCAAGATTAAGTCCCTTTCTTCTTAATTCTTCATTAATTGCGTCATTAGTCCTTTTCTTATAATCTTCTTTAAACTTGGACTTAAGGGACTTTTGGCTTCGGGATTTCTTCGAACTCGTCTTTAAATTCTTTAACAAGATAGACTTGAATTCTTCGGCTTTTGATAAACTTTTGTCTTTTGACTTTTTCTTCGATAAATCTTCAGAATTGGTCGTGGACTTCCGTTCTTTTTGCACTCTTGACTTCTTGACTTCGTCTTTCATCCTTTTCTTCAATAAAAGTCCGTAAATGCCCGTGAATGTCCGTGTTTTCTCCACTTTTCACCTTTTCATCCTAAATCACAACAAAAACACAAACCACGCATAATTCCGACATAAAAGACATAAAATACACGTTTTGGTCCGGTTGTTATTGTAATTAAGTGGTAGAAAAGATGGGTGTTTACACACCTATCAGTATAACCACCCTCCCCATTAGTGAAATAGAACAAGGACTAAGGGCTTTAGGTTATCCTTTTCCTGCTGAAATAACTTTAAATAAATATCATAAACAGGAGTTTCCCCCAGCCTGGAAGTACCTAATACATGTCCTCTTACAATGTTTGAGTCCCAAGTGTACTGCACACAATGAGATCAATAGATCTATTGCAAGTGCTATTGTGTGCATTGCTACTAGGCAAAAGTTTAATTATTCCAAAATGATTTTTGAGGGCATGTGTAAAAATAAAGGGAACAAAATGACTTTAGCTTATCCCAGATTTTTACAAATGGTTTTTGATGTCCAAGGTTACTGCACAAGGGATCATGATGATTTTTATGAGATCCCTGTGCAAAAGAAAGCAATTTTTATGAAGATAAACTCACCCCCACATCGTGACCTACCCCTAACCCCAGCTATGATTGCTGTCATTGAAGCAACTCAACCCCAACCAGACCCCCAACCCCAAATTGACCCAATACCTGAACCTTTACCTTCACCACAACATATGCAAATTGACCAAGAACCCTTCGACGCTGACACATTCAATGTTGGCGTTGATGTGCCTATTTCAAACATTGACACAAATCCTTCACATACCCAAACACCCCTTAACCAACCCACATCCACCCAATCCACGTCTTCTTCTCCCCCAACACAATATAGGTTACAAAAACGCCAAAGGACTACTGGAGTGTTCTCCTCTAGTGGTCCTAGCCATGTAGCAGAGAGAACCACCACCACAAGTGTGGTTGGTGCTATGGATGAGGCTGGGACTATTGGTTCTGGCTTAGAAGCTGGCCAAGACAGTCCTACCATAATTAAGACCTCATCCATGCCCAATGAATCTAACTTGGGAGGTCAAATACCCATTTTAGAAGAGGGCAGATTGGAACCAATGACCCTAATGGAATTGACGGCTGTCTGCATGAGCTTACAAAAGCAAAATGCAGACTTGGTACAAGTTGTCAGCACACAAGGCCTTGAACTCAAGCATTTGAGGGAGGGATTGTTATTTTGGAAACATCCGAGTCAAGGAGAAGGCAGACAAGGGTCCTTTTATCTGAGGAGGATTCTTACAAAGGGGAGGAAGCTGCTATAGAGCCTGTTAATTTGAGTGATAAAGGCTCACATGAAGCTTCTACAGAACCTTTTGTTGAGAGTGGAAAAGATTCATATGATGAAGAATCTTTGGGTGTAGCTGAAGCCCTTACTAGTTTAAAGAAACAGACAGGTTTTGATATGTCTCTAGTTGCTCCTACCAACTTAAATTTGTCATTTATAGCCATGTTGGAGGAAATTGCAAGAGGCGCTGAAACAGGTACTTTGGGCATTGACAAGACAGATTTGAACGCTGACATGAGTATTTTGGGCGCTGACAAAGCAAAAGTGAGCGTTGACAGACCTGCAAATGAGGTTGATGTATTCCAGTCATCATCCATCATCAAAGAGGTTTCTTCACAGGTATTACCATCTACCTTACCGACAATTGATCCATTAGATAAGGGTAAGGGTATTATGGTAGAAGAGGTTGTTCCAAATAATGCAGCACAAATTGAGTTTGATAGAAAGTTGGCTGCACAAATTGTGGAACAAGAAAGAAAGGAGGTGGGAGAATCAACTTTTGTTGTCACTTCAGAAGAGCAAGAAGGAAGTGATGAAGCTAGTTCAGACTCAAGTGTTATGATCATAGAACAACCAGAAAGACTTGAGTATGGTGATGAGTTGGCCAAGGAGAAACTGAATGAGTTGAAATTGCAGGTTGATTTTGATATGCCAGAGGTGGTTCAGATGTACCATGCTTGGGAAGATAGGTGTATGGAGAATCCATACTTGACCATTTTAGCTCAGATATGGGGCTTGGAGATTCTTCTTAGAGTACAAAAGGATTGCAAGGTCATTCTGAAACACAAAGCAAGCAATGTTCTCTCAAATTTGAAAAGGGATAGAAAGGAGTTGTACTTCATGCTGCTCAGATGTCATGGAACAGGGTGGACTTATAAGAAATTGACTGGGTTGACATTTGAAGAGTTGGAATGTAGAGCTTATCCCATTTGGGTTAGAGTGCAGGAAGTGAACACTCTAAGACTTCTTTCTGATGAAAGAAAATAAGAACTTGCAGAGGAAATGGAGCTTAAGAAGGCAATGTTTGTTCCCAGACCAGTGAAATAGGGAGTTCCTCTTGAGTTTCCCAAAGATATGGATCCATTACATCCAAGTGAAGCTGTTATAAGAAAGAGCCTTGATGAGACTACTTTTATACATAGTCTCATCTTCCAAATAGGGCTTAAAATGCATTAAATATCATCAAAATACCCAAATATATGCTTGTGACTGTTGCTTGTGTATTTTAGGTACGGATATTGAGAAAATGACAAAAGATCACAAGAATCATGCAAAAACGAACACGGGATACGAAGCCGCACAATGAACCAAGCCCTAATGAAGACTTTCCCAAGATCAACCCTTGAAGATTTGAAGAATTATGAAGAAGGGTCCTCTAATTATGAAGAATTGACACTTTATACCCTTATATCTTCATAATTACAAGTTTGGTCCCTAAAGTTTGTCAAAATTACAAAAAGGACCCTTAACTTTGAAGAATTGGCAAGTTTAGCCCCTCAACAAAGCTAAATTGTCAACCAATATCATCCACAAAGTCAAATACATCATGAAGTCCTTCAAAGTACAAGAAATGACAAGTTTGGTCCTTTGAAAATTCCAAAATTACACAAAGGACCCTCAACTTTCAACATTTGGCAAAAATGGTCTCTCAATCATCAAGACTTGGCAATTTCAGTCCTCCAAAATGTTAGTTATACAAGTCTAGACCATTATCATTAAAGAAAATACCAAATCAGCCCTTGAAGAATTCAAAAATGGTAAGAAATACCCCTGAAAATACTTTGGAAAAGTATTTGGGGCAAAAGTGTGAAAATGAAAACTTGAAATACAAAGGGAATACGTTTTTGGCTGTTTAAATTGCAAGTGACAAGAAGAAAAGAATTAAGGGACTAAAAGGGGCCAGACATAAAACTTACCTAGACCAACCAGCTCTTGCCACATGCCCCACTATCTCCATCCAGCCAATCACAACTCACCCTTCCTCCACCTCACAATCCCACTCACCAGGTTTAAGATTAATTTAATCTTGGCGCCATTAACACATATTTAAACATAATCCAAGCCAAAAATGGATTAAACCTGGCACTATTCACCTCAAGAACATAATTAGGCATTCTTAATTGTGTTGTAATTAAACCCTAATATTATCCAGAACCATGGTTAAGCATCCCTTAATCATAACCCAACACCCAAAACACATGCTACACCTTTGAGATGCCCCACATGGACCTCCCCTGCTACACACATGAGGAAGATGCCAAAACAGTGCCAGCAATCCAACGTCCCATATTTTGGCTTACTTTCTAAGCTTCATCTACACCCTTTGATCACACTTTCACATGCCAACTCATGCTACAAACCAAAATGTAGTCACATGATTCTCTAAGTTCAAACAAGGCAAAGGGTCATTTTGGGGACTTCATCAACATTAGGGCAACGTTTTTATGCTTTCTAGTAGCTCATTGTATGCCTATATAAAGGCTTAGGGTTCCAACATTTAGACTTTGCTTTTGATTTTTCCTTGTTCAAGTTTCTGTAAATCCTATTTCTAAGTTTAATGAAATTGAGTTTGAAATCTTGAAGAAAAGTCATTGGCCAATCTTATTTACTGCTTTCATTTGGTATATGCTTGTTAGTTCTTGAAGTTTAAAACCTGTTTTCAAAAGAGGAGTGTGCAAAAGTTTGCATATTTCCTCATTTTCTTGATATTTTGCTAAGTCTTGTTCCAATCTTGGAATTCTTGGGCTATAGGGCTGATCATAGCATCCTAACTGAGTTGGTTAAGGTGTGGTGAGGCTTATAACTTGGGGATAATCAAGTGTGGGGTAACAAGTTTGCATCAATCAAGTTTTCCAAAGTTTCTGATTTTTATGATATTGTGCTTAACCCTTGTTCAATCTTAGCAGGCTTATTGTGGAAGCTTGTGCTTGTTCTTGCTAGCACATAAGCTCAAAATTCGTGGGTGTGGATGTACATCCATAAGGTTTGCATACTTAATCTCAAAATCTGCTTAAATTGTGATTTTTGGTGATATTTGTATGAAACTTGTGTTCTTGTGAATTTTGTGGCTTGTTCTTGCTTGAATCTGTTTATTATACTTGTTTTAGTGTTAATTGATGCTTGGTTGGCCTGAAATCTCACTTTGCTTTTGAAAATTTTGATTTGGAAAAGTTAAAGGGGTGTTTGGGTCTACTGGTTTGTGCTTGCATCTTGTTATTGTGTTGCTAGTTTGTGTTGTTTATGCTTTGTATCTGCTATACCTTTGTTTGAGAGTGTTTTGCTGCAAGTTTCTGAGTTTGAAACCTTGAATCAAACAAATTGCTATATCTTGTTGAGTTGACTGATTTTTGACCTAAAATTTTTGGAAAACCTAGAGTTTATGCATGTTTAGGGATAAAAGCTGTTAAAACATCATCAATATAACCTATTTGAAAGATTTGAAGTGTTGAAATTGGCTTGTGTGTCAAATACATCAGCAAAAGTAAAAACTACATGTGTTAGTGTTCATCAGTAACTTTCATTGCTTGAATCTTGCTTAATTCTTTGAACCAGTGCATGAAACCTGTTTAGACTTGCTTATTGGAGTTTATTATAGCTTGTGTGTGCATTTGGTTGAATTTGGCTGACTGATTTGTGCTTAAACTGCTCATAAGTGCTTAACTGCTTATTGTTCATGTTTGTATCATGTCTGATGATTAATTGATTAAACTGTATCAATTGGGTAGGGATTGTGTTATTTTGATTGTGATTGACTCCTTTTGATCCAAAGATCATTTGGGTGCCTTTGTGAAATCTGAATCTCCAAAAAAGTCACTAACGACAAAAAGTCAAAATAGTCAAGCAGTGGAAAAAGTTTCCACTGCTCAACATCCAAAACTAGCCCCTGCTAGTGCAATTTTGTCATCAGCTTATCAATAAGCTATTCTAGCTTATTCTGACTTACAACAACTTATTTTTTGTGATAGATCTTCATTATTTGACCCATTTAAGTAGACTGGAGCTTATTGGACTTTGACTTTGACTTTTTACTAGAAAACCAACTTATTTGACTTTTAACATAAGTGCTTATTGGACTTTCCAGCTTATTGAGTGTGCTTATTGAGTAGGTTTTTGATTATTAAGCTTAGTTTTGTCATAAGAAACATTTTGCAACTTGAATCAGCTTTTGAGGTGGTCTAGATCATAAAAACGACTATTTTGTCGTTTTGTGAATAAGTTTGTGAACTGTTTCTGGCTTATTAAGTGGGCTTATTTGAAATTTCTTTTTGCAGAAGTCTTTGTTAGGTCAAAAGAAGCTTGTGTGTTAAATTTTAGCTTATGGCATCAGCTTATGGCTTAATGGGCTTAAAAGCCCATTAATAATAAGCTGCTTATTATAGGTTGGCTTATTTCACATTTTCAGCTTTTGGGCCTTTGGAAAAAGTTGTTTAAAATCAAGTTTTGAGTCAACCTGTGCTTTTTGGGCTTATTTTGAACACTTTTTCTTATTGGGCCTTAATTAAGCCCAATAAGGGACTGTTTTGGGTTTGGCCCATTTTCTAGGCCCAATAGGGGTATTTAGGTAATTTCACTTTCATTTCTGAGTTATTTAGGTTAAATTAAGCTAGTTTGCAAGTTTTTAGGATTTTTTATAATTTTTGGATTTTTAATATTATTTTAATATTATTTTATTATTAAAAGTTAAAAGTCTGATTTTCTAGGTTTTTATATTTTTCCTAGGTTCTAAACACTTAATTAGGATTTTTGCAACTTTCCAAATATTTTTTAGGTCTTTTAATTATTTTTTATAATTAATTTAAGATTTAATTGATTTTAGGAGTTTTTAATTGTTTAAAAATAGTTTTAATTGGTTTTAAAATTTTGAAAAATAGTTTTTAGCTTAATTAGAGTATTTTTGAGGTTTACAAACTTTAAAATCTTGTTTAGGGCTTTTTAATAATTAATTTTGATTTTTAGGGCTTTAATTAGCATTAAAAAGTCATTATCTAATTAATTAAAAGGTTTTTGCAAGTTTGATTTTTTGTAAACTCTTAGAATATTATTAGGGATTTTTGGTAATTTTTAGAAATTTTTAGGTTAAAATTTTAATTTTGGTGGTATTTACGACTTTACGTGTACGCCTTTTTAGAATTAGTTTAATCCGTCTTGATAATCGTCATTCTCTTCTAATCCCATTTCTATTTTTCTTTCTCAAATATAATCACAAATTAATCCATATCATTACACACATAACACACTAGCCTCCTTGAGAACGAACTTAATTGGTCATTAGTGCTCGGTTTTCCTAAACCGACACTTAATACTTGCCACTTTTGTTGCTCTTTTCCTAAAGGGTAGCAAAAAAACATTACATCATTTTGGCGCCGCTGCCGGGGAGGCGTGTTGAGTTTTTATTTGGCATTGTTGTTTTTATACTAACCATAATTAGTATTTGTATTAGTAGCACTCTACTAATACGTATTATCGTTTTTCGGTTTTTGTGTGAATATTATTAATATATTGTATACGTAGAACAATAAATTCACAAGTACTCCAAATACGTGAGAAATCACAACCTTGACTTGGGAGGTCATTACCCAATCATTGTATTCGAATCTCAAACCAAAGAAAAAAGGCAAAAATAGATAAATACTTTCGTGAAGCTTAATCTTGAAAATACAAACTATAAGGTGGGTATAAGGCGGATATTATAAAATATATCCTAAGGAAAAAGGCTCTTAAGTTCTTCGCGCCGCCTCGTTTCCCCGCTTGCTTGTGAGTATTTGATTGTGAGGCCTAATCGAGGGTTTTGCCGCCCAAAGTATTACTAAGTATCATATATATTTTCTTGGTTTCTATTGATTAAACCCTCTTGAACGTTTTGGTGTTCCACCAACGTTCAAAAGTCATCGAAGGCGTCCACTGCACGTGATCGTTTTCATTCCTTGAGGCTTCTTTAATCAAGAGATTTGATTAAGGAGGAGATTTGTAGATTTGTGTCTACTTAATACATTTCACCAAATTCCAAAAAGGTTAATACAATCAAAAACCACAAAAAAAATGAAAAATACAAAACACCAAAAAGAATCTTCTTTGCTCGTCCCCTCGTTGTACGTGACGTTTATGCTAACTCGAAATCAAGCAAGACGTGCACGTAAACGAAAGAACAAAACTCCCACTCCAAACAATTCTAGTGAGGAGTCTCCTATTGACGAACCCATTGTAAGAGAAGCACCAACCATGGCGAATCGAACTATGATGGAGTTACTTCAAGCACCCACCGAGGGTTATGGAGAGGCTATTGTGATTCCCGCTATCCTTGCGGAGAATTTTGAGGTGAAAACGGGTTTGTTGTCGATGATCCAAAACAACAAATTCCGTGGTGATGAGAAGGACAATCCACACAACCATATCCGCGAATTCAATCGTCTTACCGCTACTTGCAAGTTTAAGGATGTCTCGAACGACTCGATTAAGATGATGCTTTTTCCGTATTCCTTAGCGGGGCCCGCTAAAATTTGGTTAGAGAAAGAGCCACCCAATTCTATATTGACGTGGAAGGATCTCGTGTCTAAGTTTGTGAACCAATTTTTTCCGCCCTCTAAGACTACGCACTTGAAAAACGAGATTTCAAAGTTTTCACAAGAATTTAATGAAAGTTTTTCAACGGCTTGGAATAGGTTTAAGGAAATGTTACATGAATGTCCTCATCACGGTTTTTCTGATTTGCATCAAATTGACACGTTTTACAATGGACTTAATGATCATGAAAGGGATTATTTGAATGCCGCCGCGGGTGGTAATTTTTTGTGTAAAACGGTTGAGGAAGCTTTGGTGATAATTGGAAATAGATCTAAGGTGTATAGTCCTCGTAGCACGTCTAGTGTTCGTAAGGCTTCGTCTTCGGCTTCACCTTCTTTGTCTACTACCATCGATGCTTGCCAAATTGAGGCGAACTTGGAAAACAAGATTTTTGATAAGTTGAAAGGACTTTTGATTGAGTTTAAAGTTGGTGAACCAAGTGCTCCCGCTACGGCTAAAGCGGTTGAGGTTTCTTGCATGTATTGTGGTGGAGGTCATGATTTCTCCGAGTGCATTACCAACGGTGGTAACACTTCGAGTGCCTTCACGGCCACGGGAAATTACAACCAAAACGGTCAAGTTTCCCGCTCTAATCAAATGACTCCACCGGGTTTTGGTTTAAATCAAAATGCTAACAACAACTATCGCAACAATCAAGTTGGTTTTAAAAACAATTACAACAAGGGAAACTATGGGAATCAAGGGGCTAATAATCAAATTTCAAACAAAAATGATTTTCAAAATAACAACAAAAGTTTGCAAACATTGAAAGATCTTCCAAGTGAGTTTGTTGAATATGCTAGTGGGAATGATGCTAGGTTTGACAATATTCAAAGAGAAATCATTAGCCTAAGATCCGAGTTTAAGAACGACTTGAAGAAAGAGTTGAAAAATGAGTTAGCAAATGAACTTAAAATCCACACCAACAAGATGGAAGGAAATGTCATTAGGTTGCAACAAAACCAACAAAATATGGAACAAGGGCAACATGAGATTAAACAAGAGATGATTAAAGCCGAGAAAAGGCAAACCGAAGCCGTATTGAGGCAATCTAATTTTGAAGATAAAATCTCGTCTATGTTTGAGGCAATAATGTGTAAACCATCGTCAAGTGGTCTTCCTAGCAACACCATATCCAACCCTAAGGGTGAGATGAAAGTGATTACCACACGTAGTGGTAAGACACTTAAGGAACCGACTCCTCAACCAATTGCTCCTACGGAGGAAGCAATTGAGGAAGAACCCGAGGTGGTGGTCCAAAAGGAGCATGTCCCAATCCCACGAAGTACCGCTCATGCCACACCTACGGTTGACCCATTACCATCATTTGAACCCGAGATTCCAAAGGCTATGCCTACTATGCCTCAACCCACACCACCTTTGCCCTATCCATCGAGACTTAGGAAGGAAAAACGTCAAGAGCGCGACAATTACCAATTTGAGCTTTTTATGAAAATGTTTCGTGATTTGCACCTTAATGTGAGTTTCGCCGACGCTTTGGTTATGATGCCTCGATTTGCCTCTAACTTTAAGAGTATGTTAAACAACAAGGAGAAATTTCACCAATTGTCTAGTTGTTCGTCGGTTTATCTTAATCGCATACCTCAAAAAGTCGGTGATCCCGGTAAATTTTTGATCCCTTGTGCAATTCAAGACATGGAAGAATGCTTCGCCTTGGCCGATCTTGGTGCTAGCATTAACTTGATGCCACTTGCAATCTTCAAGTCGCTCAATCTTCCTAATCTTACTCCTTCACTAATGTCTATCGAGTTGGCCGACCATTCCACAATTCCCGCATGTGGTTTGGTGGAAGACGTTTTTGTGAAAGTGGGGAAGTTCTACTATCCCGTAGACTTTATCGTTGTTGATATCCCCACGGATCCTCAAGTTCCTCTCATTTTAGGTCGTTCGTTTTTAGTTACGTCTATGGCTTTGATTGATGTTCATGCTAGAAAGATCACCTTACGTTTCAACGACGAGGAACTTGTTATAAACGCAACTCAAAACTCTCAAATTTCTCATGTTTATTCCGTTGCAACCATAAACCTCGTTGATATGATTGACGTGGTTTGCGAGGAATTTTCACAAGAAGTTCTAGGTTTTGGTGATGAAGAAACTAGTGGCAATCCCATTATGTTAGATCCAATTCTTGATAATTCGACACCAACCTTCACTCCATTTGAAGGTGGTGGTTTTACGTTGGAAGAATGCAATGTTCCACGTACTTGTGATGAAGACCTCGACAACGATGAGGACTTCTCGATTATCAAGGATTTTCTCAACGATTTCCCATTTCCTCCACCCGAGGAGGTTATGAGTATCGAACCCAAATCTTCACTTGAGGACCCACCTATCCTTGAGTTGAAAGATTTACCTCCTCACCTCGAATACGTCTATTTGGAGGAGGACGACAAGTTTCCGGTTATTATTGCGAAGGATCTTTCAAATGATGAAAAAACCGCACTTGTCGATGTTCTAAAGGACCACAAAAGGGCGATTGCGTGGAAGTTATCCGACATTAAGGGGATCGATCCCAAGTTTTGTACCCACAAAATCTTAATGGAGGAGGATTTCAAGCCCACAATCCAAATTCAAAGGAGGATGAACCCTAAAATTCACGACGTCATCAAAAAGGAGGTCCTGAAACTCCTTGACGCGGGAATGATTTACCCTATTTCCGATAGCCCTTGGGTGAGTCCTATTCATTGTGTCCCTAAAAAGGGAGGGATGACCGTCGTGCCAAACGATGCCAACGAGTTGATTCCCACTAGACTCGTGACCGGATGGAGAGTGTGCATTGACTATCGAAAGTTGAATGAAGCCACTCGAAAAGACCATTTTCCCTTGCCCTTCATGGACCAAATGTTGGAGCGTCTTGCGGGCAACGATTTCTATTGCTTTCTTGATGGTTTTTCCGGTTACTTCCAAATTCCCATCGATCCTCGTGATCAAGAGAAAACTACGTTTACGTGTCCATATGGAACGTTTGCCTATCGTAGAATGCCATTCGGAGTTTGCAATGCACCGGGAACCTTTCAAAGGTGCATGATGGCTATTTTTCATGACATGATCGAGAAGACGATGGAAGTCTTCATGGATGACTTTTCCGTGTTTGGTGATTCTTTCACTTCGTGTTTGTCGAACCTTGAGAGAATGTTAAAACGTTGTGAGGAAACCAACCTTGTGCTCAATTGGGAAAAATGTCATTTTATGGTTAAGAGTGGAATCGTCTTAGGGCACAAGGTCTCGAAAGCGGGGATTGAGGTAGATCAAGCTAAGGTAGACGTCATCGCCAAATTACCTCATCCCAAAACCATCAAGGGTGTTAGGAGTTTCCTAGGCCACGCGGGCTTTTATCGTCGATTCATCAAGGATTTTTCAAAGATTTCTCGACCTATTACACATCTTCTTGAAAAAGAGGCACGTTTTGTCTTTGACGAAGATTGTGTACGAGCCTTTGAAATCCTTAAGAGGAAACTTACCGAAGCTCCCATTCTTGTTGCTCCCAATTGGAACCTCCCCTTTGAGATCATGTGTGATGCTGGTGATTACGCTATAGGGGCCGTTTTGGGGCAACGTCATGATAAGCACTTCTTGCCTATTCACTGTGCTAGCAAGACGATGACCGAGGCTCAACTAAAATACACTACAACGGAAAAGGAGTTCCTTGCCGTGGTGGATGCATTTGAGAAATTCCGACCTTATCTCGTCTTGACGAAATGCATAGTGTATACGGACCATTCGGCTATTAAGTATCTCATGGCAAAGCAAGATGCTAAGCCTAGATTACTTCGTTGGATTCTCCTCCTTCAAGAATTTGATCACAAAATCGTTGACAAAAAAGGAGCCGAGAATCTAGCGGCCGATCATCTTTCTCGTTTGGAAGATCCTCACCAAAGTGTTTACGAGCCTAAGGAAATCACCGAAACATTTCCACTCGAGACACTTGGTGTAGTAAATTCTAAGCTTGATTCTTCCACCCCATGGTTTGCGGACTTTGCAAATTACCATGCGGGTAACTTCATCGTTAAGGGTATGACGACTCAAGAAAAACGAAAATTCTTTCGTGACGTCAAGTTCTACTTTTGGAACGACCCTTACTTGTTTCGAACTTGTGCGGATCAAATCATCCGACGTTGTGTATTTGGCACCGAAGCTTCTAACATCCTTAGAGCTTGCCACGAGGGACCCACGGGTGGTCACCATGGTGCTAATCTCACGGCTAAAAAGGTGTTTGATGCCGGCTTCTTTTGGCCTACTATTTACCGAGATGCACAAGATCTTGTGAAGTCGTGTGATGCATGCCAACGACAAGGAAAAGCCTCACAAAAAGATGAAATGCCACAAAATATCATCCAAGTGTGTGAGATCTTTGACGTTTGGGGTATAGACTTTATGGGGCCATTCCCATCATCTCGTGGTAATAAGTACATCCTTGTTGCGGTTGACTACCTATCTAAGTGGGTGGAGGCAAAGGCCTTGCCCACCAATGATGCTCGTGTGGTAGTCAAGTTTTTGAAGCAATTGTTTTCTCGGTTTGGAACCCCTCGTGCTATCATAAGCGATCGTGGAACCTATTTTTGTAACGACCAATTTGAAAGGGTTCTAAGGAAATATGGGGTTACACATCGGCTTTCTACGGCTTATCACCCACAAACGAGTGGGCAAGTCGAGGTTTCAAACCGAGCGTTGAAGAGGATCTTGGAGAGATCCGTTGGAGAAAACCGACAAACTTGGTCGGATAAGTTGGACGATGCTTTATGGGCCTTTAGGACCGCTCATAAAACGCCCATTGGGTGCACTCCCTATAAGCTTGTGTATGGAAAGAATTGTCATTTGCCTATCGAATTAGAACACAAGGCTTTCTGGGCCCTAAAGCATTGTAATGATGATATGGAGACCGTGGGAAAACACCGGAAAATGAAATTAAATGAATTGGATGAATTGAGAGACATTACTTATGAAAATTCATTGATTTATAAAGAGAAAACTAAAAAGTTGCATGATTCTAAAATTAAAAACCGGGTTTTTAACATTGGGGATCAAGTTTTGCTTTTTAATTCAAGATTGAAAATCTTTTCCGGTAAGTTGAAATCCCGTTGGTCCGGTCCATTCACCGTAACTCAAGTGTTTCCGTATGGGACCATCGAGCTAGCTCAAGATGATGGTCCTAACTTCAAGGTGAATGAACATAGGTTGAAGCACTACTTTGGCGGGGAAGTTCCATCCTTGAACTACCTCGACCAAGTCACCTTCCCCAATGATAATTAGTATTGAGAGGATCGAGTCGAGCTCATGACTCGGTAATCAAAAACGAGGAGCCTCGTGGGGGAGTCCCATGCTTATCCTATGTACATATTATCGCTTTCTAATGTAGCTTACGTGTGGGGATTTGTGCCCTTCCAACCTTTGTTCCGTGGTTGTTTGTTAATTGTGGTTTTTAGATGATCACCTTCACGATTGGAGCCTCTCGTGTTCATTTTATGGGAGCACTCGATCGTTTGCTTTGAAGACTTTCTCAATATCCATGATATATCCTTGATTGTTCTAACCTTAGGTTTTTAGCACACTTCATAAACGGCTTTAAATTTAATGGTTACACCCTTTCCATGCTAGATTAGGCATTCGACTACGTCTCTAGTATGGGGGTGTTTTGCACCCCTAGACTCGAAACATTGAGGACAATGTTTAACTTTAGTATGGGGGGGGGGGTGAATAGATACTTTCCTTGCCAAACCTTCACGCTTTCCAAAGTTTATCTTTTTGTTTATCGTTTTGTTGCAAAATAAGGCTAAAAATGGCCAAATTTTAAATTTTTCTCATGTTTTATAAGTGTTTGAAGACACGAATGTAGGTTTTCCGATGGCGAGAATAAGAGTAATTTTTGACTCGACCGTGCGTGTTGAGCACTTAGCTTTGATTCCTTAACTACACATGAGGCTAAGTCTCTTAAATGAGGACGAGAAATGATAGAGTTAATTATAAGTTACTATGCTAAACGTAGAGTACTCGTATTCTTTCAAAAACTTATGTGTTCTCGTTGTTTGCTTATTCTCCCTTCGCATGTAAATATTTTTTGCTTAATAAATATTGACTTAGCGGTTTAGTTAGGATTGTTGGGTTTCTAGTCTTTTCTAGTAGCTTCCGTGTGATTAAATTGGGAAGACAATAAGGTATCGCCAGCGTCACGGTTTTGAAGTATTGGCACCCAAATAATCAAAAGCTTCACCCAATAATAAGATTTCAAGTGCTCACCTAAATTTAGCAAACAATTTGAAGCCCCACAAGGCCGAAAAATCTATGCAAAATTGAAAGTGAATCAAGCCTTAATCTTCGAAGCTTTAAAGATCCAAAATTCGCCTTAGCGTGAGGATATACGTCTTTGGCTAATAAAACCACTGATGAGGCGGATAATAAAAGGCAAGGCAAGACCGAAGTCATAATAAAAGCTTCATGGCGAAGTTGAATAAAAGATGGAGGTAAACCAAAGATAATAAGGCCCTTCCGTTAGGGGGCGTATAAAAGTCTTGGTAATAAGTCTCATGTTCAAAACCGTTATAAAACCGTGTTTATGTCTAAAACATAAGTAGTAGTAATAGTAGTAGTGTAGCTAGTTTATCATTTCAATAAAATGAATAAAAATGAATTTTGGAAATGCTACGATACTTTATTCTAGCATTGCGTGAGGGCACGACAATGGTTTAGTATGGGGGAGTGATGAGACTGCTTTTATACATAGTCTCATTTTCCAAATAGGGCTTAAAATGCATTAAATATCATCAAAATACCCAAATATATGCTTGTGTTTGTTGCTTGTGTATGTTAGGTACGGATATTTAGAAAATGACAAAAGATCACAAGAATCATGCAAAAACGAACACGGGAAACGAAGCCGCACAATGAAGCAAGCCCTAATGAAGACTTTCCCAAGATCAACCCTTGAAGATTTGAAGAATTATGAAGAAGGGTCCTCCAATTATGAAGAATTGACACTTTATACCCTTGTATCTTCATAATTACAAGTTTGGTCCCTAAAGTTTGTCAAAATTACAAAAAGGACCCTTAACTTTGAAGAATTGGCAAGTTTAGCCCCTCAACAAAGCTAAATTGTCAACCAATATCATCCACAAAGTCAAATACATCGTGAAGTCCTTCAAAGTACAAGAAATGACAAGTTTGGTCCTTTGAAAATTCCAAAATTACACAAAGGACCCTCAACTTTCAACATTTGGCAAAAATGGTCCCTCAATCATCAAGACTTGGCAATTTCAGTCCTCCAAAATGTCAATTATACAAGTCTAGACCATTATCATTGAATAAAATACCAAATCAGCCCTTGAAGAATTCAAAAATGGCAAGAAATACCCCTGAAAATACTTTGGAAAAGTATTTGGGGCAAAAGTGTGAAAATGAAAACTTGAAATACAAAGGGAATACGTTTTTGGCTGTTTAAATTGCAAGTGACAAGAAGAAAAGAATCAAGGGACTAAAAGGGGCCAGACATAAAACTTACCTAGACCAACCAGCTCTTGCCACGTGCCCCACTATCTCCATCCAGCCAATCACAACTCACCCTTCCTCCACCTCACAATCCCACTGACCAGGTTTAAGATTAATTTGATCTTGGCGCCATTAACACATATTTAAACATAATCCAAACCAAAAATGGATTAAACCTGGCACTATTCACCTCAAGAACATAATTAGGCATTCTTAATTGTGTTGTAATTAAACCCTAATATTATCCAGAACCATGATTAAGCATCCCTTAATCATAACCCAACACCCAAAACACATGCTACACCTTTGAGATGCCCCACATGGACCTCCCCTGCTACACACATGAGGAAGATGCCAAAACAGTGCCAGCAATCCAACGTTCCATATTTTGGCTTACTTTCTAAGCTTCATCTACACCCTTTGATCACACTTTCACATGCCAACTCATGCTACAAACCAAAATCCAGTCACATGATTCTCTAAGTTCAAACAAGGCAAAGGGGCATTTTGGGGACTTCATCAACATTAGGGCAACGTTTTTATGCTTTCTAGTAGCTCATTGTATGCCTATATAAAGGCTTAGGGTTCCAACATTTAGACTTTGCTTTTGATTTTTCCTTGTTCAAGTTTCTGTAAATCCTATTTCTAAGTTTAATGAAATTGAGTTTGAAATCTTGAAGGAAAGTCATTGGCCAATCTTATTTACTGCTTTCATTTGTTATATGCTTGTTAGTTCTTGAAGTTTAAAACCTGTTTTCAAAAGAAGAGTGTGCAAAAGTTTGCATATTTCCTCATTTTCTTGATATTTTGCTAAGTCTTGTTCCAATCTTGGAATTCTTGGGCTATAGGGCTGATCATAGCATCCTAACTGAGTTGGTTAAGGTGTGGTGAGGCTTATAACTTGGGGATAATCAAGTGTGGGGTAACAAGTTTGCATCAATCAAGTTTTCCAAAGTTTCTGATTTTTATGATATTGTGCTTAACCCTTGTTCAATCTTACCAGGCTTATTGTGGAAGCTTGTGCTTGTTCTTGCTAGCACATAAGCTTAAAATTCGTGGGTGTGGATGTACATCCATGAGGTTTGCATACTTAATCTCAAAATCTGCTTAAATTGTGATTTTTGGTGATATTTGTATGAAACTTGTGTTCTTGTGAATTTTGTGGCTTGTTCTTGCTTGAATCTGTTTATTATACTTGTTTTAGTGTTAATTGATGCTTGGTTGGCCTGAAATCTCACTTTGCTTTTGAAAATTTTGATTTGGAAAAGTTAAAGGGGTGTTTGGGTCTACTGGTTTGTGCTTGCATCTTGTTATTGTGTTGTTAGTTTGTGTTGTTTATGCTTTGTATCTGCTATACCTTTGTTTGAGAGTGTTTTGCTGCAAGTTTCTGAGTTTGAAACCTTGAATCAAACAAATTGCTATATCTTGTTGAGTTGACTGATTTTTGACCTAAAATTTTGGGAAAACCTAGAGTTTATGCATGTTTAGGGATAAAAGCTGTTAAAACATCATCAATATAACCTATTTGAAAGATTTGAAGTGTTGAAATTGGCTTGTGTGTCAAATACATCAGCAAAAGTAAAAACTGCATGTGTTAGTGTTCATCAGTAACTTTCATTGCTTGAATCTTGCTTAATTCTTTGAACCAGTGCATGAAACCTGTTTAGACTTGCTTATTGGAGTTTATTATAGCTTGTGTGTGCATTTGGTTGAATTTGGCTGGCTGATTTGTGCTAAAACTGCTCATAAGTGCTTAACTGCTCATTGTTCATGTTTGTATCATGTCTGATGATTAATTGATTAAACTGTATCAATTGGGTGTTAGTGATTGTGTTATTTTGATTGTGATTGACTCCTTTTGATCCAAAGATCATTTGGGTGCCTTTGTGAAATATGAATCTCCAAAAAAGTCACTAAAGACAAAAAGTCAAAATAGTCAAGCAGTGGAAAAAGTTTCCACTGCTCAACATCCAAAACTAGCCCCTGCTAGTGCAATTTTGTCATCAGCTTATCAATAAACTATTCTAGCTTATTCTGACGTGCAACAACTTATTTTTTGTGATAGATCTTCATTATTTGACCCATTTAAGTAGACTAGAGCTTATTGGACTTTGACTTTGACTTTTTACTAGAAAACCAACTTATTTGACTTTTAACATAAGTGCTTATTGGACTTTCCAGCTTATTGAGTGTGCTTATTGAGTAGGTTTTTGATTATTAAGCTTAGTTTTGTCATAAGAAACATTTTGCAACTTGAATCAGCTTCTGAGGTGGTCTAGATCATAAAAACGACTATTTTGTCGTTTTGTGAATAAGTTTGTGAACTGTTTCTGGCTTATTAAGTGGGCTTATTTGAAATTTCTTTTTGCAGAAGTCTTTGTTAGGTCAAAAGAAGCTTGTGTGTTAAATTTTAGCTTATGGCATCAGCTTATGGCTTAATGGGCTTAAAAGCCCATTAAGAATAAGCTGCTTATTATAGGTTGGCTTATTTCACATTTTCAGCTTTTGGGCCTTTGGAAAAAGTTGTTTAAAATCAAATTTTGAGTCAACCTGTGCTTTTTGGGCTTATTTTGAACACTTTTTCTTATTGGGCCTTAATTAAGCCCAATAAGGGATTGTTTTGGGTTTGGCCTATTTTCTAGGCCCAATAGGGGTATTTAGGTAATTTCACTTTCATTTCTGAGTTATTTAGGTTAAATTAAGCTAGTTTGCAAGTTTTTAGAATTTTTTATAATTTTTGGATTTTTAATATTATTTTAATATTATTTTATTATTAAAAGTTAAAAGTCTGATTTTCTAGGTTTTTATATTTTTCCTAGGTTCTAAATACTTAATTAGGATTTTTGCAACTTTCCAAATATTTTTTAGGTCTTTTAATTATTTTTTATAATTAATTTAAGATTTAATTGATTTTAGGAGTTTTTAATTGTTTAAAAATAGTTTTAATTGGTTTTAAAATTTTGAAAAATAGTTTTTAGCTTAATTAGAGTATTTTTGAGGTATACAAACTTTAAAATCTTGTTTCGGGCTTTTTTATAATTAATTTTGATTTTTAGGGCTTTAATTAGCATTAAAAAGTCATTATCTAATTAATTAAAAGGTTTTTTCAAGTTTTAATTTTTTGTAAACTCTTAGAATATTATTAGGGATTTTTGGTAATTTTTAGAAATTTTTAGGTTAAAATTTTAATTTTGGTTGTTTTTACGACTTTACGTGTACGCCTTTTTAGAATTAGTTTAATCCGTCTTGATAACCGTCATTCTCTTCTAATCCCATTTCTATTTTTCTTTCTCAAATATAATCACAAATTAATCCATATCATTACACACATAACACACTAGCCTCCTTGAGAACGAACTTAATTGGTCATTAGTGCTCGGTTTTCCTAAACCGACACTTAATACTTGCCACTTTTGTTGCTCTTTTCCTAAAGGGTAGCAAAAAAACATTACATCAAGCCTCAAGCTCTTACCATTAGAAGCTTCAGATATGGTACAAGTGTTACCACTTGATTCCAGAAACCCTATTGTAAGCTATGAAGAAGATGAACGTGGGTTTTGGAAGATTGGCAGATATGGAAAAGAGGTTCACACTTTTACCACCCTTATATCTTTGTTTGCAAGTTTTGATAGAGAAGACTTGGTAGACCTATGGAGGTTGTTAGAGGCCAAGTATGAGACTGAAGCACCAACTTCAGTCAATGGAATAAAACTGTGGTCCACATTCAAGAGAATGTGTGGACCAAGAGATGAAGATCCTGTTATTTGGAAGGATCTTGAAGATGACCTCAGTGGTCTTCAATGGAGATTGTATTCAGCTGCTGGTGTTTATTTTTTGAGTTCTACAAAGTTTGCTGAGTATCTACTTGTAGATGGTCAGTATTTCATGTCCAAGGAAGTCTTGGAGAAGATGAAGAACACACAGCTGAAAATTGATTATTCAAGTGACGTGGCAAACGATTTGATCAGATTTATTTATTACCAATATGAGAAGGTTTGTAAGATTCATCCTAGTCCTTAATGTTTATTCAGAAACTTGATTACTAGAGTAGAAATCAAGTTTAGGGGAGGATTGTTGGGAATAAATTATAGCCAGTCTACTTGAGCGCTGACAAGAGTAAAACAAGCGTTGACAGGAGTAAAACAAACGCTGACAGATCAAGCGTTGACAAGAAGAAGTCAAGCATTGATACATTGAAGACAAGCACTGATGGAAGGATATACTCTGCGCGTTTATTGTATTCTAGATTACTTCTAGTAAAGATAGGAACAACAATGTATCTTCTATATTTATCTTTACCTAGAATAGTTGATACGTAGATTATTGTACAAGGCTTCTTATGTCTATAAAAGAAGACCTTTAGGTTATTGTTCATAATAAGTTTTCATACGTTAACACTTTCATTGTAAGCAAGTTTGATATCATTAATCAAAGTGAAAGTTTGTTTACATCTTGTGTGTTCTTGTTTAAGTGTTAATTCCGCATAACACTTAGATTGTCATATTCATATACAAAGGTTTTTCTACGTGTATTACTTGATCTAATCTCGTATACACAAAGCTAATCGATCTAAGTTTGGGATCAACACACGTATGAAGAATCTCTCAAAACTTCAAGTGAAGAAATTACTATTATGAAGAGAAGACCATTATTTCATGAACGTCTCTCAAGATTTGAAGTATGAATGTTGGGAATAAAATATAGCCAGTCTACTTGAGCGCTGACAAGAGTAAAACAAGCGTTGATAGGAAGAAAACAAACGCTGACAGATCAAGCGTTGACAAGAAGAATTCAAGCGTTGATACATTGAAGACAAGCACTGATGGAAAGATTTAGTCTACGCGTATATTGTTTCTAGTTTGTTTCTAGTAAAGATAAGTTCAACATTGTATTTTCTATAATTATCTTTACCTAGAATAGTTGATACGTAGACTCTTGTACAAGGCTTCTTATGTCTATAAAAGAAGACCTTTAAGTTATTGTTCAATATAAGTTTTCATACGTTAAACACTTTCATTGTAAGAAAGTTCGTTATATTCAATCAAGTGAAAGTTTGTTTACATCTTTGTGTGTTCTTGTTTAAGTGTCAATTCCGCATAACACTTAGATTACTTTATACATATACAAAGGTTTCTCTACGTGTATAACTTGATCTAATCTCGTATACATAAAGCTAAATCGATCTAAGTTTGGGATCAACAAGTGGTATTAGAGCTTGTTGAGAAACTTTTGATCTTAAAGAACACAAGAACCCTAAAATCATCAAAACCCTAATTTTCTCAAAACCCTAAAAACATCATTTCCAATCCAGAACCAAACCCCTCCTCCTCAAACCCGAGCATCAAGATTCCCATGCTTGATGCAAAAAACTTTGAGCTATGGAAGTTCAACTTTGAGCAATATCTGGGAATCTATGACTACACTCTCTGGGAGATTATTGAATATGGAAACACATTCGATAAATCTCAAAAGATTGCTAATGTCATTGCTACAAGAACAGTTGTTGCTAGATGTCCAGAAGAAGATAAGAAAGAAAAACCTGATGATGGTATAGCTGTGTCTGCTGAGGACATAGCAAAGAAAAGGGTTGATATGAAAACCCTAAACATTCTGAAACTTTCTTTGGGACAAGAAAACCAGCATAAGTACAGAGGTTATGAGTCTGCAAAAGACCTTTGGGCAGCTCTTGAAGTTGCATATGGTGGTAATGCTGATACTAAGGAAGAGAATAAGAAGCAACTCATGCATGAGTATGCTGTTTTCAAGGCTCAACCTAATGAGAAGCTTAGCAGTGTGAGAAGCAGACTGCTTGACATTACAAGCAAGTTGTCCTTCATGGGGACACAAGTTGGTGATGTTGACATTAATGCCACTTTTCTTAAAAGCCTTGGTGATGCATGGAAGATTGAGGAAAGATATATTCTTGCCAATAACACTCACAAAAGTTCTACTTTTGATGATATCTACAACAAATTGAGGCTATTGGAGGATGAAACTCTTTTGGAGAATGGAAGTAAGTCTACTAATAGCAACATGGCCTTCTTCTCACATAGTGAAGGCCAATTTGATCAGAAGGACTCTTACATGCACCCAGTTACTTGATCAACATGTGTCAATGCTGGAACATATCCTGTCAACGCCTCACATTCAGACGCTGACACATACAAAAGTGATTCTCCAAGAGTTAAGCCTTCTGGTTTAGATCTGGATACTGTGTGTGCATACATTTCTTCTTTTCCCAATGGTTCAGTGATTACATATGAGGACCTTGAGCAAATAAGTGATGAGCACTTGGAGGAGATGGATATTAAGTGGAACATGGCTCTTGCTAGTATAAGAACAAATAGGTGGAATAGAAGGTTTAAGAAGAAGATGACCTTTAATGCAAAGGACACTGCTGGATTTGACAAATCCAAGGTAGAATCCTACAATTGTCATCATATGGGGCACTTCATGAGGGAATGCAGATCTCCAAGAAGATCTGATGCTGGCAAACCCTCAAGCCAAATTGTTAAGGCTCAGGATCCTAAGGCCATGATTGCAGTGCAAGAAATTGATGGTATGGGATGGGACTGGAGCTATTTGGCTAAGGATGGGGAATAGGATAAAGTTTTGGTTGCTGAGATAGAAGAAGAAGAGCATGTTCAATATGCTCTCATGGCACACTCCTCCTCTTCATCATATAATGAGGTATACGATGATGCTTTTTGTAGTAAGGGTTGTAGGTTAAATACTGAGAGACTTAACAAAGAGGTTTTAAGATTGTTAAGTGATGTGAGTATTGAGAGATGCAAGTTGTCTAATTACCAAATTGCTCTCACTCAAACTGAAAAGACAATTGAGGAGTACAAGAAAATGGAATTTGATCTAAAAGAAAAAATTAATATCTTAAAACATGATTTAAATGCTAGTAATGATATTAGAAACATCATGGAAAGGGTCAATGCTGATATACAGGCTAAGTTAGATGAGGCCATTAAGAATAAGGATAATGTTGGCCTTAAAATTCAGAGATTTGATAAGGCCACACAAACCCTAGGAGATTGTGTTAATAAACAAAGGGATCCTAAGGACATGACTGGGATTTGGATGAAAGACTATACTGTGGTTCCACCACCAGCTGGGGACTTTTATGGTGTCCAAAGAAAGGACCTATCTTGGACTGGTTTACCAGAACTCCAAGAGGAGGAATTTATTCCTCCACCAAGAGTCGTTACCCCAGTTGAAGAGTATAGACAAATGTTGACTGACTTGAATGAATGGAAGAAAGCCAACCCTACCTTGTTTGTTAAGGGTGGCTTGTTATGTGAAAGTCCAAATGAGTCAACCCTTATTAAGGTAACAAACCCAATCACTGATAAGGCTGTTGACCTTGGCTCAAACACTGTTAGGAATACTAGGTCACCTAAAACCCAAGTTAGTAATGATGGAACATGCTTCTTCTCTTCTAGACCTAGGGTTGTATCTAGAAAAGACTGTTACACTTGTGGTAGCTTTTCACATTTAGCATATAAGTGTGTCAACGCTTCCAAGGTCAACGCTGTTAAAAAGTCAAACGTTGTCAGACCCAAAACTTGTGTGGAGCGAAGTCCGCAAGTTGCTAGACCAGCCCCTTTCTTCACTAGAGGGTCTAACACTCATGGACAAAGACCATTTCAAAAGACCAATACTTGGTCTAACAGGCAATGTGTTTCTGTAGCAAACCCTAGGTTCAACGCTGACAAGGGTAATTTCAGCGTTGACAAGACCAAATCCAACGCTGACAGAAACGTGACCAGACCTAAATATTTGCAACCACAGGGTAAGGGGTCTAAAGCTTCTTCAAGCTTGACATGGAGACCTAAGCAAGATCAAAACCCTAATGATAATGTGATTTCTATGACCTGCAACAGATTTAATTATATTTCAAAGGTCATTACAAAACCTATTGGGGTTAACTGGGTATTTCATCCAAAGAGGGATGAACAAGGGCTTGTTATGAGAACTAAGTCTGTTCTTGTTGAACAACCAGATGAATCCAAGTCTGCTAAGGCTTGGGTTCCCAAAGAAAACTAACTTGTTTTCTTTATGTGTAGGGCATTCAAAAACAGGTCAATGATTATGGATATTGGGACAGTGGATGCTCTAGGCACATGACTGGGAAGGAAGATTATCTTACTAACTTCACTCCCATTAAGGATGGTGATAAGGTTTACTTTGGAGGCGGATATGGTACTATCATAGGCAACAGAACACTTCTCACCAAGAACTTGCGTTTTGAAAACGTGTTTCTTGTAAAGGAACTTGATTACAATTTTTTTAGTGTATCACAAGTTTGTGATAACAAAAATAAAGTTCTGTTTACTGATACTGAATGCTTGGTGTTAAGCAAGGATTATAAAATCCCAGATGAGAAATATATTGACTATAGAACACCTAGACATAAAGACATTTATAATGTGAATCTTAATGGGATTAGGATGAATAATAATATGTCATGTTTTTATGCTAAAGCTTCAGTAGATGAGAGTAATCTATGGCACCGGAGACTAGGGCACATAAACTTTAAGAATATAAACAGGCTTGTGAGACTTGGCTTGTTTGATGGTTTGCCTGAAAAGGCTTTACACAATGACCACTCTTGTGTTGCATGCCTTAAAGGCAAGCAGCACAATGTCTCATTTAAGTCTAAACAGGTGCATTCTAGTTCTAAACCACTTAACTTGCTGCATATGGACCTGTTTGGTCCAACTAATATAGAGAGTTTGAATGGTAAATCATACTGCTTTGTCATCACAGATGACTTCTCTAGGTTTACTTGGACTTTCTTTTTAGCTATGAAAAGTGACACTGCTGACACTTTAATTGACTTTATTACTCAGATAGAAAAGAAAACAGGTAATGAAGTGAAAATGCTTAGAAGTGACAATGGTGGTGAGTTTAGAAATAAGCTTTTAGATGATTTTTGTGCCAAGAAAGGGATTACTAGGTAGTTTAGTGTTGCCAGAACCCCACAGCAAAATGGGATTGCTGAGAGAAAGAATAGAACCCTAATTGAAGCAGCCAGGACTATGTTGGCTGATGCTCATTTCCCCATAGCTTTTTGGGCTAAGGCTGTGAATACAGCATGCTATGTTCAGAATAGAGCATTGGTCAACAAGATACAGAAAAAACACCTTATGAGTTACTTTGGGGAAGAAAACCTAATATTGGTTTTCTTAAACCTTTTGGTTGTCATGTAGTTGTACTTGATACTAGTGACGCCTTAGGTAAATTTAGTGCAAAAGGTGATGAAGGCTATTTCATGGGTTATTCAGTGCAGAGCAAGGGATATAGGGTTTACCTCAAGAAGGAAAAACGTATACTTGAAAGAGTACATGTTAGGTTTTTAGAGAGTAAACCTAGTGATCCTGAAAGTGGTCCAAATTGGTTGTTTGACTTGGAACCTCTATCTAGAACTTTAAATTATATGCCTGTTACTAATCCAGACATTTTGAAGGTAACTTCAAATGTTGTGGAAGAACAAGTTGTTGATGTTTTAGGTACACAGGTTAATAAAGAGGTTGGATCACTAGCAGAAAAGACATCCCCCATACAAGAGTATGTCACTATCCCTATTGTTGGGAATAAAATTGACTAAGTCCCTAGACGGTGACAAGAGGAACTTGGACGCTGACAAGAGTAAACGAGGCGTTGACAGATGAGACATTGATAAGAATTATCAAGGCGCTGACAAGAAGAATCTTAACACAAAGACAAGGACTAAATCTGCCAATGATGAATTCTTCAAGCTGGTGGACAAAATATGAAGATAAGAATTCAGAATATATTCTTAAGTGTTTAAAAGATTTAGTCAATAAGTTATTTGAGTATGTTTATCTTATGTCTCTTCCTAAAATAGTTGATCTTAGCTTTTTGTACAAGGCTCCTTAAACCTATAAAAGGAGGCCTTAGGGTTAGACATAAGACACATCTTTTTACACACCTCTTCCACATATCTCATAACACTTTCATTGTAATCATTCATTGATATTATTAATCAAGGTGAAAGTTTGGTTTACTTTGTTTTGTTCTTTGTTCTAAGTGTTAAAATTCCGCATAACACTTAGTTTGTTAAATACAACAATGTTTCTCTACGTGTATAACTTGATCTAATCTCGTTTACACAAGTTAAATCGATCTAAGTTTAGGATCAGCAAGTGGTATCAGAGCTTGTTGAGAAACTTTGATTTGTAGAACGAGATCCAATATCGTGAGGTGAACCAAGCTAAGGAAGAAGGTGAAGAAGAATCTGATGATGTTTTAAGTTAAGGCCACGTCTACTTCAAGTTCCACAAGTTCTAATTCTTCTTCATGTTCTGATAATGAGGTATGTAATGACTCTTCTTGTAGGTTAAATACTGAAAAACTTAACAAAGAGGTTTTAAAATTATTAAGTGATGTGAGTACTGAGAGATGCAAATTGTCTAACTATCAAATTGCTCACTCAAACTGAGAAGACAGTTTCTGAGTATAAGAAAATGTAATTTGACCTAAAAGATAAAATAAATATCTTAAAACATGAGTTAAATGCTAGTAATGATGTTAGAAATATCATGGAAAGGGTCAATGCTGAATTACAGGCTAAGTTAGATGAGGCTATCAAGAATATAGATGATGTTGAGCTTAAAATTCAGAGATTTAATAAGGCCTCACAAACCCTAGGAGAATGTGTTAGTAAGCAGAGGGATCCTAAGGACATGACTGTGATTGGGATGAATGACTATTCTGTTGTTCCACCACCAGCTGGGGACTTCTATGGTGTCCAAAGAAAGGATTTGTCTTAGACTGGTATACCAGAACTCCAAGAAGAGGAATTTATTCCTCCACCTAGAGTCCTTTCCCAGTTGAGGAATATCAACAAAAGGTTATTGACCTAGAAGAGTGGAAGAAGGCCAATCCCACTTTGTTTGTTAAGGGTGGGATGCTTAGTGAGAGCCCATTTGTGCCTACACCCATTAAGAGTCCAGTAGTATCCACACCTATCACTGTGACCAATCCCATCACTGGAAAAGCTGTTAATATGCTGAAATGTATAGGAAACCTAGGTCATTCAAAAGCCAAGCAAGTGTTAATGGGACAGGGTTTTATCAGTCTAAGCCTAACTTTGTGTCCAAAAAGGCTTGTTACTCATGTGGGAGCTTCTCACATTTGGCAAATAATTGTGTAAGTGAATACAATTCATTCGCTGATAAGAGGTCATCCAATGTCAACCATAGACCTTTTGTCCACACTAGACCACAGGCTACTAGAACAGCTCCTTTCTTCTCTAAGGCAGCTAATACCCATGGACAAAGGCCCTTTCAAAAGACCAACACTTGGTCAAACAGACATTATGTTCTTGTAGCAAACCCTAATTTAGGCGCTGTCAAGAACAAATTCAGCGCTGACAAGAAAAAATTTAGCGCTGACAGGAACAAGTTCAACGCTGACAAGAACAAATGCAGCGCTGACAGCTCCAAGTTTGGTATGAGACCTTGTTTTAGACCATATAAACAAAGATACTTGGTTAATAAGGGTCAAGGGTCTAAAGCATCATCCCACTAAACATGATGGACAGATGCTTTTGCTGCTGGTGCTGCTGGAAAGGATAATGGTGGTCCCCAAGTACCACCAGTTAACAACATGCATGGTCCTTCAGGCGCTGACAAAGGCAAATCTGGCGCTGACAGGACAAATTCAGGCGTTGATGGCTCAAACGTTGACAACAACATTTTAGGCGTTGATAACCCAAACGCTGACAACCAAGGTTTAGGCGTTGACAACACTTTTGAGCATCTTTTCTCTTCTAATTTTGTACAAGGTGAACCTTCCAATTTTCATGAAGAGGTTCATCCTAATATTGATGAAAGAGAGTCTGAAGAAGAAGATATTGGCAACATGGATAATGAGATTGAAGACAACAGACTTTTTGAAGGAGGAGTTCTCACTTCTACTATGAAGAATCATCCCACATCACAAATTATTGGGGATGTCATGATCCTGTTCAGACTAGAAGATCTCATCAGAATCTTGGTGGATTCATTGCCAATATACACAAGAAGGTTGATACCCCTCTTGTTCAATCATGCTTGTTTGCCTGTTTTCTGTCACAACAGGAACCCAAGAAGATCTTTGATGCTCTCAAAGAACCAAGTTGGGTGGAAGCAATGCAGGATGAGCTTCACCAATTTGCAATTCAGGATGTTTGGGAGCTGGTTGATTGTCCTAGATAAGTCAGATCTATAGGGACAAGATGGGTTCTAAGAAACAAGAGAGATGAAAGAGGCATTGTGGTCAGAAACAAGGCACGTTTGGTGGCTCAGGGATATACACAAAAGGAAGGAATAGACTATGAGGAGGTCTTTGCACCAGTTGCAAGGATTGAAGCTATAAGAATGTTTCTAGCCTATGCTTCCTGCATGGGCTTCACTGTCTATCAAATGGATGTGAAGAGTGCCATCCTCTATGGAACAATTGTTGAGGAGGTGTATGTGATGCAGCATCCTAGTTTTGAAGATCCAGAGAATCCAGACAAGGTGTATAGAGTCAAGAAGGCTATGTATGGACTTCATCAAGCTCCAAGAGCATGGTATGGTACATTGTCCACTTATTTGGTGGAAATGGATTCAAAAGGGGCACCATAGACCAGAAATTGTTTACAAAGAAGGATGGTAAGGATGTTCTTCTTGTTCAGGTCTATGTTGATGATATCATCTTTGGATCTACCAATCCAAAGATGAGTAAAGCTTTCTCCAAGCTTATGACAGACAAATTCAAGATGAGTGCAATGGGGGAGATGAACTTCTTTCTAGGGTTACAAGTTCAGTAGAAAGAAGATGCTATCTTCATCTCTCAGGATAAGTATGTAGCAGAGATCTTGAAGAAGTTTAGCTTTTCTCCACATGAAAAGAGGGCTACTACTCCTATGAATAGAGAACACCCTTGGGGAAAGATTGGAGATGTAAAATATGTAGATGTCAGGCACTATAGATCAATGATTGGTTCATTGATGTATCTCACAGCCTCCAGACCTGACATCATGTTTGCTGTGTGTGCTTGTACACGCCATCAATTGACTCCCAAAGAATGTCACCTTTATGCTGTCAAGAGAATCTTTAGGTACCTAAGATGTTATCCCAATCTTGGCTTGTGGTACCCTAAAGATTCACCTTTGGAGCTTATTGCATATTCAGACAGTGACTATGGAGGTGATAAGTTTGATAGAAAATCCACAACGAGTGGATGTCAGTTTCTTGGGAGTAGATTAATATCTTGGCAATGCAAGAAACAAACAGTGGTGGCCAATTCTACAACTGAAGCAGAGTATGTAGCAGTAGCTGCTTGTTGTGGACAAGTCTTATAGATTCAGAACCAGCTATTGGATTATGGGTATAATTTCATGCATACTAAAATATTTGTTGACAATAACAGCACTTTATGCATTATTAAGAATCCTGTACATCATTCTAAAACAAAACACATTAAAATTAGACACCATTTTATAAGAGATTGTTTTGAAAAGGGTTTAATACAACCAGATAGGGTTGACACAGAAGAAAATGTGTCTGATTTACTAACTAAACCTTTTGATGCTGGAAGGTTTCAATACTTGGTAACAAGTATTAGAATGATCAATCTCACATAATATGTATTTTGGGGTCTTTTTAAAAAAGAATGTACAAGATAATGCATTGTTATTGGTCTTTTTGAGGATTTAGATTTTCCACTATATTTTTCTAACACTGAAAAAGGTTACTGTAACGCTGATAAGTGTTATTGTGACGTTGTCAGTAATATATTTTTCTAACGCTGACAAAGGTTTCCTTAACGCTGACAAGTGTTATCGGGACGCTGTCAGCAACAATGTTAGTTTTGTGGTTTTCATCTAAATGTGCAGGTGGTGTTAGCATTATACCATTGGATAGAGAGTTGCTTATGGATCCTTGGAGCATCATTTGAGCATGTTTTTATTTATGGATGATGGTTGGAATTTTCTATTCCTATCTTGACATAAAAATTTTATGTTCATGCATATTTTTGGGCAACATATGTATCACAGTTTAAGGGGAGGTTTTAGGAACCTTTAGGATTTTTGGGTATCCTTATGATACTCTTATCACAATTCTAGATTGTGTCCACAGGTGAGTATGAGTTAGTTTTACTAAATCATGAGGCACTGTAGCATGCAAAGTTGATATACTATGCATGCTGCCAAGACATTTTTGGCCTAGAATTGGTTGTGGTCTGTTGGGAGACTTGGGAATGATTTTATCATGGGTTTTACCTGGGAGTAACAAGGAATTTTATGAGATAACTTAGTTGTTAAGAATTTTGGTTAGCAAGGGACACTAGAGGACTGTTATGTCTATCTTGCATAAGCAAGTGTGCATAACTGGACAATGCTTGCCGCCCTATAATAATTATCAACTTATAGGTTATCTTCTCTAGGATAAATTACTTTGTTAAGTTCATTTTTCATTTTTATAAATTTTTATTTTTGGACGCTGACAAGTATTTTTCCAAGCGTTGTTGTGACTAATTTAGACGCTGACATGGCTTTGGTAAACGTTGACAAAAATATAGCCGTTGGGCGTTGATGGGTTATTTTTTACCGTTGACACTCAATGGGACCTACCCAGTTGTTATTTTTGACGAATTTTGGGGCCATAATTTTGGGAGTAGATAACTTTTAATTAATGCATGAGATAACTTATTTTCTTTTCAATATTTTCATGATTACATTTTGAAAATAGTTGCCTCATTTTTGACAAATCACATGCATATTTCTCTCCTATATATTTGGCTCCTATTTTTAAACAGGGTACCTATTATTCTTGTCTAACAAAATTTTCTCCTATACTTCATCTTTATCAATCATTCAAACAGCTTTCAACAATGGCACCAAAATTTAAACCAAGTGATTTGGTATTGGGATTCAGGAGTCAACACAACATGATAGCATATTTGGACGCTGATGATACTCTGTTTCCCCAATACACCCAGATGGTGGCGTATTTGAATGCATCCCCCATTAGGTATGCTCTTTCTCATGCTCCTCTCATCTATGTCACACATATTAAGCAGTTTTGAACAATGTTAGTTCCTCAACAGTTAATAATGTGACTACATTATCATCTATTGTTCATGGGCGTACATGGGTGGTTACTGAAGCCTTGGTTCGCCAGGCTTTGCATCTTGATGATGCAGATGGTATAACCACCCTCCCCATTCATGAAATAGAACAAGGACTAAGGGCTTTGGGTTATCCTTTCCCTGATGAGGGAACTTTAAACAAATATCATAAATAGGAGTTTCCCCCAGCCTGGAAGTACCTAATACATGTCCTCTTGCAATGTTTGAGTCCCAAGTGTACTGCACACAATGAGATCAATAGATCTATTGCTAGTGCTATTGTGTGCATTGCTACTAGGCAAAAGTTTAATTATTCAAAAATGATTTTTGAGGGCATGTGTAAAAACAAAGGGAATAAGATGACATTAACTTATCCCAGATTTTTACAAATGGTTTTTGATGTCCAAAATTACTGCACAAGGGATCATGATGATTTTTATGAGATCCCTGTGCAAAAGAAAGCTATTTTTACAAAGATGAACTCACCCCCTCATCATGACTTACCCCTAACCCCAACTATGATTGCTGTCACTGAAGCAGCACAACCCCAACCAGACCCACAACCCCAAGTTGACCCAATACCAGAACCTTTACCTTCCCCGCAACACATGCAAATTGACCAAGAACCCTTCGACGCTGACACATTAAATGTTGGTGTTGACATGCCTAATCCAAACGTTGACATCAATCCTTCACAGACCCAAACACCCCTTAACCAACCCACATCCACCCATTCCACATAATCTTCTCCCCCACAACAATATAGGTTGCAAAAACGCCAAAGGACTACTGGAGTGTTCTCCTCTAGTGGTCCTAGCCATGTAGTAGAGAGAACCACCACCACAAGTGTGGTTGGTGCTATGGATGAGACTGGGACTATTGGTTCTGGCTTAGATGCTGGCCAAGAAAGTCCTAACATCTTTAAGACTTCATCCATGCCCATTAATCTAACTTGGGAGGTCAAATACCTATTTTGGAGGAGGGCATATTGGAACCAATGACCTTAATGGAATTGACGGCTGTCTGCATTAGCTTGCAAAAGAAAAATGCAGACTTGGTACAAACAGTCAGTACACAAGGCCTTGAACTCAAGCAATTGAGGGAGAGGATTGTTATTTTGGAAACAACTGAGTCAAGGAGAAGACAGACAAGGGTCCTTTTATCAGAGGAGGATTCTTACAAAGGGGAGGAAGCTGCTACAGAGCCTGTTAATTTCAGTGATAAAGGCTCACATGAAGCTGCTACAGAACTGTTTGATTTGAGTGGAAAAGGTTCATATGATGAAGAATCTTTGGGTGTTGCTGAAGCACTTACTGAGTTGAAGAAACAGACAGGTTTTGATACGTCTCTAGTTACACCTACAAACTTAAACTTTTCCTTTACAGCTATGTTGGAAGAAATTACAAGAGGCGCTGAGACAGGTAATTTGGGCGTTGACATGATTAACTTGGGCACTGACAAAGCAAATTTGAGCGTTGACAGACCTGTAGATGAGGTTGATGTATTCCAGTCATCATCCATCATCAAAGAAGTTTCTTCACAGGTATTACCATCTTCCTTACCCATAATTGATCCATTAGATAAGGGTAAGGGAATCATGGTAGAAGTAGATGTTCCAAAAGATGCAGCACAGGTTGAATTTGATAGAAGGTTGGCTGTACAAATTATGGAACAAGAAAGAAAGAAGATTGGTGAATCACCTTTTGTTGTCACTTCAGAAGAACAAGAAGGAAGTGATGAAGCCAGTTCAGACTCAAGTGTGATGATTATAGAACAACCAGAAAGACTTGAGTATGGTGATGAGTTGGCAAGAGAGAAGTTTAATGAGTTGAAACTGCAAGTTGATTTTGATATGCCAGAAGTTGTTAAGATGTACCATGCTTGGGAAGATAGGTGTATGGAGAATCCACATTTGACTATTTCAGACCAGATATGGGGTTTGGAGATTCTTCTAAGAGTACAAAAAGACTACAAGGTAATTCTGAAACACAAAGCTAGCAATATTCTCTCAATGTTGAAAAGGGATAGAAGGGAGTTGTACTACATGCTACTCAGATGTCATAGGACAGGATGGACCTAAAAGAAATTGATTGGATTATCCTTTGAAGAGTTGGAGTTCAAAGCTTATCCCATTTGGGCAAGAGTGCAGGAAGAAAACACTCTAAGACTTCTTTCTGATGAAAGGAAAGAAGAACTTGCAGAAGAGATGGAGCTTAAGAAGGCAATGATTGTTCCCAGACCTTTGAAGAAGGGAGTCCCTCTTGAGTTTCCTAAAGATATGGATAGGTTGAATCCAAGTGAAGCTGTTATAAGAAGGAGCCTCAAGCTCTCACCATTGGAAGCTTCAGATATGGTACAAGTGTTACCTCTTGATTCCAGAAACCCTATTATAAGCTATGAAGAAGATGAATGTGGGTTTTGGAAGATTAGCAGGTATGGGAAAGAGGTTCACACTTTTACCACTCTTATATCTTTGTTTGCAAGTTTTGATAGAGAAGACTTGGTAGACCTGTGGAGGTTGTTAGAGGCCAAGTATGAGACTAAAGCTCCTACTTCAGTCAATGCAATAAAATTGTGGTCAACATTCAAGAGAATGTGTGGACCAAGAGATGAAGATCCTGCTGTTTGGAAGGATCTTGAAGATGACCTCAGTGGTCTTCAATGGCGTTTATATTCAGCTGCTGGTGTTTATTATTGGAGTTCTACAAAGTTTGCTGAGTATCTACTTGTAGATGGTCAATATTCCATGTCCAAGGAAGTCTTGGAGAAGATGAAGACAACACAGCTGGAGATTGATTATTCAAGTGACATGGCCAAAGATTTGATCAGACATATTTATTACCAATATGAAAAAGTTTGTAAGATTCCTCCTAGTTCTTAATGTTTATTCAGAAACTTGATTACTAGAGTAGATATCAAGTTTAGGGGAGGATTGTTGGGAATAAAATATAGCCAGTCTACTTGAGCGCTGACAAGAGTAAAACAAGCGTCGATAGGAAGAAAACAAACGCTGACAGATCAAGCGTTGACAAGAAGAAGTCAAGCGTTGATACATTGAAGACAAGCACAGATGGAAAGATTTAGTCTACGCATATATTGTTTCTAGTTTGTTTCTAGTAAAGATAAGTTCAACATTGTATTTTTTATAATTATCTTTACCTAGAATAGTTGATACGTAGACTCTTGTACAAGGCTTCTTATGTGACAATCCGTCAATTTATGGTTGATATTTTATTCATAAATATTATTTAAAAATATTATTTTAATGTTATCTTATGAACTCACTTATTTCTTGGAAGTAATTTGGATTTACATCTTGAAGTAGCATCGACTACGTCTAAACCGGAGGATTCAACGTTACGTGCTTACGTTTACATACACCGTCTTTGGTGACAGTCCGACATTTCAAAAAAATAAATTTATCCGCGAATATTATTTGGAGTTTTAAATTTGTGTTAGTTCATAAACTCACAAATTTACGAGAAGAGACTAGGACTTACGATTTTATTTTAACGTCCTTTACGACTAAACCGGAAACCTTAGGATTACGTATTTACGTTTTCGAACTCCGTTTTTGATGAAACAATTTTTATTGGATTCGTTTTGTGCCGTTGATTCATAATTTATAAAAACGTTTTTCGTAAAACGACCTGAAGGCACGCAAATCGAGGAAACTAGAATCGAGGAGTACCCGTAAATAAATGGGGATGAGACAAGTGGGACACTTGTCCCACCCCCACTATAACCGGCCACAACACCCCTTAGGTGTCCAAGTTACATGAAACTAAGTTACACATGTAACTTAGCTTCACAATGAAGCTTTCCGCCCACCAAAACTAGCTAAACCACTCCACCATTACGATTAGCTTCATTTCACACATGCAAAACTCACACAAACACTCTCTCCCTCTTTCCTTTGCCGTCCACTTTCACAATGAACCACCACCATTGATCAAAATTCATCCATGAATTCTATGTTAATCTTACACAAAAAGATGTCCCTTTTGAAACCCTATTGATTGGTGGTGATTATAACATTCAAGGAGGAGTTTCCATGGAGTATTAGGGCTGATTTTCCACAAGGTGTTCATGAAGAATGGTGGTCTTGAAGATGGTCTTGGTTATCCACAAGTTTCTCCATCAAAATCCATGTCCAAGTCACAACCTACATCAACTTGGTGGTATAAAGATTGTCCTCCTCATCCTCTTGTTATTTTTGATTATGTAAACTTGTATTTATTTTACTTATGTATATGTATATGATGATGAATTATGATTAAAAATATTGTGTGGGGATTTGGTGTTGATAAACATGCTTAAAAAGATGGACAAACTACATGTAAAATGGGTAAATCTTGTTTAAATGGTAGGCTGTATAAAAACAGTAAAGAACCACATGTTAGACTGATAAAATAATGAAGTAGAATCCATTTACAGTAAGCTATGGGTCTTGTACACATGTGAGAGTTGGCCATGCAATGGAATCATTGTAATGAGTGAGATATGATCAAAACAAGTTTAAAGTACAGATCTGAGTTCACTGTTTTGGACGATTTTTAGAAACTACTTAGAGGATGATTCAACAGTAGCTATAGAAGAGTTAAATGGAGAAAATATCATGTAGTTTATTTGTTAAAAATTTTAGCTTCTATCTCCATATATAACTCTAGATATGGTAGTTTTCGTGAAGATGAAAATAAAAATCAGATTTTGGAAATTAAAGTATAATAGTATTATATAAGCACTCAAATAAAAATAGTATAAAATATAAATTAAAACCCACTAACTTATATATTTCATTTATATAAATATGTACAATGGTAAATAAGTGGACATTTTATAAAAATGGTAACTTGTTAAGTTTTATAAGTTATAAAACTATAAACATGATTTTTACGACTTTTTCGGCTATTACCGTAAAATTAACGTTTTTGCTAAATAAAACTCAGACGGTTGGACCCGTATAATGTGAACTTTATAAAACTTATATACTGATATATGAACATGTATAACAAGTAAAAACCGATAAAACCCGAACTATATAACATACGGAGATTAACGGGCTACGTTAACGTTATTGGACTAATAAAACAACAAAATGGACTAAAACACTTATAAACTTATTTATTGGGCTTAACCCATTTAGGCTCAACTTGTAAAGTGTAGATACTGATAATATAAGTATAACATGGATTAATACAAGTTAAAGAACTTATAATAAGTTTATTGGACTTAAAACACGTAAATAGGTAAAACTAGTAAACTAGTAAAAAGATACCAATACGTAAACACTAAAATGAGGAAAAAGGGAATATGTAAACCCACTTGATCATCATATATATATAATCATCATATGTATACATAATTGTTATTTTTATAAAGTCATTGGACATGAGTCTAAGACGAGTATTATTTGTCTAGGTTTCCGTGATTGAAGCACGTACCGTACATCCGAATTGTCGATAACCCGCCTTCCCACATCAACGTGAGTTCATAGCCTCGCACTCTTTTAAATGTTTTTATGAAATGTTTTATAAACCCGAGAGGGAGATAACATGTTAGTTTTTATAAAATAGGACACCATTTGTCCCGATTGTTTGTTTATTGATTTGGACCCGAATGATTGTATGACCCGATTGTATGACCCGATAAATGATTAAAGGACCCGATAGATGAAATAAAATGGATTATTAAAGTTAGGTTATGACACTAAAAGTCCCATTAGCATGAATTGTGAACTACTGGGAGTTGGTAGACGCTTATGCATATAATAGTACTATTTGGGGACGATCACCCCAGTTCGCGCCTTGACGGTTGATCCCCGTCGTGCCACATTGATTGGTAAGTGAATTTATGTATGAGAAGATTTCCATAGCGTGACCTTTGTGACGACACGCTACTTTAGATGGGCAAATTGAGTATCGGGTTAGCTACCCGTTGTTGGTTTAGTAAGGTAACAATGTCATGCGGCTTATAATAATCCAGTTAACGAAATACTACTAGACGCACCGAATTACGATGTATTGCCTGACTAGCAATACAGGGTCATACTATTGATATTATGTTCGTGTTTTGGTTTTCATAACCATATTCATATAACGGTTTTTATTTAATCTTTACAACGTTGTAAAACGTATTGTATGATGTTTTTACGACATTGGCTCGTATAATGATTTTTAAGGCAAATGCCTATATTATGATTTTGATAAAGATTTGTTTAAAATGATTTTGGCTATTCTATGGCCTATTACAATGATTTGTACGAAATGATTTTTGGTAATAATTTTATACCAAAGTTATATTGATGGAATTTATTAAACTCTATGAATTCACTCGGCGTTATCGCTGACCTTTTCTTTTAACATGTTTTATCTCAGGTACTTGAAGGTAATTCTCGGGAAGACGACAAGAATTCATGGCCCGCACTTAAACAATATTTTTCCATTCAAATACTTTGTAAAACTTTGTATGAAATATAATGACTTGGGACCGATGTAACTTTGATGTTTATGAATGGAAATGATTTATTATTAAACGACGCGATTTTTATGCGTTGTCTATGATGTGAGTAATGTGCTATCCCGTAACACCAACGAGTCTTCCGCTGTATTGAGTTCCATAAATTTGGGGGTGTTACAGTTTGGTACCAGAGCTCTCGTTATAGAGAACGAAAGATTTTTAAAACCAAGGTTTTGAATAAAACATTTCAAAATCTTTTAACTATAAACATTTTTCCTAAAATGTCTAAAAATCTTTTGACTATAACGGTGCCGAAGAATTCGCGAGTTACCGACAAGGCCAGACTGAGAAGTGTTATTTTAATATATATATATATAACTTGGATTATATATATATATATATATATATATATATATATATATATATATATATATATATATATATATATATATATATATATATATATATATATATATATATATATATATATATATATATATATATATATATATATATATATATATATATATATATATGATGTAATTTTATTACATGATTGTTTGATGATTATTTTGATATTTATACGAGGTATTTATACGACGTAGATTGTCACAAGAAACCCTAAATCCCCTAGTAAATTAATCGAAGCTATTCTCGTAGGAATTCTAGCTATCCTAGATCTAAACCAAGTTGTGGATATTTATGTTCCCAACAAATGGTTGATATTCGTAGAAGTATAGATATTAGTTGATTGTGAAATTGAAAAAAAAAAGAATTGGCGAGATTAAATCTGATATCGATGTCATGACGATCTTTCCTTATAGAGTGGAGTTTGACAAAACGTTGCCACCTAGAAAGATGTCATCTGATTCGTTGTCATCCAATTCTTAAATTGAAATCGAAAGGGTGAATGTTGCACTTGAGGCTGTCATTAGAACCAGTACCCAAAAGCCTCATGCCACTAATACCTTTCCGAGAAGTCTAATTGAATGTATGAGTCATCTCATATTAGTGACTCATTTGATAATTGTTGTTGTAAGAACTATAGGATTGGAAATTAAGTGTTGTTCATATCGAGCTTTTATTGCCCTATTAAGGTTTATGAATAATATTGAAAGTATTGGAAAATGAGGTAGGATATCAAATTGAGTATAAATTGGTTGAAACTTGAATAAAGTAAAATTTAACCCGTATGGAATGTGAGATTATTAAGAGGAAGTCGTTCAGTTCTGTGATTGAATTATAAGGATTTAATTGATTGTTAGTTTGTGTTAAAGGTTGTTCCTAGGCCATTGTCCACTAATGAGGATGCCCAGTGTCCAACAAATAAATCGAAGAAATCTTCTTCTGAATTGGGACCGATGGATCTTTCGGGACATGTGGAACACCTAATGACTCTTGTAGATTAGTATTCATTGTGGTATCTTTTAAATATCCCTAACTAAACTGAGATATCAGTTGGTAGGATGAGTTCTGAGAATTGTATGACATAGTGACACGTAATGTGTTACGGTACAATTTTGACTTGTTTGTGATTAATGAAAAAGACTACCTTTGATTGCTAAATTCTACATGTATCGATGTTATCTATCTTTTCTTGCTTCTTCCTAATGCTCGCATTAGTGATGCAACCATTGAACAAGTACTCATCTCGAATTGAGTTACGTTGTGAATTATTCTTCGTGAGTGCCATCGAGGTCATGAACCTCAAGATTATTTGGCTAAGCTCATTTCCTATTATATTGTAGTTAGTTCTTGGTGAACAAGCTTTCATCACTCTTCTGCAGATCACTCATTGTTTTTATAAAGATAAAACCGTATCCTTTGAGAAAATTTAATTTTCATCACTATAAGGATTATTCAAAATGAGATGTATAAGTGACTGTTATCGAAATGAAGTCATTTATAAAACACCTTGGAAAAACTTAATTGTTTTCATAACAAAGAAAATCTTTGTAAATTTATTTCTGATTCTTATTTAAGAATTAAGCATGAAAATGTTTTTATTATAAACATGATGATAAAATTTTGACGAACTGAGTATTGCATCGTTAATCTCGAAATTGTATATAGTTGCGCGCCTACATACAATTTGGAATGGACCATGCAAGGCTGATTAGTAGTCACCATACAACTAATGAATAAACACTACATTTTCTTTGAAGATTGTGAAAGATTAAATTTTAAGAGATCTGCAAGAAGTGAAAAATAAGGACATAGTGTTAGGGACACCTACATATGTGCCTGTAGCATCTATTCTTCTGAGTCGAATTTACTCATCTGTGGAAATTGTCTTATTTGATAATTGACAATTCTTTTTTGTCCAATTCTCTCGTGGTAAGATTCTTAGAAAAGTATCTGATTACCGAGTATTGATACCCGATTGGATGTATCGACGTTCCTATCATTCCTTTTGATTTGATTTCATTTGAATGACCTGGGTAACGATCCGAGGAGCTTTCGAATGCGTACTCAAATTATAAAAACATGGGATATATTCATATTCATTAAATATTTTCCTCTGTATCTGATTTGAAATTCTCTCGTGTAGATTATGCGTTGACCTTACTCTTTAGATGAAAGTTGTGTCTCCATATATCCTTGAATTTGCGAAGGATTATGAGTTATTATTAGTCTTTTGAGAAATTCACATCTTATCGACGACAATAAAACTAGAAGGTTGATAGTGCCAGTGGAATGGATTGATTGATTGTTACATGACGACATTGTCTTAATTAATGGGAACTCGAATAGAATTCCCCTAAATGATAAGATGTTGATTATCAAAAGTGATCTAAGTAGTTCTTGATGGATGACTTGAAATTATACCGTGAATGGTTGTGAACTAGTCATAGATATTATAATCTAGAAAGAACCTAATATGAATTTATTAAAAGATGTTTACGTTAACTGAAACTTTAGGAGGTATTTGTTGGTAAATTACCTAGAATTTCGCCATTAAGGCAAGTTGAAATTGGTATTGATTATATTTCCGGTGCTGCACTTGTGGCTTGTGCACTGTACGTCAGCACCATCTGAATTTAAGGAATTACTGTACCACTGAGAGAGTTATCGGAAAAAGATTTTATTATACCAAGCCTGTCATCATGAAGAGCTATGGTGATATCATTCCTTATATTTATAGATTACTGTGACTGAGTAAATTGACAGTCGAAAGCGATATCCATAACTCGAAATGGAAGATTTGTTCGATCATTTACAAGGTTCTAGTGTATGTTTTAAAGATTTGATCCATGGCATGGTTATCCTCAAACTTCGCATCTACGAAAGAGATTATCTATTCCAATCACTACATCCGGTACTTGTAATGAACGTTATGAGTTTCACGTGATGCCGTTTGGATTGACTAATGCACATGTAGTATTCATAAATTTGGTGAATCTCGTGTGTAGACTGTAAATTGATAAAATTCATGCTTGAGATCATTAAGGACCATTTGTTTGTTTATAAGAATAAGAATGAGTTAAAAATTAATTATATATTTCCTTGAATTGGCCGAACAATTAAAACTTGTACCTTGAATATTTAACATAAGACTTAAGACTTAATCCTTTACATGATTTAACCGTGTGATTAATAGATAATGGAATATAAATTGACTCTCTAAAAATTAGAAGTCATTTAAGACTTTGAGTTATACTAAAAAGAAAGTGGAAATATGTTTTAACAAATGTTTTAACAAAGGATTTTAAGGGATTATTCCCTTATAACCAAAACATTTAACTAAACTCCTGTTTAGGGGTAAATGTTTGTATGTGCTTTTAGACAACTTAAGAAGAATTTAGGAAACTATATAATTTATGACTAGACATTTGAAACGACACTTTTTGCTTTTAACTAAGAAAATTTTGACCAAAGTATAACCAAAGATTTTTCAAACATTTACGAATCTTATTAATTATTTTCGATAAATCAACCAAAAATCTTGTTAATTAAATTCAAATTTATTTTTGAACATTTTATATAATTGGTCGAACTAAGAAATTTAAAATCTTTACGTTTACATTTCATAAAAATTGAATATTTAATATTTAATTAGTTGTAATAATTATCGACGCTTTAAACGTCGAATTGAGTAAAACAGATAAAAATAACAGTTGAGAAGAAACTAAAACTTAGAAAATGTGAAGAAAGAAATTTTTAATGAATGTAGATACTGACACATAATATAGAAATGATAAAGAACCAATTAGGACATATTCCTTAATAATGAAGGTGCAAAATAAATTACCGAACGATTTAAAAATAAACGATGTTTGTAAGAAGGATAATATAAATAATAAAAAGGGGTTCGCGGATAATGTGAACCATTAGAATTGAGAAGCCCAGCGTTAAATGTATAAAAGTCCACTTGTGATTATCTAAATATGGAGGATTGTGAGATATAGTTATGATTGGAATTTGTAAGTATAAATATTCTATTTATGTCATTTATGACTAGAAGTATCTTTGTCTGAAGAAGTTGTACTAACGGCAAATTATGAAGGCAGACACCGCCTCATACATTAGTAAACGTCTAGTTATTGCAAAGGTCATCATCTGAATTTGATTCGATTTGGGTCATCGTCGACAGACTGACCAAATCTGCTAATATCATTCCTGTTAATAATAAATTCTTAATGAAGAAATTGACTCTTTTGTATTTAAAGGAGTTATGTAAACATGGTGTGCCTGTATCGATCATCTCTATCAAGATCCTCGCTTCGCATCAAATTTCTAGAGATTTGCTCAGAATTCATTAAGAACGAATCTTGATGAGAGTACTGTGTACCACCCCAATCGAAGGGACGAGGTAAAGTAACGATACAAAATACTATAAGCACTATTTTATGTTTGAATGATTGACCTTTGGTGATAGACCGTATAATCGTTTTCCTTTGGAGATATTATCATTGCTAACTATCGTATTAGGATCTAGATCGAATCTTGTTAAGATTTAGAAACTAGAGCATCTGTAAGCAGGAGTTGAGATAAACACACCCGCCATACACCCACTGTGAGTTGGACATGTATTTTAGGTTTAAGGTTTCCTGTGATGGAGAACCTAACCTTGCAAAATACTCGACCCGTGAGACCTGAAAAGATTGTTGAAATTAGGATCTGATTATTGACTGCCGGTAGTGGGCAGGAGGTTATGTGAATATGAAATGTAGATCTTGAAGTGCCAGATGGGTAGCGAAGTTATGCCAAAAATTTAACCTTGGAGAAATGAATTAATGATCTGACAAATCATGGGATATAAGTCCCCGTAGTATGAGACCATTGAGATGATGTAACAGTTGGGATTGAAAGGAATATAAGTTGGATCTACCCTAGGACTTCAAGAGCTGCGTGAAATATGTTTCGTATATCGAACTTGATGGAATATCTATCAAGTGAAAATCTGAATTCTTCTTAATAAAGTTTAGATCGGCGAAAAGTTGCATTCATCAAAAACCCGTGAATATCATGGATAGAGAAAGTAAGTCAACATTAAGCCTGATCTTATTCCCGTAGCTATGTTTGATGAAACTCGCGTATTGTAATGAATTACACTTGTGAGAAAAGACCGAATGTGGAGGAAATACCCACATGGCTTTAACTCTATAAGAAGCGAGTAGTAAGGTAAGATGATCTTTGAGGACAAAGATCCTGTTTAGGGGTAAATGCTGTGACAATCCGTCAATTTATGGTTGATATTTTATTCACAAATATTATTTAAAAATATTATTTTAATGTTATCTTATGAACTCACTTATTTTTGGGAAGTAATTTGGATTTACATCTTGAAGTAGCATCGACTACGTCTAAAACGGAGGATTCAACGTTACGTGCTTACGTTTACATACGCCGTCTTTGGTGACAGTCCGACATTTCAAAAAAATAAATTTATCCGCGAATATTATTTTGGAGTTTTAAATTTGTGTTAGTTCATAAACTCACAAATTTACGAGAAGAGACTAGGACTTACGATTTTATTTTAACGTCCTTTACGACTAAACCGGAAACCTTAGGATTACGTATTTACGTTTTCGAACTCCGTTTTTGATGAAACAATTTTTATTGGATTCGTTTTGTGCCGTTGATTCATAATTTATAAAAACGTTTTTCGTAAAACGACCTGAAGGCACGCAAATCGAGGAAACTAGAATCGAGGAGTACCCGTAAATAAATGGGGATGAGACAAGTGGGACACTTGTCCCACCCCCACTATAACCGGCCACAACACCCCTTAGGTGTCCAAGTTACATGAAACTAAGTTACACATGTAACTTAGCTTCACAATGAAGCTTTCCGCCCACCAAAACTAGCTAAACCACTCCACCATTATCATTAGCTTCATTTCACACATGCAAAACTCACACAAACACTCTCTCCCTCTTTCCTTTGCCGTCCACTTTCACCATGAACCACCACCATTGATCAAAATTCATCCATGAATTCTATGTTAATCTTACACAAAAAGATGTCCCTTTTGAAACCCTATTGATTGGTGGTGATTATAACATTCAAGGAGGAGTTTCCATGGAGTATTAGGGCTGATTTTCCACAAGGTGTTCATGAAGAATGGTGGTCTTGAAGATGGTCTTGGTTATCCACAAGTTTCTCCATCAAAATCCATGTCCAAGTCACAACCTACATCAACTTGGTGGTATAAAGATTGTCCTCCTCATCCTCTTGTTATTTTTGATTATGTAAACTTGTATTTCTTTTACTTATGTATATGTATATGATGATGAATTATGATTAAAAATATTGTGTGGGGATTTGGTGTTGATAAACATGCTTAAAAAGATGGACAAACTACATGTAAAATGGGTAAATCTTGTTTAAATGGTAGGCTGTATAAAAACAGTAAAGAACCACATGTTAGACTGATAAAATGATGAAGTAGAATCCATTTACAGTAAGCTATGGGTCTTGTACACATGTGAGAGTTGGCCATGCAATGGAATCATTGTAATGAGTGAGATATGATCAAAACAAGTTTAAAGTACAAATCTGAGTTCACTGTTTTGGACGATTTTTAGAAACTACTTAGAGGATGATTCAACAGTAGCTATAGGAGAGTTAAATGGAGAAAATATCATGTAGTTTATGTGTTAAAAATTTGAGCTTCTATCTCCATATAGAACTCTAGATATGGCAGTTCTGGTGAAGATGAAAATAAAAATCAGATTTTGGAAATTAAAGTATAATAGTATTATATAAGCACTCAAATAAAAATAGTATAAAATATAAATTAAAACCCACTAACTTATATATTTCATTTATATAAATATGTACAATGGTAAATAAGTGTACATTTTATAAAAATGGTAACTTGTTAAGTTTTATAAGTTATAAAACTATAAACATGATTTTTACGACTTTTTCGGCTATTACCGTAAAATTAACGTTTTTGCTAAATAAAACTCAGACGGTTGGACCCGTATAATGTGAACTTTATAAAACTTATATACTGATATATGAACATGTATAACAAGTAAAAACCGATAAAACCCGAACTATATAACATACGGACATTAACGGGCTACGTTAACGTTATTGGACTAATAAAACAACAAAATGGACTAAAACACTTATAAACTTATTTATTGGGCTTAACCCATTTAGGCCCAACTTGTAAAGTGTAGATACTGATAATATAAGTATAACATGGATTAATACAAGTTAAAGAACTTATAATAAGTTTATTGGACTTAAAACACGTAAATAGGTAAAACTAGTAAACTAGTAAAAAGATACCAATACGTAAACACTAAAATGAGTAAAAAGGGAATATGTAAACCCACTTGATCATCATATATATATAATCATCATATGTATACATAATTGTTATTTTTATAAAGTCATTGGACATGAGTCTAAGACGAGTATTATTTGTCTAGGTTTCCGTGATTGAAGCACGTACCGTACATCCGAATTGCCGATAACCCGCCTTCCCACATCAACGTGAGTTCATAGCCTCGCACTCTTTTAAATGTTTTTATGAAATGTTTTATAAACCCGCGAGGGAGATAACATGTTAGTTGTTATAAAATAGGACACCATTTGTCCCGATTGTTTGTTTATTGATTTGGACCCGAATGATTGTATGACCCGATTGTATGACCCGATAAATGATTAAAGGACCCGATAGATGAAATAAAATGGATTATTAAAGTTAGGTTATGTCACTAAAAGTCCCATTAGCATGAATTGTGAACTACTGGGAGTTGGTAGACGCTTATGCATATAATAGTACTATTTGGGGACGATCACCCCAGTTCGCGCCTTGACGGTTGATCCCCGTCGTGCCACATTGATTGGTAAGTGAATTTATGTATGAGAAGATTTCCATAGCGTGACCTTTGTGACGACACGCTACTTTAGATGGGCAAATTGAGTATCGGGTTAGCTACCCGTTGTTGGTTTAGTAAGGTAACAATGTCATGCGGCTTATAATAATCCAGTTAACGAAATACTACTAGACGCACCGAATTACGATGTATTGCCTGACTAGCAATACAGGGTCATACTATTGATATTATGTTCGTGTTTTGGTTTTCATAACCATATTCATATAACGGTTTTTATTTCATCTATACAACGTTGTAAAACGTATTGTATGATGTTTTTACGACATTGGCTCGTATAATGATTTTTAAGGCAAATGCCTATATTATGATTTTGATAAAGATTTGTTTAAAATGATTTTGGCTATTCTATGGCCTATTACAATGATTTGTACCAAATGATTTTTGGTAATAATTTTATACCAAAGTTATATTGATGGAATTTATTACACTCTATGAACTCACTCGGCGTTATCACTGACCTTTTCTTTTAACATGTTTTATCTCAGGTACTTGAAGGTAATTCTCGGGAAGACGACAAGAATTCATGGCCCGCACTTAAACAATATTTTTCCATTCAAATACTTTGTAAAACTTTGTATGAAATATAATGACTTGGGACCGATGTAACTTTGATGTTTATGAATGGAAATGATTTATTATTAAACGACGCGATTTTTATGCGTTGTCTATGATGTGAGTAATGTGCTATCCCGTAACACCAACGAGTCTTCCGCTGTATTGAGTTCCATAAATTTGGGGGTGTTACAGTTTGGTACCAGAGCTCTCGTTATAGAGAACGAAAGATTTTTAAAACCAAGGTTTTGAATAAAACATTTCAAAATCTTTTAACTATAAACATTTTTCCCAAAATGTCTAAAAATCTTTTGACTATAACGGTGCCGAAGAATTGCCGAGTTACCGACAAGGCCACACTGAGAAGTGTTATTTTAATATATATATAACTTGGATTATATATATATATATGATGTAATTTTATTACATGATTGTTAGATGATTATTTTGATATTTATACGAGGTATTTATACGACGTAGATTGTCACAAGAAACCCTAAATCCCCTAGTAAATTAATCGAAGCTATTCTCGTAGGAATTCTAGCTATCCTAGATTTAAACCAAGTTGTGGATATTTATGTTCCCAACAAATGGTTGATATTCGTAGAAGTATAGATATTAGTTGATTGTGAAATTGAAAAAAAAAGAATTGGCGAGATTAAATCTGATATCGATGTCATGACGATCTTTCCTTATAGAGTAGAGTTTGACAAAACGTTGCCACCTAGAAAGATGTCATCTGATTCGTTGTCATCCAATTCTTAAATTTAAATCGAAAGGGTGAATGTTTTACTTGAGGCTGTCATTGGAACCAGTACCCAAAAGCCTCATGCCACTAATACATTTCCGAGAAGTCTAATTGAATGTATGAGTCATCTCATATTAGTGACTCATTTGATAATTGTTGTTGTAAGAACTATAGGATTGGAAATTAAGTGTTGTTCATATCGAGCTTTTATTGCCCTATTAAGGTTTATGAATAAGATTGAAAGTATTGGAAAATGAGGTAGGATATCAAATTGAGTATAAATTGGTTGAAACTTGAATAAAGTAAAATTTAACCCGTATGGAATGTGAGATTATTAAGAGGAAGTCGTTCAGTTCTGTTATGGAATTATAAGGATGCCCAGTGTCAAACAAATAAATCGAAGAAGTCTTCTTCTGAATTGGGACCGATGGATCTTTCGGGACATGTGGAACACCTAATGACTCTTGTAGATTAGTATTCATTGTGGTATCTTTTAAATATCCCTAACTTAACTGAGATATCAGTTGGTAGGATGAGTTCTGAGAATTGTATGACATAGTGACACGTAATGTGTTACGGTACAATTTTGACTTGTTTGTGATTAATGAAAAAGACTACCTTTGATTGCTAAATTCTACATGTATCGATGTTATCTATCTTTTCTTGCTTCTTCCTAATGCTCGCATTAGTGATGCAACCATTGAACAAGTACTCATCTCGAATTGAGTTACGTTGTGAATTATTCTTCGTGAGTGCCATCGAGGTCATGAACCTCAAGATTATTTGGCTAAGCTTATTTCCTATTATATTGTAGTTAGTTCTTGGTGAACAAGCTTTCATCACTCTTCTGCAGATCACTCATTGTTTTTATAAAGATAAAACCGTATCCTTTGAGAAAATTTAATTTTCATCACTATAAGGATTATTCAAAATGAGATGTATAAGTGATTGTTATCGAAATGAAGTCATTTATAAAACACCTTGGAAAAACTTAATTGTTTTCATAACAAAGAAAATCTTTGTAAATTTATTTCTGATTCTTATTTAAGAATTAAGCATGAAAATGTTTTTATTATAAACATGATGATAAAATTTTGACGAACTGAGTATTGCATCGTTAATCTTGAAATTGTATATAGTTGCGCGCCTACATACAATTTGGAATGGACCATGCAAGGCTGATTAGTAGTCACCATAAAACCAATGAATAAACACTACATTTTCTTTGAAGATTGTGAAAGATTAAATTTTAGGAGATCTGCAAGAAGTGAAAAATAAGGACATAGTGTTAGGGACACCTACATATGTGCCTGTAGCATCTATTCTTCTGAGTCGAATTTACTCATCTGTGGAAATTGTCTTATTTGATAATTGACAATTCTTTTTTGTCCAATTCTCTCGTGGTAAGATTCTTAGAAAAGTATCTGATTACCGAGTATTGATACCCGATTGGATGTATCGACGTTCCTATCATTCCTTTTGATTTGATTTCATTTGAATGACCTGGGTAACGATCCGAGGAGCTTTCGAGTGCGTACTCAAATTATGAAAACATGGGATATATTCATATTCATTAAATGTTTTCGTCTGTATCTGATTTGAAATTCTCTCGTGTAGATTATGCGTTGACCTTACTCTTTAGATGAAAGTTGTGTCTCCATATATCCTTGAATTTGCGAAGGATTATGAGTTATTATTATTCTTTTGAGAAATTCACATCTTATCGACGACAATAAAACTGGAAGGTTGATAGTGCCAGTGGAATGGATTGATTGATTATTACATGACGACATTGTCTTAATTAATGGGAACTCGAATAGAATTCCCCTAAATGATAAGATGTTGATTATCAAAAGTGATCTAAATAATTCTTGATGGATGACTTGAAATTATACCGTGAATGGTTGTGAACTAGTCATAGATATTATAATCTAGAAAGAACCTAATATGAATTTATTAAAAGATGTTTACGTTAACTGAAACTTTGGGAGGTATTTGTTGGTAAATTACCTAGACTTTCGCCATTAAGGCAAGTTGAAATTGGTATTGATTATATTTCTGGTGCTGCACTTGTGGCTTGTGCACTGTACGTCAGCACCATCTGAATTTAAGGAATTACTGTACCACTGAGAGATTTGTCAGAAAAAGATTTTATTATACCAAGCCTGTCATCATGAAGAGCTATGGTGATATCATTCCTTATATTTATAGATTACTGTGACTGAGTAAATTGACAGTCGAAAGCGATATCCATAACTCGAAATGGAAGATTTGTTCGATCATTTACAAGGTTCTAGTGTATGTTTTAAAGATTTGATCCATGGCATGGTTATCCTCAAACTTCGCATCTACGAAAGAGATTATCTATTCCAATCACTACATCCGGTACTTGTAATGAACGTTATGAGTTTCACGTGATGCCGTTTGGATTGACTAATGCACATGTAGTATTCATAAATTTGGTGAATCTCGTGTGTAGGCTGTAAATTGATAAAATTCATGCTTGAGATCATTAAGGACCATTTATTTGTTTATAAGAATAAGAATGAGTTAAAAATTAATTATAGATTTCCCTGAATTGGCCGAACAATTAAAACTTGTACCTTGAATATTTAACATAAGACTTAAGACTTAATCCTTTACATGATTTAACCGTGTGATTAATAGATAATGGAATATAAATTGACTCTCTAAAATTTAGAAGTCATTTAAGACTTTGAGTTATACTAAAAAGAAAGTGGAAATATGTTTTAACAAATGTTTTAACAAAGGATTTTAAGGGATTATTCCCTTATAACCAAAACATTTAACTAAACTCCTGTTTAGGGGTAAATGTTTGTGTGTGCTTTTAGACAACTTAAGAAGAATTTAGGAAACTATATAATTTATGACTAGACATTTGAAACGACACTTTTTGCTTTTAACTAAGAAAATTTTGACCAAAGTATAACCAAAGATTTTTCAAACATTTACGAATCTTATTAATTATTTTCGATAAATCAACCAAAAATCTTGTTAATTAAATTCAAATTTATTTTTGAACATTTTATATAATTGGTCGAACTAAGAAATTTAAAATCTTTACGTTTACATTTCATAAAAATTGAATATTTAATATTTAATTAGTTGTAATAATTATCGACGCTTTAAACGTCGGATTGAGTAAAACAGATAAAAATAACAGTTGAGAAGAAACTAAAACTTAGAAAATGTGAAGAAAGAAATTTTTAATGAATGTAGATACTGACACATAATATAGAAATGATAAAGAACCAATTAGGACATATTCCTTAATAATGAAGGTGCAAAATAAATTACCGAACGATTTAAAAATAAAGGATGTTTGTAAGAAGGATAATATAAATAATAAAAAGGGGTCCGCGGATAATGTGAACCATTAGAATTGAGAAGCCGATAGCGTTAAATGTATAAAAGTCCACTTGTGATTATCTAAATATGGAGGATTGTGAGATATAGTTATGATTGGAATTTGTAAGTATAAATATTCTATTTATGTCATTTATGACTAGAAGTATCTTTGTCTGAAGAAGTTGTACTAACGGCAAATTATGAAGGCAGACACCGCCTCATACATTAGTAAACATCTAGTTATTGCAAAGGTCATCATCTGAATTTGATTCGATTTGGGTCATCGTCGACAGACTGACCAAATCTGCTAATATCATTCCTGTTAATAATAAATTCTTAATGAAGAAATTGACTCTTTTGTATTTAAAGGAGTTATGTAAACATGGTGTGCCTGTATCGATCATCTCTATCAAGATCCTCGCTTCGCATCGAATTTCTAGAGATTTGCTCAGAATTCATTAAGAACGAATCTTGATGAGAGTACTGTGTACCACCCCAATCGAAGGGACGAGGTAAAGTAACGATACAAAATACTATAAGCACTATTTTATGTTTGAATGATTGACCTTTGGTGATAGACCGTATAGTCGTTTTCCTTTGGAGAGATTATCATTGTTAACTATCGTATTAGGATCTAGATCGAATCTTGTTAAGATTTAGAAACTAGAGCATCTGTAAGCAGGAGTTGAGATAAACACACCCGCCATACACGCACTGTGAGTTGGACATGTATTTTAGGTTTAAGGTTTCCTGTGATGGCGAACCTAACCTTGCAAAATACTCGACCCGTGAGACCTGAAAAGATTGTTGAAATTAGGATCTGATTATTGACTGCCGGTAGTGGGCAGGAGGTTATGTGAATATGAAATGTAGATCTTGAAGTGCCAGATGGGTAGCGAAGTTATGCCAAAAATTTAACCTTGGAGAAATGAATTAATGATCTGACAAATCATGGGATATAAGTCCCCGTAGTATGGGACCATTGAGATGATGTAAAAGTTGGGATTGAAAGGCATATAAGTTGGATCTACCCTAGGACTTCAAGAGCTGCGTGAAATATGTTTCGTATATCGAACTTGATGGAATATCTATCAAGTGAAAATCTGAATTCTTCTTAATAAAGTTTAGATCGGCGAAAAGTTGCATTTATCAAAAACCCGTAAATATCATGGATAGAGAAAGTAAGTCAACATTAAGCCTGATCTTATTCCCGTAGCTATGTTTGATGAAACTCGCGTATTGTAATGAATTACACTTGTGAGAAAAGACCGAATGTGGAGGAAATACCCACATGGCTTTAACTCTATAAGAAGCGAGTAGTAAGGTAAGATGATCTTTGAGGACAAAGATCTTGTTTAGGGGTAAATGCTGTGACAATCCGTCAATTTATGGTTGATATTTTATTCACAAATATTATTTAAAAATATTATTTTAATGTTATCTTATGAACTCACTTATTTTTGGGAAGTAATTTGGATTTACATCTTAAAGTAGCATCGACTACGTCTAAACCGAAGGATTCAACGTTACGTGCTTACGTTTACATACACCGTCTTTGGTGACAGTCCGACATTTCAAAAAAATAAATTTATCTGCGAATATTATTTTGGAGTTTTAAATTTGTGTTAGTTCATAAACTCACAAATTTACGAGAAGAGACTAGGACTTACGATTTTATTTTAACGTCCTTTACGACTAAACCGGAAACCTTAGGATTACGTATTTACGTTTTCGAACTCCGTTTTTGATGAAACAATTTTTATTGGATTCGTTTTGTGCCGTTGATTCATAATTTATAAAAACGTTTTTCTTAAAACGACCCGAAGGCACGCAAATCGAGGAAACTAGAATCGAGGAGTACCCGTAAATAAATGGGGATGAGACAAGTGGGACACTTGTCCCACCCCCACTATAACCGGCCACAACACCCCTTAGGTGTCCAAGTTACATGAAACTAAGTTACACATGTAACTTAGCTTCACAATGAAGCTTTCCGCCCACCAAAACTAGCTAAACCACTCCACCATTATCATTAGCTTCATTTCACACATGCAAAACTCACACAAACACTCTCTCCCTCTTTCCTTTGCCGTCCACTTTCACCATGAACCACCACCATTGATCAAAATTCATCCATGAATTCTATGTTAATCTTACACAAAAAGATGTCCCTTTTGAAACCCTATTGATTGGTGGTGATTATAACATTCAAGGAGGAGTTTCCATGGAGTATTAGGGCTGATTTTCCACAAGGTGTTCATGAAGAATGGTGGTCTTGAAGATGGTCCTGGTTATCCACAAGTTTCTCCATCAAAATCCATGTCCAAGTCACAACCTACATCAACTTGGTGGTATAAAGATTGTCATCCTCATCCTCTTGTTATTTTTGATTATGTAAACTTGTATTTCTTTTACTTATGTATATGTATATGATGATGAATTATTATTAAAAATATTGTGTGGGGATTTGGTGTTGATAAACATGCTTAAAAAGATGGACAAACTACATGTAAAATGGGTAAATCTTGTTTAAATGGTAGGCTGTATAAAAACAGTAAAGAACCACATGTTAGACTGATAAAATGATGAATTAGAATCCATTTTGAGTAAGCTATGGGTCTTGTACACATGTGAGAGTTGGCCATGCAATGGAATCATTGTAATGAGTGAGATATGATCAAAACAAGTTTAAAGTACAAATCTGAGTTCATTGTTTTGGACGATTTTTAGAAACTACTTAGAGGATGATTCAACAGTAGCTATAGTAGAGTTAAATGGAACAAATATCATGTAGTTTATGTGTTAAAAATTTGAGCTTCTATCTCCATATGGAACTCTAGATATGGCAGTTTTGGTGAAGATGAAAATAAAAATCAGATTTTGGAAATTAAAGTATAATAGTATTATATAAGCACTCAAATAAAAATAGTATAAAATATAAATTAAAACCCACTAACTTATATATTTCATTTATATAAGTATGTACAATGGTAAATAAGTGGACATTTTATAAAAATGGTAACTTGTTAAGTTTTATAAGTTATAAAACTATAAACATGATTTTTACGACTTTTTCGGCTATTACCGTAAAATTAACGTTTTTGCTAAATAAAACTCAGATGGTTGGACCCGTCTAATGTGAACTTTATAAAACTTATATACTGATATATGAACATGTATAACAAGTAAAAACCGATAAAACCCAAACTATATAACATACGGACATTAACGGGCTACGTTAACGTTATTGGACTAATAAAACAACAAAATTGACTAAAACACTTATAAACTTATTTATTGGGCTTAACCCATTTAGGCCCAACTTGTAAAGTGTAGATACTGATAATATAAGTATAACATGGATTAATACAAGTTAAAGAACTTATAATAAGTTTATTGGACTTAAAACACGTAAATAGGTAAAACTAGTAAACTAGTAAAAAGATACCAATACGTAAACACTAAAATGAGTAAAAAGGGAATATGTAAACCCACTTGATCATCATATATATAATCATCATATGTATACATAATTGTTATTTTTATAAAGTCATTGGACATGAGTCTAAGACGAGTATTATTTGTCTAGGTTTCCGTGATTGAAGCACGTACCGTACATCCGAATTGCCGATAACCCGTCTTCCCACATCAACGTGAGTTCATAGCCTCGCACTCTTTTAAATGTTTTTATGAAATGTTTTATAAACTCGCGAGGGAGATAACATGTTAGTTTTTATAAAATAGGACACCATTTGTCCCGATTGTTTGTTTATTGATTTGGACCCGAATGATTGTATGACCCGATTGTATGACCCGATAAATGATTAAAGGACCTGATAGATGAAATAAAATGGATTATTAAAGTTAGGTTATGTCACTAAAAGTCCCATTAGCATGAATTGTGAACTACTAGGAGTTGGTAAACGCTTATGCATATAATAGTACTATTTGGGGACGATCACCCCAGTTCGCGCCTTGACGGTTGATCCCCGTCGTGCCACATTGATTGGTAAGAGAATTTATGTATGAGAAGATTTCTATAGCGTGACCTTTGTGACGACACGCTACTTTAGATGGGCAAATTGAGTATCGGGTTAGCTACCCGTTGTTGGTTTAGTAAGGTAACAATGTCATGCGGCTTATAATAATCCAGTTAACGAAATACTACTAGACGCACCGAATTACGATGTATTGCCTGACTAGCAATACAGGGTCATACTATTGATATTATGTTCGTGTTTTGGTTTTCATAACCATATTTATATAACGGTTTTTATTTAATCTATACAACGTTGTAAAACGTATTGTATGATGTTTTTACGACATTGGCTCGTATAATGATTTTTAAGGCAAATGCCTATATTATGATTTTGATAAAGATTTGTTTAAAATGATTTTGGCTATTCTATGGCCTATTACAATGATTTGTACGAAATGATTTTTGGTAATAATTTTATACCAAAGTTATATTGATGGAATTTATTAAACTCTATGAATTCACTCGGCGTTATCGCTGACCTTTTCTTTTAACATGTTTTATCTCAGGTACTTGAAGGTAATTCTCGGGAAGACGACAAGAATTCATGGCCCGCACTTAAACAATATTTTTCCATTCAAATACTTTGTAAAACTTTGTATGAAATATAATGACTTGGGACCGATGTAACTTTGATGTTTATGAATGGAAATGATTTATTATTAAACGACGCGATTTTTATGCGTTGTCTATGATGTGAGTAATGTGCTATCCCGTAACACCAACGAGTCTTCCGCTGTATTGAGTTCCATAAATTTGGGGGTGTTACATCTTATGTCTATAAAAGAAGACCTTTAGGTTATTGTTCAATATAATTTTTCATACGTTAAACACTTTCATTGTAAGCAAGTTCGTTATATTCAATCAAGTGAAAGTTTGTTTACATCTTTGTGTGTTCTTGTTTAAGTGTTAATTCCGCATAACACATAGATTACTTTATACATATACAAAGGTTTCTCTACGTGTATAACTTGATCTAATCTCGTATACATAAAGCTAAATCGATCTAAGTTTGGGATCAACAATGAAGTCGCTGCCAAATATCGATCCGAGAAAGGTCTCAAATCGTGAAGCGAGTTATGCCAAGATATGAACTTTATGAGGTCCCGAGAAGCAGTTTTAAAAGATTTTGTCCTTTAGGTAACTATTGATTAAATCGTCCTACTTTATTTTCAGCCTAAATAACTATCGAAATAAGTCAACAATGCATCCTCGTGATCATTTAAGACAATAATAAAATATAAGAGATACACCTAGGAATAAGGGAGTCTAAGTAAATAATTGGCCCACATGAGTTTGTGATAGTTTGCTAACTTATAATAACAATGATCTCGTTTTTAAGCTTGGTATGGGGAATGTGAAACTTGAGGGTGATAATCATTTATGACATTCCAAAACCCCAAGGTAAGTTTTTGATCTTTTTACTAGTTTTCTTCCTTTAAATATTTTGTCTCTTTAATAAAGGCCAATGTGGATTGATTGTGATGGAAAATGTAAAACTTGCTTTGTAACTAATGCATTGCATGAGGACATTGCAATGGTCAAGTGCAGGGGATTTAATAAGTGTGAAAACACTTATCCTTTTACCACTTAATTATATTAATTACCAAGCCAAAACGTGTATTTGATGTCGTAAATGTCGGAATTATGCGTGGTTTGTGTTTTTGTTGTGATTTAGGACTAAAATGTGAAAAGGGAAGAAAACACGGACTTTCACGAGCTTTTATCAAAGAAAAAGACAAAAGATGAAGTCGAAAGATAAAGAGTGCAAAAAGAACGGAAGTCCAAGGCCTATTCTGAAGATTTATCGAAGAAAAAGTCTAAAGATGGAAGTTTAATAAAGTCGAAGAACTCAAGTCTAATAAATGAAGAAATTATAAGACGAGTTTAATTAATCCCGAGACAAAGTCGAAAAAGTCGAAGAATTTAGAAGACGAAAAGACGAGGAAAGAAAGAAAGGAGCAACACATGCTAACCTCCCTAATCTCCTATAAATACCCTCCTAATGTCACATTAGGAGGTGTTGACTATTTGACACATATTTCTTCCACCTTTAATTTTCATGTCATTTACTTAATTGTCATTTAATTTCCTTGTCTTTCACCTTTAATTTCTTGCCTTTAATTCCAAGTAAGTCTTTTAATTTTGTTATTGAATCTTATTTTTAATCAAGTTTTTATAAATCTCTCATTCTACCTTTCTTGTTTTGCTTAGTCTCTATGTTTATGTGCTTATTGTTATGCTTATTTGATTAAGTGTTATGTTTTATGTTTTTGATTGTTTTGGATAATTGATTTTATAGCTTATTTGTGTCTTTCTTAAATTTACTTAAGTGTTTATAAAAGTTATTTTTTTATAAAAAAAGTCCTTTTTTTAATATTTTATTATTTAGTGTTTTTGAAATTTTTTAAATTTTAGCTTATTAGCTTTTTCTTATACGTGTTTTGGGTTAAGTTTTTAGTTGAGTTCTTATTTGGTTCATAGCTTATTTTGTTTTGCTTATTTACTATATCCTACTGTATTCCGATCACCACTGTCGGAAAGGGGCTTTGAGATTCCGACCAGCATTCCCTTTTGGTAGCATTCCGATTACCCCCCATCAGAAAAGGGTTTTGCATTCCGACTGGGACTCCGATTAGGATTCCGACGAGGGTGTTTGTTTGGTATTCCGATAGGTGAGTTGTTATTCTGATAGGATTTTTGAATCTTCATTCCGATCTGGATTCCGACCAACATTCCGACGGGATTACTTTGTCACATTCCGATCGGATTCCGATGGGATTCTGATGGAGGGTATTCCGACAGTAGGTTTTGTTTTATTATTTTGCCTTAGTTTAAGTTTCAAGTTTGCATTATTTTAGGTTTTCAAATTTTACTTTTCGTCAAGCATTAATTTTACGTCATTTACTTTTAAAAGTTTGTAAATTTTTCACAATTACTTTTTAATTAGTTTTAGTTTTAATTACTTGTCATTTACTTTAAGTCTTGCAATTTAATTTTACTACAACGACCAATATATTTGTTTTCCACCAAAAAACGACTGAGTCGCACTTTAACCAGTAATCAATTCGATTAGACACCGATTTCAACGAACTTTTTAACTGAGTAAAATCTAGTTATTAACGTCCACGCTCTCGAATGGGTGAGCTTATGTTCTAGCTTAACAAGAACAAGCCTCCAATCCTGAAAACACAAAACAAACAAACAAAATCCAAGAATCAAGACCTATGGTCTTGATTCAGTGAGCTTTCAAAGAAGATAAACAAACCCGATTTTTCTTTCAAAATCTTTTCAAAACCACTTCAAAACCTTAAAACTTGAAACTTGCTGATAAACTTAAACAAGAAAATTTAAAACCACTTCAAACCCTTACACGGATTCACATGAACAGGAAACCACAAACAAAAATATAAAAACCACCACTTGAATCATAAACACTAAATAAAAATGGAACTGAGATATTTTAAAAAACTACAATCAAAAGAATTACACTTTTTAAAAAAATCCGAGACAAAAAGAAAAAAAGGGATACCACAAATTGGTCCTCAATTTATAATGGAGCTCAGATTGTTCTGGAATGACAAGAAATACAAACCTAAGCTAGTGAGTTTCCAGGATTACCCCTTTTGAAGATTCAGATATAATTGGAATATGCTGATTTTGAATTCCAGCTAGCAATATGTCGACATTGTTTACTTCTGAGGCTTCTTCAGGACCATTGGATTTGAGTAGGGACCATGTCATCCGATCTTGTTTGTCAAATTGTCCAATCCCGTGAGTATGCAAGCTGCCATTCTTGGCCATATGTGTTGAGGTGGCCAAATCTTCACGTGATGCTTGTGATGTGGGGTTATGGGATTAGGGGTTAATCGTGGCTGGTGGTTATGAGTAAGAACCCTAATCCCTCTTCTTCTTAATTCGTTTGATAATAAAGGAGGCTGTCCTTTTTCTTTTGTAACTTTGGGATAAGAAGTATACATAGTTTGGTGGGCTGGTGTTGGGTGTGGGCCAAAAAAACATGGCCAAGTGATAGGTTTAAACACATGACGGGCAAATTGGATCAGATGACCAAAAATGAAAATTTGTTTTAATTATATTAATACGGGCCGACTCGGCCTGATAGACGGGAGCGGGTTCTAGTCTGTAAAATATTGTTTTAAGAGTCGTGATCGGTTTTTCATGACCATTCCATTGTCGGGTTTTGGGTTTCAATTTGACTTGTAAAAAAAATCTTCAAATTTGTCGAGTCGATCCGAAAATACCCATTTTTCTTCGTTAAGTACAATCTCTGGCTACGGTTTCTTGTACGACTTGATTCTTCAAGGAACAAATATGTAAACTCTTGATATTTTAGGAACCACAATGTAATTTTAGAATAATCAAGGGTATAAAGTGTCAATTATTCAATGATAAAAGACCCTTCTTGTACAATCTTCAATTCTTCAAGGACTTTTCTTGGAAAATCAACACTTGGGCCCGGTTCATTGTGCGGTTGCGTTTCCCGTGTTTGTTTTTGCTTGTTTCTTGTGATCTTTCGTCATTTTCTTGATATCCATACCTAAAATACACATTGAGCAAACACAAGCATATATATGGCACTTTTTATGATATTTTTACTGTTTTAAGCCCGTTTTGGACGATGAGACTATGTATAAAAGTAGTCTCATCACTCCCCCATACTAAACCATTGCCGTGCCCTCACGCAATTCTAGAATAAAGTATCGTAGCACTTCCAAAAATCATTTTTATGGACTTTTATTGAATCATAAACTACACTACACTATTTCTACTTGCTAGTACTTATGTTTTAGACATAATGTATGATTTTCATCGCAAAATGGGACGTTTAGGTTCATAGAACAAGAACACGTGAATGCTTAGTTAGAAATAATTTCGGCATCCTCGATTTTCACCCAATTCCATGCTAAGCGTATAACGAGATCATTGTCATTATAAGTTAGTAATTCTAACACTACTCATATGTCCTAATCACGTACTTAGACTCCCTTAATCCTAATTGGTATCTCTTATATTTTATTTTTGTCTTGAATGATCATGATGATACATTGTTGACTTATGAGATGATAGAGATTAAGGTCCAAAAATAAAGTCATAACGGTGTAACCAAGACCATCAAATCAATAACCTCCCCTAATAGACAACGATGTCAAAAAATTAAGTCAACAAGAAGGATCGATAAACACAGTTTTATAACGGTTTTGAAAATGAGACTTATTACCAAGACTTTTATACGCCCCCTAACGGATGGGCCTTATTAACATAGGTTTACCTCCATCTTTTATTCAACTCCGCCATGGAGCTTTTATTATGACTTCGGTCTTGCCTTGCCTTTTATTTAACCTCGCCATGAAGTGTTTATAATGGCCAAATACGTATATCCTCACGCTAAAACGAATTTTGGATCTTTAAAGCTTCAAAGATTAAGGCTTAATCACTTTCAATTTTGCATAGATTTTTCGGCCTTGTGAGCTTGAAATTTTTGCTTGATTTAGGTGAGCACTTGAAATCTTATTATTGGGTGAAGCTTTCGATTATTCGGGTTGCCAATACTTCAAAACTATGACGCTGGCGATACCTTAATGTTTTCCCAATTTAATTACATGGAAGCTACTAGAAAAGACTAGAAACCAACAATCAAGATTAAACCGCTAAGCCAATACTTATTAGCAAAATATATATACAAGTGAAGGGAGAATAAGCAAACAACTAGAACACATGAGTTTTTGAAAGAACACGAGTACTCTACGTTTAGCATAGTAACTTATAATTAACGTTATCATTTCTCGTCCTCATTTAAGAGACTTAGCCTAATATAAAGTTAAGGAATCGAAGCTAAGTGCTAAATACGCACGGTCGGGTCAAAATTACTCTTATTCTCGCCATCAGAAAATCTACATTCGTGTCTTCAAACACTTATGAAACATGAGAAAAATTTTAAAAATTGGCATTTTTAGCCTTATTTGCAACAAAACGATAAACAAAAAGATAAACTTTAGAAAGCGTGAAGGTTTGGCAAGGAAAGTATCTATTCACCCCCCATACTAAAGTTAAACATTGTCCTCAATGTTTCGAGTCTAAGGGTAGGATACCCCCATACTAGAGATGTAGTCGAATGCTTAATCTAGCATGGAAAGGGTGGAACCGTTAAATCTATATCCGTTTATGAAGTGTGCTAAAAGACCTAAGGTTAGAACAATCAAGGATATATCATTTCGATATCGGAAAATTTCTTCAAAGCAAACGATCGAAGCTCGCGTAAAACAAACACGAAAGGCTTCAATCGTAAAGATGATGACCTAGGATTATACAATCACAAACAACCACGGAACAAAGGTTATAAGGGCATAAATTCCCTCACATTAAACTACATTAGAAAGCAATAATATGTACATGGATAAGCATGGGATCTCCCCCACGAGGCACCTTGTTTTTGATAACCGAGTCAAAAGCTCGACTCGAATCCCCATAAATGTGATCATTTAGGGATTATCATGGTTCGGTCATTTTTGGTGGGACTTACATGTAATCAAGGCCCAAAAGCAACCGATAATAAAGGCAAAGCCTTTATACTAGGATCAAAGATCGTGTCTTCATTTTCGGATGATAAACAAAACAACACGACTTCAAGTAACATCGTCCCAATGGTGCACAAGAAAATAGAATGAGAAGAGAAGGGTGGGACATTAGGTGGGCAAACAAATCGAGTTACTCGAGGTAAACTCTCACCGTAAGTGTAGAAAGACTTTCTAGTGACTACGTCGGTAAAATACCGAGATTTTATCTTAAACTTGATACCGAGGTTAAAACTCTCGTCCTCGATGGAGAAGTGTGAGGAAACAAATGGGGCTTCCCCCATACTAGATCCACACATAACGCCGTCAAAATAAGTAGACGCGTTTGTAGCAAGTTCAATTAAACGAGGTGATGACCGAGTTAACTTTGGAAAAAAGTTTCAAATCAATTGTAAAATCTTTTCCTTTTTCATTTTTTAACTCATTATTACGAAACCCCAAGTTGATTAAATTGAAAATATTTGGCGTTTGTAAAACAATTCTAGGCACACTTAAAATTTTCACGTTTATCTTAAAGGCGGGAGGAGGATTCGAATTTTTAAAACGTGAATCGACTAATAAAATATCCCCCTCCGGGCTAACGCAACGGTCGTCATCAAACTCGAAAATCGAAGGCGGATTATCAAGAATACGTTTGATCTCGGAAAAATCGACATCGGGATCAAAAACGTCTTCTCTTCCTCGTGGAAGAGGTCGAGCAATTAAATCCTCGATAGTCGAGTTGCTAGCTTCAACCGTCGTGAAACTAGGAATAGAAGGCTCTTCGATTGAAGATTTTGCCTTCCTCGTTTCGACCTCGACATCAAAAAACGTATCAATGTGAGCAAGGCCACCGACGGACTTCTCACACGATAAATCCATAATCTCACCCGGTGTGGTATTAGTAGTAAAAGGATCGTCATGTGATGATTTTACCTTGATGGTTTCAACTTTGTCCTTCGAAGGGATCGAACGTGGGTTCTCGAACATCTTAGAAAAATTACTAACACGTCCCTTCATAATTAATTTTCGTTCATCTTGTAAAAACGAGGATTCAACGATTTCGTTTAAAACCTTGTCACATTTTTCTTTTTCAAAATCATTTAATGGAATTTCTTCGTCAAAATTAAGTGTATATTGATTTAGAAAATAATCAATAATTTCATCCTCATTAGAAAAATTTGGTTCAAAAGGTATAACATTCAACATTCCTAGGTATCCTACGAATTTTTCTTTTTGTTTATTTTTAAAAACTTTTTTCAAAACTTCGTTAGATGACGTTTTCGTTTCCTCTACGTTCTTATTAGATGACGACAATTGCACGACTTCAACATTCGAAAGAGCGGGATCAATACAAGATTTACGAGTCTTAGGAGTCGATATGGCTTGAACCTCTCCTTCGAGATTAAGATTGGTGACGTTCGATGAAGAACTCGACTCGTACGACGCTAATCTTTTCACTAAAGTCTCAATCACTAAAAGATGTTTATCTCGTTTATTAGCGTAATCTTTCTTAATATCATCTATGTATTTTATCCACATCTCTTGACTTTTGTCATACAAACGTTGTTGCTCTTCAAAAAGGGTATTATAATCATTTTCCCTTTTTATGAACGATTCCCTTTCGGTTTCCATTTGATCCTTACATGTTTCCTTAAGGCTTGTCATTAGTTCTTCCATCATCGTTAATTTCTCATTATTACGTCTCACATAGCCATTAAAGGTATTATGACTCGTCTCATCATTTTAATTTTCATCGCAATTAAAAGACGGATCATACGACGAATAAAACAAAGACGATGGGTGACCTTGGTCGTAATATTTAAAATCGTCACCATGATCACGTGGAGCGGAGTTATAGTATAACCCTCTCGACCTCCAATAACCTCACAATTAAAACAGTTGGCCCCATCAAGTGAACCTCCACAATATAGACATGAATAATATTCACCATCATTCGACATGATGCAACGAGAAAGTCGATTCGAGAATTAAACGTTATAGAGGGTGAAAGAAGAGAATTATGAAAATAGAGGAAAAATGGAAGATTCTTTTTGTTGTTTTGGGTTTTTTAAATTTTTTTTTGGAATTTTGGTGTATTACGTAGAAATTAATCTACAAAAATTATCCACTAATCAAAGGTCTCGATTAATGAATCCAAGAGGAGTGAAGGAAATTACCTGAAGTAAAAACCTTCGTCGACTTTGAAACGTTGGCGGAACTCCAAAACGTTTTGAGGGTTCAATAATGTAAACTCACAAAAATAGATGTATTAATAATTGAGTTGGCAAACCCCTAATTAATCGTCACTTTCAAAATACGCACAAGAGAGCGGAGAAAACGAGGCGGCGCGAAGCACTTAAGAGCCATTTTTCTTTAGGTCGTGAAATACAACCGCCTTATACCCACCTTATAGTTTGTATTTATCGAGATTAAATTAATTAAGAGTATTTATCTATTTTGCCTTTGACTTTCGTTTGAATTCGATACACTCGATAATGACCGGAACGCCCACTATCGAAGTGCGATTTCTCGCGTATTTGGATAATTATTGTGTATTAGTTGTTTTACGTAAATACAATATATTATGCACAATAAAAACGAAAAAACGATTTTGTGTTAATTGAGTTCAATTTAACACTATTTATTTGTATGGCTAATAGTGTAGAAAAATAAAAAGAAGTATTTACGATAAAACGTAAACACTCAAATAAACACGATAAATAAATATGGCTAAACACACCTCCCCGGAAGCGGCGCCAAAATGATAGTTTTATTTTCACACTCGTTTAGGAAAACGAGGCAAAAGCGGTAAGTATTAAGCGTACGTTTAGGAAAACGTAAACACTTATGACCCTTAGGTGGTGAGTTCGTTCTCAAGGAGGCTTGGTGTGTGTGTTAAGACTTGATTAACTTTGAGATTAATACTGATGAGAGAATGGAAAAAGAAAAAGTATATGACGGATACGAATAAAATTAAACTACGACGAATGACGTAAACGTAAAACGTAAAAACGTGATGAAATTAAAAATTTAATCTAAAAAAATTATTAAAAATCAAAGAAAAATCTAAAATAATATAAATAAGAATAAAAAATTGACAAAAATGTATTAAAACTTATTTCCAATTTAATATTCAATTTTAAATGCTATTTAAAACCTTAAAATTCAATAAAATTAAAAATAAACCCAAAATATGATTTTATCAAATGAGAATCTTACTTATATTATATAAAAACTAAAAAGAATTTTTCTTAATTTTTTGAAACTAGTTTTCTATTTTTTAAAATCTAAAAACACTTTTTAAACAAAAATAATGATTAAAAATAACAAAATAATTTTAAAATTAATTTAACTATTCTAAAAATCCTATTTTATAATACTAAACAGTAGAAAAATGAAAAAGTTTGAAAAAGGATATTTTTACCACTAAAGGACAAAACAAATTAATTTAAAATCTAATTTAACTTAAAATAATTCTAAAAAAGTAATAAAAAACAGTGAACAGTGAACTTTTTAACTAAAAAATCTTAAAATAATATTCTGAAACTATGAAAATTTGAAAAACATAAAAATATTACTTTTCTGCACTAAAAGACAAAAAACAGTTTAATAAAAACTAATTAAAACTAAATTAATCCTAAAAAATACCAAATGAACAGTAAATTGAAATTAAACTCAATGAAAAATATTAAAATAAATACTAAAACATGGGAAAAATAGAAAGACTAGCAAAAACTGATAAAACTCCACTAAAGACAAAAATCACAAAGTTTGAAAAGGAAAGGTCTGGTGGTTTGTCTTTTAGCCAAGCAGTGGCAACACTTGCACTAGCAGTGGGAACTTTTTCCCACTGCTGAGTCACAAAAAACAATAAATGGTCGTTTTTGAGCTAGATTGTTGGAGTTCCTTGGAACAAAAGGCACCCCCACAACCAGTTGGGTTGTGGGGAGTCAAGTAATCAATAAAAACACTAAGTCACACACAAAATTTACACAAAATCTGGCAAAAAGTAGTTGCTTATGTGCATGTAAGGTCTGATGAGTATGTTGCTGATCTTTTTGGCAAATAAATGAGATTCAATCCACCCAATCTCTCACAAAACACTTTCAAACCACAAATAACTTATCAATAACCCTAGATTACCAGATTTACTAATACATTCCAAGATTTGAAGGCCAATAACACTAAAACAGACTAGATTTTAGCCTACTGATTTTATGACTGTTTTTATCCAATTTTTTACATGCAATCTTTGTTTCTAGTTATCCAACTTTAAACCATGACACAAAATAATAACATTAAACTGAAATAAGTCTGTTCAAACCAAAGTGAGTGGTTTATGTGTCTCCCAAAACCCTCATATCAATAAAGCCAAACATCCCTTTATAAAACTGATAACAGGTTTTATCAAATACTTTTGTTCAAAATCAACTTATATCAGTAAATTTGTTATTAGCAGATTCACATCAAACAAGAACATGTATAGTTAACATAAAAAACACATACTTTCATGGCATCACTTTGAAACAGAACAATGCAGAAAAATGAAAAAGTCTTTAGACAAACCTAAAGAACATACAATCCATGCTCTCGAGTGTGTGATCTGATGTACTTAGCGAAAACAAGTACAAGCTTCTAATCAACCTGCTAGGATGTAACAAACGTGAACAGTAATAAACAATGATATACCAAACTGAATGCCTCTTTTTTTCGAAAACTTTTTGAACAAGGAACCAAATCAACAACCAGTTAACACCTTACTTGAGCTTGATATTTAACAAGGATATCAGGCTCAAATGATCAGTTTAACCACTTGGACATAAACGAGATAAAAGAAAAAGAACTTGGTGAATTTCAGTCAACAAAAGAATTTTTTTTAATAGAATATTAAACCACAATCTTGAAGTGAATCTTGCAACAAACGAAAGTAAAATAGATCTTAATTCTCATCAACAACACAACACCACTTTTTCATATCATAAAAAGGGATTTACAAGGTAGTGAAAAAGGAGAAAAAAGAACAAGTGAATATAAATCCTACAACCCTTTATATAGGAGGGTGTACAAGGTTCTAGTGCAATAAAACTAAAAACCCGAACTGAGATCTTCCCATAATGCCCTTTTTCGAATATAGGATATTCGTTTGATTCCCAATTTTGAAATGTGTCCTTGTGGTTTCATGTGACTAATGCAGAGTACTACTATGATCTTGGCCATGAGTTTTTGTGTGGGGAACACTCTAAACCATCCAAGTCGTTCAATCTCTATGGCCTCTTTGTCTTCTTGTTCTTGTTCGAGTCAAAACATGTGAGGAGCGGACCATGTGGTTGAGCTGGAAGTCAGGTGGGCATGTGGGATGTTTTCTGGATAGCCAATGATCATAATCCCCAAATTAATTAACCCAAAACATGGTAAGTAAGAAATCTGGGCAATTAGGGTTTATTAAATATTTAGGGGTGGTTTGATCTGGTTAACGTGTTAAGAGGGTGTCAACCGCCTAAAAAAGTTTAAAAAATTGGTTTAAAAAGTTTTTAATATTAAATTTTAAGGGTTAAGTGGACTGTGACGTGGGTGGGGTTGACATGGCGATTTGGGTGAGGTGGATGGTGGTTATTGGTGGAATAATTTTGGTTGTCTGGGCAAAAACAACCCCTCCATGTTCCATTTTGTGTCATTATGAGTTTCAAACATCCAAACTTGAAATCCCCTTTGTAAATAAGTTTTTGTTTTTGCAATTTGGCCACAAAAACTTTTGAGAAAGTGTTGAAAATGTATGATTTGTAATTTCTTGAATATTCAAGGACCATTTATGATATATCTTGAAAAGTGAAGGTCTTTTCTTGTATGTTTAACTTTGAGGAGGACCAAACATGTCAAGTCTTCATTTTATAGGGACCAATCTTGCCAATTCTTCAAAGTTGAGGGTCCTTTTTGTAAATTTGACAAACTTTAGGGACCAAACTTGTAATTATGAATAAACAAGGGTATAAAGTGTCAATTCTCCAATGATGAAGGACCCTTCTTGTACAATCTTCAATTCTTCAAGGACTTTTCTTGGAAAATCAACACTTGGGTCCGGTTCATTGTATGGCTTCGTTTCACGTGTTCGTTTTTGCTTGTTTCTTGTGATCTTTTGTCATTTTCTCGATATCCCTACCTAAAATACACATTGAGCAAACACAAGCATATATATATATGGCACTTTTTATTATTTTTTACCGTTTTAAGCCCGTTTTAGACGATGAGACTATGTATAAAAGTAGTCTCATCAGTGGCCGACTGGTACCGGTTCCCACTCATGTGACTTAAAGACAATTGAATAACGTGTTACATATAACAAAAGGTTAGGGACATGGATTGTGATGGAAATCGTCTGGTGGTGAAGCATCTCCTCGTCCGATCGCTTTGATCTAACGCCTTTGTCTTCGTATTGTAGGATTTCTAGGTTGTGACCGCATCATCATCTCGTAGCATCTCGAAATAGTCAGCAACATCAACATTAAGTAACATCTCCCAGTTATGAGCGACATCAGCATCTGGTAGCATATGAACAAGTGACATACGCCTGAGATGATTCTAGGATCGACTAGCGAATACTCGTGGAGTATTACAAGTAAAGTACACATTGATTAAGGTACGTGTAATACACATGGGATACGGTACATGGGGTACACATGGAATGTACATGAAATGATCGGTATGGGGTCGATCATCTGACATGATTTTAATGGAAAAATAATTGGTTAAACGGTCCATCATGATAACCTGGTAATGCCAGCATAGACATCAATCTGGTTGCATAGAGAAACGCTAAAAGTGTGGTTAAACAAAATTCAACGATGATTTGCCTGAAAGAATGATCAATGAAAACCAACCATAACTATCATGAAAGCGGGATTAAATGAAATCCATCAATGTCTTGCATGAAGGCATAAACAACATAAGAGACGTAAAACATAATCAGCATGAAGACGAAATCAACATGAAGAAACATGGAACAATATTAACATGAAGGAGCATAAAACATAAACAGCATGAAGACGAAGTTAACCATGATAGTATGAAGACATACTTTACATAAAGAGACATAGTAACTAATGAGGGGACATAAAAAAATTAATGACTATAATGAAATGAATCCGAAAATCGCTGGTGTGGACGACCATGGGTCGGTTCACAAAAATAAAATTTGACATGATTTATTTGATTAGGACATAATACATAATCATGAAATTTTTTATGCATATAAGCATGAAAAAAAAATTATGCATGAAAACAGTGTATGGATGCATGATAATAAAAATGACATGGGTTTGGGTGAACGCCTATGGGTCGGTTTACCTAATAAAAAAGATTCTATTAAATGCACATGCGACTAAATATGGCCAGTGATGTACCAACCATTACTTAATCAAAATACCTGCAACAATAACACATGAAATAAATGAGTGAAAATCAGCTGTCAAAACTTAAAAGAAAAATTTTATGTGACCAGTTATGAACTACTAAGGTTCAGTCCACAGTAGCCACAGTTCACGAGGAACATCATGCATGAAACAATGACACATAAATAAGTATGGATGATGGTTGTTCATCCATATTAGTAAAACAATACCGATGAAAACATCATGGTTAAAACAACAAGGTGCTGAAAACATCAATACGTTGAATAACAAGCGTTGACTTAGGAAGTTTCTGGTGACTACCCACTAGGCACAGGTCGAGTTTTAGAGCCTACAAGTCAAAGCCTTGGCTCTGATACCATAACTGTAACACCCCACTTTGATAAGTGGACCGTTACGCGTATTTATGGCGTGTCATCAAAGCATGCAAGGTAATATGTACTAAAACATACATGACCATAGGGAAAACCGGAATCAAACCTCGGTTCTAAAACATAAGCCCAAAACAAAATAAAGTAAATGAACTAGGAGGACAAGACAAGTGTCCAAACAAGCATAAGTATATGAAGGCAAAATGGAGAAGAAGTCTAAGGCAGCTTCCATCCTATGCACGTCCTCCAAATGCTCAAGTATGTCCTTGGGTACCTGCCATTTTGGGACATGGAAAGGAAAGTAACGGTTGAGCAAATACGCTCAGTGAACGGATATATGACATAGTATGAATGGATAAAATATAAGTAAAGACTAAAAAGCAGCGGAAATGTATAAGTCCTAGATAACCTGGAACATGTTCATAAAACTGGTTTTATAGTTTGAAAAGACTTATGTTTTAATCATGAAAAACTGTATTAATTAGCCAATAGCCCATATAGGTCATGAGGTTCCACCATGCATGAATACTTGGAGGGGAGACCTCGTCATGCAATAAGAGGGGTTACCTCTATATAAATAGTCTGGGTAGGAGGGATCAACTCCTTGTGAAGGATGCAAGGCACACATCACATTCACCATGAAAATCATGTAAAACATGTAACTAGGATGCACCCATACGCCCCACATGATAATATAATCTAATGGCCAAAACTAAAAAGGGACACCACGAGCAATCACTCCTCCTTGGGGAAGTCATAACACTAGCGCCTCCAGTGTTATGGTTATGGTACCTCCATAACTAGGTGACACTGGTCATGCATATATATGGATTAGGAATTTAATCTAACATAAGTATCAAACATATAGAACATATACTGGGAAAACAGTTGGCTGCAAACGAGAAATCCTAAAAGGAAAGAATGTGCATACTGAAGGACGGGTAATCGGTACCTTGTGTCCAGCGAACGAGGAAAGACGAATGGATGAAAGTCCTACTCCGACCTTACTAATGCTAGATAAATAGGGGACATGTATAAGTATTCTGATTACTGAGTACCTAAGTGATTATATCATGTCTTAGCTAGTTTTATATGTTCTTGTCTTGTTTTACTGATTTAAGCGTTTTACTATGTTTATCATGTATTTCATGTATTCTGATTAAGTATTAACTTGTATTCTTTTATTATTATACTTGTTTTGTAATAATAAGTAACTTTCTAAAAATAGCAGGTTTCCTAATATAGAAAGTTTCCAAAAATAGAAAGTTTCCAAAAATAGAAAGTTTCCAAAAATAGATCAGTTTCTAAAAATAGATTAGTTTCTAAAAATAGAAAGTTTATAAAATAGTAAGTTTCCTGGAATAGAAAGTTTCCATATTTAGAAATAAGCTGAATTAATAAGTTAATAATATAAGCTTAACTTTACTGGTTAAATATCATAAGTCATGTAATATTAGTATAGTTTATTAATAAAGTCATGTTAATTAAATAAACTATAGATTATACAAATTAAATATAAGCATGATTTAATTAAATTAAGACATATAAAATACTTAGGTTAAACATGTATTAACAATTTATTAATTATAACCTAAGTCATGATTTATTAATTAATTATAGTCCATGTTTTTTAATAATTAATTAATACTATAGTCTAAATAAAATGATATAAATACTTAGGTTAAAACATGTATTATTTACATAAAAAATAATAACCTAAGTTCATGATTAAATTAAATTAATATACTAGTCATGATTTAATTAATTCAATTTCCTTGAAAAATAATGTAACTTGTAAAATGTAAAACTTGTAAAATTAACCTCGTTATCGTACCCGTGTTTTATAACAAACTCGAACATGAACCGGACCGGACCCTTTAACCGGACCGAACCAAACACCCCTCAGTAGTGGCTACCCGGCCTAGTCGGTGGTTCCCCATGTTGTTCGTTGCGTTCCCACTGTTTGAACAAAGCAGCCATCGGTCCTGGACCGATGGTGCTTGTTGATCCCAAACATAGATCGATTTAGCTTGTGTAAACGAGATTAAATCAAGTTAAACACGTAGAAAACTTTGTTATATATGTAACAATTCAAGTATTATGCGGAATTAATACTTAAACAAGAACACACAAAACAAGATAAACCAAACTTTCACTTTTATTGATAAATCTAACTTGCGTACAATGAAAGTGTAAAACGTATATCAAACTAAAACCTAAAGGCCTCCTTTTATAGATTAAGGAACCTTGTACAAGAGTCTATGTATCAGCTATTCTTGGTAAAGATAAACATAGAAAATACATTGTCGAACATATCTTTACTAGAAACATAAAACGTGTAGACTAAGTCTTCTATCAGTGCTTGACTTCTTCTTATCAACGCTTGACTTCTTCCTGTCAACCTTGTTCTGTCAACGCTTGATTTCTTCTTATCAACGTCCAAATTGCTCTTGTCAGCGTCTAAGTGTCTTGACTACATTTTATTCCCAACAATCCTCCCCTAAACTTCATATCTACTCTAGTAATCAAGTTTCTGAATAAAAACTAAGTACTAGGAGGATTCTTACCAATTGCATTATATTGGAAATAAATATATCTAATCAAATCTTTGGCCACGTCACTTGAGTAGCCAATTTCCAGCTGTGTTGTCATCATTTTCTCCAAAACTTCTTTGGACATAGGATACTCAGCATCCACAAGAAGATATTCAGAAAACTTTGTAGAACTCAAATGATACACACCAGCTGCTGAATATAGACACCACTGAAGTCCACTGATATCCTCATCAAGATCCTTCCAAACATGATCTTCTTCATCTGGTGCACACATCCTTCTGAATGTTGACCAAATCTTTATTCCATTAACTGAATTAGGTGCTTCAGTCTCATACTTGGCCTGCAGTAACCTCCAAAGGTCTTCCAAGTCTTCCCTATCCAAGCTTGCAAACAAAGACATAAGAGTAGTAAAAGTATATACCTCTTTCCCATATCTGCCAATCATCCAGAACCCACTTACATCTTCTTCATAGCTAACTATAGGATTTCTGGAATCATGAGGTAATACTTCCACCATATGTGAAACTTCCAAGGATGATAGCTTAATGCTCCTTCTAATAATAGCTTCACTAGGATTCAATCTATCCATATTTTTTGGGAACTCAAGTGGAACTCCCTTCTTCTTAGGTCTTGGTGCAATTAAATCATGTTGAATCTGCATCTCTTCTGCAAGCTCTTCCTTTCTTTCATCTGAAAGAAGTATGATAGTGTTCATCTCTTGCACTCTTACCCAAATAGGATAAGCTTTATACTCCAATTCATCAAAGGATAATCCTGCAACTTCTGAAAATTCCAACCCCCTTGATGATATCTAAGCAACATATAATAAATCTCCCTTCTATCCCTCTTAGATTGTGAGAAAACTTTGCTAGCCTTATACTTTAGGATTACCTGACAATCTCTTTGAATCCTAAGTAGAATCTCCAATCTCCAAATCTGATCTTAAAGATATATTTGGATTCTTCATGATCTTATTCTCCCAAGCAAAGTACATCTGGGCAAATTTAGGCATATCATAATCCACCTTCATCTTCAACTCTGCAAGTTTTTCCCTTGCCAAAACATCACCATATTCAAGTCTTTCTGGTTCTTCAGTAATCATGACACTTTTATATGTGCTCTCATCATTACTTCCTTCTTGTTTCTCAGAAGTAACGACAAATGGTGACTCAACAACCTTCTTCTTTTCTTGTTCCATAAGTTGTGCATCCAACATCGAATCAAATTTACCTTGAGCTGCATCCTTAGGAACCTCTGTTTCTACCATAATTCCTTTACCTTTATCTAATATATCTATGATGGGTAAAGATGATGATGGTACCTGTGTAGATACTTCTTTGATGATGACTGATGACTGGAATACATCAACCATACCTGCAGGTCTATCAACATCCAAAACCTGTGTGTCAACGCCTAACTTTCTCCTATCAGCGCTTGACTTGTCAACGTTAAAAATCTGCCTATCAACGCTCACCTAACTCTTGTCAGCGCTTCTTGTGAACTGCTCCATCATCTCAGTAAAAGATAAATTCAAATTTGTAGGAGTAACCAATGAAACATCAAAACCTGGTTGCCTCTTCAAATCTGTTAGAGCTTCAGCTATACCCAAAGATTCTCCTTCATTTGAGCCTTTATCACTTAAATTAACTGGCTCAGTAGCAGCTTCCTCCCCTTTGTAAGAATCCTCCCCTGAAGAAAGGACCCTTGTCTGCCTTCTCCTAGCCTCAGCAGCTTCTAAAAAACAATCCTCTCCCTCAATTGCTTGAGTTCAAGGCCTTGGGTAGAGACAGTATGTATAAGGTCTGCATTTTGCTTTTGCAAGCTAATGCAGATAGCCGTCAATTCCAACATTATATAGGGTTCCAATCTGTCCTCCTCTAGAATGGGTATTTGACCTCCCAAAATAGAGTCATGGGGCATGGATGGGGTCATAATGATGTTAGGATTGGCTTGGCCTGCATCTAAGCTAGTACCAATAGTCCTAGCCCCACCCATGTCACCAACCACACTTGTGGTGGTGGTTCTCTCTGAAACATGTGATTTTGGTTAGTTAATAAAAAGGTTTGTTGCAAGATCTTTCTTTGTGTTGCTCGTACCCAATTATATTTGTCGTTGTTTCGTTCTCGGTATCTTCTCGAATCGTTCACGGTTCAGAGTGGAATTGTTGTTCTTGGTAACTAAAAGGGGGAGCTTTTGATCTATATCTACTTATGTAGGATATGTAAATCTTGCTTATGTTTTAGAGAGAGAAAGAGATAGAAAGATGGTGGATTTCACACTTCTAGAGAGAGAAAGTTTAAGAGAACTATGTGTTATTCAAATGAAATCACCACCCTCTCCATCAATGGAGAGGGTTTATATTGCAAGCCCATAAGATGGGCTTGGGCTTACATTTGGGTCGGCCATACAAGCATGGACCGGGCTTTTTCCTTGTTTGATTAATTAAAAGATATCTAGACTACGAGCTACAACTTAATATATTGTTGGAGTGACCGAATCTTCCTAAATACGTAAAAACGTATTTCCAACAATCTCCCCCTAAGGGAGGTCACTCCAAACAAGGGCGTCACCCGAGTTACAATAATAATAAAATAACCTAGCATACTATGCTTGTCTTGAGCTCGTAGTCTTCGTCTTTCTTTTCTTTTTCTTTTCTGGTGAACATACTGATGTGATCTTTGATATCAATCCTGAGCATTAATCTCTTGCCTTGATCTTGTGCATCCATCACTTGTGATCTTCGCCTCTTCGTGACCTCACGTCCCACATACTTATACCTTAGTAATTCTTGAAAGCTTCAGATTTCAATACAGCAGAAGAGTTAACTTTTAGGCTTTCTTGAATTAGATGAGATATTAAGTAAATAAAGTATAAGCATGCGGGGACGACTTCTTCTTGGATCCCGCAACGCCACCGTCTTCAAATGCCGCAACATAAGTAGACACGAACGAAATGGCTTTGAACATTGCATTCTAATTCGGTAGCATTTTACCTCCGGTCAGTGAAGACCGTTGGACGATATAAAATATCGTACTTGTGGCAGGTAGATTTAATTAAAAATCTACTTGACAAGATTTCGCGGGTAAACCCGTTCTCTTTACTCGACTGTCCAAAGCTGACTGCAAACATAAAGAGTGAATCATTTGGATAAAATTATCCGCATGATTGAAGCCGTCAATTCTGATTCCTGGAATAAGTTTGATTCATTAAAGAATCGCACCATCGTTGCTTTCCAGTTGTCACGAGCTTGATTCATATTGAATCTTGCAAGTTACCTACCAAGTTCTGTTTGAGGTTAACACTAGAAGGATTTCCACTCATCACTTTGAACACTAAGGTATCACTCTGAGAGTTCTGGCAAGATCACTGAGATTTTGCGTAGAGGTCTGGAACGTGTTTAAGTTCAGTTAAGAATTAAACCACTGTTGCTTTCCAGTTATCACAAGTTTGATTCATAAAGAATCGCACAAGTCACCTACCATGAGCTTTTTAATGTTCGCTCAAGAAGGATTTCCATCTTCATTGTTAATACTTTCGTATTACTCGGATGTTCAGGCAAGATCATGAAGATTTTGCGTAGGACTCTTAAAATCTTTCTTACTTTTCATAGTGTGTGAAGAAGCAAGGAAATATGGAAGTGTGTCCTAATGAGATATTTGATGATCTCAAATGGCTCTAGACTCGCTCGTGCATTTTGGATTTTAGTGATCGGAGGCTGGAGAGGAGTGCCACCATTTCAATACTAATTTATTCGGAGTGAATAAATCAATAGATAACGTGTTGTCTCCGTGTGATTAAAACAAATACCTTTTGAGAGATATCTGAGTTAGCTGGGATGGGTTGTGCATTGCATCACTGGGTCTATGATATCTTATCTTTAATATCAAGCATCATTAAAAATGATCTCAATAGCATATGTATTGACCCGGTTTCTGTCTAAAGTTGTAAGGAGGGCTTCTTTCTTTACACCCTTTATCTTTACAATTCTTTTTCATTCTTCAACCCCTTCAATGCTTACCAATATGTCATAACTAGCACCTTGTTGTGATTGTTATAGTGCTAACTTGAGTACTTGGTCGGCATTCAGCTACGTTCACAATCTTTCTCCAACTTTCCTAAGGACGACTATTTCTAGCTATGGAATGTCCTTGGGAAGATTCCTCCGGTTCTGGAAGAATCATAGGACTTAACCTATCCTACCATCCTTATGTCACCACAATCTTCATCGTCGTGAGATAAATGGGTTTTGGGTAAGTATATGTCACCATGAAATCCATTTTGATATAGCAAATCCATTTTGCTCCCCCTTAACATATGCCACGATATTCGAAAACATTTCGCATATGTCGGGATGAGCCAGCACATTAAGTCAAACTATTTGTGATAATATCCCATATTAAATCACATTTTCTCCCACATATTAAAAATATTAACCCAATCGATGTTTTTAATATCAATTTATTTAATGAAGTTTTAACAAAGGTTTTGGGAAGAAAAATGCAAGTCCATTTTATCTTCATGATATCAAACGTATGAGATATGATACCGATTTGTAACATGATCACATATTCACCATATTAGAAAAGAATTGACAAGGATGGACCTGATTGATGAGAACATCATATGATAAGATCAAATGGTTCTTGTCAGCATATGTTGGTCGCCTCGTCACGTCTGAAGTCATCTCTTGACACCACGTGTATGATTGGTATTGTTGTCTTAACACCAACTTGTGAACTTGGCACGTTCGACGTCAAAGATTCTGAATGCTTGACAATTGCTCCCCCTCAATTGTTGACCCGTGTTCTATTGAAAGAGTTGTAGTCGTCGGTTGAGTAGTCGCATCGTCGAGTATGTAGATACCAATTGTAGATTGTTATGGTTCTAGAGATGATAGCTTCATAAAAACAAGACTTCTCTTGTTTTAACAAATAAATGCACTGAAACGTACATTGATTTGTGTTAGACCAAGTTATAAAGTAAACTTGATCCCTTACAAGGTTTTAAAGTAAACCTTGCCCGAGAAAATTAATTCCCGTTGTGAGCCAAAGCTTTCATAAGAAATACTTGACTTTAATGTGAAAACCGGGTTGCAGTCAGAAATAACTACAAGCCATTTAGGCATGTTTTATGAAGTATTTACAACTTTTGTACGAACTATATTTATGGCGCCGTGTCAATATTAATCGACATTTCTAAGGCCGTAAATATTATCGTACCAAAAGACATGCTTTTGAAAAATAAAGTAAAAATATTTTTGGATTTTTCTATATTTTTCAATTTTTATGGTTTTTATATGGTTTTATATTTTTGTATTTTGCTTTTGTGGATAAAAATATAAAAAATATAAACAGATGATCACCAAGGATACGGAGAATAGTTTACCATCACTATTCTTTCGCTTCATCTGCCAATTCCTTAAGAGTCTCAGGCGAGAAAGTTCTCATTCCTAGCTTGTCGGCCAAAAATTCAATTCGAGCGCGATCTAAAGCCTTCGTGAAAATATCCGCTAATTGATACTCAGATCGGACAAAGTAAAGCTCGATCACTCCATTTTCCACTTGTTCCTTGATGAAGTGGTAGCGAATGTCAATGTGCTTCGACCGGGAGAATTTAAAGTTGTTGCGGCATAAGGCAATTGCACTCTTGTTGTCGCAGTACATCGGAATTTTGTTGAAACCTAGACCATAGTCGGTTAATTGCGATCTCATCCAAATAATTTGAGCACAGCATCCGGACATAGCTATGTATTCTGCTTTCGTACTTGAAATTGCAGCACTTTTTTGCCTTTTCGATGCCCAACTGATTAGTCGATCTCCTAGTAGTTGCAAAGTTCCACTCGTGCTACGCCTTGTATCTTGACAACCCGCGTGATCCGCATCTACATATGCCATTAGTGCAATAGAAGATTCCTTCGAATACGAAAGTCCCCGATTAATGGTTACTTTAAGATATCGAAAGATCCTTTTAACAGTAGCTAAGTGTAACTCAGTAGGCCTAGTTTGATACCTAGCACACATACATATAGCAAACTGAAGATCAGGTCGACTGGCTGTGATATACAGAAGAGTACCGATCATTCCACGATAAAGTGTTGGATCAACGGCAACTCCATGTGGATCTGCATCAAGCTTAGATTTTTCCACCATTGGAGTATCCACAGGTCGCAAGATTCCATCTTATATTTCTTTAGCGATTCAAGGGCATACTTGGATTGATTGATAAAGATGCCTCTGGGACTCTGAGATATCTGAAGACCTAAGAAGAATGATACCTTGCCCATCATTGACATCTTAAACTTTGAAGACATGAGTGTCCCAAACTCATCCGATAAGGTTTGGGTCGAGGATGCAAATATAATATCATCAACATATATTTGTACCATAATCATATCTTTACCTCGTTTTTGAATGAATAGCGTGGATCTACCTTGCCTTTAGCGAAGCCTTGCGTAATGAGGAATTGTGACAATAGATCATACCATGCGCGAGGAGCTTACTTCAACCCATAGAGAGCCTTCTTAAGCTTGTACACATGATTAGGATATTTAGGATTCACAAAACCATCCGGCTGTTGAACATAGACCTCTTCCTTGGTTTCACCGTTCAGAAATGCCGTCTTCACATCCATCTGATAGACGATCATATTCATGTGGGCTGCATAAGCGAGGAATAGTCTAATGGCTTCCAAACGGGAAACAGGTGCAAATGATTCCATAAAGTCGATTCCCAATAATTGCTTGTATCCACGAGCTACTAGTCTAGCTTTGTTCTTCAATATTCCGCCTAACTCATCAAGTTTCACCTTGTAAACCCATTTCAAAGTGAGTAATTGCACTTGATCCGGGCATGGGACAAGTTCCCATACTTCAAGACGTATAAATTCATTAATTTCTTTTTGCATAGCTTCTATCCAACATGATTGAGTAAAAGCTTGTTGCCATGTCTTAGGTTCAACTTCAGTGAGAAAAGCATCAAAGTGACAAAACATTGCACTTTCTTGTAACTGACTTCGTGTGGATACCGGACGTTTAGGGTCACCAATAATAGAATCTATAGGATGATCCTTTGTCCACTTGTTGTCATGTTCACGAATCCGTGGATTGGAGTAAACTGTAGAAGGAGCTTCCTCTGAGGTGGACGACCCGGCTTGATTAGGGTCGAGAATTGGTACACCAAAGAATGGAAGTTCACGCATTTGAGCGAATCCCAAATCGTGATCATCATCATCTCTTCATCATCAATAGGCATGACATGGGTAGTTGAAACATGTGTTGTTTGAGAATTACTTGTTGAAGGTATATCTTGACCAATAGGTGCAGATGTATCTGACTGTGCAACGGTTGCTGGAGCGACAACTTCGGTAACCGGAGCTATTACCTCAGATTCTGGAGCAACAATACTTGGAGGAGTAAATAACTCATCAAAGAACGGTTGAAACAACGTATCCCATTCAGTCCTAGAAGGTGGTGTAAATGATGATGAAGTAGGGTTGTTTGGGACAAGACATGAACTAATGTTACTGGGTCCCATTTCATGAAGTGCGGGTTCAGAGCTGCTTTGCTCAGAAGCCATTGCTGTCAGCTCATCAAAATCAACATTTATAGTTTCGAGAATCTTGCGAGAGTTACGGTTGTAGATTCGGTATGCCTTCTTTGTGGGGGCGTAACCAATGAAAATACCAATATAAGCCTTTGGTTGAAGTTTTCCCAAATTGTCACCATCATTATTTGGATAGCAAAGAGAACCGAATACATGAAGATATGATAAATCTGGTACTTTTCCATGGAGAAGCTCATAAGGTGTTTTACCATGGCGTTTACGAATTAGTGACCGGTTTTGGGTGTACACTGCTGTAGATACTGCTTCTGCCCATAAAAACAATGGAGCCTTTGCGTAAATTAACATCGTTCGAGCAGCTTCCATAAGTGTGCGATTTCGCCTTTCAACGACACCATTTTGTTGTGGAGTGCGAGCAACGGATGTTTCATGATAAATTCCAACTTCTTCATAATAATCACGCAAAATTTGATTCACAAATTCGGTTCCATTATCTGTACGAATGCGTCAGACAGTAGTGTTGAGACGCACTTGAATCATCTTGAGAAATCCGATGATGAATTTAGGTGCCTCATTTTTTGCTTTAAGAAATTTCACCCATGTAAACCGAGAGTAATCATCGACAATGACGAGGATGTACTTTTTGCCACTAAGACTTTCAACACGCATAGGTCCACAAAGATCCATATGCAACAGATAAAGTTTCTCTTGGTTGGTGTCTTCCGTTTTGGGTTTGTAAGATTTCTTAGTGCTTTTCCTCATTGTACACGCGGAACACAAATGATCCTTGTGAAATGAAAGTTTAGGAAGACCACGAACAAGTTCGTTTTTCGCCAAATGATTAATAGCGTCAAAGTTAAGATGAGATAACCGTCGATGCCATAACCATGACTTAGTCTTTGATGCTTTGGAGAGAAGACATACGGGGAGAAGCGGCCATCATGTCTTGTAGAGACAAAGTATACAAATTATTCCCTCGATTACCTTTCAATAAATCAACCCCTTCCAAATTACGAATGAAGCAGGTATGCTCTCGAAAAGCAACTTCTAGGTTTGCATCACAAAATTGTCCCATAGAAAATAAGTTGTGACCGAGACCTTCCACATAATACACTCTTGAAATAATAACATTCCCAATATGATATTCACCATAAACCATTATCTTTGCAATATGATCATTTCAAAATGGAACCGTACCAAGAAACTTGCTGACGAAATTTCTGAGCTGAGAGCGATCTCCGGTCATATGCTTGGAGCAACCAGAGTCCAAATACTAGAGAAAAATTTGGACCACCTGTTTTCAATAACAACAGTAGACAATGCATTGGAAACTATTGGTTCCGGAGTGTTAGCAGATACATATATAGAATTATCAGAATTGCTAACATTTTTGAGACCCTTAGATTTCCTGCGTTTTCTAATGTGAGTTTTAGCACTAACAGGTTTTACTGTTCCAAATTTCTTAGGTTTTGGATTATTTGTGGGTACTACAGTGGGAGTAGACCTATTTAAAGGGCACTTGGTTCCTACAATAGTGTCGGTGTTCCTAGTTAAAGGACACGCTTGTGTTTTGGTAGCCTGGGTACTCCTAGTTAAAGGGCACGCTTTCTTCGCTTTAGTGGGAGTGATCCTAGTTAAAGGGCACGTATTTCCTACTATAGTGAAGGTTCTACCAGTGGGGCGCCACATCCAACCAACTTGGGTTAACACTTTCCTAGTCGGTTTCCATTCTAATCCATTTTTCCGGGCATACATCTCATTCACATGGTCAATAAGGCAAGAATCATGACGACTAGAAAACATACATTCATTGCAATTCCAACATTTCAAATTAGAATTCACACTAGGCTTAGAACGCTGCACAACCGCAGAGCCGTTAGGTTTAGCTACATGATTCTTTTTATTCAAAACAGAAATAACATTCCTAGGATGGGCTTCTACTTTCTTCTTCACTTGACTACTAGATGGGGGCAAGATCCTATCATTCTTCTTGTTTCTCTTAAGCTTTGATCTTTGAGCCTTAGTAGTGGTGCTTACTCCTGTAGAAGGCAACACGGGAATATTAGAAGCTGGTTTTGATTATGCCTTATCTTTAGTGACCAAAGTTTGAGATGGTTTAGTCCTAGGGCCCTTGTTAAGTGGTGTGACGGCTATAAGGTTCCTTTTGATTGCACTAGAGGACGATGCTGAGACAGTGGCTGCGTTATCCACAACATTCTTACCTTTTAGAGTACGAAGTGTTTCCTTTAACTCAGCCAAGGCCAGATTTTTATCACAAATTTGTTCCCTCAAATCAGATATTTCCACCGACTATCGATTCAATTGTTCAATCAAAGATTGATTCTGTGCAGTGGTATTAGCACATGCGGGCTTTACTGAATCGAAGAGTCGTGTATTTTTCTGTTTTAAGTTATCAACTTTGGACAAAATCTTGGAAACTCGATTATCTAGATCAAGTTTTAAATTCTCAGCGGCCTCAAGTACGTTCACACAGTTAAGCTCCTTAGATTTCTCTATTTCTATCGGCAAAGATGTAGAAACTTTGTCACTTGGCTGACGCTGTTTTGATTGTAAATTCAATTGAAAATTCTTTTCAAAGTTTGCATCATCGATATTAACACCGTCGAATGACGTTTCAAAGATTTCTTGAATAAATTGTTGCTTGCATTCAAGCGAAATACAATGTGTTTGAATCTCATCAAAATATTTTGAAAGTGAAGAATATGAATCTTGAAGCTTTAAAAATTCAGCGTCAGATTCGTGACAAGTACTATCTACCACAGTATCCACAGATTCAACATTATGCACAATAGAATCATCATCAACACTTTTATTCACATAGACGTAAACTATATCATGAGACATCACTTGTTTCAGAAGTTGATCATTTTGGCGTGAAACCCGTTCTATTTCAAGTAAACTGTTTTCATAAGCATCATCCATTTCATTGAAAACACGTCTAACTTCTTCTATTTCCAAAAGCAAATCTTAATCAAGATTACTAAGACAAGCTTTAACATTCTTTACAAACGGAACAATTTCGTCTCGAAACACAGCTCTCGTGTGCTCAAAATTCCATTCACCTTCCGTTATGGCCGAAGCCGTCGTACGTTCCAAAATGACCTTGTCAAAATCGGATAAGTGTTGGTGAACCGCATTTAAGTTAACGGACGCCTTACTTACCGGTGGAATTAACTTTGATAAATCCGTTTTGACAAGTGTAGGAGACGTACTAGGAAGGTTTTCATTTGACAAATTTTGGGGCACAAGAACTGTCAATTCTGCTAATTTCTTTTGTAAGCGAATGCGTGTCTTTTTCGAAAATTGATCTTTGTTATGTTGATCATAATCAATTGTATGGAATTTTGAAGACATTTTAGAATGAGTTTCATCCGCAAGTGACTGTGTCTCCTCAGTACTACGAACAAAAGGTGCTTCATTCGATTTGCCAATTATGGTCATATCATAAAGACCGGGAATATATTCCTGAGCTTGTTTTGCATAACCGGGATTAGGTTATAAATCTTGAAGACGCTTAAGTTCGAGTTCTTTAAATGATTTAGTTAAAAGATGAACCTTTTTTGTGGAAGCGTATTGTTTTAAAAGCTGTTGTTCCTTGAATTTAAGAAGTTTGGTAGCATTAATATCTGATTCAACCTTTTAGACTCGAGAGTTTCGAAATCCATTTTAAGTTTCTGAAAATCATTGACAACCGACTCTTTTGCTTTTAATTCATTGGAAAGATTAGCTTTTAATGATTCTGTTTCTTTCAAGTGTTCAATCTTTTCAAAATGAAATTGGTCAAATTCAGAACATGTTATTTTCTCTGCTTGAGGGACCATTTCAAAAGCTTTGACCTTTTCTTTATGCAACGCAAGCTTAGTAGTCAGGGTGGAATTCGTATCTACGGATTGTTTGAGAGCCATATGTCCATTTGATCAATAATATGTTTAGGCACCATGACCAAATCATGTTGAGCATAAGATTCCATACCCGTCGTAGCATTTGGTTGAGGTTCACTCAAATGTGTAGGATTGGGTACTACATCATTTGAGTTACTAGTTCCCGAATGCTGTTCAAGGTTGTCATTTTTATGCCCAACTTGATGTTGGTTATCATCAATATTATTAGATGTGGTTGGTACCTCACTGACGACATCAGAACCGTAGTGAGAGAGATTAGCAACAAGAGCAGCTTGGGCAGAGTGAATGTCATCACAATCCGAATCATATGCGTCAAGATCATCTGCTTGATAAGCTGCATTAGAAGTAGAAACGACTGCAATGCCTTCAGTATCTGCTGCCCCTGGGTCTGCAAGAAATGCTAACTCCTCTGAATCCAAAATCTTCCCCTTAGACTGAGCATCAACAAAATACATCTTCTCACGAAACCATGCATCATCCCTCCTCCTTTTCGGCTGAGTGCATTCCCTAGCCATATGACCTTGTCCTCGGCAATTGTAGCAAGTCACAACCTTTTTAGGACCAATAGGACTTCCATTTCCACTAGCTTGAGAATTCACAGCTTGATTGTTCCCAGTCCTTGTAGGAGGTCCATATGAATTTTGCCTTCCCTGAATAGGTTGCACCGTCACTTGACCATCTTGAACAGTGGCTTGTTGTCGAGGATTTGAAGAGGTGCGGAGCTGATTGTTTGTTGGTGGAAATCCTCTAGTTGCAACAAGTTTTGACAAGTAGGCAGTGAGATGGTTTAGTACATCAGCTGGCGTATCATTTGGAGTAAAGACCGGTGCTTGGATTTGCGGAAGTTCATTAGAGTAGAAAGCTTGTGCTGGTTGTGCTTCTATTGGAAAATATCCTTGCTGAGGAGTATAGCCCATTGGAGAAGTGTTGGCTTATGATGGTGATGTCTGATATGTTGGTTGTTGTGGAAAAGATTGTTGATGAACACTTGGTTGAAATGGTTGCTGTGGCATCAGCGGTGGTTGATAAAATGGTTGTTGTGGTTTCTGATAGGTGTGTGGTGGTGGCGGCTGCAAGTATGATGGTTGTTGATAAGTATAATCCATGTTTTGTTGAGAACCATACATTGCAAGTGGATCATGAACTTGAGGTGTAGACAACCGAGCCTCGATCACATGGCATTCGTGTTGTTGAAGAAAGGCTTGAAGTTGATCCACATTGGTGTTATGCAAGTCCTTAGCCAATTTAACATCCGTCACGTATTTTTTCCATTCTGGAGGAAGAGTGTTCAAATACTTGGTGTTCAATTGAAAGGTAGGAATTGCCATGCCATAGATATTAAGCTCATTCAACAATAGGGTAAATCTCAAATAGTAATCATTGAGAGTCTCCCCTGGCACATAGGCAAACTTATCAAAAGTATCATAAAGCTTACACTCTCGTTCTTGTTTAGTTAACGAGGTGCCTTGCATTAGAACACGAATTCTATCCCATAACTCTTTGGCAACTTTATGTTTGCTGACGAGTTTGTAGACATCTGGAGGAAGGGCTTGGAGAATGATGTTTGTAGCATACTTATCACATTTATCTTGAATCTTCATATCTCCAGTCAATTCACCCGTTGTGCGAGGACGAGTAGTTGTACCTTCCGTCACTGTACCATAATCTAATGGTCCATTGAGCACCGATGCCCAAATAAGATGTCCGTTCTCCTTGTTCAACATATAAAGTTCCATTCGGGAAGTCCAATCCTCGTACATAGACTTCTCCAACATTGGTCGACGATTATCCGTACCCGAGAGGATGGATGTGACAATCTGATAACTCGGCTTTTGCTAGGTTCAATTGTTGTTCTCGGTATCTTAACGAATTGATCTAGGTCCTATGTGCGACTCAGTCGTTCTTTGGTGAAACAAATATTTTTGGTTGTTTTTAAATAAAGGTGCGAAACAATTAAAGTAAAAGTGCTCTTAAAATAAATCTAAGTCTAATTAAAATAATGGTGCAAGTATTTAAAAACGTGACTGAAATTAAAGGGCGCTAAAGTAAATGACGCAAACTTAAATCTATCTAAGGCAAACTTAAAACGCAACTAAAACTTAAACTAAGGCAAAACTAAAATAAAGCTGAGACAAATAAACATAAAGTGCAATTAAAATAAAAGGTGGGAAAAATAAGCTTTAAAAATAAAAGACATAAATTTAAAAAGAAAACCAAAAAGAACCTGACAAGAAACCCTTGGTTCGGAAGTTTAAAACTTCTGGATGAACTAGCTTGATCCGGAACTTTTGGAGTTCCGAATGAAATAGTCTTGACCCGGAAGTTTTGGTTGATTCGGAACTTTAGAGACTTCCGAATGAAGCCCTGCTGATCCGGAACTTTTAAACTTCCGGATGAACCTCTTGACCCGGAACTTTTAATGTTCCGGATGAATTGCTTGATCCGGAACTTTTTGGGTTCCGAATGAAGTATATTGATTCGGAACGTTTAAGTTCCGAATGAACAAATGCTTGAGTCGGAAGTTTTCGTCCGGAACTTTGAAAGTTCCGGATGAAGCCCTTGAGTCGGAACTCTGAATGTTCCGGATGAACCACACTGGTTCGGAACTTTGAAAGTTCCGAATGAACAGCTTCCCTTGTCTTGGCTCGGAAGATTTCCTGGGAACAAAGAAACAGAAACAAACTCCCCCGAAGAACAAGGGATCAAAATAACAACGAATATAACACAGATTAAACAGAATCAAACAAACGATTTAATTTAACTAACAACAAAACATTAATTAATCATAAACAAACAATCAATATCAAGAAATCTAACAACTTTAACCACAATAATCAAAAATCACTTGGATCAAAATAAAGAACATGAACATGAACACAAACATAAACATAAAAAATCAAAGATTTAGAAAGGTAGATGAGAGATTAACAAGATAAAGTAAAGATTGACAAGAAGTTAAATGGAAACTTACTTAAAATTAAATGAATTTAAGGTGCAAGACAAGGTAATTAAATTGACAAGTATTTAAATGACAAGGTAATTAAAAGTGGAAGACTAATTGTCACACTTAGCCAACAAAGAAAATGTTTAACAACTAATGACTATTTATAGGGGAGGATTAAGGAAGCTTCCTCCCCTCCTTCATTTCTTCTTAATTGCGAGATTAAGTCCCTCCTTCTTTTAATCTTCATTAATTGCATCATTAGTCCTTTATTCTTCTAATCTTCTTTAAACTTGGACTTTAAGGACTTTTTGGCTTGGAATTTCTTTGAACTCGTCTTTAAATTCTTCAATAAAATAGACTTGAATTCTTCGGCTTTTGATAAACTTCCGTCTTTTGACTTTTTCTTCGATAAATCTTTAGAATTGGTCTTGGACTTCCGTTCTTTTTGCACTCTTGACTTCTTGGCTTCGTCTTTCATCTTTTTCTTTAATAAAAGTCCGTAAATGCCCGTGAATGTCCGTGTTTTCTCCATTTTTCACCTTTTCGTCCTAAATCACAACAAAAACACAAACCACGCATAATTTCGACATAAAAGACATAAAATACACGTTTTGGTCCGGTTATTATTGTAATTAAGTGGTAGAAAAGATGTGTGTTTTCACACATATCAAATCCCCTACACTTGACCATTGCAATGTCCTCATTCAATGCATTAGTTACAAAGCAAGTTTACATTTTTCATCACAATCAATCCACGTTGGCCTTTATTAAAGAGATAGATACTACAAACATTCAAAGTAAAGAAATCAAAAGCATACCTTGGGTTTTGGAAATGTTATGAATAATCATCATCCTCAAGTTTTCACTTTCTCCAAACCAAGCTTAAAAACGAGATCATTGTTATTATAAGTTAGTAAACTATCATGAACTCATGTGGGCCAATTACTCACTTAGACTCCCTTATTCCTAGGTGTATCTCTTATATTTTATTATTGTCTTGAATGATCACGAGGATGCATTTTTGACTTATTTCGATAGTTATTAAGTCTGAAAATAAAGTGAACGATTTAATCAATAGTTAGCTAAAGGACAAAATCTTTTAAAACTGCTTCTCGGGACCTCATAAAGTTCATATCTTGGCATAACTCGTTTCGCGATTTGAGACCTTTCTCGGACCGATATTTGGCAGCGACTTCATACTTCAAACCTTGAGAGACGTTCATGAAATTATGGTCTTCTCTTCATAATGGAATTTCTTCACTTGAAGTTTTGATAGATTCATACTTGGACCAGGATTTCTTCATTTTTCTCCAATCTTTATTTTGGACTTTGATATACAACGATCCGCCTCCTTTTATGACTTGGATCTATTTATCCTCATACCTTGTTTGGGTCTTTTCGGATACACTTCTCCATGACTTTTGGGGAGTATTTGCTTTTCGTCGTGTGTCTCGATCCTTCATATTGATTTTCGATAAATGATTCTTCACATCACTTTGGATCTTTAGCAACAAAATATAGCCCTCATGCCTTGTTAGGGCCTTTTCGGACTCGCCAATCTTCGCGTCCTGCTTCAATAAGTTATGCCTTGGCTATGAACTCTAATCCATACTGAGCAACTTTTAAACGATCTTGGGCTAGAAGCTAAGTAACTTTTCAAATCGTACAACCTTATTTATTAGCAGATAAATTATTAGCAAGCGATGGGAGAATAGGCTCATAATTAACTCACATAAATTCACGAAAGAATACCGAACTTATAATTGGCTCTATCATCTCTCGTTCTCCACAGTTTAAAATCTCAAGTAATGAGACTCGTGGATACTTAGCCTATTCAATCAAAGTTTTGGGTTTTTGAGTCGCCTATAGGATCTTGCAAATTCTTAGACTTTTTCAAGTTTAGAAATCGCGTTTTAAAGTTCCCTTGATAAACGACTCTCTAGAATCAATTATAGGAACTTGCGAAAATTTCTTCTTCTTAACCCGTGAGAGTTAAGACTTTCGCGTTTTATAGCTCCCTATATAAAAGCCTAGCAAAACTTGACTCAAACACGTTAAGGATACTAGCTAGAGTAACTTAAGATAAGTAAACTCGGATTGAGTCAAAAGATTCACAACGTTTGAAAATTAAAACCACTTTATTAAAGATTTATTCTAGCAAAGAAAGAAAATAACTATACAAAGGGAAAAACTAATAGGCCAAAATAGATCAAAAATTTTGAAAAATGTCGAAAAATTGATTTTCCGGTTAAAATGAAGACAAATACAAGGAAAAGACCACTTAACTTCGATAGAAGTCCCCCTACACTTAAGATAAACATTGTCCTCAATGTTTAAGCATGTGGGAGTAAACTCCCCTACACTTAGGACATTGTGCACGTTGTTTAAATCTCGCTAAGGAAAAGACAACTAAAGAGATTCCTATTTTAATATTGAGAAAATATAAAATAGTGAATCGAAAAGAGTTTAGGATAGAACCGGGATAATGGAACACGGAATCACGGGTCGTCAAGAATCATCAAGAGTGGATCATTGAAGCTCGAATCCCTGATTAAGAAGTGAGGAGATGGAATAGCAAACCAACGGGTCTCCCCCTACACTTATGATAAAGAAAGCAAAAAGATAGATGCATGGGTTGCCTCCCAAGAAGCGCTTGGTTTTTTTTAACCGAGTCGTGAGCCTGACTCGACCTTGATCATCAACGGAAGAAGCGTGAAACATATCCACCAGGATCAAAGACATAGTTTCCGTCCATCAAATAACACAAGCTTAAGGCGAACAAGGCAAGCCAAAGAAGAAGTGGCAAGGTTCCCTTAAGCAAAGATGGAGCACGGTGGAAGCAAGGGTGAAGTGGTGCAAGCATGTCTTCAAGATTTCCAAAGATTTTTCCTTTTATTGCATCAGGTGGATACTGAGATGGCTGCAGAATGTCGATACCGGGGTCGAACACCTTTTCCTTTAAGGGAAAATAGCACTCAGGCTCAACCGAGTGTGAAGAAGATCCGCAAAGAAGCACAACCTCGTCCTCAGAAGGGGGACAAAGAGGTTTCAAATCATATGTGCAACGGATATTGGTGTCGACCGGTTTCTTCTCCTTTGACAGAATGTTCTTCAAATCCAAAGTAGGATCAAGACGATAATCTTCAAAGTCATAAGGAGGAGCATCACTCTTATGAGGGAAGTAAGTGTTGAGAAATTCAGATAAGTCTTCCTCAAATGAGTAATCGTCCAAAGTAGGATCGAGTGATGGCGGAGGATCTTCATCATGTGAAGAATCGCTCGAAAAAGTATCAGCCTCATCAAAATCATCAAAAGTGGGCAGCTCGGGATACTCAGAAGTACAATCAAAATCATCCGAATCTGAGCTAGAGTAATCATCATAAGCATCAAAGACCGGTGGAGAATCATAAATGGGAGAAGCGTCCAAAGTGGAGCGAGAATCATCCACATTATCTTGAAAAAGTGGATTATCAGTGGAAGACTCGAATAGAGGATTGTCATAGACGGTAAAGTCATCGAGCACATTAATCATATTCACTGATTCTTGTCCATAATATTTTCCTGTAAGCTTCCCCATTTTGAAAATTTGTGAGGCATTCCCGACTCTTAAGGTTAACTCACCTTCGGCAACATCCACTAAAGCACGTCCGGTTCTCAAGAATGGCCGACCAAGTATTAAAGGAATACGAGGGTCCATTTCATAATCAACTACGACAAAGTCGACCGGGAAAGTAAATGCGCCAACTTTAATGAACACGTCTTCGGCTATACCAACAGGGTAAGCGAGAGTGCGAATTGCAAGTTCAAGAGTCATCTTTGTTGGAGTGAGGTCGGGCAATGATAGTGTTTTCCAAACACTCAGTGGCATCAAATTAATACTAGCCCCGAGATCAGCAAGGGCAGTAAATTCTTCAGTTTTGTTGAACACGCAAGGCAACACGAAACGACCGGGATCTCTAAGCTTTTCCGGAAGTTCTTTAAGAATAACTGCAGAGCAGTTTTCATTTAAGCGTGTGTTGGCGAGTTCAATCAGCTTCTCCTTCTTGTTAAGCAATTCCTTAAATGCTTTAACAATTTTGGGCATGAGGACAAGTGCTTCAAGAAAACTAATGCCGAAGCCCATTTGAGAAATCATATTGATATATTTTGTCACTTGAGAGTCCTCCTTTGTTAGATCGTTGGTCTTGCCTATGCGATAAGGGTATGGGATTTTGGGTTTATAGGTGGAAGGTGAAGGTGTAGTCGGTAAAGGTTGAGATGTTGAAGGGTCCTTCCGAGATACATCGTCATGACGAGGCGGAGACTGTAATGGTGCACTAATACTAGGTGTAGGAGGAGTAGGGACACATGGTGGTGGAGGAGGTGTAGATGATGGGGGTGGGATTGGTGGTCCTACGATGGTGACTCCACTACGAGTAGTAATAGCACTCACATTAGCTCGCGGATTAGTGACGGTGTTTGAAGGTAGAGAACTTGAAGTAGAAGGGTGAGTGGCGGGCAAGAAACTAGCCAACAGATTCTTTAATTCAGTCGTTTGAGTGCTGAAGGAGGATTAAATATTATCGCAAACCTCGGTTCTAATGTCATTACCTTGCTTCATGATATCTCCTTTCAAATTGATTATTTGGCTCTGTAGATTCTTGATTTGCTCACCTTGAGTTCTCATGACGGCTTCAACATCGGGATTAATGGGTGGGGTTTGTTGGGTGAGTGGTTGATAAGGGTTAGAAGCTCTTGGTGGGATTTGGTTGCTTCTATTGCAGTTGTTGGCGGAGTTTTGGTTTTGAGGAGAAAAATCGGGTGAAAGGTAATTGTTGGATCGGTAACTCAGCAGATTTCTATCCCCTTGTTGTCTAGCTTGGTAATTTTCCGGTGAATAATTACCATAAGCTGCATACACATTTTCCGGATTTCCTTGAGTCGAAGGACAATCGGTGTATGGGTGAGGACCGCCACATGTTTCACAAGGATTAGCAACCGCTTTAACTTGTTGTTGTTGTTGGTTTGAAGCGAGAAGCGTAATACTTTTGCTCATTTCAGTCATCATGCGGGTGAGTTCGGTCATCTCAGGGTTTGCTGAGGTGGAGGAAACATTGACTCTCGGGTTGTTCCTTGAAGAAGCAAAGGAATCCCAGTTTTTGTGGTGAGTAGTCATGTTCTCAATTAACTCTCTACACTCCTCGGGTCTCCTTTTCATGAATGTGCCACCGGCGGCTGCATTAATCTTATCACGATCTCGAAAAGTCAAACCGTTGTTGAAAGTATCGATTAAGGTCACAGGTAGCATGTTGTGGTTTGGACATCTATCGATCAAGACATTATATCTCTCCCAAGCATCAAAAAGAGATTCATCAGGGTCTTGCATGAAACCGCTGATCTGATTGCGAAGGCTCGTGACCATGGATGGTGGAAAGTAGCGCGACAAAAAGCGTTGAGTCATGTCATCCCAAGTGTGAATATAATTCTTCGGGAGACGATCAAACCATTTCTCGGCATGATGTAATAAGGTATGTGGAAAGAGTTGTAGGCGAAGTTCATCCATTGTGGCACCGACCAACTTCATGCTTTAGGTGATTGTAATGAACTTGTCGAGGTGTTTGTTGGCATCATCATCAGGCAATCCACGGAATGGGTTTGTTTGTACTTGCTGAATCATGTGGTGCTTCAACGAAAACTCAGGAGCGTTGATTTGCATCGGCGCAATCGTCCTCCACGTCCAAACATTGTTGGTTGACAAAGTTCCTCCATGGTCCGAAGATCGGGCTGTGGAAGAGCATTGTTGTTATTATTAGGGTGCGGTGGATTATTGTTGTTGTTAACACCTGACATAGCTAAATCTTCTTGAGGCTCGGGCTCTTGATAATTAGAAGATCTAGTACGCATACACCTGAAAATGGAAAAGAAAACAAAACCAAACACAAAGACAATATATATACACAATAAAGATAAAATATTTTTGGATTTTTGAAATTTTTAACTTTTATGGTTTTTTATCAATTTTTAATTTTTATGATTTTTTTTTTTGAATTTGTTATGCAAGAAAAATAACGCTCACAAGTGAACGGATCCCAAAAAGCAACGCGTCTCTCACAGAAAACCGTTAATCTTTACGAAAAGAGCCGGCAGCGGCGCCATTTGATAACTAAGATTTTACTCAGGTTAAAAGGATTAAAGTTCTCGGTATCTTAACGAATTGATCTAGGTCCTATGTGCGACTCAGTCGTTCTTTGGTGAAACAAATATTTTTGGTTAACTTTAAATAAAAGTGCGAAACAATTAAAGTAAAAGTTCTCTTAAAATAAATCTAAGTCTAATTAAAATAATGGTGCAAGTATTTAAAAACATGACTGAAATTAAAGGGCGATAAAGTAAATGACGCAAACTTAAATCTATCTAAGGAAAACTTAAAACGCAACTAAAACTTAAACTAAGGCAAAACTAAAATATAGCTGAGACAAATAAACTTAAAGTGCAATTAAAATAAAAGGTGGGAAAAATAAGCTTTAAAAATAAAAGACAGAAATTTAAAAAGAAAACCAAAAAGAACCTGACAAGAAACCCTTGATTCGGAAGTTTAAAACTTCCGGATGAACTAGCTTGATCCGGAACTTTTGGAGTTCCGAATGAAATAGTCTTGACTCGGAAGTTTTTCCCTTGGTTCGGAAGTTTTGGTTGATTCGGAACTTTAGAGACTTCCGAATGAAGCCCTGCTGATCCGGAACTTTTAAACTTCCGGATGAACCTCTTGACCCAGAACTTTTAATGTTCCGGATGAATTGCTTGATCCGGAACTTTTTGGGTTCCGAATGAAGTATATTGATTAGGAACTTTTAAGTTCCGAATGAACAAATGCTTGAGTCGGAAGTCTTCGTCCGGAACTTTGAAAGTTCCGGATGAAGCCCTTGAGTCAGAACTCTGAATGTTCCGGATGAACCACACTGGTTCGGAACTTTGAAAGTTCCGAATGAACAGCTTCCCTTGTCTTGGCTCGGAAGATTTCCCGGGAACAAAGAAACAGAAACAAACTCCCCCGAAGAACAAGGGATCAAAATAACAACGAATATAACACAGATTAAACAGAATCAAACAAACGATTTAATTTAACTAACAACAAAACATTAATTAATCAGAAAAAACAATCAGTATTCAAGAAATCTAATAACTTTAACCACAATAATCAAAAATCACTTGGATCAAAATAAAGAACATGAACATGAACACAAAGATAAACATAAAAAATCAAAGATTTAGAAAGGTAGATGAGAGATTAACAAGATAAAGTAAAGATTGACAAGAATTTAAATGGAAACTTACTTGAAATTAAATGAATTTAAGGTGCAAGACAAGGTAATTAAATTGACAAGTATTTAAATGACAAGGTAATTAAAAGTGGAATACTAATTGTCACACTAAGCCAACAAAGAAAATGTTTAACAACTAATGACTATTTATAGGGGAGGATTAAGGAAGCTTCCTCCCCTCCTTCATTTCTTCTTAATTGCGAGATTAAGTCCCTCCTTCTTTTAATCTTCATTAATTGCATCATTAGTCTTTTATTCTTCTAATCTTCTTTAAACTTGGACTTTAAGGACTTTTTGGCTTGGGATTTCTTTGAACTCGTTTTTAAATTCTTCAATAAAATAGACTTGAATTCTTTGGCTTTTGATAAACTTCCGTCTTTTGACTTTTTCTTCGATAAATCTTCAGAATTGGTCTTGGACTTCCCTTCTTTTTGCACTCTTGACTTCTTGGCTTCGTCTTTCATCTTTTTCTTTAATAAAAGTCCGTAAAGGCCCGTGAATGTCCGTGTTTTCTCCACTTTTCACCTTTTCGTCCTAAATCACAACAAAAACACAAACCACGCATAATTCTGACATAAAAGACATAAAATACACGTTTTGGTCCGGTTATTATTGTAATTAAGTGGTAGAAAAGATGTGTGTTTTCACACATATCACAATCCGTCAATTTATGGTTGATATTTTATTCTCAAGTGTTATTTAAAAACATTATTTTAATGTTATATTATGAACTCACTTATTTCTGGGAAGAAATTTGGATTTACGTCTTGAAGTAGCATCGACTACGTCTAAACCGGAGGATTATACGTTACGTGCTTACGTTTACATACACCGTTTTTGGTGACAGCCCGACATTTCAGAAAATAAGTTTATCAGTGAATATTATTTTGAGATTTTAAATTTGTGTTGGTTCATAAACTCACAAATTTACGAGAAGAGATTAGGACTTACGATTTTATTTTAACGTCCTTTACGACTAAACCGGAAACCTTAGGATTACGTATTTACGTTTTCGAACTCCGTTTTTAATGAGACAATTTTTATTAGATTCGTTTTGTGTCGTTGATTCATAATTTATAAAAACGTTTTTCGTAAAACGACCCGAGGGCACGCAAATCGAGGAAACTAGAATCAAGGAATACCCGTAAATTAGTGGGATGAGACAAGATAAATCTTGCCCCACCCCACTAACATGGGATGGCCAAAGTATGCCACCACATCACAAGATGTGGCAAAATGTAGCTAACAAGATAACACTTGTAAGCTAGCTTAACTAGTAAGCTTACAACTACACCAAAACTAGCAACTCATACCACTTTCTCTCATTCAACTCATGCAAACCACCATAAACACTCTCCTCTCTCTCTTAGTTCGTCCCATATTCATCACAAAACACCCTCATTTGATCAATTTTGACCATGAAGTCATGTGTTACTCACACATATGATGAAGGACTCTTAAAGCTCTATTGATTGGTGGTTATTTTAACATCCAAGGAGAAGTTTTGTTGGTGTCTTGGGGCTGATTTTCCATAAGATGTTCATGAAGATAGGTGATCTTGAAGTTGATATTGGTATATTACAAGTTTTGTCATCAAAATCCAAGCCTTGTTCATCAACCTCATCTTTTCATCACTATGGTGGTATAAGGATCATTCTTCCCATCCTTCTTGTTATTTTGATTATGTAATCATGTATTTTCTTTCCTATTCTATATGTATATGATGAATATATGATGATAAAAGTATTGTGTGGGGATTTGGTGTTGATAAATATGGTTAAGAAGGTGGAAAACCATAAGTAACAAGGTTAAAATCTTGCTTAAATTATTGGCTGTATAAAAACAGTATCTAACCACAAGTTAAACTGATAAAATGGTAAAGTAGAATCAATATACAGTAATTATAAGATGTCATACACATGTGAGAGTTGGCCATGCAATGGAATCATTATAATGAGTGAGATATGATCAAAACAAGTTTAGAGTACCAATCTGAATAGTCAGTTTTGGACGGACTGTTAAGGATATTTAGAGTTGGATTGAGCAGTAGCTAAACTAAGTTAATTGTAGCACATATCATGTAGTTTATGGTGTCCAAAAATGAGCTTCTATCTCTTTGTAGAACTCAAGATATGGTAAAAATGGTGAAATTGAAAGTAAAAATCAGATTTTGGGAAATTAAAGTATAATAGTATTATATAAGCACTCAAATAAAAATAGTATAAAATGTGAATTAAAACCCACTAACTTATATAATACACTTATATAAATATGTATAAGGATAAATAAATGGACTCTTTATAAAAATAGTAGTTGAATAAGGTTTATAAGTTATAAAAACTATAAACATGATTTTTACGACTTTTTCGGCTATTACCGTAAAATTAACGTTTTTGTTAAAAAAAACTTAGACGGTTGGACCCGTCTAATGTAAACTTTTATAAAAACTCATATACTGATATATAAACATATATAACAAGTAAAAACCGATAAAACCCGAACTATATAACATACGGACATTAACGGGCTAAGTTAACGTTATTGGACTAATAATACAAATGGGCTAAAACACTTATAAACTTATTTATTGGGCTTAAACCATTTGGGCCCAACATGTAAAGTATAAATACTGATAATACAAGTATGAAATGGATTAATACAAGTTAATGAACTTATAATAGGCTTATTGGATCTAAAACATGTAAATAGGTAAAACTAGTAAACTAGTAAGAAGTTACCAAAACATAAACACTAAAATGAGTAAAAGAGAATATGTAAACCCACTTGATCATCATATATATAATCATCATATGTATACATAATTGTTATTTTTATAAAGTCATTGGACAAGAGTCTAAGACGAGTATTATTTGTCTAGGTTTCCGTGATTGAAGCACGAACCGTACGTCCGAATTGCAAATAACCCGCCTTCCCACATCAACATGAGTTCATAGCCTCGCACTCTTTTAAATGTTTTTATGAAATGTTTTATAAACCCGCGAGGGAGGTAACATGTTAGTTTTTATGAAATAGGACACTAGTTGTCCCGATTGTTTGTTTGTTGATTTGGACCCGAATGATTGTATGACCTGATGAATGATTAAATGACCCGATAGATGAAATAAAATGGATTATTAAAGTTAGGTTATGTCACTAAAATCCCTTTAGCATGAATTGTGAACTACCGGGATTTGGTAGACGCTTATGCATATAATAGTACTATTTGGGGACGATCACCCCAGTTCGCGCCTTGACGGTTGATCCCCGTCGTGCCACATTGATTGGTAAGCGAATTTATGTATGAGAAGATTTACATAGCGTGACCTTTGTGACGACACGCTAATTTAGATGGGAAAATGAGTTTCGGGCTAGCTACCCGTTGTTTGTTGTAGTAAGGTAACAATGTCATGCGGCTTATAATAATCCAATTAACGCAATACTGCTTTAAGCATTAAATTACGATATATTGCCTGACTAGCAATACGGGGTTTCATAACCATAATCTTACTATTGATATTATGTTCGTGTTTTAGTTTTCATAACCATAATCATATAACGGTTTTTATTTAACTCCATACAACGTTATAAAACGTATTGTACGATATTTTCACGACATTGGTTCGTATAATGGTTTTGAAGGCGAAAGCCTATATTATGATTTTTGATAAGGATTTGTATAAAATGACTTTGGCTATTTTATGGCCTATTACAAAGATTTGTACAAAATGATTTTCGGTAATAATTTTATACCGATGTTATATTGATGGATTTCATTAAACTCTATGAATTCACTCGGCGTTATCGCTGACCCTTTTCTTTTAACATGTTTTATCTCAGGTACTTGAAGGTAATTCTCGGGAAGACAACAAGAATTCATGGCCCGCACTTAAACAAGAATTTCCATTCAAATGTTTTGTAAAAATTGTATGAAATAATATGACTTGGGACCTATGTAACTTTAATATTTATGAATGGAAATGATTTATTGTTAAACGACGCGATTTTTATGCGTTGTCTATGATGTGAGTAATGTGCTATCCAGTAACACCAACGAGTCTTCTGCTGTATTGAGTTGTATAAATTTGGGGGTGTTACAGTTTGGCATCAGAGCTCTCGTTATAGAGAACGAAAGATTTTTAAAACCATGGTTTTGAATAAAACATTTCAAAATCTTTTAACCATAAACATTTTTCTAAAAATGTCTAAAAATCTTATGACTATAACGGTGCCGAAGAATTCCCGAGTTCCCGACAAGGCCAGGCTGCGAAGTGTTATTTTAATATATATATAACTTGGATTATATATATGTGATGTAATTTTATTACATGATTGTTTGATGATTATTTTGATATTTATACGAGGTATTTATACGACGTAGATTGTCACAAGGAACCCTAAATCCCCTAGTAAATTAATCGAAGCTATTCTCGTAGGAATTCTAGCTATCCTAGATCTAAACCAAGTTTTGGATATTTATGATCCCAACAAATGGTTGATACTCATAGAAATGTAGATATTAGTTGATTGTGATATTGAAAAAGAATTGGCGAGATTAAATCTGATATCGATGTCATGACGATCTTTCCTTATAGAGTGGAGTTTGACAAAACGTTGCCACCTAGAAAGATGTCATCTGATTCGTTGTCATCCAATTCTTAAATTGAAATCGAAAGGGTGAATGTTGCACTTGAGGCTGTCATTTGGAACCATTACCCAAAAGCCTCATGCGAGTAGTACCTTTCCGAGAAGTCTAGTTGAATGATCAAGTCATTTCATACTAGTGACTTATTTGATAACTATTGTTGTAAGAGCTATAGGATTGGAAATTAAGTGTTGATCATATCGAGCTTTTATTGGCCTTTAAATATTTATGAATAAGGTTGAAAGTATTGGAAATGAGGTAGGATATCGCATTTGAGTATAAGTTGATTGAAACTTGAATAAAGTAGAATTTAACTCGTATGGAATATGAGATTGATAAGAGGAAATTATTAAGTCCTGTGATCGAATTATAAGGTTTTAAATGATTGTTAGTTTGTGTTAAAGGTTGTTCCTAGGCCATTGTCCACTAATGAGGATGCCCAGTGTCCAACAAATAAATTGAAGAAATCTTCTTCTGAATTAGGACCGATGGATCTTCCGGGACAGGTGGGACACCTAATGACTCTTGTAGATTAGTATTCATTGTGGTATCTTTTAAAAATAATCCCTAACTTAACTGAGACATCAGTTGGTAGGATGAGTTCATGGAATTGTATGACATAGTGACACGTAATGTGTTACGGTACAATTTAGACTTGTTTGTGATTAATGAAAAGACTACCTTTGATTGCTAAATTCTACATGTATCGATGTTATCTATCCTTTATTGCTTCATCCTAATGTTCGCATTAGTGATGCAACTATTGAGCAAGTACTCATCTCTGTTTGAGTTACGTTGTGGATTATTCTTTTTGAGTGCCATCAAGGTCATGAACCTCATGATTAATTGGCTAAGCTCATTTCCTATTATATTGTAGTTAGTTCTTGGTGAACAACTCTTCATCACTCTTTTGCAGATCACTGATTGTTTTTACAAGATAAAACAGTATCCCTTGATAAAAGATTGAATTTTCATCACCTTAAGGATTATTTAAAGTGAGATTTATAAGTAATTGTTATCGAAATGAAGATGTTTATAAAACACCTTGGAAAACTTAATTGTTTTCATAACAAAGAAAATCTTTGTAAAGTTATTTTTTATTCTTATTTAAGAATTAAGCATGAAAATGTTTTTATTATAAACATGATGATAAAATTTTGACGAACTGAGTATTGCATCGTTAATCTTGAAATTGTATATAGTTGCGCGCCTACATACAATTTGGAATGGACCATGCAAGGTTGATTAGTAGTCACCATAAAACTGATTAATAAACACTACATTTTCTTTAAAGATTGTGAAAGATTAAATTTTATGAGATCTGCAAGAAGTGGAAAATAGGACATAGTGTTAGGGACACCTACATATGTGCCTGTAGCATCTATTCTTCTGAGTCGAATTTACCCATCTGTGGAAATTGTCTTATTTGACAATTGACAATTCTTTCTTTTCCAATTCTCCAATAGTGAGATTCTTAGGAAAAGTATCTGATTACCGAGTGTTGATACCCGACTGGATGTATCGATGTTCCTATCATTTCTTTTGATTAGATTTCATTTGAATGACCTGGGTAACGATCCGAGGAGCTTTCGAATGCGTACTCAAATTATGAAAACATGGGATATATTCATATTCATTAAATGTTTTCGTCTGTATCTGATTTGAAATTCTCTCGCATAGATTATGTGTTGACCTTACTCTTTTAAGGTTAGTTATGTCTCCATATATCCTTGAATTTGTGAAGGATTATGAGTTATTATTAGTCTTTTGAGAAGTTCACATCTTATCGACGGCAATGAAACTAGAAAGTTGATAGTGCCAGTAGAATGAATTGATTGATTATGACATGACGACATTGTCTTAATTCATGGGAACTCGAGTAGAATTCCCCTAAATGATAAGATGTTGATTATCAAAAGTAATCTAAATAATTCTTGATGGATGACTTGAAATTATACCATGAATGGTTGTGAATTAATCATAGATATTATAATCTAGAAATAACCTAATATGAATTTATTAAAAGATGTTTCTGTTATCTGAAACTTTAGGAGGTATTTATTGGTGAATTACCTAGACTTTCGCCATTAAGGCAAGTTGAATTTGGTATTGATTATATTCTCGGTGCTGCACCTGTGGCTTGTGCACTGTACATCAGCACCATCTGAATTAAAGGAATTACCGTACAACTGAGAGAGTTGTCGGAGAAAGATTTTATTCTACCGAGCTTGTCATCATGAAGAGCTATGGTGTTATCATTTCTTATATTTATAGATTACTGTGAACTGAGTAAATTCACAATCGAAAACGATATCCATAACTCGAAATGGAAGATTTGTTCGATCATTTACAAGGTTCTAGCGTATGTTTTAAAGATTTGATCCATGGCATGGTTATCATCAACTTCGCATCTGCGAAAAAGATTATCTATTCCAATCACTACATCCGATACTTGTAATGAACATTATGAGTTTCACGTGATGACGTTTGGATTGACTAATACACATGTAGTATTCATAAAATTGGTGAATCACGTGTGTAGGCTGTAATATGATAAATTCATGCATGTGATCATTAAGAACTATTTGTTTGTTTATAAGAATAGAAAGGAGTTAATAATTATTTATAGACTGCCCTAAATTGGCCGAACAATGAAAACCTGTACCTCGAATATTTAATATGTGATTTAAGACTTAATCCTTTACATTATTTGACCGTGCGATTAATAGAAAATGGAATCTATATTGACTCTTAAAAAATTTAGAGCCCTTTTAAGACTTTGGGTTTTACCAAAAAGAAAGTGCAAATGTGTTTTGACAAATGTTTTATCGAAAAGAACTTTTGAGGGATTATTCCCTTATACACAAATCATTTAACTAAACTCCTGTTTAGGGGTAAATGTTTGTGTATACTTCTGGACATCTTAAGAAGAATTGAGGAAACTATATAAATTATGACTTGAAATTTGAAACGACAATTTTTGCTTTTCAACTAAGAAAATTTTTCCCAAAGAATAAAAAAAGGTTTTTCGAACATTTACGAATCTTACTAATTATTTTCGATAAATCAGCAAAAACGTGTTAATTAAAATCAAATGTATTTTGAACATTTTATATAATTGGTCGAACTAAGAAATTTAAAATTTTTACGTTTACGTTTCATAAAAAAATTAAATATTTATTATTTAATTAGTTGTAATAATTATCGACGCTTCAAACGTCGGATTAAGCAAAACGGATAAAAATGATAGTTGAGAAGAAACTAAAACTTAGAAAATGTGAAGAAAGAAATTTTTAATGAATGTAAATACTGACACATTATGTAAAAATAAAGAACCAATTAGGATGTGTTCCTTAGTAATGAAGGTGCAAAATAATATTGCTGAACAATTTAAATATGAACGATGTTTGTAAAAAGGATAATAAAGATAATAAAAGGGGTTCGCCGCTAATGTGAACCATTAGAATTGAGAAGCCGATGGCGTTAAATGATTAAAAGGTCACTTGTGGTTGTCTAAATATGGAGGATTGTGAGATATAGTTATATTAAAATCTTGTAAGTATAAGTATTTTATTCATGACATTTATGATTTAGTGTAATTTTATCTGAAGAAGTTGTACTAATGACATTATGAAGGCAGACACCGCCTCATACATTAGTAAACGTCTAGTTATTGCAAAGGTCATCATCTGAATTTTATTCGACTTGGGTCATCGTCGACAGACTGGCCAAATCTGCTAATATCATTCCTGTTATTGATAGATTCTTGATGAAGAAATTGACTCTTTTGTATCTAAAGGAGTTGTGTAAACTTAGTGTGCATGTATCGATCATCTCTATCAAGATCCTCGCTTCGCATCGAATTTCTAGAGATTTGCTCAGAAGTCATTGAGAACGAATCTTGATGAGAGTACTATGTACCACCCCAATTGAAGGGACGAGGTAAAGTAACGATACAAAATACTATAAGTGTTGTTTTATGTTTGAATGATTGACCTTTGGTAATAAACTGAAAAATCTTTGGAGAGATTATCATTGATAGTTATCGTATTAGGATCAAGATCGAATCTTGTGAGGATATATATTAGAGCATCTGTAAGCAGGAGTTGGGATGAAGACACTCGACATACACCCATTGTGAGTTGGACATGTCTTTTAGGTTTAAGGTTGCCTATGATGACAAACCTAACCTTACAAAATACCCGACCCGCGAGACTTGAAATGATTGTTGAAATTAGGATTTGATTATTGACTGTCGGTAGTGGGTAGGAGGTTATGTGAATATGAAATGTAGATCTTGAAGTGCCAGATGGGTAGCGAAGTTATGCCAAAAAATTTAACCATGGAAAAATGAATTGATGATCTGAAAGATCATGGGATATAAGTCCCTGTTGTATGGGACCATTGAGATGATGTAAAAGATTGGTTTGAAAGGCATATAAGCTGGATCTACCCTAATACTTCAAGAGCTGCGTGAATTATGATTCGAATATCGAACTTGATGGAATATCTATCAAGTGAGAATCTGATTGTTTCTTAGTAAAGTTTAGATCGGCGAAAAGTTGCATTCATCAAAAACCCGTGAACATCATGGATAGAGAAAGTAAGTCAACATTAAGCCTGATCTTATTTCCGTAGTTATGTTTGATGAAACTCGCGTATTGTAATAGAATACACTTGTGAGAAAAGACCGAATGTGGAGGAAATATCCACATGGCTTTAACTCTATAAGAAGCGAGTAGTAAGGTAAGATGATCTTTGAGGAGAAAGATCCTGTTTAGGGGTAAATGCTGTGACAATCCGTCAATTTATGGTTGATATTTTATTCCCAAGTGTTATTTAAAAACATTATTTTAATGTTATATTATGAACTCACTTATTTCTGGGAAGAAATTTGGATTTACGTCTTGAAGTAGCATCGACTACGTCTAAACCGGAGGATTCTACGTTACGTGCTTACATTTACATACACCGTTTTTGGTGACAGCCCGACATTTCAGAAAATAAGTTTATCTGTGAATATTATTTTGAGATTTTAAATTTGTGTTGGTTCATAAACTCACAAATTTACGAGAAGAGATTAGGACTTACGATTTTATTTTAACGTCCTTTACGACTAAACCGGAAACCTTAGGATTACGTATTTACGTTTTCGAACTCCGTTTTTTAATGAGACAATTTTTATTAGATTCGTTTTGTGTCGTTGATTCATAATTTATAAAAACGTTTTTCGTAAAACGACCCGAGGGCACGCAAATCGAGGAAACTAGAATCGAGGAATACCCGTAAATTAGTGGGATGAGACAAGATAAATCTTGCCCCACCCCACTAACATGGGATGGCCAAAGTATGCCACCACATCCCAAGATGTGGTAAAATGTAGCTAACAAGATAACACTTGTAAGCTAGCTTAACTAGTAAGCTTACAACTACACCAAAACTAGCAACTCATACCACTTTCTCTCATTCAACTCATGCAAACCACCATAAACACTCTCCTCTCTCTCTTAGTTCGTCCCATATTCATCACAAAACACCCTCATTTGATCAATTTTAACCATGAAGTCATGTGTTACTCACACATATGATGAAGGAATCTTGAAGCTCTATTGATTGGTGGTCATTTTAACATCCAAGGAGAAGTTTTGTTGGTGTCTTGGGGCTGATTTTCCACAAGATGTTCATGAAGATAGGTGATCTTGAAGTTGATATTGGTATATCACAAGTTTTGTCATCAAAATCCAAGCCTTGTTCATCAACCTCATCTTTTCATCACTATGGTGGTATAAGGATCATTCTTCCCATCCTTCTTGTTATTTTGATTATGTAATCATGTATTTTCTTTCCTATTGTATATGTATATGATGAATATATGATGATAAAATTATTGTGTGGGGATTTGGTGTTGATAAATATGGTTAAAAAGGTTGAAAACCATAAGTAACAAGGTTAAAATCTTGCTTAAATTGTTGGCTGTATAAAAACAGTATCTAACCACAAGTTAAACTGATAAAATGGAAAAGTAGAATCAATATACAGTAATTATAAGATGTCATACACATGTGAGAGTTGGCCATGCAATGGAATCATTATAATGAGTGAGATATGATCAAAACAAGTTTAGAGTACCAATCTGAATAGTCAGTTTTGGACGGACTGTTAAGGATTATTAGAGTTGGATTGAGCAGTAGCTAAAGCTAAGTTAATTGTAGCACATATCATGTAGTTTATGGTGTCCAAAAATGAGCTTCTATCTCCTTGTAGAACTCAATATATGGTAAAAATGGTGAAAGTGAAAGTTAAAATCAAATTTTGGGAAATTAAAGTATAATAGTATTATATAAGCACTCAAATAAAAATAGTATAAAATGTGAATTAAAACCCACTAACTTATATAGTACACTTATATAAATATGTATAAGGATAAATAAATGGACTCTTTATAAAAATAGTAGTTGAATAAGGTTTATAAGTTATAAAAACTATAAACATGATTTTTACGACTTTTTCGGCTATTACCGTAAAATTAACGTTTTTGTTAAAAAAACTTAGACGGTTGGACCCGTCTAATGTAAACTATTATAAAAACTCATATACTGATATATAAACATATATAACAAGTAAAAACCGATAAAACCCGAAATATATAACATACGGACATTAACGGGCTAAGTTAACGTTATTGGACTAATAATACAAATGGGCTAAAACACTTATAAACTTATTTATTGGGCTTAAACCATTTGGGCCCAACATGTAAGGTATAAATACTGATAATACAAGTATGAAATGGATTAATACAAGTTAATGAACTTATAATAGGCTTATTGGACCTAAAACATGTAAATAGGTAAAACTAGTAAACTAGTAAGAAGTTACCAAAACATAAACACTAAAATGAGTAAAAGAGAATATGTAAACCCACTTGATCATCATATATATAATCATAATATGTATACATAATTGTTATTTTTATAAAGTCATTGGACAAGAGTCTAAGACGAGTATCATTTGTCTAGGTTTCCGTGATTGAAGCACGAACCGTACGTCCGAATTGTCGATAATCCGCCTTCCCACATCAACGTGAGTTCATAGCCTCGCACTCTTTTAAATGTTTTTATGAAATTTTTTATAAACTCGAGGGAAATAACATGTTAGTTTTTATGAAATAGGACACTAGTTGTCCCGATTGTTTGTTTGTTGATTTGGACCCGAATGATTGTATGACCTGATGAATGATTAAATGACCCGATAGATGAAATAAAATAGATTATTAAAGTTAGGTTATGTCACTAAAAGTCCCATTAGCATGAATTGTGAACTACCGGGATTCGGTAGACGCTTATGCATATAATAGTACTATTTGGGGACGATCACCCCAGTTCGCGCCTTGACGGTTGATCCCCGTCGTGCCACATTGATTGGTAAGCGAATTTATGTATGAGAAGATTTACATAGCGTGACCTTTGTGACGACACGCTAATTTAGATGGGCAAATGAGTTTCGGGCTAGCTACCCGTTGTTTGTTGTAGTAAGGTAACAATGTCATGCGGCTTATAATAATCCAATTAACGAAATACTGCTTTAAGCATTAAATTACGATATATTGCCTGACTAGCAATACGGGGTCTTACTATTGATATTATGTTCGTGTTTTGGTTTTCATAACCATAATCATATAACGGTTTTTATTTAACTCCATACAACGTTATAAAACGTATTGTATGATATTTTCACGACATTGGTTCGTATAATGGTTTTGAAGGCGAAAGCCTATATTATGATTTTTGATAAGGATTTGTATAAAATGACTTTGGCTATTTTATGGCCTATTACAAAGATTTGTACAAAATGATTTTCGGTAATAATTTTATACCGATGTTATATTGATGGATTTCATTAAACTCTATGAATTTACTCGGCGTTATCGCTGACCCTTTTCTTTTAACATGTTTTATCTCATGTACTTGAAGGTAATTCTCGGGAAGACAACAAGAATTCATGGCCCGCACTTAAACAACAATTTCCATTCAAATGTTTTGTAAAAATTGTATGAAATAATATGACTTGGGACCTATGTAACTTTGATATTTATGAATGGAAATGATTTATTGTTAAACGACGCGATTTTTATGCGTTGTCTATGATGTGAGTAATGTGCTATCCCGTAACACCAACGAGTCTTCCGCTGTATTGAGTTGTATAAATTTGGGGGTGTTACAATGGACTTATCCGTAAGAGATGTGTACTCCATTTCGATAAATTAAGATTTACAAACCTGATCGGTCAATGAAAGAAAGTAAATGTGTTTGTTGTATTGTGTTAAAACCGAGAAATAATGTTAAAATCCCCTAAATTATGTTCTCGATAAACCAAAAATTCCAAGATGAAATTGCACACGATTGTTAAAAATTTTCAAAAACACGATTTTGAAAAAATGTTGGATCGCAACACCTGATCGCAGTGGTGATCGTACTCATATCGTACTCACTATGATCATACTCAGATCGTAGTTGTGACCGCACTCCCTATGATCGTACTCAGATCGGACTCCCAGATCGTATAGCGATCGTACTCCCCTATCCTAGTTAAGTGATCGTATCCTAATTGTAACCTTGATCTTACTCTACAATCGTGGTGACGGATCTTACTCTGAGCTAAGTGAGCTATCGCACTGAGCAATCTTACCTTGATCGTAGTATGGATCGTACTGAAGGATCGTAGCGAGCTATCGTACTAACCAAACTTACCTTGATTGTAGTATGCTATTGTACTGAAGGATCGTAGTGAGCTATCGTACTAACCAAACTTACCTTGATCGTAGTATGGATCGTACTAGGTAATCAGATTGAGGGATCGTAGCGAGGATCTTGGTTATGATCGCAGTTAGATCGTAACAATGGACCGTGACTATGGATCGCAAGTAGAAACCCCCAGGGTTTATGCAAACACAAAGTCAGATCGTACTGAGGATACTAACTTACCTTTTTTCTCGGACAGTACAAGAACACAATCAATTCAAGATTCTAAGCCAAAAAATGAATCAAACACCCAAAATTTTTGTGTTTTTAACCCGAATAACAATACCAAATCACTATAACAAGTAATAAGATGAAGTAAATCAAGATTAACTCATAAAAACACAAAAAAAAATTGGTTCGTGTGAAAATGGATCAAAAATGGCGAGAGAATCAAGAACACAAACACAAGAACTAAACAATCATCCCATGGCTCTTGATACCATTTGTAGGATATGTAAATCTTGCTTATGTTTTAGAGAGAGAAAGAGATAGAAAGATTGTGGATTTCACACTTCTAGAGAGAGAAAGTTTAAGAGAACTATGTGTTATTCAAATGAAATCACCACCCTCTCCATCAATGGAGAGGGTTTATATACCAAGACCATAAGATGGGCTTGGGCTTACATTTGGGCCGGCCATACAAGCATGGACCGGGCTTTTTCCTTGTTTGATTAATTAAAAGATATCTAGACTACGAGCTACAACTTAATATATTGTTGGAGTGACCGAATCTTCCTAAATACGTAAAAACGTATTTCCAACAACTTAAAATATAAGTGCGAGAAGTAATAAAATTAAACTAAAAGCAATTACTGAAAATAAAACTTGAATTAAAATTAAACAGTAAAAGACCTTCTTAGAAAAACAATTGATTCGGAATGATTCTTCTGATTCGGAATAAATGAATATATTAGCTCATGCAGAATAATCTAGAAATTGCTTCATTCGGAATGTTCAACCAAACTTCCTTCATTCGGAATGTGCTTGATCCGGAATAATTAACTTAGAATGCTCATTCGGAATGTTTGCTTCATGAGGAATATGCCTTCATCCGGAATAACAGTTGATTCGGAATATTTGCTTGACTAGGAATAAGTGCTTGATCCGGAATAAAGTGGCTCACTCGGAATAATTAACTGACCCGGAATAAATTGCTCATTCGAAATAAAGATGACTCATTCAGAATATTGGCTTATTCGGAACAAAACACTGATCCGGAATAATTTAAACAAAACTCTTCATTCAGAATACTTGGTTCATTCGAAATAAATAGCTTGACTCGGAATAATTTAAAACTAAGGATTCATTCGGAATATCTGTTTATTCGGAATGTCACTGACTCGGAATAATGTGCTTTATTCGGAATAATTGATTCGGAATATTTTAAACAAAACAATGCTCGTTCGGAATACTTATTTATCCGGAATAAAATAAACAAAGACCTTTCATCCGGAATGATTAGCTCATCCGGAATATATTTTAGTAATCCCTTGATTCGGAATCTGGGTTGATGAACAGTCCGAAGAACAGGAGTACTTTAATCACGAATTTAACCAAAATCCACCAAGTTTTTAACCAAAACTTAAACCAATTTAACCACTAATCATCTACTAATGATAAACATCAAACCAAAACAACAAAAACTCAAACCCACTTACTTTTGAAGATCAAACTCAATAAAATAAAAACTTAGAACTTTGGATCATTAAGAAAAAGATGAACAAGATTAAAGGAAAGATGATATTAAATAATTAAGGTTTAAACAATCAAAAGTAAAGATTAAACTTACAAGATTCTTGAATTAAAAGGGAAAATGAAAAATCACCAAACACCTTAATGGTGTTGGTGATGCTACGAACTAGGAAGAAAATAACAGAAAACTAAAAACTAGTCTTGAAAACATGAAGGGAGTCTCTATTTATAGGGCTTGGCTTGGTTTGGTGAGTGGGCTTTCTCCCTTTCTTTTTGTCTTCTCGTCTTTTCAGAAAAGTTGACGTTTTTGATTTCGATTCGGGATTTTTCGACGAATAAATTCAACTCGTCTTTTAATTTCTTCATTTAATAGACTTGAGTTCTTCGACATATGTAAATCTTCCATCTTTGGTCCTTTTCTTCGATAAATCTTCAAATAGGCCCATTGACTTCAAATCTTTTTCATCTCTTGGACTATAGACTTCGTCTTTTCGTCTTTTTCTTAGATAAAACCCGTGCAATCCCATGTTTTCTTCAATATTTATCCGGTTGGCTCTGAAAACACAACAAACACACAAACCACGCATAATTCCAAACAAATGATATTAAATACGCGTTTTAGTCTCGTTTTAGCAAGAAATAAGTGGTAAAAGGATGGGTGTTTTCACACCTATCAAATCCCCTACACTTAACCATTGCCATGCCCTCATGCAATGCTATAATTTTAAAGCACGGTTTACATTTCTCATCATAAATAACCTACCTTGGCCTTTATTGAATTCTAAACACTAAGGAAACCAAAAGAACAAAACGAGTAAAGAATTCGAAGACTTACATTGGGGTTTTAGGTTGTCATGAATGTTCATCATTCTCAAGTTTCACGTTCCCCATACCAAGCTTAAAAACGAGATCATTGTTATTATAAGTTAGCAAACTAACACAAACTCATGTGGCCCAATTATTCACTTAGACTCCCTTATTCCTAGGTGTATCTTTTATATTTTATTTTTGTCTTGAATGATCACGAGGATGCATTGTTTGACTTATTTCGATAGTTATTTAAGCTGAAAATAAAGTGGGACGATTTAATCAATAGTTTGCTAAAGGACAAAATCTTTTAAAACTGCTTCTCGGGACCTCATAAAGTTCATATCTTGGAATAACTCGATTCACGATTTGAGACCTTTCTTGGACCGATATTTGGCAGCGACTTCATACTTCAATTCTTTTAGAGACGTTCTTGAAATTATGGTCTTCTCTTCATAATAGGAATTTCTTCACTTGAAGTTTTGAGAGATTCTTCCTCTTTGGACCACGACTTCTTCATTTTCTCCAATCTTTATTTTGGACTTTGATATACAACGATCCGCCTCCTTTTAGGACTTGGATCTATTTATCCTCATACCTTGCTAGGGTCTTTTCGGACAGACTTCTCCATGACTTTTGGGGAGTTTTTGCTTTTCGTCGTGTGTCTCGATCCTTCATATTGATTTTCGATAAATGATTCTTCACGTCACTTTTGGATCTTTAGCAACAAAATGTAGCCCTCATGCCTTGTTAGGACCTTTTCGGACTCGCCAATCTTCGCATCCCGCTTCAATAAGTTATGCCTTGGCTATGAACTCTAATCCATACCGAGCAACTTTTAAACGATCTTGTGCTAGAAGCTAAGTAACTTTTCAAATCGTAGAACCTTATTTATTGCAGATAAATTTATTAGCAAGCGATGGGAGAATAGGCTTATAATCAACTCACATAAATTCACGAAAGAATACCACACTTATAACTGACTCTATCATCTCTCGTTCTCCATAATTTAAAATCTCAAGGAATGAGACTCGTGGATGCTTAGCCATTTAAATCATAGTTTTGGGTTTTCGAGTCGCCTATAGGATCTTGCATCTTCTTAGACTCTTTCAAGTTTAGAATTTGCGTTTTAAAGTTCCCTTGATAAACGACTCTCTAGGATCAATTATAGGAACTTGCGAAAAGTTCTTGTTCTTAACCCGTGAGAGTTAAGACTTTCGTGTTTTAAAGCTCCTTATATAAAATCCTAGCAAAACTTGACTTAAACACGTTAAGGATACTAGCAAGAGTAAAATTAGATAAGTAAACTCGGGTTGAGTCAAAATATTCATGACTTTGAAAAATTAAAAACCACTTTATTGAAAATTTATTCTAGCAAGGGAAGAAAATAACCATAACGAAGGAAAATACAACTATACAACTAGGACAAAATAGATTAAAAATTTTGAAAAATGTCGAAAAATCGAGTTTTCCGGTTAAATGAAGGCACTTTAATGGAAAATTCCACTTAAAACTTCGATAGAAGTCTCCCCTACACTTAATATAAACATTGTCCTCAATGTTTAAGCATGTGGGAAAAGTCTCCCCTACACTTATGACATTGTGCACGTTGGTTAAATCAAGTTAAGGAGGAGACAACTAAAGTGATCAATTTCAAATGTGAGTATGAAGAAAATTGAATCACGATAGTTGAGAGATGGAACCGGAATTACGGATAACATGGGAGCACGGTTCTTCAAAGATTCCAAGAGTGCACTTATCCCTGTAATCACATCACCATACAAACACATGAAACCTATATAGCTCCCCCTACACTTAGGATGAAAATGGGAAAAGGGGGGATAGATACTCGGGTTGCCTCCCGAGGAGCGCTTGTTTTTGTTAACTGAGTCACGAGCCTGACTCGGTCCCGAACTAATTCATGGGAAACATGGTGAGGGATGGAATCATCTCATGAGAGATGTCCTCACCAAAGTACAACTTAAAACGTTGGACATTCACCATAAAATTGGGCCCATTTGGCTGAGAAAGCTCAATGGTGCCATAGGGAAAGACATTGGCGATGGTGAATGGACCAGACCAGCGGCTCTTCAACCTGCCCGAGTAGATCTTTAATCGAGAGTTAAAAAGTAGGACTTGATCACCAACGTGGAACTCTCGGTTCTTAATTTTAGCATCGTGGATGATCTTGGTCTTCTCCTTGTAGATCAATGAGTTCTCGTAAGCTTCATTCCTCAGTTTGTTTAGCTCGTTGAGTTGAATTTTGCGAAGATCACCGGCTTTGTTGATGTCGAAGTTAGCCCACTTCAAGGCCAAGTATGCCTTATGTTCCAGCTCGATAGGGAGGTGGCATGCTTTCTCGTACACAAGACGATAAGGTGTGCAACCAATCGGGGTCTTATATGCGGTACGGAAAGCCCACAGAGCATCATCAAGTTTATCGGCCCACGAGGCACGATGCTCTCCCACAGTACGTTCCAAAATTCGCTTCAATCCATTGTTGGATATCTCGGCTTGACCGTTGGTTTGAGGATGGTAAGCGGTGGAAAGACGGTGATTAACACCATACTTAACCATGACTCTAGCAAATTGATCATTGCAAAAATGAGTCCCGCGGTCACTGATTATAGCACGAGGAACACCGAATCGAGCAAACAGTTGTTTCAAGAAATTACAAACCACCCTCGCGTCGTTAGTGGGTAAAGATTTGGCTTCAACCCATTTAGAAACGTAGTCAACGGCGACAAGGATGTATTTGTTTCCTTTAGAAGAAGGGAATGGCCCCATAAAGTCGATGCCCCATACATCAAAGATTTCACATTCTTGTATGAAATTTTGAGGCATCTCATCTTTATGTGTGATCTTGCCTTGTCTTTGGCAATCATCACAGTTTTTAACCATTGCGTGAGTGTCACGATAAATGGTGGGCCAATAAAATCCCGAGTCAAACACTTTTTTGGCGGTGTAGTTGGGACCAAAGTGACCACCAGTGGGTCCTTTGTGGCAAGCCTCGAGAATGTCTAAAGCTGCCTGTCCGTCAACACATCAGCGAATAAGCAATTTAGCGCATTGTTTGAATAGAAAAGGGTCATCCCAAAAGTAAGTCTTAACATCATTTAAGAACTTTTTCTTTTGTTGGGAGGTTAACCCTTTGATGAGAACACCACCCGTCAAGTAGTTTGCAATGTTTGCAAACCACGGGGTGTCATCAAGATTGGCACAAATAGACAGTAAGGTCTTAAGGGGAAAAGAGTCATTGATCTCTTTGTTCGGATGATCCCCTTGATATGGATCCTCAAGTCTACTTAGATGATCCGCGGCTAGGTTTTCAGCTCCCTTTTTGTCATGAATTTCAATGTTAAATTCTTGAAGGAGTAAAACCCAACGAAAAAGTCTTGGCTTGGAGTCGTGCTTAGTCATCAAGTACTTCAACGCGGAATGGTCCGTGTATATGATTGTGGTGGATAAAACAAGATAGGGGCGAAATTTTTCAAAAGCATAGACAACAGCTAAAAGATCTTTTTCGGTTGTCGTATAATGCAATTGAGCCCCCGTCATTGTCTTGCTAGCATAATGGATTGGTTGGAAGTGTTTATTCACTCTTTGGCCCAAAACCGCTCCAATGGCAAAGTCGCTAGCATCGCACATCAACTCAAAGGGTAGCTCCCAATTAGGGGTAACCAAGATCGGTGCCTTAGTTAGCTTATCCTTAAGAAGATTGAAGGCTTCAATACACTCTTTAGAAAAGATAAAAGGAGTATCTTTTTCCAAGAGGTGGGTCATCGGGCGAGCGATTTTAGAAAAATCTTTGATAAATCGACGGTAGAAGCCCGCATGACCAAGAAAACTTCTCACACCCTTCACGGTTGAAGGTGGAGGTAATTTGGCTATGACATCCACTTTAGCACGGTCCACTTCAAGACCGGATTTTGAGATTTTGTGTCCTAGCACAATGCCTTCTTTTACCATAAAATGGAATTTTTCCCAATTCAGAACAAGGCGAGTGTCTTCGCACCGCTTAAGCATACGTTCTAAATTGGCAAGGCAAGAAGAGAATGAATCCCCGAAGACCGAGAAATCATCCATGAATACTTCCATGGTTTGCTCAACCATGTCATGGAAAATAGCCAACATGCACCTTTGGAAAGTCCCGGGGGCATTGCATAAGCCAAAAGGCATTCTTTTGTAAGCAAATGTGCCATAGGGACAAGATAATTTTGTCTTCTCTTGATCTTGGGGATCGATGGGTATTTGGAAATAACCCGAGAAACCATCTAGAAAGCAGTAATATTCATTACCCGCTAAACGTTCAAGCATTTGGTCCATAAAAGGAAAAGGGAAATGATCCTTTCTTGTGGCATCATTGAGTTTGCGATAGTCTATACAAACTCTCCACCCAGTAACGAGACGTGTAGGAATCAACTCGTTGTTTGCATTGGGCACAACGGTGATTCCGCCTTTCTTAGGCACACAATGGACTAGACTAACCCATGGTGAATCCGAGATAGGATAAATCATGCCCGCATCAAGAAGTTTGATAACCTCTTTTTTGATAACGTCATGGATTTTAGGATTCACCCTTCGTTGGCTTTGAATAGTGGGCTTAAAGTCGTCCTCCATGAGAATTTTATGTGTGCAAAAATGAGGATCAATTCCGCGAATATCAAAGATTTTCCAAGCGATAGCTCTTTTATGTTTCTTGATAACTTCAATGAGACGAGTTTTCTCATCGGCTTTTAAGTCCTTAGCAATGATAACGGGAAGTTGATCAATGCCTTCTAAGAAAACATACTCGAGATGAGGAGGTAAGTCCTTAAGTTCAAGAGTAGGAGGATTCTCAATAGATGGTGTAACTAACGATGGATCATCATTAGTCACCTCTTTAGGAGAAGGAGGAGAAAAAGGGTCTTCATTGAGAAGTTTCTCAATTGTACGAATGTCTTCTTCCCAGTCGGTGGGAGAATCATCATACTTAAGATCGAGAGGACCCAAGCTAGCTTCAAATTCATCCAAAAGAAAGTCACTTTCTCCAAAAGGAGTCAATGACGGAGCAATTGAGGCAACGGTCTCAACATTGTGTAGAGAAGAGAGATTACTTTTGCACGCATCATGAAAGTGTTCTTCACAAGCCTCATCGAGAACATCAATAGCATTAACACTCTCATATGAATAAGGTTGCTTAGAAATCTTACCCATGTTGAAGACAATTTGATCGTCACCAACTCTCATGATTATTTCGCCCGTGGCTACATCAATGAGAGTGCGACCGGTCCTCAAGAAGGGACGTCCAACGATTAATGGAACACGAGGATCCATCTCGTAGTCAACGACAACAAAATCCGTCGGGAAGGTGAATTTGTCAACGCCAACGAAGACGTCTTCGACTATCCCCACTGGATAAGCAACCGTACGGTTAGCTAATTCCAAAGTCATTTTGGTGGGGACTATCTCGGGGAGAGATAATTGCTTCCAAACACTTAAAGGCATTAAGTTTATACTGGCACCTAGGTCGGCTACGCCATGTAATTCTCTACTCCCGGGAAGTTGCAAGGAATCAAGAAGCGACCCGGTTCACCAAGTTTGGTGGGCAATTTCCTTAAGAGAACCGCGGAGCAATTCTCATTAAGTTGGGTCTGAGCAATGTCAAGAAGCTTCTCCTTGTCACTAAGAAGATCTTTAAACATCTTCGCATATTTAGGCATGTGAGCGAGAGCCTCGGCAAAGGAGATGTTAAAATTCAATTGTTTAAACATTTTGAGAAAGTTTGAAACTTGAATATCATCCTTGCTCTTTTGCTTCTCTTTCCTCAACCTTGAAGGATAAGGTATATCGGATGAATAGGAAGGCTTTAGGGGAGTAGGATCACTCACAACCGCGGGTGGTGGGGGAATGGGGGTAGAAGGCAAAGGAGGTGAGGAAAGTTGCTCTTTTTCCTTGTTCACAATCACGGGTGGAGGTGTAGGAAGCTCGGGTTCCGTATAACCTTTTCCACTACGAGTGGTGATTGCTTTCATCTCCCCTCTTGGATTCGCAATGGTGTTACTCGGAAGAGTACCCGAAGAAGAGGGTTAATTACCTTGGAAGAGCGAACCGATCATATCATGTATATTATCCGCTTGAGTGCTGAAAGAGTCTCTCATGTCAGCACGAATATCATTGCTTTGTTTCGCCATGTCATTCCTTAGCTCGGCTCGAATATCGCTCCCTTGTTTCGCCATGTCTCCCTTCAAGTTGATGAATTGACTCTGAAGATTCGTCACCATCTCTCTATTAGTCCTCATGAACGTCTCGATGTCTTGATTCAATGTCATCGGTTGATTGAGAGGTGGAGCTTGGTAAGCTTGAGAATTTCCTTGAGGTGGGTATGGGTTTCTTTGGGATTGATATTGATTGTTAGCACGAGGTTGGGATTGGTTATTTCGGTTATAGCTTTGTTGTTGGTTTTGGTTTTGAGGAGTAAAACCGGGTGGATCAAGATAGTTGTTTGAACGATAACTTAGCAAGTTACGGTCTCCTTGAGGACGAGCTTGATAGCCTCCCGTGGGATAAGTACCGTATGCCGCGTTAACGTTTTCAGAAAAATTTCCTTGAGTATAAGGACAATCATTGTAAGAGTGAGGACCATCACATGTTTCACAAGAATTTAAAACGGCTTTATCTTGTTGAAAGTGGTTTGTGGCCATGGTCATGTAATTCTTGTTCATCTCCGCGACTTGTTGGGTAAGTTCGGCTATCTCGGGATTGGAAGTAGTAGAAGAAACATTGAATCTCGTATTAGCTCTTGAGGATGCGGATGAATCCCAATTCTTGTGGTGAGTAGTCATGTTTTTAATCAAATCTCTACACTCCTCCGGTCTCCTTTTCATAAAAGTACCACCGGCGGCGGCGTTGATCATGTCACGATCACGAAAAGTGAAACCATTATAGAAAGTATCAATGAGAGTGACGGGGAGCATGTTATGATTTGGACAACGGTCGATCAAATCATTGTATCGTTCCCAAGCATCAAAGAGCGATTCATCATCGTTTTGCATGAATCCACTAATTTGATTACGAAGGCTCGTGACCATGGATGGTGGAAAGTAGCGCGACAAAAAGCGTTGAGTCATGTCGTCCCAAGTATGAATAGAATTCTTTGGGAGACGGTCAAACCATTTTTCGGCATGGTGAGAAAGCGAGTGGGGAAATAGTTGAAGGCGAAGTACATCCATAGAAGCACCGGGTGACTTCATGCTTTGGGTGATGGTAATGAATTTGTCAAGGTGTTTGTTGGCATCATCAACCGGTATTCCGCGAAATGGATTAGTTTGCACTTGTTGGATCATGTGATGCTTCAACGAAAACTCCTGAGCTGTGATTTGCATCAGCGCAATCGGGCCTCCACGTCCGTTCATCGTAGGTTGGCATAGCTCCTCCATGGTTCGTAGGTCGGGTAGGGGTGGATTATTCATGTTGGGGTGAGGTGGATTATTATTGTTGTTGTGTACACCGGCCATGTCTAAATTATCGAGAGTCTCGGGCTCGGGATAAGACGTTGATCGAGTACGCATACACTAAAAAGAAAATGCAAGAGAAATTTTTTTTGGTTTTTATAGGTTTTTTTAATTTTTTTGTATTTTTGAAAATTTTATATTTTTATGGGTTTTTGAAAATTTTTGTACTTGAAAATAACGTTCCCGAAAGAACGGATCCCAAAATCCAGTTTTTCTCACAAGAAACCATTGATCCTTACGAAAAGAGCCGGCAGCGGCGCCATTTTAATAACTGATTTTTGGTTAGTTAATAAAAAGGTTTGTTGCAAGATCTTTCTTTGTGTTGCTCGTACCCAATTATATTTGTCGTTGTTTCGTTCTTGGTATCTTCTCGAATCGATCACGGTTCAAAGTGGAATTGTTGTTCTTGGTAACTAAAAGGGGGAGCTTTTGATCTATATCTACTTAAAAGATAAGTGCGAGAAGTAATAAAATTAAACTAAAAGCAATTACTGAAAATAAAACTTGAATTAAAATTAAACAGTAAAAGACCTTCTTAGAAAAACAGCTAATTCGGAATGATTCTTCTGATCCGGAATAAGTGAATATATTAGCTCATGCAGAATAATCTAGAAATTGCTTCATTCGGAATGTTCAACCAAACTTCCTTCATTCGGAATGTTTGCTTCATGCGGAATATGCCTTCATCTGGAATAACTGTTGATCCGGAATATTTGCTTGACTCGGAATAAGTGCTTGATCCGGAATAAAGTGGCTCACTTGGAATAATTAACTGACCCGGAATAAATTGCTCATTCGTAATAAAGATGACTCATTCGGAATATTGGCTTATTTGGAACAAAACACTGATCCAGAATAATTTAAACAAAACTCTCTATTCGGAATACTTTGTTCATTCGGAATAAATAGCTTGACTCGGAATAATTTAAAACTAAGGATTCATTCGGAATATCTGTTTATTCGGAATGTCACTGACTCGGAATAATGTGCTTTATCCGGAATAATTGATTCAGAGTATTTTAAACAAAACAATGCTCGTTCAGAATACTTATTTATCCGGAATAAAATAAACAAAGACCTTTCATCCGGAATGATTAGCTCATCCGGAATATATTTTAGTAATCCCTTGATTCAGAATCTGGGTTGATGAACAGTCAAAAGAACAGGGGAGTACTTTAATCACGAATTTAACCAAAATCCACCAAGTTTTTAACCAAAACTTAAACCAATTTAACCACTAATCATCTACTAATGATAAACATCAAACCAAAACAACAAAAACTCAAACCCACTTACTTTTGAAGATCAAACTCAATAAAATAAAAACTTAGAACTTTGGATCAATAAGAAAATGATGAACAAGATTAAAGGAAAGATGATATTAAATGATTAAGGTTTAAACAATCAAAAGTAAAGATTAAACTTACAAGATTCTTGAATTAAAAGGGAAAATGAAAAATCACCAAACACCTTAATGGTGTTGGTGATGCTACGAACTAGGAAGAAAATAACAGAAAACCAAAAACTAGTCTTGAAAACATGAAGGGAGTCTCTATTTATAGGGCTTGGCTTGGTTTGGTGAGTGGGCTTTCTCCCTTTCTTTTTGTCTTCTCGTCTTTTCAGAAAAGTTGACGTTTTTTATTTTGATTCGGGATTTGTCGACGAATAAATTCAACTCGTCTTTTAATTTCTTCATTTAATAGACTTGCGTTCTTCGACATATGTAAATTTTCCATCTTTGGTCCTTTTCTTCGATAAATCTTCAAATAGGCCCATTGACTTCAAATCTTTTGCATCTCTTGGACTATAGACTTCGTCTTTTCGTCTTTTTCTTCGATAAAACCCGTGCAATCCCATGTTTTCTTCAATATTTATCCGGTTGGCTCTGAAAACACAACAAACACACAAACCACGCATAATTCCAAACAAATGATATTAAATACGCGTTTTGGTCTTGTTTTAGCAAGAAATCAGTGGTAAAAGGATGGGTGTTTTCACACCTATCAGACCACCAGAGGAGAACACTCCAATGGTCCTTTGGTGTTTTCCATCCTAAAGTCTGGGGGTGAGGAAGATGATGTGGATTGGGTGACAATTTGGAGGTTAAGGGGTATTTGGGTTTGTTGTAACAGGGTTTCAACGTTTTGATTTGAAGTGTCAACGCCAACATTTAACGTGTCAGCGTCTGATAGGTGTGTAAACACCCATCCTTTTACCACTTAATTCTGGCTAAAACAAGACCAAAACACGTATTTAATATCATTTGTTTGGAATTATGCGTGGTTTTTGTGTTTATTGTGTTTTCAGAGCTAACCGGATGAATGTTAAAGAAAACATGGGATTGCACGGGTTTTATCAAGGAAAAAGACTCAAGACAAAGTCTATTGTCCAAGAGATGCAAAAGATTTAAAGTCAATGGGCCTATTTGAAGATTTATCGAAGAAAATGACCAAAGATGGAAGATTTACATATGTCGAAGAAACTCAAGTCTATTAAACGAAGAAATTAAAAGACGAGTTGAATTTAATCGTCGACAAATCCCGGATCAGAATCGAAAACGTCAACTTTTCTGAAAAGACGAGAAGACAAGAAGAAAGGGAGATAGCCCACTCACCAACCAACCACTAGGACTATAAAAGGATTTTTCCTTCACATTTTTAGGGAGTTAGCTTTATTTTTTCTTTCCCAGTTCTCTCTTTTGGTTCGTTCCATCACCAACACCATTAGGGTGTTTGGTGATTTTTAATTTTCTTTCAATCTTGTAAGTGTTTAATCATTACTCTTGTTTACCTTTACATTAATCTTTCAATTCCATGTTTTCATTCATTTTGTTCATCTCATTTTTATTCAAAGTTCTTAAGTTCTTGTTTGATTGATTTTGATCTTTTGAAATTTGTTGATTTTGTGTTTTTATTGTTGGGATTTATTACTTATGGTATTTAGATGATTTGTGTTTAATTTGGTAAAACCTTTTTGCGTATTCATCTTGATTTTGGATTTAAACCGTGTCTCCTGTTCTTGCGTTACTACTACTATTCTTCATTGCCAGATTTATTCCGAATAGTGATTTGCTTAAGTCTCTTACTCGGAATGCTCAGAAATTCCGAATAGCCTGTCCATTTTTACCCTTGTTCGGAATATTTTATATATTCCGAATAGGGTCATTTTTCCGCATAGATTTGTTTTTCCGAATAGGATCAGCTTTCCGAATAGGGTCATTTTTCCGCATAGATTTGTTTTTCCGAATAGGATTTTATTCCGAGTTAGACTTTTATTCCGCATAGAACATGTTTTCCGAATAGGAGATTGTTTTCCGAATAGGACCTTTTTCCGCATAAGAAATTGATTCCGCATAGGGAATTCTTTCCGCTTAAGCCAGTTTTTCCGAATAGGATCAGTTTTCCGAATAGGACCTTTTTCCGCATAAGAAATTGATTCCGCATAGAGAACCTTTATTCCGAATTACATCTTTTTCCGAATAGGACTTTTATAGCAATTTATTCCGATTAGAGTATTTTCAGTTAGGGCATTTTTCTAGTACTGTTTGATTTAATTTCTTATTCAAGTTTTACTTTTTAATTGTTTTAAGTGTAAGTTTTTATTACTTTATTCTTTTCCCTGTTTCAGTAAAATAGAAAACCAAAACCACTTTTTGTCACCAAGAACAAATCATTCCACTTTAAACCTAGATCAATTCGAGAGGATTTCGAGAGAGTAAAATTGAACCTAGTAAAATCTTAGTATCAAATGGCGCCGCTGCCGGCTCTTCTCGTTAAGATCAAAAGTTTTTTGTGAGAACTTGGATTTTGGGATCCGTTCCCCGTGAACGTTACTTTTTCACAAAAATTTTCAAAAAAATCCTAAAAAATATAACATTTTCAAAAATACAAAAAAATTAAAAAGCATAAAAACCAAAAATATTTTTGCCTTGTTTTTCTTTATTCGTTCTTTTGCAGGTGTATGCGCACTCGATCCACGTCTTATCAAGAGCCCGGGCCTCTCGATAACTTAGACATGGCTGGTGTACAAAACAACAATAACATACCACCTCCGAACAACAATAATAACAACAACAACCCGCCTTTCAACAACATGAACAATAATAACAACAATGAGCCCCTTCCGGATAATCGCCCGATGATTGAACTGCTGCAAGCTCATGTAGATGGCAACACGGATCCAATTGTCATACCTCCAATTGCCGCCAACAACTTTGAGCTAAAATCAGGCTTTATTCAGATGGTCTCCGCTCAACCATTCTTGGGACGAACCATTGATGATCCACACGACCACATCAAGAGATTCTTGCAACTCACCAACACGGTCAAATTCAATGGTGTTGCACAAGAGGTTATTAGATTACAACTTTTTCCTTTTTCTTTAGAGGGACAAGCCCGGCATTGGCTTGCTAAAGAACCGCCACAGAGTATTCTCTCGTGGACGGATTTGGAAACAAAGTTCATCAATTACTTTTTCCCACCCTCTCGTACTACCGCTTTGCGGAATGAAATCATAAATTTTGAACAAAAGTACGATGAGTCGTTCAGTGAATCTTGGGATCGTTTTAAAGATCTTTTAAGAAAATGCCCACAACATGGTTTTACCAAAGTACATCAAATCAATACTTTTTACAATGGTTTAAGCATGAGTGACCAAGATTTACTGAACAGTGCCTCGGGGGGTAATCTATTGGCTAAGACTTCCAATGCTGCTTGGGACATCATTGAGAATAAATCTTGTGTGCAAACCAAGAGTGTTCGGACCAATGTCGCTAGTGCTAGCACTAGTGACAGCGACAAGCGACTGGACAAAATCACTACGCTTCTTGAATCGCTTGTTACCCACACCGTCAGCAACAACAACAGCAACAACGCTAAGAACGCTCAAGTTAACGCTGTCAGCCAACCTTGTGAGATATGCGGTGGTCCTCACTCTTACACAACTTGTACCGCCACCCAACATTACCCTGCAGAGAATGTGAATGCGGCTTATGGCACCTATCCTCAACCTGCTTATCAAGCTCGACCTCAAGGTGACCGTAATTTGCTTAGCTACCGTAGTAACAACTATCTTTCACCACATGGTTTTCCCCCAAACAACCCAAACCAACAACCAAACCTCAATCGCCCTCCTCAACAACAACAACAACCTCGACAACCATACATCCCACCTCACAAGCAGCAACAACCACCTCAACGAAACAACCAAGTCTACCAACAACCTGCTTATCAACCACCCGCATACAATGCTCCTTCCAACCAACCCACCGCTCTTCACCAAGAAGTGGAAACTTATATGAGGACTAACGATGTGATTGTGGGAAATCTTCAGAGAGAAGTGCTCAACCTGAAAGCAGACTTGGTCAAACAAGGGAACGATTTGAGAGCCGATATGTGAAATACTTTGGATAGTCAGACGAATGACTTGAAGAACATGATGGCTAGTTTCTTCCAAGGTATTCAACCCTCTTCTTCGGGTAATCTTCCGAGTAACAACGTTGCGAATCCAAGAGGGGAGATGAAAGCAATCACCACTCGCAGTGGTAAAGGTACCAAGGAACCCGAGCTTCCTATACCTCCACCAGTGGTTGTGACTAAGGAGAACGAGTCACCTGCTCCTATTCCTCATCCTTCTCCTTCCCTAATTTCTCCACCTCTTCCTTCTACCCCTCCTCCACCCAAGGATGTGAGTGATCCTATTCTTCCAAAGCCTTCCTCTTCTTCCAATATACCTTATCCATCTAGGTTGAGGAAAGAGAAGCTCAAAAGCAAGGATGATATTCAGGTTTCGAATTTTCTTAAGATGTTCAAACAACTGAATTTCAATATCTCCTTCGTTGAGGCTCTCGCTCACATGCCTAAATATGCGAAAATGTTTAAAGATCTTCTGAGCGACAAGGAAAAGCTCCTCGATATTGCCAACACCCAACTTAATGAGAATTGCTCTGCAATGCTCTTAAGGAAATTGCCAACCAAGCTTGGTGATCCGGGTCGTTTCTTAATTCCTTGCAATTTCCCGGGAGTAGATAATTTCATGGCCCTAGCCGATCTAGGTGCCAGTATTAATCTTATGCCTCTAAGCGTTTGGAAGCAATTATCTCTCCCAGAGCTAGTCCCCACCAAAATGACTTTGGAATTAGCTAACCGTACGGTTGCTTATCCAGTGGGGATAGCCGAAGACGTCATTGTAGGAGTCGACAAATTCACCTTTCCTGCTGATTTTGTTGTCGTCGACTACGAGATAGACCCCCGTGTGCCACTAATTGTTGGTCGTCCATTCTTGAGAACCGGTCGCACTCTCATCGATGTTGAAGCCGGCGAGCTTATCATGAGAGTGGGTGACGATAAAGTAGTCTTCAACATGGGAAAGTTGTCTAAACAACCTTATTCATATGAGAGTGTTAATTGTATTGACGTTCTGGATGAGGCTTGTGAAGAACACTTTAATGATGCTTGCAAAAGTATTCCTACCTCTCTTCCCAATGTTGAGACCGTGTCCTCTATTGATTCATCATTGTCTCTATTTGGAGATAGTGATTTATTTTGGAACAATCTTGAAGATACCATGGGATATGTGAATTTAGCTACTAATGATTATCCCACCGATGGGGATGAAGACATGAATTTCTTTTACAATCTTCTAACCGACGACAATCCTTCGCCTCCATCTCCCACGGTCATTGCTATCGATACTCCGACTTTGAAAACGCCTCCCGTCGAAAATCCTCCGGATTTGGAACTTAAGGAGTTGCCGCCCCATCTCGAGTATGTATTCCTTGAAGAAGAGAAGAAGTCGCCAGTCATCATTGCTAAGGATTTGAAGGATGAAGAGAAAACTCGACTTGTCGCCGTGTTGAAGAAGCATAAAACAGCTATTGCTTGGAAGATTTCTGACATTCGTGGAATTGATCCTCACTTCTGCACACACAAAATTCTCATGGAGGACGACTTTAAGCCCACAATTCAAAGCCAACGAAGGGTGAATCCAAAAATACATGAAGTCATCAAAACAGAGGTTATCAAACTTCTTGATGCGGGTATGATTTACCCTATTTCGGATTCACCATGGGTTAGTCCAATCCATTGTGTGCCCAAGAAGGGCGGAATAACCGTTGTTCCCAATGAACACAAAGAGTTGATTTCCACTCGTCTCGTTACTGGGTGGAGAGTTTGTATAGACTACCGCAAACTCAATGATGCCACGAGAAAGGATCATTTCCCTCTACCTTTTATGGACCAAATGCTTGAACGTTTAGCGGGTAATGAATATTACTGCTTTCTTGATGGTTTCTCGGGTTATTTCCAAATACCCATCGATCCCCAAGATCAAGAGAAGACTACATTCACTTGTCCCTATGGCACATTTGCTTACAAAAGAATGACTTTTGGCCTATGTAATGCGCCCGGGACTTTTCAAAGGTGCATGTTAGCTATCTTCCATGACATGGTTGAACAAACCATGGAAGTCTTCATGGATGATTTCTCGGTCTTCGGGGATTCCTTCTCTTCTTGCCTTGCCAATTTGGAACGTATGCTAAAGAGGTGCGAAGACACTCGCCTTGTTCTGAATTGGGAAAAATGCCATTTTATGGTAAAAGAAGTCATCGTGCTGGGACACAAGATTTCCAAAGCCGGTCTTGAAGTAGACCGTGCTAAAGTCGATGTTATCGCCAAGTTGCCTCCACCCTCCACCGTGAAGGGTGTGAGAAGTTTTCTGGGTCATGCGGGCTTCTACCATCGATTCATCAAAGATTTTTCTCAAATCGCTCGCCCGATGACCCACCTCTTGGAAAAAGATACTCCTTTTATCTTTTCCAAAGAATGTCTTGAAGCCTTCAACTCGCTAAAGGATAAGCTAACTAAGGCACCCGTCTTGGTTACCCCTAATTGGGAGCTTCCCTTTGAGTTGATGTGCGATGCTAGTGATTTTGCTATTGGAGCGGTTCTTGGACAAAGAGTGAACAAACACTTCCAACCGATCCATTACGCTAGCAAGACAATGACAGGGGCACAATTGCATTATACGACAACCAAAAAAGAGCTTTTAGCTGTTGTCAATGCTTTTGAAAAATTCCGCCCCTATCTTGTCCTTTCCACCACCATCGTGTATACCGATCATTCCGCGTTGAAGTACTTGTTGACAAAGCAAGATTCCAAACCAAGACTTCTTCGCTGGGTTTTGCTGCTTCAGGAATTTAAAATCTAAATTCGCGATAAAAAAGGAGCAGAAAACCTAGCCGCGGACCATCTCAGCAGACTTGAGGATCCTTACCAAGGGGATCATCCGAACAAAGAAATCAATGATTCTTTTCCCTTGGAGACCTTAATGTCTATAAACTCGAAGTCGAATGAAACCCCGTGGTTTGCGGACTTTGCAAACTCCTTGGCGGGTGGAATTCTTAAGGAAGGGTTGACGTCCCAACAAAAGAAAAAGTTCTTCACCGACATTAAGACTTACTTTTGGGAAGACCCTTACCTATTCAAACAATGTGCCGACCTGATTATTCGCCAATGTGTTGATGGACCGGCAGCTTCAGAAATCCTTGATGCTTGCCACAAAGGACCCACCGGTGGTCACTTTGGTCCCAACTACACCGCCAAAAAAGTGTTTGATTCGGGATTCTATTGGCCCTCCATATATCGTGACGCTCACAATATGGTTAAACAATGTGACGTTTGCCAAAAACAAGGCACGATAACACATAAAGACGAGATGCCTCAGAATTTCATTCAAGAGTGTGAAATATTTGATGTTTGGGGTATCGACTTTATGGGGCCATTCCCTTCTTCTAAAGGAAACAAATACATCCTTGTAGCCGTTGACTACGTTTCAAAGTGGGTTGAAGCCAAAGCTTTACCTACTAATGACGCAAGGGTGGTTTGTAACTTTTTGAAAGATCTATTCGCTAGATTCGGTGTGCCTCGTGCCATTATTAGTGATCGTGGGACTCATTTTTGCAATGACCAATTTGCTAGAGTCATGGCTAAGTACGGTGTAAATCATCGTCTTTCCACAGCCTACCACCCACAAACTAATGGCCAGGCTGAAATATCCAACCGAGGACTAAAGCGAATTCTTGAAAGGACCGTGGGAGAGCATCGTGCCTCATGGGCTGATAAACTTGATGATGCTTTGTGGGCTTTCCGTACTGCTTACAAGACCCCGATCGGCTGTACGCCTTATCGTCTTGTGTACGGAAAAGCGTGCCACCTCCCTATTGAGTTGGAGCACAAGGCTTACTGGGCCTTGAAGTGGGCTAATTTTGATATCAACAAAGTCGGTGACCTACGCAAGATCCAACTCAATGCGCTGAATGAACTCCGTAATGAGGCTTATGAAAATTCTTTAATCTATAAGGAACGGACTAAGCTCATTCAAGACTCTAAGATTAAGAACCGAGAGTTCCATGTTGGAGACAAAGTCTTACTTTTTAACTCTCGGTTGAAAATATTTTCGGGCAAGCTGAAATCTCGTTGGTCCGGCCCATTCACCATTGCACAAATTTTTCCATATGGTACTCTCGAGCTCGCTCAACCTAATGGACCTAATTTTAAGGTGAATGGCCAACGAGTGAAGTTGTACTTTGGTGAGGAAACCTCTCAGGAGGTGATTCCATCACTCACCACGTTCCCCATGAACTAATTTTTGGGTCGAGTCAGGCTCGTGACTCGGTTATCAAAAACAAGCGCTCCTCGGGAGGCAGCCCGAGTATCTATATTTTTATGTGTTAACCTCCTAAGTGTAGGGGGAACTTTATAGGTTCTTTGTGCTTGTGTGGTGATGTGATTACAGGGATAAGTGCACTCTGGGAATCTTTGAAGAACCGTGCTCCCGTGTTATCCGAAATCCGGTTCTATCTCTCAACTATCGTGATTCAATTTTCTTCATACTCACATTTGAAATTGATCACTCTAGTCGTCTCTTCCTTAACTTGAGTTAACCAACGTGCACAATGTCATAAGTGTAGGGGAGACTTTTCCCACATGCTTAAACATTGAGGACAATGTTTATCTTAAGTATAGGGGGGACTTCTATCGAAGTTTTAAGTGGACTTTTCCATGAAAATGCCTTCATTTAACCGGAAAATCACATTTTTCAAATTTTTTATTAACTTTGGCCATTTAGTTGTAATTTTTAAATTTTTATCATTGCTTTCATATGTATATATCCCGCAATAAAGTCAAAAATATTAATAAAGTGGTGTGGCTAGTTTAGAAGTCTTTGACATATTAGGCCCGTTGCGTTTATTTTGACTCAACCCGAATAGACTTATCTAAGTTTATTCTAGCCAGTATCCTTAACCATGTAGACCTTAATTGGTTTATTAGGCTAAGTATCCACGAGTCTCATTACTTGAGATTTTAAATTGTGGAGAACGAGAAATGATAGAGTCAATTATAAGTCGGTATTCTTGCGCAAGCTCACTTGGTGTAATTATTTGCCTATTCTCCTATCACTTGCTAATAATTTATCTGCAATAAGTAAGGTCGTACGATTTGAAAAGTTACTTAGCTTCTAGCCCAAGATCGTTTAAAAGTTGCTCGGTAATGATAAGAGTTCATAGCCAAGGCATAACTTATGAAGCGGGGAGCGAAGATTGGCGAGTCCGAAAAGGCCCTAACAAGGCATGAGGATTCAATTTTATTGCTGAAGATCCAAAGTGATGTGAAAAGCATTATTCCTAAAATCAATATGAAGGATCAAGACTCACGACGAAAAGCAATCAACTCCCATAAAGATCATGGAGAAGTCTATCCAAAAAGACCCTAACAAGGTATGAGGATAAATAGATCCAAGTCCGAAAAGGAGGCGGATCGTTGTATCTCAAAATCCCAATTAGAGATTGAAGAAATAATCATGAAGTCGTGGTCAACAAAGTTGGAGTACCCCTCAAAAGTCTCCAAGTGAAGAAACTCTATTATGATGAGAAGACCATTATCTCAAGAACGTCTCTCGAAGATATGAAGTATGAAGTACATGCCAAATATCGGCCCGAGAAAGGTCTCAAATCATGAACCGAGTTATGCCAAGATATGAACTTTTTGATATCCCGAGAAGCAGTTTTAAGAGATTTTGTCCTTTAGCTAACTATTGATCAAATCGTCCCACTTTGCTTTCAGCCTAAATAAACTATCGAAATAAGTCCAAAAATGCATCTTCATGGTCATTCTAAGACAAAAATAAAATATAAGAGATACACCTAGGAATAAGGGAGTTTAAGCATTTAATTAAGCCATGTGTGTAAGTGTTTGATTTGCTAACTTATAATAACAATGATCTCGTTTTTAAGCTTAGTTTGGGGAACGTGAAACTTGAGGGTGATAAATCTTCGCAGCACCAAAGCCCTAATGTAAGTCCTTGATTTCTTTGCAAGTTATTTCCATCCTTTTGTTTATTTTAAAGTTTTAATTCCTCTTAGTACTTTAATTTTTATTTAGTAGTATTTGAATAAGGCCAAGGTTGATTGATTATGAGAAAAGTGTAAATTTGCTTTATCACTAAGCATTGCATGAGGTCATGGCAATGGTTAAGTATAGGGGATTTGATAGGTGTGTAAACACCCATCCTTTTACCACTTAATTCTGGCTAAAACAAGACCAAAACACGTATTTAATATCATTTGTTTGGAATTATGCGTGGTTTTTTGTGTTTATTGTGTTTTCAGAGCTAACCGGATGAATGTTAAAGAAAACATGGGATTGCACGGGTTTTATCAAGGAAAAAGACTCAAGACAAAGTCTATTGTCCAAGAGATGCAAAAGATTTGAAGTCAATGGGCCTATTTGAAGATTTATCGAAGAAAAGGACCAAAGATGGAAGATTTACATATGTCGAAGAAACTCAAGTCTATTAAACGAAGAAATTAAAAGACGAGTTGAATTTAATCGTCGACAAATCCCGGATCAGAATCGAAAACGTCAACTTTTCTGAAAAGACGAGAAGACAAGAAGAAAGGGAGATAGCCCACTCACCAACCAACCACTAGGACTATAAAAGGATTTTTCCTTCACATTTTTAGGGAGTTAGCTTTATTTTTTCTTTCCCAGTTCTCTCTTTTGGTTCGTTCCATCACCAACACCATTAGGGTGTTTGGTGATTTTTAATTTTCTTTCAATCTTGTAAGTGTTTAATCATTACTCTTGTTTACCTTTACATTAATCTTTCAATTCCATCTTTTCATTCATTTTGTTCATCTCATTTTTATTCAAAGTTCTTAAGTTCTTGTTTGATTGATTTTGATCTTTTGAAAGTTGTTGATTTTGTGTTTTTATTGTTGGGATTTATTACTTATGGTATTTAGATGATTTGTGTTTAATTTGGTAAAACCTTTTTGCGTATTCATCTTGATTTTGGATTTAAACCGTGTCTCCTGTTCTTGCGTTACTGCTACTGTTCTTCATTGCCAGATTTATTCCGAATAGTGATTTGCTTAAGTCTCTTACTCGGAATGCTCAGAAATTCCGAATAGCCTGTCCATTTTTACCCTTGTTCGGAATATTTTATATATTCCGAATAGGGTCATTTTTCCGCATAGATTTGTTTTTCCGAATAGGATCAGCTTTCCGAATAGGGTCATTTTTCCGCATAGATTTGTTTTTCCGAATAGGATTTTATTCCGAGTTAGACTTTTATTCCGCATAGAACATGTTTTCCGAATAGGAGATTGTTTTCCGAATAGGACCTTTTTCCGCATAAGAAATTGATTCCGCATAGGGAATTATTTCCGCTTAAGCCAGTTTTTCCGAATAGGATCAGTTTTCCGAATAGGACCTTTTTCCGCATAAGAAATTGATTCCGCATAGAGAACCTTTATTCCGAATTACATCTTTTTCCGAATAGGACTTTTATAGCAATTTATTCCGATTAGAGTATTTTCAGTTAGGGCATTTTTCCAGTACTGTTTGATTTAATTTCTTATTCAAGTTTTACTTTTTAATTGTTTTAAGTGTAAGTTTTTATTACTTTATTCTTTTCCCTGTTTCAGTAAAATAGAAAACCAAAACCACTTTTTGTCACCAAGAACAAATCATTCCACTTTAAACCGAGATCAATTCGAGAGGATTCCGAGAGAGTAAAATTGAACCTAGTAAAATCTTAGTATCAGCGTCGAAGGAATATTGGTCAAGTTCCATTTGTTGAGGTGAAGGTGATGGTTCAGGTAATGGGTCTGGTTCTGGTTGTGGGTCAGGTTGAGGTTGTGTTGCTGCAATAACAGCAAGCATGGCTTGGGTAAGGGGTAAGTCTCTGTGAGGGGGTGAATTCAACTTTCCAAAAATTTCTTTCTTTTGCACAGGGATCGTATAAAAATCATCATGATCCCTGGTGCAATACCTTTGTTCATCAAAAACCATTTGTAAAAATCTTGGGTAAGCCAGAGTCATCTTGCTACCCTTGTTTTTACACATTCCATCAAAAATCATTTTAGAAAAATTATACTTTTGCCCATTAGCAATACACACAATGGCACTACCAATTGATCTGTTAATTTCATTATGTGCAGTACATATGGGACATAAACATTGAAGGATGACATGTATTAAGTACTTCCAAGGAGGGGGAAATTCCTGTTTATTATATCTGTTTAAAGTACCCTCTTCAGGGAAAGGATAACCCTAAGCTTGAAGTCCCTGTTCTATCTCACCAATGGGTAGAGTGATTATACCATCTGCATCATTAATATGAAAAGCCTGGCGGACCAAGGCTTCAGTAACAACCCATGGACGCCCATGGATAATAGCAGTTACTGTAGTCACATTATTAAGCGTTGAGGAACTAACAGTGTTCCAAAACTGTTTAATATGAGTGACAGGGATAAGTGGAGCATGAGAAAGTGCATACCGTAGTGGAGATGCATTCAAATACGTCACCATCTGAGTATATTGAGGAAACAGAGCATCATCAGCCTCCAAATAGGCAACCATATGCTGACTTCTGAATCCCAATACCAAGTCACTCGGTTTAAAATTAGGCGCCATTGATGTAGAAAGCTGTGTGAAAGGTTATGAAAGATGAATATAGGAGAAAATTTGTTAGACAAGAATATGCAATTACATTGTTTAAAAAGAGGAGCCAAATATATAGGAGAGGTAGGAACATGTGATTGGTCAAAAATTAGGCAGTTATTTTTCAAATATAATGATGAAAATCTTGAAAAGAAAATAACTTATCTTGTGCATTGATTAAAAAGTTACCAACTCCCTAAATTACGGCCCTATTTTTCGTCAAAAATAACAACTGGGTAGGACCCAATGAGTGTCAACGGTTAAAAATAACCTATCAACGCCGAACGGCTATATTCTTGTCAACGTTGGAAAAAGCCATGTCAATGTCTAAATTGGTCCTAACAACGTTTGGAAATAAATCTGTCAACGTCCAAAAATAAAAATAATAAAAATGAAAAAGGACCTTAACAAAGTGATTTATCCTAGTGAAGGTAACCTATAAACTGAAAATTACTATAGGGTGGCAAGCACTGTCCAATCAAGCACACTTGCTTAAGCAAGATAGACATAACAGTCCTCAAGTGTCCCTTGCTAACCAAATTTCTTAACAGTGAAGTTATCTCATAAAATCCTTTGTAACTTCCCAGGTAAGCCCAATAAAAATCATACCCAAGTCTCCCAACAGACCACATCCAATTCTAGGCCAAAAAGTCTTGGAAGCGTGCATAGTATATCAACTTTGCATGCTATAGTGCCTCATGAGTTAGTAAACTAATTCATACTCACCAGTGGACACAATCTAGAGTTGTGATAAGAGTATTATATGAATACCCAAAAAGTCCTAAAGGTTTCCTAAAAACCTCCCCTTAAACTATGATACACAAGTTGCCATATAAAATGCATGTAATAAAAATTTATGTCAAGATAGGAATATAAATATTCCAACCATCATCCATAAACTAAAACATGCTCCAATAATGCTCCAAGAATCCATAAGCAGCTCTGTATCCATTTGTACAATGCTAACAACGCGTGCATAATTAGATCAAAAACCACAAAACTAACATGTTGCTGACAACATCAATTTAACACTTGTCAGCGTTAGAATAACCTTTGTCAGCGTTAGACAAATAAAGTGGAAAGTCTAATTTTGTACAAAGACCAATAACAAATGCATATCCTGTACATACTTTGACAATAAGTTCCCAAAACACATATTAAGTAAGATTGATCATTCCAATACTTGTTACCAAGTATTGAAATCTTCCAGTATCAAAAGGCTTAGTTAATAAATCAGACACATTTTCTGTTGTGTCAACCCTATCTGGTTGTATTAAACCTTTTTCAAAATAATCTCTTATAAAATGATGTCTAATTTCTATATGTTTTGTTTTAGAGTAATGTACAGGATTTTTAATAATGCATAAAGTACTGTTATTGTCTACAAAAATCTTGGTATGCATGAAATTATACCCATAATCCAACAGCTGGTTCTGAATCCATAAGACTTGTCCACAACAAGCAGCTACAGCAACATACTCTACTTCAGTTGTAGAATTGGCCACCAGTGTTTGTTTCTTGCATTGCCAAGATATCAACCTACTCCCAAGAAATTGGCATCCACCAATTGTGGATTTTCTATCAAACTTGTCACCACCATAATCACTGTCTGAGTATGCAATAAGCTCCAATGAATAATATTTTGGATACCATTATACCAAGTCTAGATAAAACCTAAGGTACCTAAAAATCCTCTTGACAGCATGAAGATGACACTCTTTGGGAGTCACTTGATGGCGTGCACATGCACACACAGCAAACATAATGTCAGGCCTTGAAGCTGTGAGATACATCAATGAACCAATCATTGACCAATAATGCCTGACATCCACCTCTTTTCCATCTCCAACTTTTCCCCAAGGGTGTTCCCTATCCATGGGTGTGCTAGCCCATTTCTCATGTGGAGAAAAGCCAAACTTCTTCAAGACTTCAGCCACATATTTGTCTTGAGAGATGAAGATACCATCTTCTTTCTGTTGTACTTGTAATCCTAGAAATAAGTTCATCTCCCCCATTGCACTCATCTTGAACTTGTCTGTCATGAGTTTGGAAAAATCTTCACTCATCTATGGACTAGAAGAGCCAAAGATGATATCATCCACATAGACCTGTACAAGTAAGAAATCCTTACTAGTCTTCTTTGTAAATAAGGTATGGTCTATGGTGCCCCTTTTGAATCAATTTTCCACTAGATAGGTGGACAATGTGCCATACCATGCTCTTGGGGCTTGATGAAGTCCATACATAGCTTTCTTCACTCTATACACCTTGTCTGGATATTCTGAATCTTCAAAACCAGGAGGCTGCATTACATAAACCTCTTCTATAATTATGCCATAAAGAAAAGCACTCTTCGCATCCATTTGATAGACTATAAATCCCATGCAGGAAGCATAGGCTAGAAAAATCCTTATAGCCTCAATCCTTGCAACAGGTGCAAAGACCTCCTCATAGTCTATCCATTTCTCTTGTGTATATCCTTGTGCCACTAAACGTGCCTTGTTTCTGACCACAATGCCTCGCTCATCCTTTTTGTTCCTAAGAACCCATCTTGTCCCAATAGGTCTGACATGTTTTGGACAATCAACTAACTCCTAAACATCCTGAATAGCAAATTGGTGAAGCTCATCTTGCATTGCTTCCACCCAACTTGGTTCTTTGAGAGCATCAAAAATCTTCTTGGGTTACTATTGTGACAGAATACAGGCAAACAAACATGCTTGAACAAGAGGGGTATCAACCTTCTTGTGAATATTGGCGATAAATCCTCCATGAGTCTGATGAGATCTTCTAGTTTGTACGGGAGTCATCACATCACCTATGATCAAAGAAGAAGGATGATTCTTCATGGTAGATGTAAGTACTCCTCCTTCAATGATTGTGTTATTATCAATTTCACTATCCATATTGCCAATATCTTCTTCAAATGCCTTTCCATCATCATCTGAATGAACCTCTCCATGTCTGTTTGAAGGTTCACCTTGTTCAAGATTATTGGAAGAGAATAAATGGTCAGAAGAGCTGTCAACGCCTGAATTAGAGTTGTCAACGTTTGAGCCATGAATGCCTGAATTTGTCTTGTCATCGCCAGATTTTCCTATGTCAGCGTTTGAAGAATCATGCATGTTTTCAACTGGTGATACTTGTTGACCACATTTTTCCTTTCCAGCAGCAGCAGCAGCAAATGCATCTTTCCATATGGGAATGGTAACATACTCAAGTATGGGTGCTGATTTGTCTGCTTGTGATCCAACCTCTTTATCAACCTGTTTACCTGGAATTTCAACAATTGGTTCTTCCACAACATTTGAAGTCACCTTCACAATGTTTGGAATAGTAACAGGCATAAAATTCAATGTTCTAGATAGAGGTTCCAAGTCAAATAACCATTTTGGACCACTCTCTGGATCACTAGTTTTACTTTCTAAAAACCTAACATGTACCTTTTCAAGTATATGTTTTTCTTTCTTAATGTAAACTCTATATCCTCTACTCTGCACAGAATAACCCATAAAGTAGCCTTCATCACCTTTAGCACTAAACTTACCTAAGGCATCACTAGTGTCCAAAACAACTACATGATATCCAAAAGGTTTAAGAAAACCAATATTAGGTTTCCTGCCCCAAAATAGCTCATAAGGTGTTTTGTTATGAATCTTGTTAATTAATCCCCTATTCTGAACATAAGAAGCTGTATTCACAGCCTCAACCCAAAATGCAATGGGATAGTGAGCATCAGCCAACATAGTCCTAGCTGCTTCTATGAGTGTTCTATTCTTTCTCTCAGCTACCCCATTTTGTTGTGGGATTCTAGCTACACTAAACTGTCTAGTAATCCCTTTCTTGGTACAAAAGTCATTTAACAACTTGTTTCTAAACTCACCACCATTATCACTTCTAAGCATCTTAACCTCATTACCAGACTTCTTTTCTATTTGGGTAATAAAGTTAATCAAAGTATCAGCAGTGTCACTGTTAAAAGCTAAAAAGAAAGTCCAAGTAAATCTAGAAAAATCATCAGTGATGACAAAACAGTAGGATTTACCAGTTAAGCTTTCTATATTAGTTTGACCAAACAAGTCCATGTGTCGTAAGTGAAGTGGTTTAGAACTAGAGTGCACAGGTTTAGACTTAAAGGAGACTTTGTGTTGTTTACCTTTAAGGCATGCAACACAAGAATGGTCATTGTGGAAGGGCTTCTCAGGCAAACCATCAACTAAACCATGTCTCACAAGTCTATTTATATTCTTAAAATTGATGTGCCCTAATCTTCTCTGCCAAAGATTACTCTCATGAACTGAAGCCTTAGCATATAGACATGACAAATTATTATTCATCCTAGTTCCATTAAGATTCACATTATAAATGTCCTTATGCCTAGGTGTTCTATAATCAATGAATTTCTCATCTGGTATTTTAAAATCTTTGCTCAACACCAAGCATTCAGTATCAGTAAAAAGAACCTTATTTTTGTTATCACTCACCTGTGATACACTAAACAGATTATAGTCAAGTTCTTTTACCAGAAACACATTCTCAAAACTTAAATTGTTGGTGAGAAGAGTGCCTTTGCCAGTGACCTATAATGCCTGACATCCACCTCTTTTCCATCTCCAACTTTTCCCCAAGGGTGTTCCCTATCCATGGGTGTGCTAGCCCGTTTCTCATGTGGAGAAAAGCCAAACTTCTTCAAGATTTTTGCCACATATTTGTCTTGAGAGATGAAGATACCATCTTCTTTCTGCTGTACTTGTAATCCTAGAGAGAAGTTCATCTCCCCCATTGCACTCATCTTGAACTTGTCTGTCATGAGTTAGGAAAAATCTTCACTCATCTTTGGACTAGAAGAGCCAAAGATGATATCATCCACATAGACCTGTACAAGTAAGAAATCCTTACCAGTTTTCTTTGTAAATAAGGTCTGGTCTATGGTGCCCCTTTTGAATCCATTTTCCACCAGATAGGTGGACAATGTGCCATACCATGCTCCTGGGGCTTGATGAAGTCCATACATAGCTTTCTTCACTCTATACACCTTGTCTGGATGTTCTGAATCTTCAAAACCAGGAGGCTGCATTACATAAACCTCCTCTGCAATTATGCCATAAAGAAAAGCACTCTTCACATCCGTTTGATAGATTGTAAATCCCATGCAAGAAGCATAGGCTAGAAAAATCCTTATAGCCTCAATCCTTGCAACAGGTGCAAAGACCTCCTCATAGTCTATCCATTCCTCTTGTGTATATCCTTGTGCCACTAAATGTTCCTTGTTTCTGACCACAATGCCTCTCTCATCCTTTTTGTTCCTAAGAACCCATCTTGTCCCAATAGGTCTGACATGTCTGGGACAATCAGCAAACTCCCAAACATCCTGAATAGCAAATTGGTGAAGCTCATCTTGCATTGCTTCCACCCAACTTGGTTCTTTGAGAGCATCAAAAATCTTCTTGGGTTACTGTTGTGACAGAAAACAGGCAAACAAACATGCTTGAACAAGAGGGGTATCAACCTTCTTGTGAATATTGGCAATAAATCCTCCATGAGTCTGATGAGATCTTCTAGTTTGCACGGGAGTCATCACATCACCTATGATCCGAGAAGAAGGATGATTCTTCATGGTAGATGTAAGTACTCCTCCTTCAATGATTGTGTTATCATCAATTTCACTATCCATATTTCCAATATCTTCTTCAAATACGTTTCCATCATCATCTGAATGAACCTCTCCATGTCTGTTTGAAGGTTCACCTTGTTCAAAATTATTGGAAGAGAATAAATGGTCAAAAGAGTTGTCAACGCCTGAGTTAGAGTTGTCAACGTTTGAGCCATCAACGCCTGAATTTGTCTTGTCAGCGCCAGATTTTCCTCTGTCAGCGTTTGAAGAATCATGCATGTTTTCAACTGGTGATACTTGTGGACCACCTTTTTCCTTTCCAACAGCAGCAGCAGCAAATGCATCTTTCCATATGGGAATGGTAACATACTCAAGTATGGGTGCTGATTTGTTTGCTTGTGATCCAACCTCTTTATCAACCTGTTTACTTGAAATTTCAACAACTGGTTCTTCCACAACATTTGAAGTGACCTTCACAATGTCTGGATTAGTAACAGGCATAAAATTCAATGTTCTAGATAGAGGTTCCAAGTCAAATAACCAATTTGGACCACTCTCTAGATCACTAGGTTTACTTTCTAAAAACCTAACATGTACCTTTTCAAGTATACGTTTTTCTTTCTTGTTAGAAATACGTTTTAACGTATATTAGAAGTATCGGTCACTCCACAATAGTATTAATGTTGTAATAGCTCGTAGTTAATGTTACTTATTAAGTTAAGTAAGAAACCGACCCATGGGCTTGTCATGGGTCGGCCCAAGCCCAAATAATGGCCTTGGATATAAATACCCCTTTCCACCATGGAAAGGGGTTGGTTGTTGACATTCCATTTTTCTCATTTGAATAAAATACACATAGTTTCTCTCTCACTTTCTCTCACTAGTTTCTCTCTCTAGGAATCTTCAACCCACTTCATAGATTCATAGGTTATCAATATTCTACATTTGGTATCAAGAGCTATGGGGTGATTTAAGGTAATGATTTGTGTTATTATTTAGTTTTTGATTGTATTAGTGTTCTTTAAGAAGATCCATCTTGATTCTTGGAGTTTTTGGTGATTTTGTGATTGGGATTAGTAGATAAGTATTAGTTTTTACTTATTTTAGTTGAAATCACAAAACTTTTTGGGTAACTTGGTAAAAATCTGGGTTTTTTCTTCATATTTTTGATCGACTGTTACTCGAACAAGGTTTCTGTTTCCCAGTAAAGTTCCAAACCAAAAAGTTCCGGATCAAAAAGTTCTGGATCAACAAAAGTTCCGGATCAAAAAGTTCCGAACCAAAAGTTCCGGATCAAGGAAAGTTCCGGATCAAGGAAAGTTCCGGATCAAGGTAAAGTTCCGGATCAAGGTAAAGTTCCGGATCAACAAGTTCCGAACCAAAAGTTCCGGATCAAGGAAAGTTCCGGATCAAGGAAAGTTCCGGATCAAGACAAAGTTCCGAATCAAAAGTTCTGAACCAAAAGTTCCGGATCAAGGGAAAGTTTCGGATCAAAGGAAAGTTCCGGATCAAGGGAAAGTTCCAGATCAAGGAAAGTTCCGGATCAAATCTTCCGAACCAAAAGTTCCGGATCAAGGAGTTCCAAGCCAAAATCTTCCGAATCAACACTTCCGAATCAACAAAAGTTCCGGATCAAGGGATATTTCACTTGTTTTTTCGACGATTTTTTAGAGGATTTAATCTTGGTTTCTTACAACAAAAACTCAACACAATTCACAAGCTTTACTTCACTGCTCGATCAACCGATAATCTTTGTCTCTTTGAAGTGAACAAAATGAATCCGAATTCATTAATGCCTTAGATGACATCACTTACGGACATTTCCGTCATTACGGGAACGGATAATCGCCCTCCAATGCTCATTAAAGAAGTCTTTGAAGCATGGCAAGGTCGTATGATGTCATACATTAAGGGAAAACCGACATATGGGAGGCTTATGGTCAAGTAAATTTTGAATGGTCCACTTGATTATGGTACCATCGTGGTTAACAATGTGACTCGACCACGGGAATTTGAAGAACTTACACCAGCTCAACAACTTGTTGTCGATGCAGACGAAAAGGCTCTTCAAACCATTCTCCAAGCTCTTCCACATGACATCTATCGAATGGTCAGTCAATATACGGTTGCTAAGGATTTATGGGAACGTCTAAAGGTGTTGCTACAAGGTACGTCTCTCACCAAACAGGAAAGGGAATGTCAGTTGTATGATCTGTTTGATAGATTCACGTACAGCCCAGGGGAAACGTTTCACGACTATTACTTCAGATTCACTACTCTCATGAATGATCTGAATGTATACAATCTCGTGATTGCTCCATTCCAGGTTAACACCAAGTTTTTGAATACTTTACCTCAAGCTGAATGGGATGAGTATATTACTGATGTTAAGTTAACCAGGGATTTGCATAAGTGCAATTTGGATCAACTCTATGCTTTTCTTCAGCAGCATGAGAAACACGTGATCATGCACCGCTCACCTCGAGGTATGTACCCTGATTCTTTAGCTTTGATGGCTAATCAACCAAGCTTGTCCTACAACAACACTCCTTATATCATGGGACACCAAGCTTATCACCCATCACCGTACCTGACTCCAAGCTTCCCCCAATATTCGATTCTACCGCAACCACCCACCTCACATCAGCAACAATATCGGTTTAATGCACCTTAATCACAATATGCTTCACAACCTCACCCAGCAAGCATTGCACCTTATGCTCAGTCTTCATATTCTTCTTATCAAGAGAATGCAGCATATCCATCAAGCTACTCTGACCACATGAGTATTCCTTCTAGTGCTTATGCAGCTCAGCAAGACCAAGCATTGTATTGTGATAATGATGAAGTCCCCATTTCTGAATTCAAACAAGGAACTGACCCAGTTGAAGTGTTAGCCACTATGTCTGCTTATCTCACAAGGACTTTAAGCAAACGAGGATTTAGAGGACCAGCTCCTACTAACTATCAGCTGAGGAATTCATCCAATTCTCGCCAACAAGCTACTATTGAGAATGGCGGGGTAATGGTTCAACCTATTCAACCATATCAGGGGAGACCTACTACATCAACCACCAATGCACGCACGGTCAATCCTGCTCCAATGGTCAACACTCCTCCACGGGCTAATTCTACAGGCAAGTTGAGAATGATTACATGCTACAACTGTAAGGAACAAGGTCACATGTCCAGGGATTGCAAAAAACCCAAGAGGAGAAGGGATGGTCAATGGTTTGTAGAGAAGATTTATCTGGTGAACGCTCAGGCACAAGGAAGGGAACTTGATGAAGAGAAGCTTGCATTTCTTGCTGATCTAGGGATTGCTGAACAAGACGTTGTCACCACACAGAATGCAGCATACCAAGCAGATGATCTTGATGCGTATGATTCAGACTGTGATGAACTTCAATCTGCACAGGCAGCTCTTATGGCAACTATCTCCAGCTAAGGGCCAGAAAAAATATCTGAGGTACTTACTAATACCACTGATAATACCACTGATAATAGTATTCAACCACATCAAGTTTTGCAAGAGACTGCTGATTCGAATGAGTCTTCGGTGGTGAGTCTTTCAAATGAGGAGACAATCAATGATAGTAATATCAATGTGAGTCCCCAGACTTTGAGTGAATCACAACCGGGAGCCATTTCGCATACGCATACTCCTGCTCAACAAGATTTGGTCATGGTTCCTGCTACATTACTTAGCCAAATGAATACTGCACTATTAGAAACCCTAGCTAAGAATAAGAATTTGTCTGATGAGCTTGCCTTGAGCAACGAGAAAGTTCAAACTTTGGAATTAGTTCCTTCGTCTAGTGTTCTAACAAATCCCAAATATGATCATTTTCGAAACAAACAAATGGGTCATTTGCAAGAAATTGAAACCTTAAGAGCAGATCTTTCTAACGAACTTAAAGAAAAAGAGTTAGTGGTCACTAATTTTCAAAAACTTCAAACGGATTTTGAATTACTCGAGTCTAAGAAGAATGAAATGGAAATTAATGCGGCTAATAAGATTAGAAGTCTAGATTATTTGCTTTTAAGACAATACGATGCCTCTCAACTAGTGCACTTATTTGATGCTTCATTTAGAGAATTTAACTTATCACGTCAAAAAGGCCTTCCCCCTAACCCACGGTATGCAAAACAAGCTTTTACCCATAGTCCAAGACTTTATAATGCAACCCAATTAGGATTGGTCTTAGACCCGATTGTTATTTTCGATGATCGCACCAATAAGGATCTAGTTGATGAGAATCGGTCATACAACTTTGCAAAATATCCCGATTGTGATTATTTTAAAATGAATCAGGAGCTTGCTAAAACAGATTTTAGAATTCGCTTCCATATGGACAAAGATCTCATTACAGCACCAACCTACATGTTAAATGAAGAAAACCCAAGTACACTTCCTACACTTGTCAAAATGGAAGGTCCTAAGGAAATTCCAAAGGATCTTCCACCTGTTAGCATTGTATGGTTAAACTTGCAAGAGATTAATCAATACTTTACTAATTTTGACAAGGTCATTTTGGAATGTACGACTTCAAATGGCCTAAACGCCGGAGAATGGGCTTTCGAACACATGAACGAGGTGTTTAAGAATGAGATCAATCCGTTTGTCGAAAGTCTAAAAGGAAGTTTTGCATCTCTTTCGGAAAATCTTGAGTTTGAAATTGCAGAAGTTCAAAAAGTGTTTTATGAAATGGACACCGCTTACGAACTACAATTAATTGAAAAGGAAAAGATTTTATCCGAATATGACCGATTCTTGTCCCAAGTAATTTCGTGTGATGTGCTTACTACTGTGAATGTTAATTATTCAAATGAGCTTACATCCGCTATGATTAACTGTGATGCTGTGAATATATGTGATGATGTGTGTGATCTCTCTGTAAATGTTGCTGATACTGTAAATGAGGTAGATAATCATTCTTGTCACGAATCTAACGCTGAATTTTTAAAGCTTCAAGATTCTTACAATTTACTGTCAAAACGTTTTAATCAACTTGAACAACACTGTATATCTTTAGAATTAAAACAACAAACTCAAAATGAGGATCTTTTGATAACAAATAGTTGTGAAAACAGTGTTGAGACGAGTGACAAGATGATTGCAATAGTTAAGGCATTAGAGGAAGAGATCATGAGATTAAAGAGAGATGTGTCAACAAATGAAACACTAAAATTGGAACTAGAGGCTGCAGAGTCTAAAAACCAGGACTTAGAAATTAGACTTTCGTCTATTCTAGGGGAGATGGATCGTGCAAGACAGGGAATGTCCAAACTTTATGGTTCACTATAAGAACGCTTCGCTTTTAATGCGGCACAGCAACAATCTTATGTTGAACAATTGAACCAAAAATGTGAGGAAATCTCTGACTTAAACATCCTGCTCATTGACAAAAACATGGTTTTGGCCGAGTTAAAGGAGACACTTCTTCTCACCCGACAAGAAGATGTTAATAACTTAGCTAACAACTCTGCACCGTCCTCTAGTGCTCCAACAACCAAGTCAGTAGTGCTTTATAAGAACCCGCTCCATAAGAAAAACCCGGTTACCTACGATGATTATATGAGGAATGCAATTAAGCATGTAGATCTTGTTAGGGATATTTTAGACGATCTCTATGCCTTAGATCCCTCAAGTAGCTACTATTATTCAGCTCATGAATATATTAAGCGAGTTCAATATTGCTTAGCATATTTGCAATACATAGGTAAACCAGGTTCTGCACTACTCACTAATCGACCCATTGCTGTAACTCCATTCAATAAGACCCCAGGAGCAAAACCGTCATTGGCACCATCAAGTAAGGCACCTTTAAAATCTGTTGCTAATATTCCCACTTTGCCTTCTACAGGAGTAAAAGAGTCTACTAAGGCTAAAGGATCGCCACTCAAGAAAGATAAGATCAAGCCCTCCACTAGTAGTACCATCAAGAAGAAAGTAGAAGCTCACACTAGGAATATCAGTTCAGTTTTAAATAAAAAGAATCATGTTAAGACTAAAAGCTCTGCGCATGTGCAGAAGCCTAAACCATTTGTGAATTCTGATTTGAAATGCTGGAATTGTAATGAATGTATGTTTTCCCAACGTCATGATTTGTGTCTTATTGATCATGTGAATGAAATGAATGCCATTAGGAATGATCTTGAATGGAAGCCAACTGGTAGAACTCGTGCCCAAGTTGGATGGCAATGGCGTCTCACTAGTAGGACCTTTACATTAGATGGAAAAATGTGCCCTTTAACTAGGAATGCATCCATTGAGGTTAGGTCTCAGCGTCCTTTAGTTAGGAACACTAGCACTACAGTATGGAAACCGCTCCCTTTAATTAGGTCAGCCCCCACTATAGTGCCTATCAGTGAAGAAATACCTCAGGATTTAAGCCAACTAGAATCTATACCACCAACTAGGAAGAAGGCTAGGAAATCTAAGAAACCTAAAGTTAGCAAATATAAGATTATTAAATCTGTACCTGCTAATAACAAGGAACATTCAGATTCCGATACCTCTACATTGTCCTTGTCTGGTGATATTTTCAGGTGGTCCAAATCATCCTCTGGTATTTGGACTCCGGTTGTTCAAAGCATATGACCGGAGATCGCTCGATGCTTCGAAATGTCGTCAGCAAGTTTCTTGGAACGGTTAAATTCGGTAATGATCATATTGCAAAGATAATGGGGTATGGTGAATATCAGATTGGAAACGTTACGATTTCAAGGGTATACTATGTAGAAGGTCTTGGTCATAATTTATTTTTAGTAGGACAGTTTTGTAATTCCAACCTAGAGGTTGCTTTTCGACAACATACTTGTTTCATCCGCAACTTGGAAGGAAAAGATTTGTTGAAAGGGTCTCGTGGTGCAAATCTTTATACTTTGTCCTTACAAGACATGATGGCCGCCTCTCCAGTATGTCTTCTCTCTAAAGCATCTAAGACCAAGTCATGGTTATGGCATCGCAGATTATCTCATCTCAACTTTGATGCTATTAATCATCTGGCTAAAAACGAATTAGTTCGTGGTCTTCCAAAGCTCAAATTCCACAAGGACCATTTATGTTCCGCGTGTTCAAGGGGGAAAAGTACCAAGAAATCATACAAGCCCAAAGTTGAAGACACCAATCAAGAAAAACTTTATCTTTTGCATATGGATCTTTGTGGGCCAATGAGAACTGAAAGTGTGAGCGGTAAGAAATTCATTCTTGTTATTGTGGATGATTTCTCCAGGTTTACATGGGTTAGATTTCTACGTACAAAGGATGAAGCACCGAAGGCTATCATCACTTTTCTGAAATTCATCCAGGTACGTTTAAATACTACTGTCCGCCGTATTCGTACAGACAATGGAACAGAGTTTGTCAACCAGACTCTTCGTGATTACTATGAAGAAGTTGGTATCTCACATGAAACATCCGCTGCACGTACTCCACAACAAAACGGTGTCGTTGAAAGACGTAATCGTACGCTTATGGAAGCTGTTAGGACGATGCTGATTTATGCGAACGCTCCATTGTTCTTGTGGGCAGAAGCTATATCTACTGCATGTTTCACCCAAAACCGTTCTATCATTCGGAAACGCCATGGAAAAACACCTTACGAGCTTCTACATGATCGTAAACCCGATGTTTGATTCTTTCATGTGTTTGGTGCTCTTTGTTATCCAAACATTAATAGTGAGAACCTGGGCAAGCTTCAACCGAAAGCCGATATAGGTATTTTCATTGGTTACTCACCCTCCAAGAAAGCATACCGAATTTACATCCGTCGTCTTGGTAAGATAGTAGAAACTATGGACGCAGATTTCGATGAGCTGACAGCGATGGCTTCTGAGCAACGCAGCTCTGAACCCGCGCTTCATGAGATGGGAACCGGTGCTATTAGTTCCGGATTAGTTCCCAATAATCCTACTTCTACGTCATTTTTACCACCTACAAGGCCTGAGTGGGATAAACTGTTTCAACCGTTGTTTGATGAATTCTTTGATCCCCCAAATGATGAAGTTCCAGCACCTGTAGTGATAGCTCCAATCCCTGAAGTTGTTGCTCAAGCAAATGAAGCTTTATCTAATGCATCTTCAATTAACATTGAACCGGATGCACCTTTACCAAGTGATTCTCAAACTACACCTGAATCGTCACCCTTACTTGTGCCTAATGATGTTGAAGAGGATCTATTGATCACGACTTGGAATATGCTCACCTACAAGAGCTTCCTTTCTTTGGTGTACCGATACCTGAAAACCCTTCAGCCGCGTCTACCTCAGAAGAAGCTCCTTCAATTGTTCACTCCAGGCCACCACGGATTGAAAATCATAGCACCAAATGGACAAAAGATCACCCAATTAGGAATGTCATTGGAGATCTAGATCGACCAGTCTCTACACGCCATCAATTACAAGAGAGTGCACTCTATTGCTATTTTGATGCATTTCTCTCCGAAGTTGAACCTAAAAATTGGCAACAGGCTATGACTCAATCATCTTGGATTGAAGCCATGCAGGAGGAACTAAATGAATTCCAAAGACTTAAAGTATGGGAATTAGTTCCTCTCCCTGACAAGGTTAATATCCTTACTTTGTTGTGGGTTTATAAGGTTAAACTTGATGAGATGGGTGCAGTATTAAAGAATAAGGCTAGATTGGTTGCTAGAGGATATAAACAAGCCTTGGGTATAGACTTTGAAGAATCTTTTGCTCCTGTTGCAAGATTGGAGGCTATTAGACTATTCCTTGCGTATGCTGCTCATATGAACATGATCGTCTATCAAATGGATGTGAAGACGGCATTTTTGAACGGTGAACTAAGGGAAGAAGTCTATGTTAGTCAGCCGGATGGGTTCGTTAGCACGGAGTTTCCTAATCATGTGTACAAGCTTAAGAAGGCTCTCTATGGGTTGAAACAAGCTCCACGCGCGTGGTACGATCTCCTTTCAACATATCTCATCTCGGAAGGCTTCTCTAAAGGCAAGGTGGACCCCACTCTATTCACTCTCAAGGAGGACAACGACATGATTCTGGTACAAATTTATGTTGATGATATAATATTTTCTGCCTCTAACATAGAATTGTCAAAACGCTTTGAGAAGATAATGTCCACACGCTTTCAGATGTCAATGATAGGAAAATTTTCATTTTTCTTAGGATTACAGATTTCTCAGAATCCCAGAGGCATCTTTATTAATCAATCTAAATATGCTCTAGAATCTTTAAAGAAATATAACTTTGAAAATTGTGACCCCGTGGACACTCCAATGGTGGAGAAATCCAAGTTAGATGAAGATAGGAATGGGACTATTGTCGATCCAAAACTTTACCGTGGGATGATCGGCACCCTTCTCTATCTGACTGCTAGCAGGCCTGATTTGTAATTTGTCGTATGCATGTGTGCCCGGTATCAGGCTCGGCCTATCGAAAAGCACCTACATGTTGTTAAAAGGATCTTTCGGTATCTCAAAGGAACACTTCATCGTGGTCTATGGTATCTAAAAGATTCCTCTATTGCTTTAATATCATACGCAGATGCCGATCATGCTGGGTGTCAAGACACGAGGCGTAGCACTTCTGGATCTGTGCAACTCCTTGGAGACACATTGATCAGTTGGTCTTCAAAAAGGCAGAAAAGCGCTACAATTTCTAGCACGGAGGCTGAATACATCGCCATGTCCGGTTGTTGTGCTCAAGTCCTTTGGATGAGATCACAATTAACTGACTACGGTTTGGGATTCAACAAAATCCCGATGTATTGTGACAACAAGAGCGCCATTGCCCTTTGCTGCAACTATGTTCAACACTCCCGGGCCAAGCACATAGACATTTGCTACCATTTCATTAAAGAGAAGGTGGAGAACGGAGTGATCGAGCTGTATTTTGTCACCACTGAGTATCAGCTGGCAAATATGCTCACCAAAGCCTTAGATCGAGGACGAATCGAGTTTTTGATCGACAAGCTTGGCATGAAATCATTCACTCCAGCGAGTCTCAAAGAATTGGCAGAAGAATCAGCTGAATAGTGGTGGTAAACTATTCAGGCGTATCCTTTGTTCGTGATCATGTATATTATCGTATATATATAAACCACAAAAAGAAAAATACAAAAATATAAAACCAAGAAAAACCATAAAAAATATAAAACCTACAAAAACCATAAAAATTATAAAATCAAGAATAACCAAAAATATTTTTCGTTTTTTAAATCGGGCATGTCTTTTAGTACGGTAATATTTACGGCCTTAGAAATGTCGATCAATATTGACACGGTGCCATAAATAGAGTCCGTATAAAAGTTGTACATTGTTAAAACATGCCCATTATGGCTTGTAGTTATTTCAGACTGCAACCCGGTTTTCATATTAAAGTCACGTATTTCCTTGGAAAACGTTGGCTCACAACGGGAATTAATTTTCTCGGGCATGATTTACAAGCCAAATCATGCAAAGGGATCATGTTTACTTTACAACTTGGTCTAACACGAGTTAGTGTACGTCTCAGTGCATTAATTTGTCAAAATAAGAGAAATCTTATTGCCACCACGAATCAATCTTTTCAAGATACTAATTGGAAATGTTTTCATCAATATTTGACTCTTTAAACAATGACTACAGCTCTTTAAATAGAAAACGGGTCATCGTTTAAGGGGTAGAAAATATTAAATCATCTTCGTCATCTAAACGATTTTCAAAAGTGTTTGAGGAAAATTAATTGGCTAAATGGTTAATGAGTGGTCTTGCTTTAGAATACGACTTGTGCTCGCTCAATGTGATAGGAATTGCTTTAAGATCTTGAGATTTGCTAATAGGTTGCGATGCTTAAGTTGTGTGAAGCTTAAGTTGGCTAAGTTTAACGAGTGTTAAGTGAAATGGATGTTAGCCTAAACAAAGTTATTAACTAAAACGGAAAAGAAAAGTAAAGTATAGGGTTAAATGTGACAAGGGGTGAATTTTGTGAAATTTGACTTAGTCAAATCCCCTCCCCGTTTTTCTTTTTCTAGTTACTATCTTCTCTCTCTCTGCCGCCATTAACACACACATAAACACACACAAAGCTTTCACAAACAATCGTTTTCATCTCACAATCCGTTTCATTCGATTAAACAAGGTACAAACATCAATCTTTAATTTCTAATTCGCCTAATTCATTCCTTAATTCAGTTAAATGATTCGATTAATCAGATTAAATCCAATTAGGGTTTGTGTCTAATTAAGGGTTAATTGATTAGGGGTTTTTGTTGGGTTTTGGATCGGATTAGGATTAGAACACTATGGTTGCCTTAGAATGCCTTAAAACTCACTATAGCGCTTAGAATAATCATAAACAGGGTGCGTTTGTGAACTTCCGGATGAACAAGGGTTATGAACTTCCGAATGAAGGAAGTTCCGGATGAACTTCCGAATGAAGGAAGTTCCGGATGAACTTCCGAATGAAAGAAGTTCCGGATGAACTTCCGAATGAAGGAAGTTCCGGATGAACTTCCGAATGAAGAAGTTCCGAATGAACTTCCGAATGAAGAAGTTCCGGATGAAGAAGTTCCGAGTGAACTTCCGAATGAAGAAGTTCCGAGTGAACTTCCGAATGAAGAAGTTCCGAATGAACTTCCAAATGAAGAAGTTCCGGATGAACTTCCGAATGAAGAAGTTCCGGATGAACTTCCGAATGAAGAAGTTCCGAGTGAACTTCCGAATGAAGAAGTTCCGGATGAACTTCCGAATAAAGAAGTTCCGGATGAACTTCCTAATGAAGAAGTTCCGAGTGAACTTCCGAATGAAGAAGTTCCGGATGAACTTCCGAATGAAAAAGTTTCGGATGAACTTCCGAATGAAGAAGTTCCGAATGAACTTCCGAATGAAGAAGTTCCGGATGAAGGACTTCCGGATGAAGAGTTCCAAGAACTTCCGGATGAAGAGTTCCGAATTAAGGACTTCAGGATGAAGAGTTCCGAATGAAGGACTTCCGGATGAAGAGTTCCGAATGAAGGACTTCCGGATGAAGAGTTCCGAATGAAGGACTTCCGGATGAAGAGATGTTGGATTAATAGTTGTTTGCATATTATAATTACTTGTTGAAATGTGTTATGCTTAGAAGTAATAATGATACATATCTATATATTTTTGTGCATCAACCTTTTATGTCTTATCTTAAGCAGACACGATGACTAATCCAACAGTACAAGCACTCCAAGATGCTAGAGTAGCCGAAATTGACAAAGCAAGAGCCCTCAAGTTCATACCAAACAATTACCGGCTGAAGCAAGTCTCAAAATCCACTCACCATGGATTTAAAGTCGCCATAGCAATCCTTGATCACTCTCACTTCAAGAATGCCTTAAGGAGTACTGCCTCGGTGCCATATGATTACATGTATGAGTTCTGGGCTACCAAGGAAAGTACTTCAAACAAGATCACCTTCACTCTCGACAACAAGCAGCAGACACTTACTGTTTCAGACTTCCGTAAGATATTTGGCATTCGGGATACACCCAAAGGTATGTCATTTTCTAGGGATCCTACCAAAGATGAACTCATGGAGATGTTCGATGCTCTTGGATGTCCTGACATACGAGTTGTGTCTGAGTTTACTACCGCTAAAGTATGTCAACCTTGGAGAGCAATCTTGGGTATTCTCAGTAGATGTCTTACACCTAAAACCAGTAGGCATGATGCTTTGCGTAGTCCAATTATGAACATCTTCCATGGAATGTACACAGGCTCAAATGCAGATTATGCATTATTGTTTTGGGAAGAATTTAACTTTCAACTCTTCCAAAACAAGAAGCTGAAGACTAATTTCTTTCCTTACCCTCGGTTTATCAAGCTTATCATTAATTATTTTATGAAGAATGATGTTACTATTGATAAGCGTGCAGCAAGTTGTCATCACACTGAAGAGGCTGATCACACTGTGGATCTAAGGCATGACGGACCATCTTGTGTTGTTATTCCTGGTCCTATTCCCAATTATCTTCTGATGGATAAAATTAAAGCTTCTGCTGATTACAAACTACTGCTACTATAAATCAAGAAGCTAAAAGCAAGCCTTCAGACAGGAGAAGACTCGTCTACTACGGTCAAGAGTAAAGGTAAACGCAAGCAACCAGCTGCTTTATCTGAACCCGAAACCAAGAAGAAGAAGACTGAGGTTAAGAAGGGAAAGGGTATGGCTGATGAGTTAGTTCTCCGCGACGAAGAAGATGTTGATGATCCTACTCTTGACAAGGCTGAGAGAAAATTAATGAAGATAGCTATTGGAAGTAGTAGGAGAGATACGGGCGGTAGTGGTTCGGGTGCACAGATGAATGTTGAAGAAGAGTACGAGGAGCCAGAGGATATTGATGAGTTTGGATCACCTGAAAGGTATTCTACTTCGAATGAGACATCCATCCCTGTTTCAGCAAGTGTTGAAAAGGAGTCTGGTGCTCCTACAATCATGGTACCTACTCAGCCTTTAGTAACTCAACCTCCACCAATACAGCCCTTACCAACCCGACCGGTACCAACACCATTCCTTCCACCACCAATAACTCCCATCCTCAGTACTGTGGTCACAACCGAGCCTCTTCAACCAACCCAGAGTAGCTCTGCATCATCTTCAATGGCTGCATTTGTAATGGCAGAACTCTTGGATAAACATAGGGATAATCAAAGAAGAGAGATGAATGAACTTCGCCAAGAGTTACTTAGACGAGTGCAAAGTGAAGAAGCCTCAAAGAAAGCCCAAGAAGAGATGCTTGCTAAGTTCGCTGCAGAGATGGAGTTAACACATAAAACTCATGCAGAAGAACTAGCTCGGGTCAAGCAGGCTGAAGCTGATAAGTATGCAGCACGAATCACGAGACTTCAAGCTATGAGGGATAAATACAAGGAGCAGAAAGAAACACTTGAAGCTTCTGTTGAAGAGAGAGTGAAAGAATCCGTTGAGTCCATTATGCCAAAACTGCGTGATGAGTTGAAGACACTCGCGGCTGATAACTTGATGATCAAGTCATCCAATCCTTCTGAATCCGCCTACAAAATTGCTTATGATTTAACGGATTTTGAATTAAAGAAGATCCTCAAAGCTCGTATGAGGGAACTTAGATCTTTTGATAAATCTAAGATTCAACGGACACTCTACAAGTCACTAAATGATGCTATCATGGAGGATGATCGGCTATTTAAGATGTTTGGAAGTGTGGTACCTTACCACATTCTGCCTGAGGAAGAAAGGGAAGAAAGTGAACAAGAAGAGTGTGACGGGGAAGAAGAAGGTGAAGAAGAAGAAGAAGAAGAAGATGATGATGATGGTTACGATGATGGTGATGATGATGAGGATGATGATGATGATAATGATGGTGGTGATGGTAATGAGGAGAGTGCTAAGGGAAGCAACGAGGATAGCGATGAGGATGATGATGGTAAACAACCTGAAACAGGGGATAAGGTTTCCAGCACAAAGAAACCTTCTAAGTCTGGAACCAAGTCTAAGAAAGATGTTGCGGCAAAGGAAAAATCCACTTCAACAGAATCAAGACGATCCAAGTGGCGCCATGATGTGAATGCTACTACGGCGTCATCGATTCCCGGTACATCTATTGCTGTGTCTATACCTGTTACCACTAACCCTGTTAGTTCTGTTGTTGCTCCTGTGATTGCAGAGTCAGTAACTGAACTTGAAGCTGCACAACACTCGCCCGTTCATGACACCGCCGAGATGCCTAAATCAGAACCAGCACGTGTTCATGTCTCTACTCCTCTACAACAAGAACCACAATCTACTGTTCCTGAGTCAAGCACAAGGGACTGGGCAGACACATTGGAGATTGATGAAACTGCACCGCCACAAGCTTGGATCACGGCAGCTGCTAAATATGATCCAATCACAGACGCTGACAGAGATGTTCTATATCTCCGTATCCGTAGTCCGATTGACTTGTGTGCATTTCTAGCTCATGACTATAAGTCTTCGGTTACTCCGTCTTTGGTGAAGAGAGCGCTAAAGGATAAGAGAATTCGCGCCAAAACCAGGTTAACCCGAATGGAGTACGAGTATTATGCTGACGAGGTCCTGAAAGCTCTTAACACCGTTCAAAGGCCAGGCCTCCATGAATCAGAAAGAGCTCCACCTCCACTTGATCCTTCTCAAGATAATCAAATTGCTCTCGACTTCTTCGTCACCTATGATCTTGAGTATCTCCTCAAGGGTTCATCAAAGTACGCAACCTCCCTGACCTTGCTGAAAGCTGCCAACTGGGGGACAATACCCTAGATCGAGGAAAAGGTAAACCGACTCTGGGTCTCAAAGGTAACTCGTAATTATGATATGTATGCTGTTATAGGTGCATCACATTGGGACGAATGAGTCCGAAGGGCGTACAGAGGTTGCTGCTTAGCCAATTCAGGAAGCAACGTTAGATCCAATATTCGCATCTCCAGCATTTTGAGACTGAAAACTGAAGCCAAGAATGGCTATTATCATGTGACGGAGATTCGTCTAAAAAGGGAGGATGACAGAGAATACAAAATCCAGCAGGGAGATTTTTCTATCATTCGCCTTGAGGATATTGAAGACATGTTGCTTATGATGACCCGGGATCAACTCACCCATATTGCTCGTGAAGACATCATTGCCTTGAATACAGCACTTCGTATGTTCACACGAAGCGTTGTTATCAAGAAACGAGTTGAAGATCTTCAATTGGGAGTTGAAAGCTACCAAAGGAAGCTTAACCTCACCCGTCCAATGAATCAAGTTCTACCTCAACATGTCGATAGATGTCCCTATACCGGCATTATTGTTCCGAATTACGGCATTTTCTACTTGAACAGTCGAGGGATAATGAAGTTTATGAGGGTGGGTGAGCTTTATAAGTACAGTGGTGGGACTCTCATTTACGTCAGAGGAAAATTGGAGCATCTTAATTTAGGTGGGTCTTTACCAGAGATGACTGAGGATTGGCATCAGGATTATCGGCAAATGGCGAAGTATGTGATCAAGAAGATTGATCAAAAGCTCCGTGAACGTAGATTGATGAGGAGCTTAGAAAGATTCGTTGGTGGTAGACCATATGGAGTGCACCACAAGTTACTGCAACGATCCATCTAATGGTTCGTACATTTCAGGTCTACTCTATATTGGTTTTTAATTGTGAATATGTAAATTTGTGAATATTGTGCTTCAACGGCTTGATGTAGTGTTAAGGTATGATAATTTTTCAAGAATTTCTCTCGAGATTCCAAATCTTTCAAAATATATCATACTAAAGCACTACAACTATCCCTTATTAATTTAAGGGGGAGCATTAACATGTTCTATGGCCAAACTTCGATTTCATTTTTACCCAAAGACCGGTTAATCCATTCAATATCCCAAATATTAATGGTTAACATTTTGATAAGGGGAGAAAATGGGATTAAGGAGACTTAAATGATACTTGGCTAAAAGATGAAAAAGACTTAACGATTATCCAACTTAATATGTGTAAAGCACGTGTTAAGGGGAGCGTTTTTGATGAACAAAACACCTAAGGTACAAAACTTTTGATTTCAATATCACAAGTACCTTAAGTGATTTTCAATGATTTTTCATGGTGGCTATACTTTCCCAAAACACGCTTAATTCACAACGGACGTGGTGACAAAAGGGTGGTAGGAATAGGTTTTAGTCCAATGATTCATCAGAGCTGATGGAATCTTCCCAAGGACAATTCCCTAGATAGAATTAGAAGTCCTAGGAAAGATGGAGAAAGATTGTGAACGTAGCTGAGTACCGACTAATTACTGATGCTAGCATTGGAACAATCACAACAAGGTGCTAGTGATGATGTATTGGTAAGTACTGAAGGGGTTGAAGAATGAAAAAGAAATGTAAAGATAAAGGGTGTAAAGAAAGAAGCCCTCCTTACAACTTTAGGCAGAAACCGGGTCAATACATATGCTATTGAGATCATTTTTGTTAATGATTCTCGATATTGAAGAAAGACATCATGGACCCAGTGATGCAATGCACAACCCTTCCTAGCTAACTCAAATATCTCTCAAAAGGTATTTGTTTTAATCACATGGAGATCAACACGTTATCTATTGGTTTATTCACTCCGAATAGACTGATATTGAAAAGGTGGCACTCCTCTCCAGCCATCGCTCACTAAATCAAAACGCACTATCGAGTCTAGAGCCACGAGATCATCAAAAGTCTCATTAGGACACTTTCCATTTATTCCTTGCTTTCTCACACACTGTGAAAAGTAAGAGATTTTTATGAGTCCTACGCAGTATTCTTGTAATATTGCCAGAACATCCGAGTAATACGCAAGTATTACAATGAAGATGGAAATCCTGCTTATGCCAACATCAAACAAGCTCATGGTAGGTTACACGTGCGGTTCTTTAAGAACCAATCTTGTGAAAAACTGGAAAGCAACAGTAGTTTAATTCTTAATTAAACTTAAACTCGTTCCAGGCCTCTACGCATTATCATATGATCTTGCCAGAACACTCAGAGTGACTCTTTATTGATCACAGTGACGAGTGTAAATCCTTCTAGTGTTAACATCAAACAGCACTTGGTAGGTGACGTGCAAGATTCTTTATGAATTGAGCTCGTGATAACTGGAAAGCAACGATGGTGAAAATCTTAATTGAAATTCACTTGTTCCAGGTTTCATGAATTGACGGCTTCAATCATAAGGATTTTTAATCCAAATGATTCACTCTTTATGTTCGCAGTCAGCTTTGGACGGTCGAATAAAGAGAACGGGTTTACCCGCGAAATCCTGTCAGGAAGTTACTTAATTGAAACTATCCGTCACAGGTACGATATCTAATATCGTCCAACGGTCTTCACCGACCAGAGGTAAAATGCTACCGAATTAGAATAAAATGTCAAAGCCATTTTATTCGTGTCGTTGCTGTGTACCTGTTAAAGACGGTGGCGTTGCTGTGTACCTGTTGAAGACGGTGGCGTTGCTGTGTACCAGTTGAAGACGGTGGCGTTGCGGTGTACCTGTAGAAGTCGTTCCCACATGCTTATGTTTTTCTCCATCAAAGTTCAGCAAAATTCAAGAAAGTGCAAAATGAAGTCTTCCGCTGTACCAAACTCTAAAGCTTTCGAGAATTCAACAAAAAGACATAAGTGTGTGGAACATGGAGTCACGAGGAGGCAAGTTTCACAAGAAGGCAAAGATTGCACGTGATTGGTCAAAAGAACAATGCTCTCAAGCCAAATCCTAAAAGATAAAATCAAAATATTCACAACAAAAAGAAAGAAGAAAAGACTACGAGCTGAAGAACGAAGACTTAGTATAGTATGCTAGGTTTAGAACTTTGTAACGTGGAGTGACCTCCCTTAGGGGGAGATTGTTAGAAATACGTTTTAACGTATATTAGAAGTATCGGTCACTCCACAATAGTATCAATGTTGTAATAGCTCGTAGTTAATGTTACTTATTAAGTTAAGTAAGAAACCGACCCATGGGCTTGTCATGGGTCGGCCCAAGCCCAAATAATGGCCTTGGATATAAATACCCCTTTCCACCATGGAAAGGGGTTGGTTGTTGACATTCAACTTTTTTCATTTGAATAAATTACACATAGTTTCTCTCTCACTTTCTCTCACTAGTTTCTCTCTCTAGGAATCTTCAACCCACTTCATAGATTCATAGGTTATCAATATTCTACATTTCTTAATGTAAAATCTATATCCTCTACTCTGCACAGAATAACCCATAAAGTAGCCTTCATCACCTTTAGCACTAAACTTACCTAAGGCATCACTAGTGTCCAAAACAACTACATGATATCCAAAAGGTTTAAGAAAACCAATATTAGGTTTCCTGCCCCAAAATAGCTCATAAGGTGTTTTGTTATGGATCTTGTTGATTAATGCCCTATTCTGAACATAACAAGCTGTATTCACACCCTCAACCCAAAATGTAATGGGAAAATGAGCATCAGCCAACATAGTCCTAGCTGCTTCTATGAGTGTTCTATTCTTTCTCTCAGTTACCCCATTTTGTTGTGGGGTTCTAGCTACACTAAACTGTCTAGTAACCCCTTTCTTGGTACAAAAGTCATTTAACAACTTGTTTCTAAACTCACCACCATTATCACTTCTAAGCATCTTAGCCTCATTACCAGACTTCTTTTCTATTTGGGTAATAAAGTTAATCAAATTATCAGCAGTGTCACTTTTAAAAGCTAAAAAGAAAGTCCAAGTAAATCTAGAAAAATCATCAGTGATGAAAAAACAGTAGGGTTTACCAGTTAATCTTTCTATATTAGTTGGACCAAACAAGTCCATGTGCAGTAAGTGAAGTGGTTTAGAACTAGAGTGCACAGGTTTAGACTTAAAGGAGACTTTGTGTTGTTTACCTTTAAGGCATGCAACACAAGAATTGTCATTGTGGAAGGGCTTCTCAGGCAAACCATCAACTAAAACATATCTCACAAGTCTATTTATATTCTTAAAATTGATGTGCCCTAATCTTATGTGCCAAAGATTACTCTCATCAACTGAAGCCTTAGCATATAGACATGACAAATTATTATTCATCCTAATTCCATTAAGATTCACATTATAAATGTCCTTATGCCTAGGTGTTCTATAATCAATGAATTTCTCATCTGGTATTTTAAAATCTTTGCTCAACACCAAGCATTCAATATCAGTAAAAAGAACCTTATTTTTGTTATCACACACCTGTGATACACTAAACAGATTATAGTCAAGTTCTTTTACCAGAAACACGTTCTCATAACGCAAATTTTTGGTGAGAAGAGTGCCTTTGCCATTGATAGTTCCATATCCTCCTACAAAGTACACTTTGTCACCATCTTTAATGGGGATAAAGTTTGTCAGATAATCTTCCTTCCCCGTCATGTGCCTAGAGCATCCACTATCCCAATAGCCATAATCATTAACCTGCTTTTGAATGCCCTGCACATAACGAAAACAAATTAGTTTTCTTTGGGAACCCAAGCCTGAGCAGACTTGGATTCATTTGGTTGTTCAACAAGAATAGACTTAGTCCTTATGACAACCCCTCGTTCATCCCTTTTTGGATTAAACACCCAGTTAACCTCAATTGGCTTTGTTATGACCTTTGAAATATAATGAAATCTGTTACAGGTCATAGAAATCCCATCTGAATTAGGGTTTTGGTCTTGTTTAGGCCTCCATGTCAAGCTAGAAGAAGCTTTAGACCCCTTTCCTTTTGGTTGCAAATATTTTCCATTACTTGGTCTGGCAACGTTCCTGTCAGCGTTTAATTTGTTCTCGTCAACGCTGAAATTACCCTTATCAACGTTGAACCTAGGGTTTGCTACAGGAACCCATTGTCTGTTAGACCACGTATTGGTCTTCTAAAAAGGTCTTTGTCCATAAGTATTAGACCCTTTAGTAAAGAATGGGGCTGGTCTAACAACTTGTGGACTTTGCTGGACAAAAGGTTTGGGTTTGACAGTGTTTCACTTTCTATCAGCGTTGACCTTTGAAGCATTGACACACTTATAAGCTAAATGTGAAACTTCCACAAGTATAACAGGCTTTTCTAGACATAGCTCTAGGTCTAGAAGAAAAGAAACATGTCCCATTATTACTAATTTGGCTTTTTGGTGACCTATGTTTTCTATACATTTCTGCATATTTAATACTAGGTTTTCTATCAACGTTTAAGCCAAGGTCAACAGTCTTTCCAGTAGTAGGATTGGTCACTTTTATGGGTGTAGACTCATTTTGGCTGTCACTAAGCATGCCACCTTTAACAAACAAAGTAGGGTTGGCTTTCTTCCATTGGTCCAAATAAATCAATTTCTGCTTGTATTCCTCTACTGGGGTAAGAACTCTTGGTGGAGGAATAAATTCCTCTTCTTGGAGTTCTGGTATACCAGTCCAAGACAAATCCTTTCTAAGGACACCATAAAAGTTCCCAGTAGGTGGTGAAACACCAGCATACTCTTTCATCCCAATCCCAGTCATATCCCTAGAATCCCTTTGTTCACTAACACATTTTTCTAGGGTTTGTGAAGCTTTATCATATCTCTGGATTTTAATATCTACATTATCCTTGTTTTTGATAGCCTCATCTAACTTAACTTGTAAAGCACCATTGGCTCTTTCCAAAATGTTTCTAACCTCAACACTAGCATTCAACTCATGAGTTAAAATATTGATTTAATCTTTTAGGTCAAATTCCATTTTCTTATATTCAGCCACAGTCTTTTCAGTTTAAGTAAGAGCAAGTTGATAATTAGATAACTTGCATCTTTCATTAACGACATCTGTTGTTAATTTTAAGACTTCTTTGTTAAGCTTAGACGACAACCCTTACTAAAAAATGCATCATCATATACCTCATTATCTGATGAAGATGAAGAGTGTGCCATGAGAGCATAGTGAACATGCTCCTCTTCTTCCTTTTCTGCAACCAAAGCTTTGTTCTATTCCTCATCCTTGGCCAAATAGCTCCAATCCCAGCCAACACCATCAATGTCTTGCATAGCAACCATAGCTTTGGGACCCTGAACCTTGATGATTTGGCTTGAGGGTTTTCCATCATCAGATCTTCTTGGAGATCTGCATTCTCTCATAAAGTGTCCCATTCGATGACAATTATAACACTCAACCTTGGATTTATCAAATCCAGCAGTGTCCTTTGCATTAAAAGTCATCTTCTTCTTAAATCTTCGATTCCATCTATTTGCCCTTATGCTTGCAAGAGCCATATTCCACTTTATGTCCATCTCCTCCAAATGCTCATCACTAATTTGCTCAAGGTCCTTATATGTAATCACTAAACCATTGGGCAATGAAGCAATGTATGCACACACAATATCTAGATCAATACCAGCAGGCTTAACTCTTGGTGAGTCAACATTGTATGTGTCAGCGTCTGAATGTGAGACGCTGACAAAGCTTGATTCAGCGTTGACACAAGGTGATCCCGTAACGGGGTGCATGTATGACTCCCTAATACAAGGTTTTTGCCAAGTGTGAAAATTTGTTCGTCTCGATTCAATTCGAATTGATTTCTGGTTTAAGTGTGACTCAGTCGTTTTTGGTGAAAAAGAAATAGATTGGTTGTTGTTGTAAAATAAAATTGCAAAACTTTAAAGTAAAAGGCAAGGTAAATAAAGTTATAAATGATTAAAAAGTAAATGACGAGAAATTAAAACAAATAACTAATAATAAAGGAGCGAAACAAATAATAAAACGTAAATTTAAGCAAAACAATTAATAAAAATAAAACTAAACGAAGAAATTAACTTTTGACTGAAAAATAAATTTTACCTAATGGAAAAGGAGAAAATAAAATTAAAAAGGTACTTTAAAACTAATCGGACAAAAGCTAAAGCGGGTACTAAATAAAAGATAAAACTTAAACTTTACGAAAAAATATTAATACTAAAAATCGACGAAAAATTCAACTAAAAATACGTAACATTCAGAATAAAAATCGGAACAACTTTCAGATAAAACTAAACAATTACGGACCAATACTAAATAATAAACAAGCTAGCAGGAAAGCAACTGGAAGCAGCCAGCCAGGCACCTCAAATTGGCGCCAAAGTTACCAAGCTACCAGGCAAGCTGACATGTAAATCTTTTCATAACTTTTGCTCTTTTTCGGAATATGAACATTTCTTCGGAACTTTTTGATTTTCAGAACATTCTTCGGAATGTTGTTTTTCAGAACATTTTTCGGAACTTTTTGATTTTCAGACTTTTGTGTTTTTTCGAAAAAAGAAGGATTTTCAGATAAATGGCATATCTTCGGAATAAACTACATTTTCAGAAAAACTAAAATCTTTGGAAAAATTATAATTTCGGAAAAAGGGAGTTTTTCAGAGAAATGCTAATCTTCGGAATACCAAATATTTTCAGAGAAATGACATATATTCGGAAAAGCAATAATTTCGGAAAAAATGACAAATTCAGAGAAATCTTTGGAATTTAAAACCCTAATCCGAAAATCCTAAAGATCAGATAAAAAATTACAGTAACAACTAAAAATCAGAAAATAAGCTACGATTAAGCTAAAATCAAATAAGCAAATAACTAAAACTTAATCTAAAACACTTTTAAGAAAAACTAATTCAACCACAAATCAAAAACTTCAAAAACACAAATTAATCTAAATAATAAAAATCAACTTTTAATAAAATAAACTACTCCCTCCATCCCACTTTTATTGTCCTCATTTGACTTGTCGAAGTCTTACTTTTTCAATTTTGATCTTAAATAATTTTATTTGAGTTATATAATAATTGATGAAAAATATACGAATGATTTGATTTTTAAATGTATTTTCATTGATATAATTTTCATCAAGTATTATATAACATAAACGAAATTATTAAAGATTAAAGTTGAAAAAGTAAGACTTCGAAAAGTCAAATGAGGACAATAAAAGTGGGACGGAGGTAGTAATAAAAACACTTAACTAAAATCAAATCAAACACACAATAAGCTATAAAATCAATAAGCTAACACAATAAAAAACATAAAATTAACAATTAATCAAATAAGAATAACAAGAAGCACATAAACATAAAGATTAACAAAACTAAGAATGGTAGAATGAGAGATAAATGAAATACTTGATTAAAATTAAATATTCAACAACACAAAATTAAAACTTACTTGAGATTAAAGACAAGAAATTAAGATGACAATATGAAAGTGCTTGGAAAACAAAATGGAAAGACTAATGTGTCAAATTAGCTAACACCTCCTAATGTGTCATTAGGAGGGTATTTATAGGAGGATTAGTATGTCTTGATGCTTTCTTCATTTTCTCGTCTTTTCGTCTTTATAAATTCTTCGACTTTCTCGACGTTGTCTCGGGATAAATTGAACTCGTCTTATAATTTCTTCATTAATTAGACTTGAGTTCTTCGACTTCATTAAACTTCCGTCTTTAGACTTTTTCTTCGATAAATCTTCAGAATATGCCTTGGACTTCCGTTCTTTTTGCACTCTTGAGCTTTTGACTTCGTCTTTTGTCTTTTTTTCGATAAAAGCCCGTGAAAGACCGCATTTTCTTCCCTTTTCACATTTTGATCCTAAATCACAACAAAAACACAAACCACGCATAACTCCGACATTTACGACATAAAATACATGTTATGGCTTGGTTATTATTATAATTAAGTGGTAAAAGGATAAGTGTTTTCACACTTACTAAATCCCCTACACTTGACCATTGCAATGTCCTCATGCAATGCATTAATTACAAAGCAAGTTTTACATTTTTCATCATAATCAATCCATCTTGGCCTTTATTAAACACAAGACATAAAAGCGATAGAAAACAAGTAAAAAGATCAAAGACTTACCTTAGGGTTTTGGAATGTCATGAATGTTTATCACCCTCAAGTTTCACGTTCCCCATACCAAGCTTAAAAACGAGATCATTGTTATTATAAGTTAGCAAACTATCACAAACTCATGTGGGCCAATTATTCACTTAGACTCCCTTATTCCTAGGTGTATCTCTTATATTTTATTGTTGTCTTGAATGATCACGAGGATGCATTCTTGACTTATTTCGATAGTTATTTAGGCTGAAAATAAAGTAGGACGATTTAATCAATAGTTAGCTAAAGGACAAAATCTTTTAAAACTGCTTTTCGAGACCTCGTAAAGTTCATAACCTGGCATAACTTGCTTCACGATTTGAGACCTTTCTCGGATCGATATTTGGCATTGACTTTATACTTCAAATGTTGAGAGACGTTCATGAAATAATGGTCTTCTCTTCATAATAGGAATTTCTTCACTTGAAGTTTTGAGAGATCTTCATATTTGGACCACTACTTCTTAATTTTTCTCCAATCTTTATTTGGGATTTTGATATACAATGATCCGCCTCCTTTTAGGACTTGGATCTATTTATGCTCATACCTTTTTAGGGCCTTTTTGGATAGACTTCTCCATGATCTCTAGGGGAGTATTTTCTTTTCGTCGTGTGTCTTGATCCTTCATATTGATTTTTGATAAATGATTCTTCACATCACTTGGGATCTTTAGCAACAAAATGTAGCCCTCATGTATTGTTAGGACCTTTTCGGACTCGCCAATCTTCGCATCCCGCTTCAATAAGTTATGCCTTGGCTATGAACTCTAATTAATACCGAGCAACTTTTAAACGATCTTGGGCTAGAAGCTAAATAACTTTTCAAATCGTACGACCTTATTTATTGCAAATATATTTATTAACAAGCGATGGGAGAAAAAACTCATAATCAACTCACATAAATTCCTGAAAGAATACCAAACTTATAATTGACTCTATCGTCTCTCGTTCTCCACAATTTAAAATCTCAAGGAATGAGACTCGTGGATGCTTAGCCTATTAAATCAAAGTTTTTGGTTTTCAAGTCATCTATAGGATCTTGCAACTTCTTAGACTTTTTCAAGTTTAGAATTCGCATTTTAAAGTTCCCTTGATAAACGACTTTCTAGGATCAATTATAGGAACTTGCGAAAAGTTCTTGTTCTTAACCCGTAAGAGTTAAGACTTTCGCGTTTTAAAGTTCCCTATATAAAAGCCTAGCAAAACTTGACTTAAACACGTTAAGGATACTAGCTAGAGTAAAGTTAGATAAGTAAACTCGGGTTGAGTCAAAAGATTTATGACGTTGAAAAATTTAAAACCACTTTATTAAAATTTATTCTAGCAAAGAAAGTTAATAATTATACAAAAATAAAAAAAACTAGGCCAAAATAGATCAAAAATTTTGAAAAATGTTGAAAAATCAATTTTCCGGTTAAAATGAGGACAAATACAAGGAGAATCCCACTTAACTTCGATAGAAGTCCCCCTACACTTAATATAAACATTGTCCTCAATGTTTAAGCATGTGGAAGTATACTCCCGTACACTTAGGACATTGTGCACGTTGTTTAAATTTTGCTAAGGAAGAGACAACTAAAGTGATTCCTATTTTAATATTAAAAAATATAAAATAGAGAATCAAAAGAGTTTAGGATAGCACCGGGAAGACGGGAACACAGGATCACGGTTCGTCAAAAGTCATTAAGAATGGATCTTTGAAAGCACGAATCCCTGCACATGATAAGAAAGAAAACAACAAACACATACTAGGGTCTCCCCCTACAGTTATTATAAAAAACAGATAAAAAAGATAGATACTGCGGGTTGCCTCCCGAGAAGCGCTTGTTTTTGTTAACCGAGTCGTGAGCCTGACTCGACCTTGATTAGCATAGGAAGAAGCTTTAAACACATCTACCGGGATCAAAGACATTGTTTTCGTCCGTCAAATAGCACAAGCTTAAGGCGAACAAGGCAAGCCAAAGAAGAATAGGCAAGGTTCCCTTAAGTTGTTGAGCACGGTGGTAGCAAGGGTGGTGAGGTGCAAGCATATCTCCAAAAGTTCCAAAAATATTTCCTTTTATTTCGTCAGATGGATACTGAGATGGCTTAACAATTGCAATACCGGGATCGAACACTATTTCCTTTAGGGGAAAATAACACTCAGGCTCAGTATACCTTGAAGAGGACCCGCTTATAAATCTCACAATCTCATCCTTAGAAGGTGGATAGAGATGTGTCAAGACATAAGTACTGCGGATATCGGTGTCCTCCGGCTTCTTCTCTTTTGAAACGCGTTTCTTCATATCCAAAGGAGGATAAAGAGCATCATCAAAGTCCAAAGGAGGAGAATCACTCTCATGTTGAGAAAAGTAGCAAAATCTTCCTCAAATGAGTAGTCATCCAAAGTAGGATCAAGCATTGTTGGTGGGGGATCTTCATCAAAAGTAGGTGCAAGGTCATCATGTGAAGAATCACTCGAAAGAGTATCTACATCATCAAAGTCATCATAAGTTGGCATGTTTGGATACTCTGAAACAAAATTATCATAATCATCCCCATCAGAACTAGAATCATCATCATATTCATCATAGGTTGGTGGAGACTCATGAATTGGTGGGGGATCTAAATTGGAGAGAGAATCATCCACATCATCTTTGAAAAGTGGATTATCGTAGCAAGAATCGAAAAGAGGATTGTTATAGACGACAAAATCATCAAGCACATTAATCATATTCACTGATTCTCTTCCATTTGATTTGGTTGTGATCTTCCCCATTTTAAAAACTTGTGCCTCATTCCCGACTCTTAAAATGAGCTCACCTTCGATAACATCCACTAAGGCTTTTCCGGTTCTCAATAATTGCCGACCAAGTATTAATGGAATACGAGGGTCCATTTCATAATCAACAACAACAAAGTCGACCGGAAAAGTGAAGGTACCAACTTTAACAAACACATCTTCGGCAATACCAACAGGGTAAGCGAGAGTGTGATTTGCTAGCTCAAGAGTAATCTTTGTTGGTGTAAGGTCGGGTAATGATAGTGTTTTCCAAACACTTAAAGGCATCAAATTTATACTTGCCCCGAGATCAGCTAAGGCAGTAAATTATTCGATTTGGATAAAAATGCATGGCAACACAAAACGACCGGGATCTCCAAGTTTTTCCGGAAGTTCTTTAAGAAGGACGGCAGAACAATTTTCATTCAATCGAGTATTAACAAACTCGACCATCTTCTCCTTCTTATTAAGCAAGTCCTTAAACATTTTAACAAATTTAGTCATTTAGGCTAGAGCTTCAACAAGGCTAAAGGTGATGGTCAGTCCCGAAATCTTCTTCAAAAAATTTGACACTTGAATATCATCCTTGGTGAGCAATTGGCACTTGTCTAAGCGAGAAGGATAAGGGATATTGGGTTTAGGTGGTGTAGGTGTAGTAGGTAAAGGTTGAGATGTTGAGGTTTTAAAGGTGGAAGGTGGGGTTGGTGAAGGGTGTTTCTTGGGTGCTACTTCAGTAAGAGGTGGAGATGGTAATGGAGAACTCATACTAGGCGTGGGAGTAGGAGGGATAAATTGTGGTGGAGGAGGTGTAGATGGAGTAACTGGGGAAGGGATAGATGGTCCTACTAAGGTTTCTCCACTACGTGTAGTAATAGCACTCACATTCTCTCTTGGGTTGGTGACGGTATTTGAAGGAAGAGAGCCCGAATTAGAGGGTTGAGTACTTGGAAAGAAACTAGCCATCATACTCTTTAAATCATTCGTTTGATTGTTAAAAGAGGTTTAGATATCATGTCGAAGCTCAGATCTAATATCATTACCTTGCTTAGTGATATCTCCTTTCAAGTTGATGATTTGGCTTTGCAGATTCTTAACTAGCTCTCCTTGGGTCCTCATGAAAGCTTCAACATCATGATTAATGGGTGGTGCTTGTTGAGCGGGTGGGTGATAAGGATTAGAAGCTCGAAGTGGGTTTGGATTGCTTCTATTGTAGTTGTTGGGTTTGTGGTTTTGAGGAGAAAAACCGGGTGAAAGAAAGTTGTTAGAACGGTAACTTAGCAAGTTACGATCACCTTGAGGTCGAGCTTGATGGCTTTCAGTTGAATAATTACCATAAGCCGCATACACGTTTTCCAGATTGTCATGAGTAGAAGGACAATCAGTGTATGAATGAGGACCCCCGCAAATCTCACAAGAAGTTGCTACAGCTTTAACTTGTTGTTGTTGATTTGTAGCCAAGAGTTGCATATTCTTGCTCATTTCGACCATTGCGCGAGTCAATTCGGTGATATCTGGGTTTGAAGAGGTAGAAGAAACATTGACTCTCGGGTTTGATCTTGAGGATGCGGATGAGTCCCAATTTTTGTGATGAGTAGTCATGTTCTCGATAAGCTCTCTACACTCCTCGGGTCTTCTTTTCATAAATGTGCCACTGACGACTGCATTAATCGTATCACGATTATGAAAAGTTAAACCGTTGTAAAAAGTATCAATTAAACTGACGGGGAGCATGTTGTGGTTTGGACATCGATCGATCAAAACATTATATCGTTCCCAAGCATCAAAAAGTGATTCATCGGGTTCTTGAGTAAATCCACTAATTTGATTCCGAAGGCTCGTGGCCATGGATGGTGGAAAGTAGTGCGACAAAAATCGTTGAGTCATCTCGTCCCAAGTATGAATTGAATTCTCCGGAAGACGATCAAATCATTTTTCGGCATGGTGGGATAAGGTGTGTGGAAATAGGTGAAGGCGAAGAAAATCCATGGTAATACCGGACAACTTCATGCTTTGAGTTACGGTAATGAACTTGTCGAGGTGTTTGTTGGCATCATCATCCGGTAATCCTCGAAATGGACAAGTGGTCTGCACTTGTTGGATCATGTGATGCTTCAATGAAAACTCTGGAGCCGTGATTTGTATCGGCGCAATCGGTCCTCCTCGTCCATTCATCGTAGGTTGACACAGCTCCTCCATCGTTCGAAGGTCTGGTGGGGGAACATTGTTGTTGTTATTCATGTTGGGGTGAGGTGGGTTATTGTTTTTGTGCACACCAGCCATATCTAAATCTTCACGAGTCTCGGGCTCTGAATAAGATGAAGATCTAGTACGCATACACCTGCGAAAGAAAGAGAAAAAGATACCAAAGAAATAGAGAATATATATGTACGTGTAAAAATAAAAATAAAAATCTTTTTGGATTTTTGAATTTTTTGAATTTTTATGGATTTTTGAAAATTTTTGAGGAAGAAAAATAACGTTCACGAGTGAACGGAGCCCAAAATTCAACGCATCTCTCACAGAAAACCGTTAATCTTTATGAAAAGAGCCGGCAGCGGCGCCATTTAATACAAGGTTTTTGCCGAGTATGAAAATTTATTCGTCTCGATTCAATTCGAATTGATTTCCGGTTTAAGTGTGACTCAGTCGTTTTTGGTGAAAAAGAAATAGATTGGTCGTTGTTGTAAAATAAAATTGCAAAACTTTAAAGTAAAAGGAAAGGTAAATAAAGCTATAAATGATTAAAAAGTAAATGACGAGAAATTAAAACAAATAACTAATAATAAAGGAGCGAAACAAATAATAAATTGTAAATTTAAGCAAAACAATTAATAAAAATAAAACTAAACGAAGAAATTAACTTTCGACTGAAAAATAAATTTTTCCTAATGGAAAAGGAGAAAATAAAATTAAAAGGGTACTTTAAAACTAAACGAGACAAAAGCTAAAGCGGGTACTAAATAAAAGATAAAACTTAAACTTTACGAAAAATATTAATACTAAAAATCGACGAAAAATTCAACTTAAAATACGTAACTTTCAGAATTAAAATCGGAACAACTTTCAGATAAAACTAAACAGTTATGGAACAATACTAAATAATAAACAAGCTAGCAGGCAAGCAGCTGGAAGCAGCCAGCCAGGCACCACAAATTGGCGCCAAAGTTAACAAGCTACCAGGATTTTCAGATAAATGGCATATCTTCGGAATAAACTACATCTTCATAAAAACTAAAATCTTTGGAAAAATTATAATTTTGGAAAAAGGGAGTTCTCCAGAGAAATGCTAATCTTCGGAATACCAAATATTTTCAGAGAAATGACATATATTCGGAAAATCAATAATTTCGGAAAAAATGACAAATTCAAAGAAATCTTCGGAATTTAAAACCCTAATCCGAAAATCCTAAAGATCAGATAAAATTACAGTAACAACTAAAAATTATAAAATAAGGTACGATTAAGCTAAAATCAAATAAGCAAATAACTAAAACTTAATCTAAAACACTTTTAAGAAAAAATAATTCAACCACAAATCTAAAACTTCAAAAACACTAATTAATCTAAATAATAAAAATCAACTTTTAATAAAATAAACTAATAAAAACACTTAACTAAAATCAAATCAAACACACAATAAGCTATAAAATCAATAAGCTAACACAATAAAAAACATAAAAACATAACAATTAATCAAATAAGCATAACAATAAGCACATAAACATAAAGATTAACAAAATAAGAAAGGTAGAATGAGAGATAAATGAAATACTTGATTAAAATTAAATATTCAACAACACAAATATAAAACTTACTTGAAATTAAAGACAAGAAATTAAGATGACAATATGAAAGTGCTTGGAAAATAAAATGGAAAGACTAATGTGTCAAATTAGCTAACACCTCCTAATGTGTGATTAGGAGGGTATTTATAGGAGGATTAGTATGTCTTGATGCTTTCTTCATTTTCTCGTCTTTTCGTATTTATAAATTCTTCGACTTTCTCGACGTTGTCTCGGGTAAAATTGAACTCGTCTTATAATGTCTTCATTAATTAGACTTGAGTTCCTCGACTTCATTAAACTTCCGTCTTTTGAATTTTTCTTTGATAAATCTTCAGAATAGGCCTTGGACTTCCGTTCTTCTTGCACTCTTGATCTTTTGACTTCGTCTTTTGTCTTTTTCTTCGATAAAAGCCCGTGAAAGACCGCGTTTGCTTCCCTTTTCATATTTTGATCCTAAATCACAACAAAAACACAAACCACGCATAATTCCGACATTTACGACATAAAATACACGTTTTGGCTTGGTTATTATTATAATTAAGTGGTAAAAGGATAAGTGTTTTCACACTTATTAAATCCCCTACACTTGACAATTCAATGTCCTCATGCAATGCATTAATTACAAAGCAAGTTTTACATTTTTTACCATAATCAATCCATCTTGGCCTTTATTAAACACAAGACATAAAAGAGATAGAAAACAAGTAAAAAGATCAAAGACTTACCTTAGGGTTTTGGAATGTCATGAATATTTATCATCCTCAAGTTTCACGTTCCCCATACCAAGCTTAAAAACGAGATCATTGTTATTATAAGTTAGCAAACTATCACAAACTCATGTGGGCCAATTATTCACTTAGACTCCCTTATTCATAGGTGTATCTCTTATATTTTATTGTTGTCTTGAATGATCACGAGGATGCATGGTTGACTTATTTCGATAGTTATTTAGGCTGAAAATAAAGTAGGACGATTTAATCAATAGTTAGCTAAAGGACAAAATCTTTTAAAACTGCTTCTCGGGACCTCATAAAGTTAATATCTTGGCATAACTTGCTTCACGATTTGAGACCTTTCTCGGATCGATATTTGGCATTGACTTCATACTTCAAATCTTGAGAGACGTTCATGAAATAATGGTCTTCTCTTCATAATAGGAATTTCTTCACTTGAAGTTTTGAGAGATTCTTCATATTTGTACCACCACTTCTTCATTTTTCTCCAATCTTTATTTGGTCATGGATTTGAAGATACTGCTCAAAGTTAAACTTCCACAGCTCAAAGTTGTCTGGGTCTAGCATGGGAATCTTTATGTTAGGGGTTGAGGAGGAGGAGGTTAACTCTGGAGTAGACATGGTGTTTTAGTTTTAGGGTTTCTTGAAAATTGGGGTTTTTGGTGATTTAAGGTTTTTGTGTTCTTTAGATCAAAGTTTCTCAACAAGCTCTGATACCACTTGTTGATCCCAAACTTAGATTGATTTAGCTTGTGTAAACAAGATTAAATCAAGTTAAACACGTAGAGAAACTTAGTTGTATATGTAACAATTCAAGTATTATGCGGAATTAATACTTAAACAAGAACACACCAAACAAGATAAACCAAACTTTCTCTTTGATTGATAAATCGAACTTGCGTACAATGAAAGTGTAAAACGTATATCAAAATAAAACCTAAAGGCCTTCTTTTATAGATTAAGGAACCTTGTACAAGAGTCTACGTATCAGCTATTCTTGGTAAAGATAAACATAGAAAATACATTGTCGAACATATCTTTACTAGAAACATAAAACGTGTAGACTAAGTCTTCTATCAGTGTTTGACTTCTTCTTATTAACGCTTGACTTCTTCCTGTCAACGCTTGTTCTGTCAACGCTTGATTTCTTCTTATCAACGTCCAAATTGCTCTTGTCAGCGTCCAAGTGTCTTGACTACATTTTATTCCCAACAGTTCGGTTGTGCTGCACCGAGACCCACAACAAACCAAACACACCCCGACGTGAGTCGGGGTTCCCCGTTTCTTGCGGCCGAGACAACCCAAAACCACACCGAGGCCTTAAGGTCTCGGCTGATGGTGATACAAACACAACCGAGAGCCCATGGCTCTCGGTTCATGCGCCAGCAAAATGAAACCCTACCAAACCAAATGTTATTTTCTTGTTTTCATGATTACACTAACATGTTTTTATGTTTTTAATTTCATTAAAACACATGGATCATAAAAAGAAAGTAAAACAAAAAGATGAAGGTTTGATGTTTTATCGAATCCGTGATTAAAAGGAACAAAAAACACGAACACTAACACCCGAATATCAATAACCAAAATCAATCAAACACCTTGGTGGTGTCTTGTGTAGCCGGCGGTAAGGAGGAGGACAAAGGAAGGCTAGGGTTTTTAATTATTTTGTAAAACTTGATAAATGAAAAAGTCTGTGATTAGTTTTTCCCCTAGTTACAATTTAAATGGGCTTGGTCCCTCCCTTGTCCTTGTGTTCGCGGCTACCTAAAGCCCAAAGAAAAACCCGTTCAATTTTCATGTTTAGCAATTTACGTGCTTGTTCTTTAGTATTTTCGTGTTAGTTTGTAATTAATTATTCGTGTTATAATAATACTTGTACGTAATCGATATTTATCGTGAAATAATAAATATACGTAGTTCACATGTTCGTGTTTTAATATTCGTGATCATATGCTTGTGATTATAATTATTATGATTAATAGTTGTCGTGTATTAATACGTACTTAATAATTATCGTGCACTAACACGTACGTAGTTTATGAATTTAATATTCGTGACACGTGTTCATGATATAAAAAGAAAGTTTTAATTGGTTTAGATGTTTACGTAGTGTACTATTAATGGCATTTAGATGCAGGTTTACAGTATTTCTTAGTGTTTTCATATGTTCTTGATTAATGTAATTCATGTTTCATGTGTTAGTATACTTGATGTTTCATAATGAGTATTTTTCTAAAAATAGCAGGTTTCTATATATAGTAACTTTCTAAAAATAACAGTTTTTCATATATAGCAACTTTCCAAAAATAGTAACTTTCCATAAATAGTAAGTTTCTAAAAATAGAAGTTTTCTATATTTAGTAATTTTCCAAAAATAAGAAGTTTTTATAAATATCATGTTTCCAAAAATAACGAGTTTCCATAATTAGTAATAAGCTTGATAAATAAAATGGTGATATAAGCTAATGCTTATTTTATAAGTCATGATAAGGTAAATGTTATTATATAGTGAAGTTTATAAATTTATAAATACTTTAAGTTAACATGATAATTATTAATTAACTTGTAATACATTGTTTATTAATAATTATTAATTAATAATATAACTTGACTTATAATAATAATACTTTACTATAAGTTGATACTATATAACTAAGTTAAATCATGATATTAATTTAATTAAACCATGGTTACTTGTAAATAAATACTTATGCTAAGTTATTTATTTAATACATGTAACATGTCATTAATCATGAACAATATAAGGTATAGTTTAATTTAAATAAACTAACATGTGTCATGAAATGTGTCATGAATAGTTATTTAAAATAATAATTATAGACTAAGTTTATATATAATATAAACCATGTAAATGTCCATCTATAATTAGTCATTTATTTATAGCAAAAGTTTATTAATAAACTAGCATATCATGATTAATTTAACCTCTCAAATTAAATTAATAACATTTATAAAACATGATTAATTTAATGTTCAAATAAATTAATAAGATGATTTAATGAATATTAAACCAAACACCCTTGTAATTATTTCGTGAAATCCCTTACCCGAGCTTAACAAACCTACTGAGACCTCTAATGTCTCGGTCGCACAACAAACAATCAAACAAACCTAATGTCACAGCCCTTGACTGTGGCTTATTGCTACCGGCAGTGGCTTAATGCCACTGCTCCCTGCTTGCCTTTCTGTCCGAGAACCAAAGACCCACCGACAGTATCACAGAGCTGCTGCCGGTGCAATTCCTTCCCCCTGTTTTCACTATTTTCCCATCGACAGCACATCGGTTCCTAGTATTTTCAAACCAAACGCCCCTGTTGGGTCTATGGTTGCGACCAACTACATAAAACCACCACCGTGACCCTTGTGGTCTCGGCTGGTCGAACCAAAAGGCCACCGAGAGTCTTATGACTCTCGGTTTTCGTGACCAACACACCAAAACCCCTTAAATCCCTAACCCACCTTGTTTTAAATCTTATAATGCACATGTTTTGCTACTTGGTTTCATTGATTCGTGATTAAAAGGAAATAAATAAAAGGATTCAAGATTATGGCATACCGAGAGTGTAAGGTTTTAGATTATATGAACATAAACAATTTCTTGTATTCGATTCAATGATCAAAACGATTTTCCTTCTTGTTTTCTTGTAAATAGCCGGCGGCCAAGGAGGAAGAACCAACTAGTGTTTTATCTTTTTTTGTTAAAACTGAATATTTGTTTCCGTGGAGTTATTTTTGTCACTAGTAACTTGTAATAGGCCGGGCTCATGGGCCCCTTGTTTTCCTTATGGTGCCGTCCAACACCCTCAACATATGTATATATTTCGTTTCTTATTTTCAATAAATCCCGTGTGTTATTATTTGTATCGTGAGTTCGTATTTCATGTTCGTGTTTATTCCTTGCCATGTATTATTTATTATACTTAATACTTGTACATAATAAATAATATATACATAATACTTGGATTGAACATTAATTATTCTTGGTACGTGTCATGCATTAATTAAATGCAAAGTTTTAATTAATCTGTGATTTCATGTAATTAATGCATTCATGGATTTTAAGCGGGTTTTACAACTCTTCCCCTCTAAAAAAATAATTCGTCCTCAAATTAGAGAAACAAAAAACTGAAAGGAACATCGATGTGACGTGACTCGAGGGAACATGGAACGTGACGTGGCTGAAAAGATATACTTGGATCGTGAGAGAAGATGAGGATAAGAAATCCTGATGGACTTCTCCGTTTCCAAGTGGCTTCAATAACCTTGGTCTTCATGACCCTGTCTTGATAATACGAAGAAGGTTCTAGTTCTCCTACGTAAGATAGATCCTCACGAATCTGATCGAGTGGATAGAAATAACAGGCGGAGATTCATGAAAAGATACAATATGAAACAACCTGAACATAATGGTAATAGAAACCTCTGAGCAGTGATACGCGAGACATTTTGGAAACATAGTACGTGAACAATTGTGAACGTGATACGTGAGCAATTGTGAACATGATACGTGAACATATGGTGACTGATAAATGGAACATATGGTGAACGTGACACGTGAAACATATCATGACGTGTGCTAATTGAGGGGATATCTCCCAATGATACGAGATGAGACGTGAAATCTGACGTGAAACGTCTGTCTGAGGATAAAAAGTCGTGCTAAACTTGAGTCTGGTCCCCCAAGTTTTCTACAAATCTCTTTTCAGGACGCAATATAGAACGTAACCCGCGAGATAGAATACAATAATGATTGCGAATCAAGTCGTACATGCGAACATGAGGCATAACTTAGGAGATGAAACAAACGTACGGTCGCGAACACGGTCATGAACGTGACTGTATATCATAAAGTGCAAATCGCGAGATGGAACAAGGACGCGAACACGAATAATGAACGTGAACATGAACGTGGAACATAAATTATGAGATGGAATAAGAATATGAACAGAAAATAAATCATAACTGTGATTAAGATGTAACCGTGGATGTAAACGTTAACGCGAATATAACGTATACGTGAATATGAACATAGACTTGATCGTGAACATGAACGTAAAGGTGATCGTGATCGACAAGTTCAACCTGATATGATTGTTGATGGAATGTCGTGAGATCATACGAGATCCTGCTGAACTTCCTATAAATCTGCTAATTTCGTAATCCTTTCAGACGAAAGAAAACATGTAGGCTGGGTTAAATGGTCGAACAATGACCCAGATAGCATTATGGTTCTTCTGAGCCTGTGGTAGTCCCGTAACAATTCCATGGAGGTCTCGTCCCACTTCTATCCAAAATTCTAATGATTGAAATAAACTGCTAGCATGTTGGTGTTCTATCTTAACATGTTGGTGTGTCAAGCATTAAGATATGAACGTAACTGTATCTTGTTTCACATCGCTCCACCACAATCTGATTTGATATCATGATACATTCTTGTAGAAACCGGATATATAGAAATTGGAAATTATGAATGTCGGTAATTTAGACTTCTGTTAGCGTAGGATCCTCTAGAACACACAATTTAGTGTAGGACTCTCTCCTTTATGCGTAAGCTTAGTCATGGTAAACTAACCGTGAGACAACAACGTGATTCAGATGTTACTGTAGTCATCCAAAAATTCGTACTTGAAAAGTTAGGTGTATAGTTTTCTCCCGTTGTAGAATTTGTAACATAATGCGAAGATGGTCTTCGTGCTCTTCTCTAGACTTGGTGAAGATCAGGAGGTTATCCATGAGTATAATGACGAACTCGTCCAGGAATTCATGAAAATTTGATTTAACAAATCCATAATTACAGCTGGGGCATTCGTGAGACCAAAAGGAATAACACGAATTTCATGATGAACATAACGTGTGCGAAAAGCAGTCATGGAAATGTCTTACTCTTTCACTCGCAACTGTTGGTATTTTGATCGTAATCGATCTTGGAAAAGTGCTTAGCACCCGGTGGTTGATTAATCATGTTATCAAGACGTGAAATAGAAAATGATGACGAATGGTGATCTTGTTAATATTACGATAGTCGATACATAATCTCATGTTACCGTCCTTCTTCTTGACAACCAGAAATTTGTGCACACCATGGTGATGCACTTGGGCGAATAAAATCTTGATCTAGCAATTCTTGCAGCTAATCCTTCAACTCTTTTATCTCAAAGAAGCCATGCGATAAAGAGCCTTGGAGAATGGTTCTGCTTTCGAAACATACTTGATGTTAACCTCCACCTTGCAATAGGAGATATATTCGGAAGTTCTTCTGGAAATACATCTGGAAATTCTGAAACAATTTGCTGATCATGATTTAAGAAACTTAAAAAATCGCGTCATAATTGATAGCTGAAACATCTTCGTAGCCATGGGATAATAAAACACGTGCTTGTACAGCAGAAACAATTTATACCGATTTTCCTGGTAGTAAGACATGGTGAATGTATTCAGAAGTCTGAACATCGCCGAATATGACTCGATATGAACGACACTCAATCGTAGCATGATGTGCTGCTAACCAGTCCATATTCAGAGTCATGTCAAACTCGCATCTGTCCGAGGACAGTGCGTTAGCAGAATGGATCTTGTCTTTAACTGAAAGAAATTCTTTATACCTGGTGATACGAACGGAGTCTTTTCTGGGCGTGGATATATATATGTAACACATGATCATAAATGAGGGTGCCTTGTGGATACATGGAGTAAACATGGCAGATCTCACCGAATGTGTTTTGCCCGTATTCAATAGAGTGAATAATGCATGTCCAAACATGAATAATACGTCAGTGATGGTACCTGAAATTCTAGTGGTTCGATTCACCTATGGTATAATAGAATAGGTATACTCCTTAGAGGGTACCCTGAATTTACTAAGGGCCTGGTTTAGAAGATATACATGAGTTATGAGTCTTGACTCATGCCTTGAGAAAATTATTCATATGACATGTGTCTTGACTGGTGTCTTGACGTGTGTCTTCAGAAAATATATGTGGGACATGTGTCTTGACATGTGTCTTCAGAAAATATACGTGAAACCTGTCTCTTCATTAATGACTTGACATGTGTCTTAACTGGTTAGTTGTTATCATGATAGCGGTCATTGTCGTCTTGTCTATCAGTTTCATGACGGTCATTATCATGACCGTGATTCATGTACTATTCTGCTGAGTGGTTGGCTGGGTACTGGTTGCCACTCTTCTGACTAAAAGAACAGCTGAGTGACGTGTGGCATTTAACTGAGGAGGTAAAGGCATGGAATAGGATGGTAGCGTCTGGTGGGTGAAGTATATTCTTGTCTAGAAATTCTAATCTATAGTCTTCGTCTTTGCTCTGTAGAATCTTCATACTACGAACATCATCAGCATATTGTAAAGTCTCCGAATTATGAGCAGCATCAGTATATTGTAAATTCTTTGAATTATGAGCAATACACATGGAGTACGGTAGATGGGATGCACTTGGAATATGGTACATGGAGTACACATGGAATATGATACATGGAGTACGCATGGAGTACACATGGAATATGATACATGGAGTACGCATGGAATACACATGGAGTACGGTAGATGGGATGCACTTGGAATATGGTACATGGAGTACACATGGAATATGATACATGGAGTACGCATGGAATATGGTACATGGAGTACACATGGAATACGATACATGGAGTATGCATGGAATATGGTACATGGAGTACACATGGAATGCACATGAGGTGGTTGGTACAAGTGTTAACCATCTAACATGATCATAGTGGAATTAATTGATTTAAACGATTAGCAAACCGAACTGAAGCGAGCAACATGATAGCCTAGCAATTCCTACGTAGACTTAATTCTGGTTGTATAGAAAAACACCAAGGTATGTTTAAATGAAATTCAACGATGGTCAGCATGAAAACATGATTAAAGGAATCTCAATAATGTCAGCATGAAGGCATGATTAATGAAGACAAACCATGATTATCATGAAAGCATGATTAAATGAAATCCATCAACGTTTAGTATGAAAGCATGATTAACATGGTGAAGACATAATCACCACAGGGAGGCATGAAAATATAATCAACATGAAAACAAAATCAACATGAGAGCATGGCAACCTAGTTCTCATAAAGAACATAAAATCATAATCAATCGAGGTTTAGTATTGACTGGTGTGGACGGCTATGGTTCCATCCACAAAATTTCGAAGAAAAGACGTGTGACTAAGTATGGACGATTCTGGTTTAATCTATACTTGTCAAAAATTTCAAGAGACATGTCATGTATAGAAATTAACAACATGGGACTAAATATGGATGGCTGTAGTCCAATCCATACTAGTCAAAACTTCAATGTAAACATCATGAGTAAGGATCAACAATACTCAAAATATCGTGAGATGAAATGAAACAAACGTCGTTTTAGAAAAGCCTAGTGACTACTCACTAGCCACAGGTCAAGTTTTAGAGCCTACAAGTCGAAACCTTTGGCTCTGATACCATAATTGTAACACCCTACTTTGATAAGTGGACAGTTACATGATAATTATGGCGTGTCATCAAAGCATGCAAGATATATGTCCTAAAATGTACATGACCAAAGGGAAAACCGGAATCAAACATCGGTTCCTAAACATAAGCCCAAAACATGCATAGGGTAAATGAAGTGCAAAAGGAAAAGAAGTATAAGTTAGATCCCATCCTATGCACGTCCTTTAAATGCTCAAGTTTGACCTTAGGTACCTGCCGTATGGGACATGGAAAGAAATACGGCTGAGCAATACGCTCAGTGAACGGATATATAACATGATATGAATAACTGAAACATAAGTAAAACATGAAAGTGTAGCGGAAAATGTAAGTCCTGGAAAACCTGGAATCATGTTTATAACAGGTTTATATCTGAAAAGTCTGATGTTCATATTTATACTGATAAGTCTGCTATTAAATAATGAAACAGTAGTGTAAATGTCAAAGAGCTCATATAGGTCATGAAATATATCAACGTGCATGAATACATAGAAGGGTGACCTTGTCATGCAATTAGAGGGGTTGCCTCTAATTATACTTGTCTGAGTGGAGGGATCAGCTCCAAGTGATGGATGTAGAGCACACACCGCAGTCACCGTGTAAATTTGATAAACATGTACTAGAATGCATCCATTCGCCCCACATGATAATAATAATGGCCACATGAAACGTGAAGGGACGCTGCGAGCAATCACTCTCACCGCGAAAGAGTCATAACACATGTGCCTCAAGTGTTATGGTTATGGTACCTCAATAACTAGGTGAAACATGTTATGCGTGTATATAGCTCAGGAAATTTAAAATCATGGCATGTTAATTACTTGAAAAGTTTAATACATGTAAAACTACCGGGAAAACAAATGGCAGCAGACGGGAAATGCTAATCATGCATAGTAAAGGAATGTCCATACTGAAGGACGGAATATCCGTACCTTGTTTCCAGCAATGAAACGAAGATGATAGACGGAAAGGAATCTACTCCAACTTCACGAGTGCTACATCATAAAGGACGTGAATGAGTTGTGTGTTCATGTAATACTGTCTGGTCATTATATACTTTACTTGTTCTTGTATTATATTACTTATTCTCTACTTGATTTACGTGTTCCTGACTTGTTTTACATGTTCTTACTTGTTTTTCATGATCGTGTCTTGTTTTACTATTTTAGATGTTATACCGTATTTCTTAGTGTTTTCATGTATTCTTGATTAATGTAATTCTTGTTTCATGTGTTAGTATACTTGATGTTTCATAATGAGTAACTTTCAAAAAACAACAGGTTTCTATATATAGTAATGTGGATCCCATTGATCGTTAGACTCAATGGTTAAGAACCATTATATCTAGGTTGATCATCATTCATATGATAACATAGCGGAAAAGAACAATGATCATAACAAGGTGTTTAGGCACAAGACACATAAAATACCCAACGATTGTTCATTATATTAATAATAAACAACCACTAGACGTGTATACATTGAATCCCACGTCTAGTGCGACACACACTTTAGGTTTACATTGTGAATGATTGTTATGAATAAAACCTAAGACTCTTGTTCCTTTTATAGTGGAAGGAACAGAATCTACAAGATATAATATCAAATAAACATCTAAATATTCTATTTCTATAGATATATACTGAATATATTATTTAGAATATATCCAATATATTCCGTAAATAGAAATTCCATCAGCGTGTAAACATCTGTCAGCGTCTCAACACTTTCCGTCAGCGTCTCAACTAGCCGTGTCAGCGGCTTTGACAAACGTCTTGATGTTTTCTTCGTTTTGAGTTTCTGCCACATCAACTCATATAATTTTAGACCCAACAATCTTCCCCTAGTTGATGTCGGCAAAACTCTTTGTGTATCTCTTGTAAGTTGTACATGATCTTCAGATTGCTTCCCCTCAAGTGTAGCACGTATTTTCTTCCCCTTTTTGTCACATCAACAAGGAAGTAGACAATGTATGCAATCTTGAAAATTCTCCAAAAGTAGGCTCTGTGTAATGATCCTGAAGAAAAATAAATAAAGTATTCTTGATGTTGAAGTACAGTATCCCAATCTTATGTTCCATGTCTTGTTTATCCATGTGATGAAGAACTTATACTCATGTTACAAAGTATAAGTAGACCTTAATCCATTTGTCAAAATCCTCATCCTTTGTGAGACACTGAGCACGATAATGTAACTCCTTCAAGTGATAGCAATTGGCTTGCTAGATATGACAAGTCTTCATCACCAACCATGTAAAGCACGAACAAGTTACCTTTAAAGTCAGTGGCTGGAAGTCCATGACTTTAAGATATGATAGAACACAAACTCGCGAAAATCTTCTTCAATCATCAAACTTACCATAAGAATTCTTCCCCTTAAGCTAACACCTCTTCATGACGATTTTAATGGAATAACATCTTCATACCATATGTAAAAGTCTTGTGATGGATAACTCTTTCATAAGGCTATCCCGATTACATAGTTTAAAATATCCATCAAATCCTCATGAATAGTTGCTAACTCGCTTTAAGATCATTAATTCCTTTTAAAATATCTGAGCCATAAATATCATCATGATATTCTAAATTAAAACGGAGATTCCATGTACCTTCGTGTGTATAATCCTCCTTTTTGTATGCTTAAAACGTACCACTTTTCTCAACAGCAGCAAACAGTGTGTTGTCCAATAACCAATTCTGTCCAATATCTTCATCAGATGCATTGTGCGATATCGGACGACACTTATCAGCGTTGAAATAGCATATATCGGACGACACTGTCAACTCCATCAGTGTTGACTTATTCTGTCAGCGTCAAACTTCTTCCTGTCAGCGTCTGAATTACACACGTCAGCGCCAACCATAACCCTTGTCAGCGTCCATTCTTGTCAGCATCAAAACATAACCTGTCAACGTTGCACTCATTCTTTCTTGTCAACGTTGCTTCAAAACTTTGTCAACGTCAAAATACATTTGTCAACATTGCTTAACTGTGTGAATGCTAACTTATATTCGCTTCATAATAAACATATCCTTACTCCAATTAGAAGCTTGTAACCGTGTGAATGCAAAAGATTTAGACCAATCAAAATTGATGCACCGTGTGAACACACAATGTTAACCTTACGTCGCTTTGAACTTCCTTGCATCTTCTTAAACCATGTGAACGCAAGGCTTGTTAACCATCAATAGGATTTGACCAATAAAAACCTTCTAACCGTGTGAACACATGGTTAAGAACCAATCAGAATCAAGCGGCTCAAATAACCAATAATGACTTAGCCCCATGAGAGTAACCGTATACCAGCATGTATAAGATTCGAATTATAGATAACAAATATTAGGGCTTTCTTTTGGCCGTGTGAATGCAATCTTTTCCACCAATTGGAAGCTTTGTTTCGTGTGAATGCAACAATCTTCAACCAATGAGAATTGAAGGCTCACGCCATTGATCTTTGCGTGCATACCACATTCGTTTCTATCAGGAACATCACAATCTGCTTGATTTTCCTTCTTCCCATTAATAACACAGAAAGTCGATCTAGGGTTTATCAGATTCATGCATCGAAACCCTAATTAGGGTTTGTTAATAACCCTAGCTCGATTCTTCCATCATGACAGCCATAAACCTTATAAACTTCTGCTCTGTATGTCGATTTAGGGTTTGAAAGAAAAACCCTAATCATGATTTTATGTGAAAGCAAAAACTTGAATACCTCATTAAACAGTGAACTTCGACCTTGAATAACGTCTTCATTAGAGCTCAGATCGAAAATCCCTTCGGTGAGATTCTAGACACAAGTGCCAAGAATCTACAGTTCAAAAATCACGAAGATCCAACGGTTAACGAAGGAGAGATCGTGTTTTGAACATGGCTGTCCACAGAAAACTGCATTCATCCTACTGCTGACTTTGACGCTTAATAACTTTTGCCTGGGGATAAAAATCGACAATCCCTCCGGTGGATGTTTAGATCTATGTATGTAGAACACACATATAAAATTTCGTGACGATCCAACGGTTCAATCAAAAGTTATGACCTTCTGAATACTGCTGCGCACACAAAAACGTCCAGAAAAACCCTAGACGGATTTTTCTTCTTCACCATACACGAACACCTCGTCGGACCTAGATATCAAGAGCCTTAGGCTCTGATACCAATTGTGGATCCCATTGATCGTTAGACTCAATGGTTAAGAACCATTATATCTAGGTTGATCATCATTCATATGATAACATAGCGGAAAAGAACAATGATCATAACAAGGTGTTTAGGCACAAGACACATAAAATACCCAACGATTGTTCATTATATTAATAATAAACAACCACTAGACGTGTATACATTGAATCCCACGTCTAGTGCGACACACACTTTAGGTTTACATTGTGAATGATTGTTATGAATAAAACCTAAGACTCTTGTTCCTTTTATAGTGGAAGGAACAGAATCTACAAGAGATAATATCAAATAAACATCTAAATATTCTATTTCTATAGATATATACTGAATATATTATTTAGAATATATCCAATATATTCCGTAAATAGAAATTCCATCAGCGTGTAAACATCTGTCAGCGTCTCAACACTTTCCGTCAGCGTCTCAACTAGCCGTGTCAGCGGCTTTGACAAACGTCTTGATGTTTTCTTCGTTTTGAGTTTCTGCCACATCAACTCATATAATTTTAGACCCAACAAGTAACTTTCCAAAAATAGCAGGTTTCCATATATAGCAACTTTCCAAAAATAGTAAGTTTCCACAAATAGTAAGTTTCCAAAAATAGAAGGTTTCCATATTTAGTAAGTTTCCAAAAATAGGAAGTTTCCATAAATAGCATGTTTCCAAAAATAACGTGTTTCCATAATTAGTAATAAGCTTAATAAATAAAATGGTGATATAAGCTAAAGCTTATTTTATAAGTCATGATAAGGTAAATGTTATTATATAGTAAAGTTTATAAATTTTGTAAATACTTTAAGTTAACATGATAATTATTAATTAATATTATAATACATTGTATATTAATAATTATTAATTACTAATATAACTTGACTTATAATAATAATAATACTTTACTATAACTTGATACTGTATAATTAAAATAAATCATGATATTAATTTAATTAAATCATGGTTAACTTGTAAATAAATACTTATGCTAAGTTATTTATTTAATACATGTAACATGTCATTAATCATGAATAATTATAAGGTATAGTTTATTTTAAATAAACTAACATGTGTCATGAAATGTGTCATGAATAATTATTTAGAATAATAATTATAGCCTCAGTTTATATATAATATAAACCATATAAATGTCCATGTATAATTAGTCATTTAATTATAACATAAGTTTATTAATAAACTAGCATATCATGATTAATTTAACCTCTCAAATTAAATTAATAACATTTATAAAACATGATTATTTTAATGTTCAAATAAATTAATAAAATGATTTCGTGAATATTAAACCAAACACCCTTGTAATTATTTCGTAAAATCCCTTACCCGAGCCTAACAAGCCTACCGAGACCTCTAATGTCTCGGTCACACAACAAACAATCAAACAAACCTAATGCCACAGCCCCCGGTTGTGGCTTATTTCTACCGTCAGTGGCTTAATGCCACTGCTCCCTGCTTGCCCTTCTGTCCGAGAACCAAAGACCCACCGACAACATCATAAACCTGCTGCCGACACAATTCCTTCCCCATGTTTTCACTATTTTCCCACCGACAGCACGTCGGTTCCTACTGTTTTCGAACCAAACGACCTTGTTGGGTCTGTGGTTGCGGCCGACTACATAAAACCACCACTGAGACCCTTGTGGTCTCGGCTGGTCGAACCAAAAGGCCACCGAGAGTCTTATGACTCTCGGTTTTTGTGACCAACACACCAAAACCCCTTAAATCCCAAACCCACCTTGTTTTAAATCTTATAATTCGCATGTTTTGCTACTTGGGTTCATTGATTCATGATTAAAAGGAAATAAATAAAAGGATTCAAGATTAAGGCATACCAAGAGTGTAAGGTTTTGGATTATATGAACACAAACAATTTCTTGTATTCGATTTAATGATCCAAACGATTTTCCTTCTTGTTTTCTTGTAAATAGTAGGTGGCCAAGGAGGAAGAACCAACTAGGGTTTGATCTTTTTCTTTTGTTAAAACTGAATATGTGTTTCCCTGGAAGTATTTTTGTCACTATTAACTTGTAATGGGTCGGGCTCATGGGCCCTTTGTTTTCCTTATGGTGTCGTCCAACATATGTGTATGTTTTATTTATTATTTTTAATAAATCTCGTGTGTCATTAGTTGTATCGTAAGTTCGTATTTCATGTTCGTGTTTATTCCTTGCCATGTATTATTTATTATACTCAATACTTGTACATAGTAAATAATATATACGTAATACTTGGATTGAACATTAATTATTCTTGGTACGTGTCATGTATTAATTAAATGTAAAGTTTTAATTAATCCGTGATTTCATGTAATTAATGCATTTATGGATTTTAAGCGTGTTTTACACACATTTTACCTCAGTCTGTACTATAAATAGGGGCCAATTCTACTCATTTTATACACACATCTCAATCATCTACTCTCTAATCCGAGTATCTTTAGCTTTTTAGTAATATTTTCAGTATTATCCACTTTCGGAAAATACTTGTAACGAGAGTATTCCACTCTTTGGTTCTTGGAAAGACGATATAATCGTGACACTTGTGTACTCGTTCATTCAATCTAAGTATGATGTTCTGTTACTCTTTTCCATTTGTTACTTTGATTACTATGTTAGGCTAAACTATTTGTGACTATATGGGTATGTGACTATAACTAGTGATGATGCTATGATATGATCCTCTATAATTGATTTCAAGCTAATATTGTAGAACCATTTTGCCACCTAGTTCTATCACCATATTTTATCTTAAGTTGATTTGTTATGATAATTTGACGTCGAGAGACTCAAGTTGTTATAATAAATTTTTAAGAACTTGTCTATGGTTTTGAATCTTTGGTTGGAGAGATCTGCTTAGAAACTTTTGTAGAAAATAGAAGGGGGGGTTGAATAGTTTCTCTTTGATTAGTCACCTAATTAAAATTACTTTCAATTAGGTTTGTATCAAAACTATCTTTTACTTGAAGCTAAGTTGCATAATGATTAGGTTCAATTCAAATGCATTATCAATGGTAATAGGTAAGTGTAATGATAATGAAATAAGTAAAGAGTAAGGAAAGAGACAACCTAATGAGAAGACACCAAGATTTATAGTGGTTCGACAACGAGTCTCTATCCTCGTTTCTACTCCACTCCTCGAGTACACCTACTCGAGATTTCCACTATATCCACAAGCTCCCTTCTTGGCGGAGAAAACCTTACATCGTCGCTTACATTATTTTCCGACACTAAGCTAAATGTCGAGACCTAATCTTTAGCTAAGACCAATCTACACAACGTTGCCTACTTTACAATTTAACCACACAAAGCTAGATGTCGAGTTCTAATCTAAAGCTAGAACCAATCTTCACGACTCTTCACTTTGAAGCTAAGTGAGAACTTCACACAACACAACTACTAATCACTTTCAAGTTTAGTGAGAACTCACAAGACACAACCACATCACTTTATAGTTTAGTGAGAACTACTACACAATCTATTACAACTCAACTAGACATATCCAAGTACACACATGTAGCTTGGATCTACACAATATAAATCCAAGCAAACACATATGCAATGGATGTACACAACAAATGCAAGTATTCACAAATAGCTTGGATAAACACAACTACTCCAAGTATTCATAAATACAATGGATTAACATAAAACAAAAAGGCTAATGATGAGATGGCATTTATACATGATCTCATCGTTCTTTTCGGGGTTTAAATGCATAAAAATGTCATAATATACCATATATATGCTTGTATTTGTTTACTTGTGTATTTTAGGTATGGATATCGTGAAAAAGACAAAAGATCACAAGTTACAAGGAAAAACGGACACGAGAAACGAAGCCGTACAAAGAACCGGGCCCTAATCATGGAATACTCAACAAATACCCTTGAATACTTGAAGATAAACAAGATTGATCATCATTGATTGAAGAAATGACACTTAAAACCCTTGTATATTGATAATTAAAAGTTTGGTCCCTTAAGTTTTTCAAAATTACACAAAAGGTCCTTCAACTTTAAAGAAATGGCAAGATTAGTCCCTTAACAATTTCAAATTGTCAATTATGGTCCCTCATCAAGCCAAAGATACATTTAAGACCTTTGAAGATCAACATTGTCCAAGATCAGCCCTTGAAATATGCAAAAGTACCAAAAATAACCCTTGATACACCTTTTGGAAAGTTTTGTGCAAAAAAATGACAAGATGTGAAAGTTGTTACAAAGGATTTGGACACTGATAGACTTTTAAACACAAAAGACAAGAGAAAGAAAGAAAAAGGACCAAGGCTGCCAAGTTTGGTAGTTTAAATCCCTAAACACGCGCCAAACACCTTTCTCCCTAAGAAAACGGATCAAACGTGTCACTATTCACACGTATGAACCCAGGTTTTACTTTTTACTGCCAAAGGGTTTTTCCCAATTACTTTAACCAAAAACTAATTCACCCTAGCACGATCACATCCCACACATGTAACCTCACACCACTCCACCATGGACCCCACCCCCAATTCCCTTTAAACCAATCAGAATGCAACTTAACCTCCAAGTTATGTGACGTGTCCAAATCAACAGCTAAGGATCAATGCTTCATTCCAAAGCTAAAATGAACATCCAGGATCACTTTGGATAGCTCACACCAAGAAAACGTCTAGAAGGACTTAGGGCATTTAGGGAATTTCACTTCTAGGGTTTGTGAATAGTGTTTAGCCAGGCATTTGCCTATATAAAGACTCCTCAACCTGTGAGAGAGCTTTGTTCCAGATTTTAGCTTTTAAATCTTTGTAATTCCTTTTTATGAAATAAAGTTTGAATTTCTTAAAATTTTGAGTTCTAATCTGTTATTTATAAAAGTTTGGTGTTTGATAAGCTAAAATCTGAGTTCCATTATCTTGTTTGAAGGTTTTTGAGGCAAGGTTTTAAGTGATAAAGCTTGTGCATCAAAAATCAGAAAGTTGGCATTATTTTGATCTCACCTTGTGGTTTGTTCTTCTTAGCAGCTTGGAAGCTGGTACTTGTTCTGCTAGTACCTAAGCTCAAACAATCCAGGGCCTGGATGTAGGTCTTGGAGGTTTGCATCCTTCTCCCTTTTCATTTTCTCTTTTATTTTTCTGAATTTGGTGATTATTGCATGTTTATGCTTGAATCTGTGTTATTGTGGTTGATTATTGTTGATTTGCATTGGTTTGATGTTATTGAGGTGTTATTGATCTGATTTGTGGGTTAAATCTTCATAAGCCTTTGAAAATTTGTGGAATCAAGTTTTAAAAGGGTGTTTGGGTTTACTGCATAAGTTAGGATTGTGGTTTGTTAAGTGCTTGTTTTGTGTAAGCAAGTGTTGGTATCTGCTTGTTAGGTGTATTTGTTCATCTGTTTGCAGGTTTTGTGGGTTTGAACACATAGATTCATTATTTGGCTATAAAATCTTTAAAACTTGGTAAAATTGGCTAGGATTTTGAGGACACCTATATCTAAGCTTAGGCTAGGGCTAACAAGTGTTAAATCTGAGTTAATCACACCAGGGAAGAAGGATTTGAGGCTTGAAATTGGATCAAGTGTCAAGTAGTTCAGCAAAACTTGTCTGCATATTGTTCATTGTTCATCAGAAACATTTTGTGCTTTGATCTTGTTATTTTCTTTGATTCAGTGTTTGATTCTTGTTGCTTTGTGTTTATTCATAGTTTATATAGCTTGTGTATGCATCTTGTTAAGTTTGGTTGGCTTATTCAGTCTAAATCTGCTTATTAAGTGCTTAACTGCTTATTTCCATATCTGGTGCATATCTGGTGACTGTTTGGCTTATTGTGGCTTATTGTGTGAACCAATTTGTGATTTTATTGTTGCTATTGACTCCTTGTGATTCATTGATCACAAGGGTGCCTTTGTTTCCAATTGAATCAAACCAGAACTCTCAAATAAGCTTGGTCAAATAGTCAAAGCAGTGGGAACTCCTTTCCCCTGCTAGTTACCACTGATAGTGTAAAACTGGTGTCAGCTTATCAATAAGCTATAATAGCTTATTCCAACCTGCAACAACTTTGTTTTTGTAATAGGTGCTCATATTTTGACCCATTTGTTCATACTGGAGCATTTGGGTGGTTGACTTTAGGGTTTGACTAGAAAACCAACTCCTTTGACTTTTACATAAGTTCATTTGTGCTTATTCTGGCTTATTGGTTGTGCTTATTGGATTTTTGTTGATTGATTTTGCTTATTGAGTCCATTTGAAAGCTTTTGCAAGTTGAATCAAGTCCTGAGGTGCCTTATTTCTCAAACCCGACTATTTTGTCGTTTTGTAAAATATTACCTTGCTTATTTCTGGCTTATTGAGTGAGCTTTTTCAAAATTTCTTTTTACAGATCTCATAAGCATCCCAAAAGAAGGTTGTGTGTTAAATTAGAGCTTATGGCATTAGCTTATGGCTTAATGGGCTGAAAAGCCCAATAAGAATAAGCTGAGTGTTAAATAAGCTGTGATAAGCTCATTTTCAGCTTTTGGGCCTTTAGAGTTTTGTTCTTAGAATTGAATTTTAAGTCGGATAGGGCTTTTCCAAGTCAATTGGGCCAAGTTTGACTTTTTGGGCCCAAAAGCCCAATTTGGTTGACTGTTTTTGGTTTTGGCCCATTTGAGGGCCTAATAGGGGTATTTTGGTAATTTCACTTTGATTTTTCTGATTATTTAGGTTAAATTAAACTAGTTTGCAATTTTTTAGAATTTTTTATAATTTTTGAATTTTTAATATTATTTTATTATTATTTTATTATTATTTTTAAAATTTTACATTTTCCAACTTTTTACATTTTTCTTAGGTTTAATACATTAAAATAGGAATTTAGCAACTTTTAGAATAATTTTATCTCTTTTAGATTAATTTTTATAATTATTTTAAGTTTTAATAGTTTTTAAATCATTTTAAATAGTTTTTATTAGTTTAAAAATTTCTAAAAATAGTTTTTAATCTTTTTAGGTCATTTTAGAGGTTTACCAATTGAAAAATCTTTATTTTGGCTTTTTGATAATTTATTTGATTTTTAGGGCTTTAATTAGCATTTAAAAATTGAATATTTAATTATTTAAAAGGTTTGAATAAGTTTTGATCATTGGTAAACTCTTAGTTTATTATTTTTGATTTTTGGTGAATTTTTGGTAATTTTTAGAATTTATTTTTATTTTGGTGATTTTTAAGGTTCTACGTTTTAACTTTCTAGTAGTACTTAATTTTATTTTTTTTATGTCTTCGTCATCTTCTTTTCTCATCCCCTTCTAAACCAAATATTAATCTCAAATCTTGTACATCTTAGTCACACACATATACCTCCTTGGGAAACGAACTTTCATTTCATTAAGGGTCATTAGTGTTGATTTTCCTAAATCATCACTCGATACTTACCGCTTTTACGCCTTTTTCCTAAGAGGTGTATAATTTACCACAATCATTTTTGGCGCCGCTGCCGGGGAGGTGTGTCGTGATTAATTTGCATTGTTGTTTTTAATATTAACCAAATAGTATTTGTATTAGTAGAACTCTACTAATACGTATTATCGGTTTTCTTGGTTTTTCTTGTACAAATATTATTACTATATTGTATTAAGTATCACAATAAATTCACAATATCTCCAAAAGTGTGAAAACACAACCTTAATTGGGATTTCATCACTCAATTATTGTATTAGAATCTCAAACAAAAAGAAAAAGGCAAAAATAGATAAATACTTTCGTGAAGCTCGATTTTGAAAAATACAAACTATAAGGTGGGTATAAGGCGGGTATTATAAAATATACCCTAAGGAAAAAGGCTCTTAAGTGCTTCGCGCCGCCTCGTTTCCCCGCTTGCTTGTGAGTATTTTGATATTGAAGGCTAATCGAGGGTTTTGCCGCCCAAAGTATTATTACGTATAATATATTTGCTTGGTTTCTTTGTGATGAAACCCTCTTGAACAATTTGGTTTTCACCAAAGTTCTAAAGTCATTCGAAGGCGTTCACTCCACGTGATCGTTTTCATTCCTTTGAGGCTTCTTTAATCAAGAGTTTGATTCGAGGAGAGATTTTGTAGATTGTTGTCTACGAAGATACACCAAAATCCAAAAAAATTAAATATCATCAAAAACACACAAAAAAAATTGAAAAATTCACAAAACACCCAAAAAGAATTTTCTTTGCTCACCTCCTATTCTTCGTGAAGTTTATGATCACTCGTAATCAAGCAAAACGAGCTCGTAAACGACTTCAAAAGCAAGCCAATCAAGAGACGTTGATTGTTGAAGAACAACCTCCAATTGTTGAGCCTATTGTAGAACAAGAAGTCGTCATGGCTAATCGTACTATGATGGAGTTGCTACAAGCACCCACCGAGGGTTTTGGAGAGGCTATTGTGATTCCCGCCATCCTTGCGGAGAATTTCGAGATTAAGACGGGTTTAATGTCGATGTTGCAAGCAAATAACTTTAGAGGTCACGAGAAAGACAACCCGCATTACCACATTAGGAATTTTAACCGTCTCACCGCCACTAGCAAGTTTAAGGATGTTCCACATGACGCCATTAAGATAATGTTGTTTCCATACTCGTTGGATGGACCCGCAAAAATTTGGCTTGAGAAAGAACCGCCAAATTCGATTTTGACATGGGCCGATCTCGTTTCTAAGTTTGTGAACAAGTTTTTTCCACCATCTAAAACAACACACTTGAAAAATGAGATTTCACGATTTGTGCAAAGAAATAATGAAAGTTTTTCAATGGCATGGGAACGCTTTAAAGAAATGTTACATGAATGTCCACACCATGATTTTACGGAATTGCATCAAGTGGATACTTTTTATAATGGGCTTAATGATCATGAACGAGATTATTTGAATGCCGCCGCGGGTGGTAATTTTTTGTGCAAGACGACAAATGAGGCTTTACAAATCATCGAGAATAGATCTAAAGTTTATAGCCCTCGTAACACACCGAGTGTTGCCAATTTGGGTTCGTCATCATCGTCACAATCGTCTCGTAGCATTAATGCCTTACATGATGAAGCTAATGAAGAAAATCGGTTTTTTGATAGATTTGCTAATCTTATGTCCCATTGGAAGGCTCAAGAAGCTTCCAATTCCGCTTCGGTTAAAGCGGTTGCTAAGAGTTGTTTATCTTGTGGTGGGGCTCATGATCTTTCCGAGTGCATTACCGCGGATGGTAACACTTCGAGTGCTTATGTAGCAACGGGAACTTACAACCAAAACGGCCAAGGTTCCCGCCCAAATCAAGCTCCACCAAATCAAAATGTTAACAATTATCGAAACAACAACCAAGGTAATTACCAAGGCAATTCACGCAATTACAACAAAGGGAATTATCAAAGTGGGAATGGACAAATTTCTAATCAAAACCAAAATCGTGATTTTCAAAACACTACACAAGGTTTTCAAAATGCTCACACTAAAAATTTGCAAGGAGAATTTTTGGATTATGCTAAAGCAAATGATGCTAAATTTGATAACATGTAACGTGAGATGATTAGCTTAAGATCCGAGTTGAAAAACGAGCTAAAAAATGAACTTGCTAATGAACTTAAAACTCATGCAAACAAAATGGAAGGAAATGTCCAACGTCTTCAACAAAATCAACAAAAGATGGAATTAGGACAACATGAGATTAAGCAAGAGTTATTAAAAGCGGATGCTAGGCAATCAAAATTTGAAGACCGAATGGCTAAGATGTTTGAAGCAATCATGTGTAAACCCTCTTCCTCGGGTGGTCTTCCTAGTGATACCATTGCAAACCCAAAGGGAGAAATGAAGGTTATTACTACACGAAGTGGTAAAACTTTCAAGGAACCAATCTCTCGTCCAAGCACTTCTACGGAGAAGGAAATCGAGAAAGAACCCGAGGTGATGGTCGAAAAGGAGCACATTACAATCCCACGAAGTACCGCTCATACCACACCTACGGTTGAACCAATACCAATTGTGGAACCCGAGTTTCCAAGGCCGTTGCCTAATGACCAACCCACACCACCTTTACCCTACCCTTCGAGACGTAACAAAGAAAAAGCACAAGAACGGAACAATTATCAATTTGAGCTATTTATAAAAATGTTTCGTGATTTACATTTTAACATAAGTTTTGCCGACGCTCTTATCGAGATGCCTCGATTCGCCGCAAACTTCAAAAGTATGCTAAACAACAAAGAGAAGTTACAACAATCGTCTAGTTGTTCATCGGTTTTTCTTAGCCGCATACCACAAAAAGTCGGTGATCCCGGTAAATTTTTGATTCCGTGTGCCATTCAAGATATGGAGGAATGCTACGCCTTGGCCGATCTTGGTGCTAGTATTAATTTAATGCCTCTTGAGATTTTCAAATCGCTTTCGCTTCCGGCTCTTACTCCTTCGAACATGTCTATCGAGATGGCCGATCATTCTACGATTTTAGCATGTGGAGTAGCCGAGGACGTTTTCATTAAAGTCGGAAAGTTTTACTATCCCGTTGACTTTATCGTTGTAGACATTCCTATCGATCGAAAAGTTCCTCTCATTTTGGGTCGTTCATTTTTGGATACATCAAGAGCACTTATCGATGTTCATGCTCGAAAAATCACCCTTCGTTTCAATGAGGAAGAACTTGTCATCAATGCAACACAAAATTCCAATCTTTCTCATGTCTATTCTATTGCAACTTTAAACCATGGTAATTCAACCAATATCATTTGCAAAGAATTTTCACCAAGAGTTTTAGGAAATGTCGCCAAAAACAATTTACCATTTCCTCCGCCGATGGAGGTTATGAGTGTAAAGCCTACAAAGAAGAAACCGTCAATACTTGAATCGAAAAATCCTTCGCCTCACCTCGAACATTCATTCTTGATAAGTGTTGATAAGTTGCCGGTTTCTACGGAAGATCTTTCGGATGATGAATATGTAGACCCCGATGGGGAGGTTTTCTTCGTCGATAAACATTTTGAGAACTTGCCACCACCAAAACCAAAACGGTTTACAAATGTGAGAATTTTTAGTGTAACTAACATCGTCTTAGAAACACCAAATATTTTCGACATAATCAAAAAGGGTTTTCATAAGGAGAGTTTAAAAGATAAAAAAGGAAAAGATCTTAAATGTGATTTAATTGATTTTTCTACAAATCTAACTCCGTCATCACCACGTGTTTTGAGTGCTACAAGCTCGCCTACTCCTTTTGACGATGCTTTGTGTGGTTTTAGTATGGGGGAAGCCCCTTATATTCCCTCATCCTTGTCCACCGAGGACGAGATATTCGATCTCGGAATTTCATGTAAAGGGAAATCTCGGTCTTCCACCGATGCAATAAATGGAAAATCTTTCTATTTGCTTGGTGCGACTCTACCTAGAGTAGCTCAAAAGTTTGTCTTACCAAATGTCCCACCCTTCTACTTCCTCATCTATTTTCTTCAAACTCTTTGAGTTTATGGCACATGTTGGAGTGGCGTTAATTTGTTTTTCCAATGAAAACGAGAACGCCATCTTCGATCCCGGTATTTTGCACCATCAAAGGACTTAGTCCTTAATACCGGTTGCTTTTTGGGCCTTGTTTATCATGTAAGCCCCACCAAAAATTAACCATACCATGATTTTCCCTAAATGTTCACATTTTAAGGGGATCGAGTCGATCTCATGACTCGGTAATCAAAAACGAGGAGCCTCGTGGGGGAGATCCCATGCTTATCCTTTTTGCTCACTATTCACTAATAAGGGGACTTGTACCCTTTCAACTCGTTGTCTCGTGGTTGTTTGTGATTGTGTTATCTAGATCATCATCATCTACGATTGAAGACTCTCGTGTTCGTTTACGTAAGCCTCCATCGTTCGCTTGAAGAAGTTTTTCACGATTCCATGACATATCCTTTATTGTTCTAACAATTATCTTTTAGCATACTTAATAAATGGCTTTAGATATATTGTTGATCACCCTTTCCATGCTAGATCCTAAGCATTCAACTCTTCGTCTCTAGTATGGGGGTGCTCCACCTTTAGACTCGAAACATTGAGGACAATGTTTATTTTTAGTATGGGGGTGAATAGGTACTTGCTTTGCTACGCCCTCACGCTTTCCAATTTTCAATGTTTTGTTTTGCTAATAAGGCTAAAAATGGCCAAATTTTAATATTTTTCTTAGTTTTCATAAGTGTTTTTAAGACACGAATGTATATTTTCCGATGGGTAGAATAAGAGTTAATTTTTGACTTGATGGGCATTTGGAGCCATTTACATTCCTTAACCCGCTCAATTCAAGTTTTGCTAGACTTTTATATAGGGAGCTTTAAAATGCGAAAGTCTTAATTCATTCAGGTTAAGAACAAGAACTTTTCGCAAGTTCCTATAATTGATCCTAGAAAGTCATATATCAAGGGAACTTTAAAACGCATTCTCTAAACTTGAAAAAGTCCAAGAAAGTGCAAGATCCTATAGGTGGCTTGAAAACCCAAAACTTTGATTTGATATAGTCTTAATGAAAGCTAATCCAAATTTGGCTTAATTTTGACTTGCACGGCTAAGTATTCACGAGTCTCTTTAATTAGAGGTCTTTATATAGTGAAGAACGAGAAATGATAGAGTTAGACAAGTGATCATGCTAAACGTAGAACATGAAAGTGTTCTTTCAAAAACTCATATGTTTTTAATTGTGGCTTTTTCTTCCCATAAGATCAATGCATTAGGAATAAATCATAATTGCAATAAGTAAGGTCGTACGATTTGAAAGGTTACTTAGCCTCTAGCGCAAGATCGTTTAAAAGTTGCTCGGGGTTGAATAGAGTTCATAGCCAAGGCATAACTTATTGAAGCGGGACGCGAAGATTGGCGATTATCCAAAAAGGCCCTAACAAGGCATGAGGAGCTCTATTTTTGCTAAAGATCCAAAGATGATGTGAAGTATCATTATTCCTAAATCAATATGAAGGATCGAGACACACGACGAAAAGCAATTACTCCCCTAAAGATCATGGAGAAATTCTATCCAAAAAGACCCTAACAAGGTATGAGGATAAATATATCCAAGTCCGAAAAGGAGGCGGATCTTTGTATATCAAAATCCAAAGTAAAGATTGAAGAAAAATGATGAAGTCGTGGTCCAATATGAAGAATCTCTCAAAAATGTCAAGTGAAGAAATTCCAAATATATGAAGAGAAGACCATAATTTCGAGAACGTCTTCCCAAGATTTGAATTATGAAGTACATGCCAAATATCGGTCCGAGAAAGGTCTCAAATCGTGAAACGAGTTATGCCAAGATATGAACTTAAGGAGATACACGAGAAGCCGTTTTAAAAGATTTTGTCCTTCGGCTAACTATTGATCAAATCGTGCTACTTTGCTTTCGGACTAATAACTACTCAAATAAGTCAATAAGAATCACTTGTGATCCATGACAAATAGATAAAAAATGCTAGCAACCCATTTCCTTTTATAATAACTAGGATTACGGGGAGAAAAAGTATTACACAATTTGGACGTATGAGTAGTGTTAGCATTGTGACTTGTACCAACAATGATCTCGTTTTTGCACTTAGCATGGAATGTATGACAATCAAGGATGACGAAGTGTACTCTAAGGAACATTTACTTGTTTCTATTCTTTGACCCTAAAAGTCACTTTCGTGATGAAAATCATATGTTATGTCGTTACACATCTTCGTAGTATGTTGCAAGTCTTTTACTCTTCAATAAAGGTTAATAAAATTGAACTTTGGTGATGCTTAGATACTTTATTCTAGCATTGCGTGAGGGCACGGCAATGGCTTAGTATGGGGGAGGGTGAATAGGTACTTGCTTTGCTACGCCCTCACGCTTTCCAATTTTCAATGTTTTGTTTTGCTAATAAGGCTAAAAATGGCCAAATTTTAAAAAATTTCTTAGTTTTCATAAGTGTTTTTAAGACACGAATGTATATTTTCCGATGGGTAGAATAAGAGTTAATTTTTGACTTGATGGGCATTTGGAGCCATTTACATTCCTTAACCCGCTCAATTCAAGTTTTGCTAGACTTTTATATAGGGAGCTTTAAAACGCGAAAGTCTTAATTCATTCAGGTTAAGAACAAGAACTTTTCGCAAGTTCCTATAATTGATCCTAGAAAGTCATATATCAAGGGAACTTTAAAACGCATTCTCTAAACTTGAAAAAGTCCAAGAAAGTGCAAGATCCTATAGGTGGCTTGAAAACCCAAAACTTTGATTTGATATAGTCTTAATGAAAGCTAATCCAAATTTGGCTTAATTTTGACTTGCACGGCTAAGTATTCACGAGTCTCTTTAATTAGAGGTCTTTATATAGTGAAGAACGAGAAATGATAGAGTTAGACAAGTGATCATGCTAAACGTAGAACATGAAAGTGTTCTTTCAAAAACTCATATGTTTTTAATTGTGGCTTTTTCTTCCCATAAGATCAATGCATTAGGAATAAATCATAATTGCAATAAGTAAGGTCGTACGATTTGAAAGGTTACTTAGCCTCTAGCGCAAGATCGTTTAAAAGTTGCTCGGGGTTGAATAGAGTTCATAGCCAAGGCATAACTTATTGAAGCGGGACGCGAAGATTGGCGATTATCCAAAAAGGCCCTAACAAGGCATGAGGAGCTCTATTTTTGCTAAAGATCCAAAGATGATGCGAAGTATCATTATTCCTAAATCAATATGAAGGATCGAGACACACGACGAAAAGCAATTACTCCCCTAAAGATCATGGAGAAATTCTATCCAAAAAGACCCTAACAAGGTATGAGGATAAATATATCCAAGTCCGAAAGGAGGCGGATCTTTGTATATCAAAATCCAAAGTAAAGATTGAAGAAAAATGATGAAGTCGTGGTCCAATATGAAGAATCTCTCAAAAATGTCAAGTGAAGAAATTCCAAATATATGAAGAGAAGACCATAATTTCGAGAACGTCTTCCCAAGATTTGAAGTATGAAGTACATGCCAAATATCGGTCCGAGAATGGTCTCAAATCGTGAAACGAGTTATGCCAAGATATGAACTTAAGGAGATACACGAGAAGCCGTTTTAAAAGATTTTGTCCTTCGGCTAACTATTGATCAAATCGTGCTACTTTGCTTTCGGACTAATAACTACTCAAATAAGTCAATATGAATCACTTGTGATCCATGACAAATAGATAAAAAATGCTAGCAACCCATTTCCTTTTATAATAACTAGGATTACGGGGAGAAAAAGTATTACACAATTTGGACGTATGAGTAGTGTTAGCATTGTGACTTGTACCAACAATGATCTCGTTTTTGCACTTAGCATGGAATGTATGACAATCAAGGATGACGAAGTGTACTCTAAGGAACATTTACTTGTTTCTATTCTTTGACCCTAAAAGTCACTTTCGTGATGAAAATCATATGTTATGTCTTTACACATCTTCGTAGTATGTTGCAAGTCTTTTACTCTTCAATAAAGGTTAATAAAATTGAACTTTGGTGATGCTTAGATACTTTATTCTAGCATTGCGTGAGGGCACGGCAATGGCTTAGTATGGGGGAGGGTGAATAGGTACTTGCTTTGCTACGCCCTCACGCTTTCCAATTTTCAATGTTTTGTTTTGCTAATAAGGCTAAAAATGGCCAAATTTTAAAATTTTTCTTAGTTTTCATAAGTGTTTTTAAGACACGAATGTATATTTTCCGATGGGTAGAATAAGAGTTAATTTTTGACTTGATGAGCATTTAGAGCCATTTACATTCCTTAACCCGCTCAATTCAAGTTTTGCTAGACTTTTATATAGGGAGCTTTAAAAGGCGAAAGTCTTAATTCATTCGGGTTAAGAACAAGAACTTTTCGCAAGTTCCTATAATTGATCCTAGAAAGTCACTTATCAAGGGAACTTTAAAACGCATTCTCTAAACTAGAAAAAGTCCAAGAAAGTGCAAGATCCTATAGGTGGCTTGAAAACCCAAAACTTTGATTTGATATAGTCTTAATGAAAGCTAATCCAAATTTGGCTTAATTTTGACTTGCACGGCTAAGTATTCACGAGTCTCTTTAATTGGAGGTCTTTATATAGTGAAGAACGTGTAACACCCCCAAATTTATACAACTCAGTACAGCGGAAGACTAGTTGGTGTTACGGGATAGCACATTACTCACATCATAGACAACGCATAAAAACCGCGTCGTTTAATAATAAATCATTTCCTTTCATAAATAACAAAGTTACATCGGTCCCAAGTCATTACATTTCATACTAAGTTTTACAAAGTATTTGAATGGAAAATATAGTTTAGGTGCGGGCCATGAATTCTTGTCGTCTTCCCGAGAATTACCTTCAAGTACCTGAGATAAAACATGTTAAAAGAAAAGGTCAGCGATAACGCCGAGTGAATTCATAGAGTTTAATAAAATCCATCAATATAATATCAGTATAAAATTATTACTGAAAATCATTTTGTACAAATCATTTTAATAGGCCATAAAATAGCCAAAGTCGTTTTATACAAATCCTTATCGAAAATCATAATATAGGCATTTGCCTTAAAAATCATTATACGAACCATTGTCGTTAAAAACACCATACAATACGTTTTGCAACGTTGTATCGATTAAATAAAAACCGTTATATGAATATGTTTATAAAAACCAAAACACGAACATAATATCAATAGTATGACCCTGTATTGCTAGTCAGGCAATACATCGTAATTCGGAGCGTCTATTAGTATTTCGTTAATTTTTGGATTATTATAAGCCGCATGACATTGTTACCTTACTAAACCAACAGCGGGTAGCTAACCCGATACCAATTTTGCCCATCTAAAGTAGCGTGTCGTCACAAAGGTCACGCTATGGAAATCTTCTCATACATAAATTCGCTTACCAATCAATGTGGCACGACGGGGATCAACCGTCAAGGCGTGAACTGGGGTGATCGTCCCCAAATAGTACTATTAAATGCATAAGCGTCTACCAACTCCCGGTAGTTCACAATTCATGCTAATGGGACTTTTAGTGACATAACCTAACTTTAATAATCCATTTTATTTCATCTATCGGGTCCATTAATCATTTATCAGGTCATACAATCGGGTCATTCAATCATTCGGGTCCAAAATCAATAAACAAATAATCGGGACAAATGGTGTCCTATTTTATAAAAACTAACATGTTATCTCCCTCGCGGGTTTACAAAACATTTATAAAAACATTTAAAAGAGTGCGAGGCTATGAACTCACGTTGATGTGGGAAGGCGGTTTATCGGCAATTCGGACGTACGGTACGTGCTTCAATCACGGAAACCTAGACAAATAATAATCGGTCTTAGACGTTTGTCCAATGACTTTATAAAAATATCAAGTATGTATACATATAATGATTATATATATATGATGATCAAGTGGGTTTACATATTCGCGATTACTCATTTTAGTGTTATGTGTCGGTAACGTTTATACTAGTTTACTAGTTTTACCTATTTACGTGTTTTAAGCCCAATAAACTTATTATGAGTTCCTTAACTCTTATTAATCCATTTTATACTTATATGATCAGTGTATACACCTTAAAAGTTGGGCCTAAATGGGTTAAGCCCAATAAGTTCTTTTTATAAGAGTTTAACTTATTTAGTCCAATTATTAGCCCAAGTATTAGTCCAATATGTTTACTTAGCTCGTTAATGTCCGTATGCCCTATAGTTCGGGTTTTATCGGTTTTTACTTGTTATACATGTTTATATATCAGTATATAAGTTTTATAAAGTTTACATTAGACGGGTCCAACCATCTAAGTTTTATTTAACAAAAACGTTAATTTTACGGCAATAGCCGAAAAAGTCGTAAAAATCATGTTTATAGTTTTTATTACTTATAAATATTATTTCATTACCATTTATATAATTTATCCATTTAATTAACATTTTATATATTCATATAAATAAGTTTTATAAGTTAGTGGGTTTTTATTATACATTTTATAAAATAAAATGTGAGTGCTTATATAATAGTATTATTCTTTAATTTCCAAAATCTGATTTTTATCTTCACTTTCACCAAAACTGCCATATCTTGAGTTTTATATGGAGATAGAAGCTCAAATTTTTATCACATAAACTACATGATATGTGCTACATTGAACTCTTCTATAGATACTGTTGAATCATCTTCTAAATATTTTCTAAAAATCGTCCAAAACAGTAACCTCAGATTTACACCTTAAACTTGTTTTGATCATATCTCACTCATTACTTTGATTCCATTGCATGGCCAACTCTCACATGTGTACAAGACTCATAGCTTACTGTATATTAATTCTACTTCATCATTTTATCAGTTCATAACATGTTTCTTTACTGTTTTATACAGCCATGTAAATTAATCAAGATTTTAACCTTGTTTCTTATAGTTTTTCACCTCTTTAATCATATTTATCAACACCAAATCCCCATATAAAATTTTTATCATCATATAATCATCATATACATATACAATAGGAAATAAAATACATGTTTACATAATCAAAATAACAAGAAGATGAGGAGGACAATCTTTATACCACCATGATGATGTAGGTTGATCAAAACATGGATTTTTGATGGAGAAACTTGTGATGCACCAAGACCATCTTCATGACCACCATGCTTCATGAACTCCTTGTGGAAAATCAGCCCCAAGACACCATAAAAACTTCTCCATGGATGTTATAATCACCACCATTCAAGAGAGCTTTAAGAGGGCTTCAACATATGTAGAAATAACATGAGGTTTATGGTTAAATTTGATCAAAATGGAGTGTAGAGTGATGATGGTGGACGGCACACTTGAGAGAAGATGAGAGAGTTTGTGGTTTTGCATGGAGTAAAAATGAGTTAGTGGTTTATGTGTTGAATGGTTTTGTCAAGTTACAAGTATCTAGGACAAGTGTCCTAGCTTACTTAGTAAGCTTTGACAATTGTTGTGTGTTGTAAGCTAAGTAAAACCGTCCCATATTGGGGGTGGGGCAAAACTTGTTTTGTCTCATCCCCAATTATTTACGGGTACTCCTCGATTCTAGTTTCCTCGATTTGCATGCCCTCGGGTCGTTTTACAAAAAATGTTTTTATAAATTATGAATCAACGACACAAAACGAATCTAATAAAAATTGTCTCATCAAAAACGGAGTTCGAAAACGTAAATACGTAATCCTAAGGTTTCCGGTTTAGTCATAAAGGACGTTAAAATAAAATCGTAAGTCCTAATCTCTTCTCGTAAATTTGTGAGTTTATGAACTAACACAAATTTAAAACTCCAAAATAATATTCACAGACAAATTTATTTTCTGAAATGTCGGACTGTCACCAAAGACGGTGTATGTAAACGTGAGCACGTAACGTTGAATCCTCCGGTTTAGACGTAGTCGATGCTACTTCAAGACGTAAATCCAAATTTCTTCCCAAAAATAAGTGAGTTCATATCGTAATATTAAAATAATGTTTTCAAATAAATATTGCGAATAAAATATCAACCATAAATTAAGGGATTGTCACAGCATTTACCCCTAAACAGGATCTTTGTCCTCAAAGATCATCTTACCTTACTACTCGCTTCTTATAGATTTAAAGCCATGTGGGTATTTCCTCCACATTCGGTCTTTTCTCACAAGTGCAATTTATTACAATACGCGAGTTTCAGCAGACATAACTACGGGAATAAGATCAGGCTTAATGTTGACTTACTTTCTCTATCCATGATGTTCACGGGTTTCTGATGAATGCAACTTTTCGCCGATATAAGCTCTATTAAGAATAATCAGAATTTCACTTGATAGATATTCCATCAAGTTCGATTTACGAAACATAATTTACGCAGTCCTTGAAGTCCTAGGGTAGATCCAGCTTATATGCCTTTCAAACCAATCCTTCACATCATCTCAATGGTCCCAAACAACGGGGAATTATATCCCATGATTTGTCAGATCATGAATTCATTTTCCAAGTTTAAAAATTGTGGCATAACTTCGCTACCCATTTGGCACTTCAAGATCTACATTTCATATTCACATAACCTCTTGCCCACTACCGGCTGTTAATAATCAAATCCTAATTTCAACAATCATTTCAGATCTCGTGGGTCGGGTATTTTGTAAGGTTAGGTCCGCCATCATAGGAAACCTTAAACCTAAGAGACATGTCCAACTCACTATGGGTGTATGTCGGATGTCTCCATCTCAACTCTTGCTTACAGATGCTCTAAGATTTGGATCCTAACAAGATTAGATCTCGATCCTAATACGATAGTTATCAAGGATAATCTTTCCAAAGGAAAACGATTATAGGGTTCATTACCAAAGGTCATTCATTCAAACATAAAACAGCACTTATATCACCTTGTATCGTTGCTTTACCTCGTCCCTTCGATTTGGGGTGGTACATAGTACTCTCATCAAGGTTCGTTCTCAATGATTTCTGAGCAAATCTCTAGAAATTCGATGCGAAGCGAGGATCTTGATATAGATGATCGATACAAGCACTCTATGTTTATATAACTTCCTTTAAATAAAAGAGTCTATTTCTTCATCAAGATTCTATCATTAACAAGAATGATATGAGCAGATTTGGTCAGTCTGTCGACGATGACCCAAATCGAATCAAATTCAGATGATGACCTTTGCAAATAGCTAGACATTTACTAATGTATGAGGCGATATCTACCTTCATAATTGCCATTAGTACAACTTCTTCAGACAAAGATACTTTTAGTCAAAAAATGACATACGTATAATACTTATACTTACAAATTCCAACATAACTATATCTCACAATCCTCCATATTTAGGCAACCATAAACGGCCTTTTAAAATATTTAACGCTATTGGCTTCTCAATTCTAATGGTTTACATTAGATGCGAACCCCTTTTTATTATCTATATTATCCTTCTTACAAACATCGTTTATTTTAAATTGTTCGGCAATTTATTTTGCACCTTCATTATTAAGGAACATGTCCTAACTGGTTCTTTATCCTTTTTATATAATACGTCAGTATCTATATTCACTTCTCATGATGATGTGATTATCATGTCCACAATTCACTCAGATATTCTTTCTATATTATGCGTCAGTAATTACGTTCACTTTCTCCTGATGAAATAAATATCATAACTGTATTTATTCAAAATTCTTTCTTCATATCTTTTATGTTTCAGTTTCGTCTCAACTATCATTTTTATCAGATTTTCTCAATCCGGCGTCTAAAGCGTCGATAATTATTATAATTAATTAAATAATTATTAGTTAATTTTTATGAAGCGTAAACGTAAAAGTTTTAAATTTCTTAGTTCGACCAATTATCTAAAATGTTCAAAATAAATTTGAATTTAATTAACAAGATTTTTGTTGATTTATCGAAAATATTTAATAAGATTTCGTAAATGTTCGAAAAATCTTTGTTTTATACTTTGGTCAAAGTTTTCTTAGTTGAAAAGTAAAATGTATCGTTTCAAATTTCAAGTCATGATTTAAAAGGTTTCCTCAATTCCTCTTAAGTTATCTTGAGGTATACACAAACATTTACCCCTAAACAGAAGTTTAGTTAAATGGTTTGTGTATAGGATAATAATCCCTTAAAATCCTTTGTTAAAACATTTGTCAAAATATATTTGTACTTTCTTTTTAGTATAACTCAAAGTTCTAAAAGGGCTCTTAATTTTGAAGAGTCTATATGCATATATCTTATCGTCATTAATCCAATAGTCATTTTATGTAAAGGATTAAGTTTTTAATCCCTAAGCGTTAATGGTTCTAATCTTTGAAAAGTCAGTATAGCTTCCATTATCTATTAATCACACGGTTAAATTATGTAAAGATTCAAGTCTTTAATCACGTGTTAATTATTCAAGGTATAGGTTTTCATTGTTTAGCCAATTCAGGGCAATCTATAATTAATTATTAACCTCATTCTTATTCTTGTAAACAAACAAATGGTCCTTAACGATCACGAGCATGAATTTATCAAATTACAGCCTACACACGAGATTCACCAAATTTATGAATGCTACATGTGCATCGGTCAATCCAAACGACATCACGTGAAACTCATAATGTTCATCACAAGTTCGGGGTGTAATGATTGGAATAGATAATCTTCTTCGCAGATGCGAAGTTGATAATAACCATGCCGTGGATCAAATCTTTAAAACATACGCTAGAACCTTGTAAATGATCGAACAAATCTTCCATTTCGAGTTATGGATATCGTTTTCGATTGTCAATTTACTCAGTCACAGTAATCTATAAATATAAGGAAAGATAACACCATAGCGCTTCAGGATGACAGGCTTGGTATAATAAAATCTTTCTCCGACAACTTCCTCAGTTGTACGGTAATTCCTTTAATTCAGATGGTGCTGACGCACAGTGCCCAAGCCACAAGTGCAGCACCGGGAATATAATCAATACTAATTTCAACTTGCCTTAAATGGCAAAAGTCTAGGTAATTCACCAGCAAATACCTCCTAAAGTTTCAGATAACATAAACATCTTTTAATAAATTCATATTAGGTTCTTTCTAGATTATAATATTTATGACTAAGTCACAACCATTCATGGTATAATTCAAATCTAAATGCAGGATATGGTCATCCATCAAGAATTATTTAGTTCACTTTTGATAATCAACATCTTATCATTTAGGGAATTCTACTCGAGTTCCCATCAATTAAGACAATATCGTCATGTCATAATCAATCAATCTATTCTACCGGCATTATCAACTTTTTCAGTTTTATTGCTGTCGATAAGATGTGAACTTCTCAAAAGACTAATAATAATTCATAATCCTTCACAAATTCAGGGATATTAGGATACACAACTACTATTAAAAGAGTAAGGTCAACGCATAATCTATGCGAGAGAACTTCAAATCAGATACAGACGAAAACATTTAACGAATATGAATATATCCCATGTTTTCATAATTTGAGTACGCATTCGAAAGCTCCTCGGATCGTTACCCAGGTCATTCAAATGAAACCAAATCAAAAGAAATGGTGAGAACGTCAATATATCCAGTCGGGTATCAACATTCGGTAATCAGATACTTTTCCTAAGAATCTTACTACGGGAGAATTGGACAAGAAAGAATTGTCAATTGTCAAATAAGACAATTTCCACAGATGAGTAAATTCAACTCAGAATAATAGATGCTACAGGCACATATGTAGGTGTCACTAACACTATGTCCTTAATTTTCACTTCTTGCAGATCTCATAAATTTTTAATTCTTCTCAATCTTCAAAGAAAATTTAGTGTTTATTAGTCAGTTTTATGGTGACTACTAATCAGCCTTGCATGGTCAATTCTAAATTGTATGTAGGCGCGCCACTATATACAATTTCAAGATTAACGATGCAATACTCAGTTCGTCAAAATTTTATCATCATGTTTATAATAAAAACATTTTCATGCTTAATTCTTAAATAAGAATCAAAAATAAATTTACAAACATTTTCTTTGTTATGAAAACAATTAGGTTTTCCAAGATGTTTTATAAACAACTTCATTTCGATAACAATCACTTATAAATCTTACTTTGAGTAATCCTTTTAGTGATGAAAATTCAATTTTTCTCAAAGGATACTGTTTTAACTTTATAAAAACAATGTGTGATCTGCAAAAGAGTGATGAAGCATTGTTCACCAAGAATTAACTACGATATGATAGGAAATGAGCTTAGCCAAATAATCATGAGGTTCATGACCTTGATGGCACTCAGGAAGAATAATCTACCACGTAACTCAAATCAAGATGAGTACTAGTTCAATGGTTGCATCACAAATGCGAACATTAGGATGAAGCAATAAAAGATAGATAACATCGATACATGTAGAATTTAGCAATCAAATGTAGTCTTTTCATTAATCACAAACAAATCAAATTGTACCGTAACACTTTATGTGTCACTATGTCATACAATTCTCAGAACTCATCCTACCAACTGATATCTCAGTTAAGTTAGGGATTTTTAAAAGATACCACAATGAATACTAACCTACAAGAGTCATTAGGTGTTCCACATGTCCCCGAAAGATCCATCGGTCCCAATTTAGAAGAAGATTTCTTCAATTTAATTATTGGACACTAGGCATCCTCATTAGTGGACAATGGCCTAGGAACAACACTTAACACGAATCAATAATCAATTAAAATCTTATAATTCAATCACACGACTTAACGACTTCCTTTTAACAATCTCATATTCCATACGGGTTAAGTTTTTCTTTATTCAAGTTTCAACCAACTTTATACTCAATTCAATATCCTACCTCATATTCCAATACTTACAACCTTATTCTGCGGCCTTGTAAAGGCAATATGATCTCAATATGAATCATCACTTAATTTCCAATCCTATTAGCTCTTACAACAACAATTATCAAATGAGTCATTAATATGAAATGACTTGATCATTCAACTAGACTTCTCGGAAAGGTATTAGTGGCATGAGGCTTTTGGGTAATGGTTCCAATAACAGCCTCAAGTGCAACATTCACCCTTTCGATTTCAATTTAAGAATTGGGTGACAACGAATCAGATGACATCTTTCTAGGTGGTAACGTTTTGTCAAACTCCACTCTATAAGAAAAGATCGTCATGACATCGATATCATATTTAATCTCGCCAATTCTTTTTTTCAATATCACAATCAACTAATATCTACATTTCTACGAATATCAACCATTTTTTGGGATCATAAATATCCACAACTTGGTTTAGATCTAGGATAGCTAGAATTCCTACGAGAATAGCTTCGATTAATTTACTAGGGAAGTTAGGGTTACTTGTGACAATCTACGTCGTATAAATACCTCGTATAAAAATCCAAATAATCATCAAACAATCATGTAATAAAATTACATTATATATATATAATCCAAGTTATATATATATATTAAAATAACACTTCTCAGTCTTGTCCTTGTCGGTAACTCGGGAATTCTTCGGCACCGTTATAGTCAAAAGATTTTTAGACATTTTTAGAAAAATATTTTTAGTTAAAAGATTTTGAAAAGTTTTATTCAAAACCTTGGTTTTAAAAATCTTTCGTTCTCTATAACGAGAGCTCTGGTACCAAACTGTAACACCCCCAAATTTATACAACTCAGTACAGCGGAAGACTAGTTGGTGTTACGGGATAGCATATTACTCACATCATAGACAACGCATAAAAACCGCGTCGTTTAATAATAAATCATTTCCATTCATAAATAACAAAGTTACATCGGTCCCAAGTCATTACATTTCATACTAAGTTTTACAAAGTATTTGAATGGAAAATATAGTTTAGGTGCGGGCCATGAATTCTTGTCGTCTTCCCGAGAATTACCTTCAAGTACTTGAGATAAAACATGTTAAAAGAAAAGGTCAGCGATAACGCCGAGTGAATTCATAGAGTTTAATAAAATCCATCAATATAATATCAGTATAAAATTATTACTGAAAATCATTTTGTACAAATCATTTTAATAGGCCATAAAATAGCCAAAGTCGTTTTATACAAATCCTTATCGAAAATCATAATATAGGCATTTGCCTTAAAAATCATTATACGAACCATTGTCGTTAAAAACACCATACAATACGTTTTGCAACGTTGTATAGATTAAATAAAAACCGTTATATGAATATGGTTATAAAAAACAAAACACGAACATAATATCAATAGTATGACCCTGTATTGCTAGTCAGGCAATACATCGTAATTCGGAGCGTCTATTAGTATTTCGTTAATTTTTGGATTATTATAAGCCGCATGACATTGTTACCTTACTAAACCAACAGCGGGTAGCTAACCCGATACCAATTTTGCCCATCTAAAGTAGCGTGTCGTCACAAAGGTCACGCTATGGAAATCTTCTCATACATAAATTCGCTTACCAATCAATGTGGCACGACGGGGATCAACCGTCAAGGCGCGAACTGGGGTGATCGTCCCCAAATAGTACTATTAAATGCATAAGCGTCTACCAACTCCCGGTAGTTCACAATTCATGCTAATGGGACTTTTAGTGACATAACCTAACTTTAATAATCCATTTTATTTCATCTATCGGGTCCATTAATCATTTATCGGGTCATACAATCGGGTCATTCAATCATTCGGGACCAAAATCAATAAACAAATAATCGGGACAAATGGTGTCCTATTTATAAAAACTAACATGTTATCTCCCTCGCGGGTTTACAAAACATTTATAAAAATATTTAAAAGAGTGCGAGGCTATGAACTCACGTTGATGTGGGAAGGCGGTTTATCGGCAATTCGGACGTACGGTACGTGCTTCAATCACGGAAACCTAGACAAATAATAATCGGTCTTAGACGTTTGTCCAATGACTTTATAAAAATATCAAGTATGTATACATATGATGATTATATATATATGATGATCAAGTGGGTTTACATATTCTCGATTACTCATTTTAGTGTTATGTGTCGGTAACGTTTATACTAGTTTACTAGTTTTACCTATTTACGTGTTTTAAGCCCAATAAACTTATTATGAGTTCCTTAACTCTTATTAATCCATTTTATACTTATATGATCAGTGTATACACCTTAAAAGTTGGGCCTAAATGGGTTAAGCCCAATAAGTTCTTTTTATAAGAGTTTAACTTATTTAGTCCAATTATTAGCCCAAGTATTAGTCCAATATGTTTACTTAGCTCGTTAATGTCCGTATGCCCTATAGTTCGGGTTTTATCGGTTTTTACTTGTTATACATGTTTATATATCAGTATATAAATTTTATAAAGTTTACATTAGACGGGTCCAACCATCTAAGTTTTATTTAACAAAAACGTTAATTTTACGGCAATAGCCGAAAAAGTCGTAAAAACCATGTTTATAGTTTTTATTACTTATAAATATTATTTCATTACCATTTATATAATTTATCCATTTAATTAACCTTTTATATATTCTTATAAATAAGTTTTATAAGTTAGTGGGTTTTTATTATACATTTTATAAAATAAAATGTGAGTGCTTATATAATAGTATTATTCTTTAATTTCCAAAATCTGATTTTTATCTCCACTTTCACCAAAACTGTCATATCTTGAGTTCTATATGGAGATAGAAGCTCAAATTTATATCACATAAACTACATGATATGTGCTACATTTAACTCTTCTATAGCTACTGTTGAATCATCTTCTAAATATTTTCTAAAAATCGTCCAAAACAGTAACCTCAGATTTACACCTTAAACTTGTTTTGATCATATCTCACTCATTACTTTGATTCCATTGCATGGCCAACTCTCACATGTGTACAAGACTCATAGCTTACTGTATATCAATTCTACTTCATCATTTTATCATTTTATAACATGTTTCTTTACTGTTTTATACAGCCATGTAAATTAATCAAGATTTTAACCTTGTTTCTTATAGTTTTTCACCTCTTTAATCATATTTATCGACACCAAATCCCCACATAACATTTTTATCATCATATAATCATCATATAAATATACAATAGGAAATAAAATACATGTTTACATAATCAAAATAACAAGAAGATGAGGAGGACAATCTTTATACCACCATGATGATGTAGGTTGATCAAAACATGGATTTTTGATGGAGAAACTTGTGATGCACCAAGACCATCTTCATGACCACCATGCTTCATGAACTCCTTGTGGAAAATCAGCCCCAAGACACCATAAAAACTCCTCCATGGATGTTATAATCACCACCATTCAAGAGAGCTTTAAGAGGGCTTCAACATATGTAGAAATAACATGAGGTTTATGGTTAAATTTGATCAAAATGGAGTGTAGAGTGATGATGGTGGACGGCACACTTGAGAGAAGATGAGAGAGTTTGTGGTTTTGCATGGAGTAAAAATGAGTTAGTGGTTTATGTGTTGAATGGTTTTGTCAAGTTACAAGTAGCTAGGACAAGTGTCCTAGCTTACTTAGTAAGCTTTGACAATTGTTGTTTGTTGTAAGCTAAGTAAAACCGTCCCATATTGGGGGTGCGGCAAAACTTGTTTTGTCTCATCCCCAATTATTTACGGGTGCTCCTCGATTCTAGTTTCCTCGATTTGCGTGCCCTCGTGTCGTTTTACGAAAAACGTTTTTATAAATTATGAATCAACGACACAAAACGAATCTAATAAAAATTGTCTCATCAAAAACGGAGTTCGAAAACGTAAATACGTAATCCTAAGGTTTCCGGTTTAGTCGTAAAGGACGTTAAAATAAAATCGTAAGTCCTAATCTCTTCTCGTAAATTTGTGAGTTTATGAACTAACACAAATTTAAAACTCCAAAATAATATTCACAGACAAATTTATTTTCTGAAATGTCGGACTGTCACCAAAGACGGTGTATGTAAACGTGAGCACGTAACGTTGAATCCTCCGGTTTAGACGTAGTCGATGCTACTTCAAGACGTAAATCCAAATTTCTTCCCAAAAATAAGTGAGTTCATATCGTAATATTAAAATAATGTTTTCAAATAAATATTGCGAATAAAATATCAACCATAAATTGACGGATTGTCACAGAACGAGAAATGATAGAGTTAGACAAGTGATCATGCTAAACGTAGAACATGAAAGTGTTCTTTCAAAAACTCATATGTTTTTAATTGTGGCTTTTTCTTCCCATAAGATCAATGCATTAGGAATAAATCATAATTGCAATAAGTAAGGTCGTACGATTTGAAAGGTTACTTAGCCTCTAGCGCAAGATCGTTTAAAAGTTGCTCGGGGTTGAATAGAGTTCATAGCCAAGGCATAACTTATTGAAGCGGGACGCGAAGATTGGCGATTATCCAAAAAGGCCCTAACAAGGCATGAGGAGCTCTATTTTTGCTAAATATCCAAAGATGATGCGAAGTATCATTATTCCTAAATCAATATGAAGGATCGAGACACACGACGAAAAGCAATTACTCCCCTAAAGATCATGGAGAAAGTCTATCCAAAAAGACCCTAACAAGGTATGAGGATAAATATATCCAAGTCCGAAAAGGAGGCGGATCGTTGTATATCAAAATCCAAAGTAAAGATTGAAGAAAAATGATGAAGTCGTGGTCCAATATGAAGAATCTCTCAAAAACGTCAAGTGAAGAAATTCCAAATATATGAAGAGAAGACCATAATTTCGAGAACGTCTTCCCAAGATTTGAAGTATGAAGTACATGCCAAATATCGGTCTGAGAAAGGTCTCAAATCGTGAAACGAGTTATGCCAAGATATGAACTTAAGGAGATACACGAGAAGTCGTTTTAAAAGATTTTGTCCTTCGGCTAACTATTGATCAAATCGTGCTACTTTGCTTTTGGACTAATAACTACTCAAATAAGTAAATATGAATCACTTGTGATCCATGACAAATAGATAAAAAATGCTAGCAACCCATTTCCTTTTATAATAGCTAGGATTGCGGGGAGAAAAAGTATTACACAATTTGGACGTATGAGTAGTGTTAGCATTGTGACTTGTACCAACAATGATCTCGTTTTTGCACTTAGCATGGAATGTATGACAATCAAGGATGACGAAGTGTACTCTAAGGAACATTTACTTGTTTCTATTCTTTGACCCTAAAAGTCACTTTCGTGATGAAAATCATATGTTATGTCTTTACACATCTTCGTAGTATGTTGCAAGTCTTTTACTCTTCAATAAAGGTTAATAAAATTGAACTTTGGTGATGCTTAGATACTTTATTCTAGCATTGCGTGAGGGCACGGTAATGGCTTAGTATGGGGGAGGGTAAATAGGTACTTGCTTTGCTACGCCCTCACGCTTTCCAATTTTCAATGTTTTGTTTTGCTAATAAGGCTAAAAATGGCCAAATTTTAAAAATTTTCTTAGTTTTCATAAGTGTTTTTATGACACGAATGTATATTTTCCGATGGGTAGAATAAGAGTTAATTTTTGACTTGATGGGCATTTGGAGCCATTTACATTCCTTAACCCGCTCAATTCAAGTTTTGCTAGACTTTTATATAGGGAGCTTTAAAACGCGAAAGTCTTAATTCGTTCGGGTTAAGAACAAGAACTTTTCGCAAGTTCCTATATTTGATCCTAGAAAGTCACTTATCAAGGGAACTTTAAAACGCATTCTCTAAACTTGAATAAGTCCAAGAAAGTGCAAGATCCTATAGGTGGCTTGAAAACCCAAAACTTTGATTTGATATAGTCTTAATGAAAGCTAATCCAAATTTGGCTTAATTTTGACTTGCACGGCTAAGTATTCACGAGTCTCTTTAATTAGAGGTCTTTATATAGTGAAGAACGAGAAATGATAGAGTTAGACAAGTGATCATGCTAAACGTAGAACATGAAAGTGTTCTTTCAAAAACTCATATGTTTTTAATTGTGGCTTTTTCTTCCCATAAGATCAATGCATTAGGAATAAATCATAATTGCAATAAGTAAGGTCGTACGATTTGAAAGGTTACTTAGCCTCTAGCGCAAGATCGTTTAAAAGTTGCTCGGGGTTGAATAGAGTTCATATCCAGGGCATAACTTATTGAAGCGGGACGCGAAGATTGGCGATTATCCAAAAAGGCCCTAACAAGGCATGAGGAGCTCTATTTTTGCTAAAGATCCAAAGATGATGCGAAGTATCATTATTCCTAAATCAATATGAAGGATCGAGACACACGACGAAAAGCAATTACTCCCCTAAAGATCATGGAGAAAGTCTATCCAAAAAGACCCTAACAAGGTATGAGGATAAATATATCCAAGTCCAAAAAGGAGGCGGATCGTTGTATATCAAAATCCAAAGTAAAGATTGAATAAAAATGATGAAGTCGTGGTCCAATATGAAGAATCTCTCAAAAACGTCAAGTGAAGAAATTCCAAATATATGAAGAGAAGACCATAATTTCGAGAACGTCTTCCCAAGATTTGAAGTATGAAGTACATGCCAAATATCGGTCCGAGAAAGGTCTCAAATCGTGAAACGAGTTATGCCAAGATATGAACTTAAGGAGATACACGAGAAGCCGTTTTAAAAGATTTTGTCCTTCGGCTAACTATTGATCAAATCGTGCTACTTTGCTTTCGGACTAATAACTACTCAAATAAGTCAATATGAATCACTTGTGATCCATGACAAATAGATAAAAAATGCTAGCAACCCATTTCCTTTTATAATAACTAGGATTGCGGGGAGAAAAAGTATTACACAATTTGGACGTATGAGTAGTGTTAGCATTGTGACTTGTACCAACAATGATCTCGTTTTTGCACTTAGCATGGAATGTATGACAATCAAGGATGACGAAGTGTACTCTAAGGAACATTTACTTGTTTCTATTCTTTGACCCTAAAGTCACTTTCGTGATGAAAATCATATGTTATGTCTTTACACATCTTTGTAGTATGTTGCAAGTCTTTTACTCTTCAATAAAGGTTAATAAAATTGAACTTTGGTGATGCTTAGATACTTTATTCTAGCATTGCGTGAGGGCACGGCAATGTCTTAGTATGGGGGAGTGATGAGATGGCATTTATACATGATCTCATCGTTCTTTTCGGGCTTTAAATGTATAAAAATGTCATAATATACCATATATATGCTTGTGTTTGTTTACTTGTGTATCTTAGGTATGGATATCGTGAAAACGACAAAAGATCACAAGTTACAAGGAAAAACGGACACGAGAAACGAAGCCGTACAAAGAACCGGGCCCTAATCATGGAATACTCAACAAATACCCTTGAAGACTTGAAGACAAACAAGATTGATCCTCATTGATTGAAGAAATGACACTTAAAACCCTTTTATATTGATAATTACAAGTTTGGTCCCTTAAGTTTGTCAAAATTACACAAAAGGTCCTTCAACTTTGAAGAAATGGCAAGATTAGTCCCTCAACAATTTCAAATTGTCAATTATGGTCCCTCATCAAGCCAAAGATACATTGAAGACCTTTGAAGATCAACATTGTCCAAGATCAGCCCTTGAAATATGCAAAAGTACCAAAAATAACCCTTGATACACCTTTTGGAAAGTTTTGTGCAAAAAAATGACAAGATGTGAAAGTTGTTACAAAGGATTTGGACGCTGATAGACTTTTAAACACAAAAGACAAGAGAAAGAAAGAAAAAGGACCAAGGCTGCCAAGTTTGGAAGTTTAAATCCCTAAACACGCGCCAAACACCTTTCTCCCTAAGAAAACGGATCAAACGTGTCACTATTCACACGTATGAACCCAGGTTTTACTTTTTACTGCCAAAGGGTTTTTCCCAATTACTTTAACCAAAAACTAATTCACCCTAGCACGATCACATCCCACACATGTAACCTCACACCACTCCATCATGGACCCCACCCCCAATTCCCTTTAAACCAATCAGAATGCAACTTAACCTCCAAGTTATGTGACGTGTCCAAATCAACAGCTAAGGATCAATGCTTCATTCCAAAGCTAAAATGAACATCCAGGATCACTTTGGACAGCTCACACCAAGAAAACGTCTAGAAGGACTTAGGGCATTTAGGGAATTTCACTTCTAGGGTTTGTGAATAGTGTTTAGCCAGGCATTTGCCTATATAAAGACTCCTCAACCTGTGAGAGAGCTTTGTTCCAGATTTTAGCTTTTAAATCTTTGTAATTCCTTTTTATGAAATAAAGTTTGAATTTCTTAAAATTTTGAGTTCTAATCTGTTATTTATAAAAGTTTGGTGTTTGATAAGCTAAAATATGAGTTCCATTATCTTGTTTGAAGGTTTTTGAGGCAAGGTTTTAAGTGATAAAGCTTGTGCATCAAAAATCAGAAAGTTGGCATTATTTTGATCTCACCTTGTGGTTTGTTCTTCTTAGCAGCTTGGAAGCTGGTACTTGTTCTGCTAGTACCTAAGCTCAAACAATCCAGGGCCTGGATGTAGGTCTTGGAGGTTTACATCCTTCTCCCTTTTCATTTTCTCTTTTATTTTTCTGAATTTGGTGATTATTGCATGTTTATGCTTGAATCTGTGTTATTGTGGTTGATTATTGTTGATTTGCCTTGGTTTGATGTTATTGAGGTGTTATTGATCTGATTTGTGGGTTAAATCTTCATAAGCCTTTGAAAATTTGTGGAATCAAGTTTTAAAAGGGTGTTTGGGTTTACTGCATAAGTTAGGATTGTGGTTTGTTAAGTGCTTGTTTTGTGTAAGCAAGTGTTGGTATCTGCTTGTTAGGTGTATTTGTTCATCTGTTTGCAGGTTTTGTGGGTTTGAACACATAGATTCATTATTTGGCTATAAAATCTTTAAAACTTGGTAACATTGGCTAGGATTTTGAGGACACCTAGATCTAAGCTTAGGCTAGGGCTAACAAGTGCTAAATCGGAGTTAATCACACCAGGGAAGAAGGATTTGAGGCTTGAAATTGGATCAAGTGTCAAGTAGTTCAGCAAAACTTGTCTGCATATTGTTCATTGTTCATCAGAAACATTTTATGCTTTGATCTTGTTATTTTCTTTGATTCAGTGTTTGATTCTTGTTGCTTTGTGTTTATTCATAGTTTATATAGCTTGTGTATGCATCTTGTTAAGTTTGGTTTGCTTATTCAGTCTAAATCTGCTTATTAAGTGCTTAACTGCTTATTTCCTTATCTGGTGCATATCTGGTGACTGTTTGGCTTATTGTGGCTTATTGTGTGAACCAATTTGTGATTTTATTGTTGCTATTGACTCCTTGTGATTCACTGATCACAAGGGTGCCTTTGTTTCCAATTGAATCAAACCAGAACTCTCAAATAAGCTTGGTCAAATAGTCAAAGCAGTGGGAACTCCTTTCCCCTGCTAGTTACCACTGATAGTGTAAAACTGGTGTCAGCTTATCAATAAGCTATAATAGCTTATTCCAACCTGCAACAACTTTGTTTTTGTAATAGGTGCTCATATTTTGACCCATTTGTTCATACTGGAGCATTTGGGTGGTTGACTTTAGGGTTTGACTAGAAAACCAACTCCTTTGACTTTTACATAAGTTCATTTGTGCTTATTCTGGCTTATTGGTTGTGCTTATTGGATTTTTGTTGATTGATTTTGCTTATTGAGTCCATTTGAAAGCTTTTGCAAGTTGAATCAAGTCCTGAGGTGCCTTATTTCTCAAACCCGGCTATTTTGTCGTTTTGTGAAATATTACCTTGCTTATTTCTGGCTTATTGAGTGAGCTTTTTCAAAATTTCTTTTTACAGATCTCATAAGCATCCCAAAAGAAGGTTGTGTGTTAAATTAGAGCTTATGGCATTAGCTTATGGCTTAATGGGCTGAAAAGCCCAATAAGAATAAGCTGAGTGTTAAATAAGCTGTGATAAGCTCATTTTCAGCTTTTGGGCCTTTAGAGTTTTGTTCTTAGAATTGAATTTTAAGTCAGATAGGGTTTTTCCAAGTCAATTGGGCCAAGTTTGACTTTTTGGGCCCAAAAGCCCAATTTGGTTGACTGTTTTTGGTTTTGGCCCATTTGAGGGCCCAATAGGGGTATTTTGGTAATTTCACTTTGATTTTCTGATTATTTAGGTTAAATTAAACTAGTTTGCAAGTTTTTAGAATTTTTTATAATTTTTGAATTTTTAATATTATTTTATTATTATTTTTAAAATTTTACATTTTCCAACTTTTTACATTTTTCTTAGGTTTAATACATTAAAATAGGAATTTAGCAACTTTTAGAATAATTTTATCTCTTTTAGATTAATTTTTATAATTATTTTAAGTTTTAATAGTTTTTAAATCATTTTAAATAGTTTTTATTAGTTTAAAATTTTCTAAAAATAGTTTTTAATCTTTTTAGGTCATTTTAGAGGTTTACCAATTGAAAAATCTTTATTTGGGCTTTTTGATAATTTATTTGATTTTTAGGGCTTTAATTAGCATTTAAAAATTGAATATTTAATTATTTAAAAGGTTTGAATAAGTTTTGATTATTGGTAAACTCTTAGTTTATTATTTTTGATTTTTGGTAATTTTTAGAATTTATTTTTATTTTGGTGATTTTTAAGGTTCTACGTTTTAACTTTCTAGTAGTACTTAATTTTATTTTTTTTACGTCTTCGTCATCTTCTTTTCTCATCCCCTTCTAAACCAAATATTAATCTCAAATCTTGTACATCTTAGTCACACACATATACCTCCTTGGGAAACGAACTTTCATTTCATTAAGGGTTATTAGTGTTGATTTTCCTAAATCATCACTCGATACTTACCGCTTTTACGCTTTTTTCCTAAGAGGTGTATAATTTACCACAATCAGCTAACATGCTGAACATGACTAATTCATGGATTCATCTTTATCACAACACTAGTGAGTGAGTGATCTTCTCTTTGGACAAGGTAAAGGAGGGGATCAAGAGGATAATCATATGTAAACATACTTAACACATTAAGTGATCATTTACTAATGATTATGCTATAGAAAAGAGAAAGGGGGCTGAGAAAAACGTCCAAAAAGGGTTGTTGGAAAATGAGATTTGATCCACTATTTATAGGAGACAAAGTGCAACGGCTAGCTGGGCGCGGTTCCTTATCTAGCCCGACGGTTCCTTATCGCTAGAGAACCTCCTAGCTATTTAAGGTACCGCCCAGTAGACTACGCTCCTATTTTGTCTTTTAGTGGGGTAGGAATATCTGAGGTTTTTTAAACCTTCAAAGGATATTCTTATGGCATATGGAATATGCCATTTTCAAATTTACATTTTCTATTTTAATAAAACATTTTCTTAAAAATAAAGTTTATTAAAAAATCTTTTGTCATATTAACAAAAGTGAGTTTTAAGGATAATCACTTTGATGATCACTAAGTATGATTAAGAAAAGTTAGTGATATGATTATTACCTTGATGATAGTGTTAGTTAAATAATTCATTTTGTGTTTTACACTAAATGTGTTGTATAGTTTGTTGTGATCAAAACTAAGAAAGATTAGTTAACACTAATAATGTTTTTAGGCATCACTGGCATTAACAATCTCCCCCTTTTTTATTACGACAAACTATAAACTCATTTACGTAGAAACACAAAATATCGAATTATTAACGAGTGTATCACTATCATTTCTCCCCCTTTGTCGTAGCAAAAAGGTTAGCACAAGTCTTTGAAGAAAACCCGACTTTGCCAGTAGCTCCCCCTTGGTGGTTGCTCCCCCTTACTTGGGGCACCAAGTGTATGAGCTAAGGTGACATGCTACACAAAGGTTAGTAGAAAGAAAAGAAACACCAATGTACATATGATCACTACCTACTAAGTAACTTGAGAGGGAGAAGGAGAAGAAATCTCAAATTAGAAGAAATTATTGCTAAGTATGTCCAAAGAGGTAAATGACAAAATCAAAGTTCAATTGGTGGAATGGAGGTAGAAAAGAGACATCCAACCAATGAAGATGATAAATTTGTCAAGGGGTTAAAGTTTAGAATTGATGGAATCACCCATAATCAATTGTAAAGATTAACCACGATCAACTCAAAAGAAAAAGAGAGAATGATCAAAGAAAGAAAACAAAAAACAACACAAAGGTTTCATATTACAAAAATATGAAAGAAACAAACAAGGTAGATAGTCATACACACAATATGAGTATCTAAAGAAAAAAATATAAAAAATTAACCACAAAGCATAAGCTGTTCTAATAGTGATAATTTTCCAAGATTGCTTAAAATGTTATTGACTCCAAAACAACTAAAGTATTATTGACTCCAAGAGTGCTTAGTCCTTTAGTTGGAAAAATAAGACGACGAGGCATCATTCGAAGTTTTGTCCACGAGAACGAAAACTTTGAGAGGAGGTCGAGTAAGGAGGAATTCAAGAAAATTTAACTTCTCATACACATGAGCAAGTTCAATTTGTTGAAATCGACAACAAGCACACGAGGATCCATGATGCAAAACAAATTTGGTTGATGGGGGAAGGCCATCAAACCTAGGGTTTGGTGGTGGTGAGGAGAGTGGGTAGGAAATGTTTTCACAATGCCTTGTGAGGTTTGGGAAGGTTGAAAGGTCATTAAGTTGAGGGGTGTCGAAAGGTTTTGGTGGTGGGGGAAGATTTTCCTTTTCTCCGGTGATGGGGTTAATGGAGTAGGTCTCATTCCAATACTTGATTGGAGATAAGGTGGGGTTCTTGGGTGGTTTGGAAGAAGAGGGTTCATTTTTCCTTATCCAAATAGGTCGAACCGAGATCTTCGGTTTCTTGGAAAGCTTGGATGAGGAAGCTTTGGGTGAGGAGGTTTGTGACAATGAAATGTCAAGGTTATGAAAGGATGAGTTAGAAATTGTTGAGGTGTGAGAATGAAATCTCAAGGTGGGGGTATAAGAAGAAAGTAGACAAGGCAAAGATTTGAAAATAAAATGTGAAGTGTCAAGGAATGTTTAGTCAAAATGAGTAAACATGGAATCTAGACAGGGGATAGGGTGATGAAGAAAGACCAAAAACGAGCCAAAGATTGGCTATCTGTCCGCGGTTCCTTATAGGGACCGGCGGTTCCTTATCACTTAAGGTACCGCGCGACTTAATGAGCCGCGTACAGTGGACGTGAAACCATGATTTTCCAGGGTTTTGAGAAAAACTAAGACTTTTTCAAAAAATTGCAAATCTTGGAATTTTACCTCTATTAGCACTAAATTATGCTAGGGTTGCGAAAAAGCAACACATTCACAAAGAATGTCTTGACAAAGGGTGAAAAATATATTTGGATAACATTTTGAACCAATTTTAGTCAAGTTTTAGAGGTTGTGATAGATTTATGTTTAATTTTAATTTAAAATTAAAGTTGATTAATGTGCACATAAAGATAGAGACACACAAAGCTAAATCCATAAATCATCCTCATGAAAAACTCATGGAGGGAAGGAAATACAATAAGGAAATGAGAAACAACTAACTAAAACAAAGTTAGCTTAAAACTAGTTCTTGATGAGTAGTCTTCATTGTCTTGGTTTTTCTTGAAAAACACTTATTAAAGAAAATCATCATTCATCTCCTAGGAGGAGGCATGGTAAAGAAGGTGAGCAAGAAATCTTGCAACCTCCTATGAAGTCCAAACATCTCCATCCTAAGGTTGTGAATGATGTAGTTTTTGTAGAGGCAACATGGACAATGAGAACCATGAGCTTCTAGGAACCCAAAGAAGTAAGGATCACCCATAAAGAGGGGAAGTGGAACACCCAAAATGGGAGTGTTTGAGGGAGGTAGAGGTGGAGGAGGTATGTTCTCCAAGGGTGATGTGGGTGAGTGTGGAGGTATGTTCTCCAAGGGTGAAATGGGTGAGTTTGGAGGGGTAAAAGGTGAAATCACCAAGGTATCAACAAAGTCATTCACAATGGGAATGCTTTGGATGCGTTGAGGATGGATAGTCACATCCAAGAGAGTACTTGGAGTGAAGGGTGAGGATAGCTCATTCATTCTAGATTGGAATGAAGAGGAGGTAGAACCATGAGAATGGTTGGTACCATGGGTTGAGGTAGTCTTGCATGGAGAAAGAGGTGGTGAGTGTGATGAAGAGCTGAGAATTAGAAAAATCTCATTCTTAGGTGTGTGAAAGGGTGAAGAGTTAAGTTTGGGAAACTTAATATTTATCTTAAGGTTTTTCTTTGAAGTGGAGGTTTTGGATGAGTTTGAGGTTCTTGTAGAAACCATGGTTGTAATGAGTGGTTTAAGGGTTAAGGATGAATGGTTTGATGTGTGAAGAACATGGCTAACAAGGTGGGTTTAAACGGGTGAGGGGATGATCCAAACTAGTAATGGGTTAAAAACATTTTATGTGAATAATGAACTTAGGTAACCTAGTTTAGGAAATGTGCAGGTTTTTGCAAAGAATCAAGCAAGGTTTACACAGATTAAGGAAAATAGTGTTAAAGAAAAGATTCTGTCGGAAACAGTATCCGGCGGTTCCCTATCTAGGATGCGCGGTTCCTTATCGATAAGGAACCGCTGGTCGATATGGAACCGTGACCAGAGGTGTTCAAAAATCGTACTTCCTCAAACTCTGGTTAGCCTAGATTTTTACCAAAGGATTATCAAGCCAAAGTTAACTACTGGCCAAAATTTAGGAAGCTAACTAACACATAGGATGCACAAAGCTATGCAAATCGTAAACACGATGGCATAGACAAAACTAGGATTAAAATAACAAGTAATCCAAACAAGTAGTATTAGTTAATACACAACCAAAATAAAATAAAAGGAAGCAAATGTTCAACATCACATTACATGTTTAGCAACATGTATACTTTGAAAAAATTCAAAGTCTTCATCTTCTTTTCTTGCCCAATCCCTTGATCATGTTTCCCAAGTACTTGAATCCCTTCCTTGACTCAACCCGATGTTCATGTAACTCACCTCGAGTCCTAAGATTTTCACGGTAGAGATGCTCCATATTGAGATCTTCCAGTACTTCACTAGAGGAATAATGAGGTGTAGGAGCTAAGTCTTCAAGTCCATCCACGAATGAGTTTGAGGATGGGTGGGAATTACTCGAAGAGTTGAAATGAGAACTAGAACCTATGCCGTCACCATCACTTGTTGGCATATAGGTGTCCTCATCATCCGGCTCTTGATGATCGGATTTTCGCGAACCTCGATCACTTCTAGGCTTTCTTTCATATACCTCTTGAATAGGCAACATAACCCGATGAACTGGGTGAAAGCGAGAAAGTTCGAGGTGGGGAAAGTCACGAACAACCCTTTTGAAAAGGCGGGTAAGAAGCATAGCGTATGGAAGGTTTGTTTTGGGCTTTGAAATAGAATAATTTATTCGTGGAGCGATATAGTATGCCAAATTGTACTTGGTTGATGTAAAGATGCAACATAACATATGCACCATACAAGCCGGGATATTATCTCGGTTTCTACCAAGACAAAATACATTCTCCCTAAGGATATTTTCCCATTGGACCATAAAATCCTTAAGATCGCTTGAGAGCACTTCATAGCGATTCACATACCACATATTAGAATGAAATCTTCTCACAACGTTTCCATCACGCTCTTTCGAAATGATATCAAGGATAAATTACGGATCAATTTCGGCGTGGTCATTTGGAGGTTTGTCATTGGATTCCAAGAGAGCATCACGTCTCCATTTGTCCGTGAAACGACAAGTGCCTTCATATGGCACACCAAGAATTTCACCAAAATCTTCGAGAGAATATTGAATGATTTGATCGTTCAACAAGAATCGAATGAAGATTTCGCCATTGAATTCAAACAAAGAGTAAGTGCTAAAGAACTCTAGAAGAAACAAGGGGTATATATCTTCTTCTATGTAGAGCAAGCAATCAAACCCCGTATGCTCAAACATAGATTTGATATAGACATAACCCGTTATTCCCTCATCAACAACTCTACCCTCATGGAATTTTGTGTTGAAAGTGATGAAAAGGAGTTTCAAAGTTGAGTGGATGCAAAGGTTTGGGAAATGTTTGGCATATATTTTTTAGTGAGTTGATGATCCTTTTGGTATTGTGAAGGCATGATTAGTACCTAAATAAACACAAGAAAATATATTTCCAATCACTCATATGAAAAATAAAATCAAAAATCAAAATATGAGAATGTGTTATATCAATTTCTTGACAAACAAAGGATTGAATCCATATCATTCTCATGTTCACAATGTATCTATTCCATTATTAACCAAGAACATATGAACTATGTTGGATCAACAATGGACTAGAACATTGGTTTTTCAAAACAAGGTTTTTAGGTAAGCATTAATAATGCAATTACCTATTTGTTCATGGGTTCATCTCAATTCCATCTTTTAACCAAAATCATTTAGCCAAAATTCGGATTTGTTCTACAAGTGGGTTTTAGTGAAATCTCAATGAATATGAACTTAAGGAATCATAATAAAATAACCATGTCAACCCATATTCCTATTAAGGTTTTAATTCAATTTCAATTTTAAAAATTTCCAATTATGAAAGGATGAACCCTATAACAAAATAGATGAGATTGAAAGAAAATACTTACAATTAATTGATGTTTGATGAAGGATGAGTGAAACCCACAACTTGGAATCAATTAATTTGAGTGATTGAAGGTTTTTGAAGCTTCAACAATGGTGGAAAAAGGGGAACCCGAAGGCTGTGTGTTTTTGGGAGAGAGAGGGTTTTTGAAATGTGTATAGTTGAAGTTCGTTTTTCTCAGTTCTTAACAAATTGAAAGTCCTAACAAGATCGGGTTTTTAATTGTTTTTGGTTGGTAATGTTTTTTTGAATATTCTATTGCTAATTCAAACAAGCCTTGCTAAAAATGAAAAATATTGTCTACTTATATGTAAAACAAAGTGCAAATACCAAGTTATTATTCAAATAAAATGCCAAGTGTAAATTCTATAAACTATAAGGACTGGAAATGTAAATTCTTTGAAATTTAAATGCTAAAAATGTAAAGCTGAAAAGTACAAGGACTAAATGTGCAAAAACAGTAAACTATGTGGACTGGAAATGAAAATTATTCAAACAATGTAACTAATTCTTAACTAAATGAAAACTGAATAACCAATTCTAAACAAACTTGAAAGTACAAGGACTGGACTTTTGCAAAACCTAAAAAGTTGGAAGATTAGCCTGATTTAACAACTACTTAATACCAAAAGGACCAAAGTGCAATTTTCAAAAACTTTTTTACCAAAAACGGGTTTCAAACTTCAATAAGCTCGTTTGAGCTTATTTCTCAACCAAATTTGATCAAACAAATTGCAAACGACTTAAAATTGAATTTAAGCTAGACCTATCCAAGGATTTTGGCTAAAAGTTACTAAAACTCTGATAAGCTGAATTCAATAAGCACACAATAAGCTACCAATTAAGCCAGACTTGCACAACTAGATTTTAATGGAAATTATTGTTAATAAGCTCAAAAGAAAGACGGGAAATCAAGTCTCATGAAAAATGATCAAGTTATAAGCTCAGAATTTGAAAATAAGCCAAAATTGTGCTTATGTTGACTTTCATTGACCAGAAATTTCAATAAGCTCAAATTCTCAAAATTTAACCAGGAACACTAATGGAATGATTTTGTGAAAGAAAATTAGTTTGTTTATGAAGTGGAAATCAAGATATGAAAAATCAGTTTGCCAACTTATAGAAACTTGCATTTGCTCATGATCTTAAACTTTTGCTTATTTCTAGCTTAATTCTTGATACTGTACAATTTCCTTCTACACATTCAAAGTTCATATGTTGACTGAAAGATGAGAACTGGTTTGGAGTGATTTCATCAACTAACAAAGTAATGCCAGTCAAATCAAAATCAACACTTTCTGATAAGAAACTTGTTAAAAACTGACCCAGACTTTTTATATGACCAATTGCCTTTTTGACCAAGTGCTTGACTTAAAAGTGACTGAAAACTACTTTTTATGACTTGTTAACTGGAAATGAACAAAAGTTTGCCAAAAACTAATACTTGAAAATCAATCACAAGCTAATGCCAAACACCACTTACTGATCTTTTTGAAATTTAAATGAAGACTAATTGATCAAATGATAAGACTGAGTTAAGAATGATATTACACTAAGTTTTATAGCCAAAATGAAGTGAAATAGAACTAGTTACAAGTACTCTAACCAACAAGAACTCTAATGGTTATCAAGGCTAAACTGACTGATAAATGTGAAAACAGGACAAGTTTTAAGACTATTAAGCAGGATTAAGCTACTATTAAGCTATAACAACAATGAGATCAGATCAAAGACAGGCTAAAACACATTTTATCATACAATCAAGCAAAGATTAACTAATAATGAAGCAGGTATTCAACTGTTTAGAGGAACTGAAAATCAGAAAATGTAAACCTTTAGCTAAGGCCTCCTTTGGGGAGTAGAGGAGCGATGTGCTCTCTAATCTAGTGCTAACCACCACCTTAGCACTAGAACACACTAATCAACAACCAATCAATCAGCTACAATCTTCAAACTTAGTCAGTTATGATCAGGTTATAATCATAACAAACCAATATCAGCAACAAAAGGTATCAATGAAGCAGGTATGAACAGTAGAGTAGTATGAGAATTTCGGAGGGAAAATTGAAATTTGAATTTATTGAATGGGAAAGTAGTTACAAATGCTGGTAAGTTTGTTACAACTAACTATAACAGACTCAAGAGTGTGTCAGACTCTTGAGTTGTTAAGCTACAACTAAGAAGGATGAGAGAAAAACTAAAAGTGTGTGTTTTCACACTTTTTCTACAATACAAGAAATGAGAACAATCCATGGTATTTATAGACTGCAGGAGTGAAGTGGTTGGGGTTGGTGACGTGTTAGAACCAATCCCCAGCTTCCACGTGTCAAAAATCTGCCAATTGGATTTTGCTGGTGATGAACACATTAGGGGTTTTCTTTGTTATTGATCTTGAGTGTAATTGGTTATGATCATTGGATTCGTCTCTCAAAAACGAGCAAGTTTCATGTTTATACCATCCCTTGAAATTGCTTCTAGCTCAATAACGATCCTGGTAATATGCGTTGATGAAGATGACACGTGGCAAATTTGTATTGGTTGTGGGCTGAGCACACGGATCATTATCCACAATGGATAATCTGATTATTGCATGGCCTTTCCTTATTGGCTGAAAAGTGAAGTTAGTGCATTTTACTGTTGTGATACTGGCCAATCAATGCTTGGCGGCTAGTGGCATTAAATGAAGTGAAGTGGCAATCCTTGTCACTTGATTCTTGCATTCTCATTGGCCAAAAGCATAACACCCGGATCAAGCTTAGTTTAACTTTCCAAAGTTGGCAGAATTAGCCCCTTGACTTGGCAGAATGTAATTTTGAGCTATATTCTTCATTCTTTTGACAATGTAAGTCCTTCCACTTGTAAACTTGATCAAAAACCCCTTTGACTGAGTTGACTTGAGAGTTGACCATATTTGACTTTGATCTTGACTTTGTCATATTTACACTTTTGGTCCTTCATCTTTGGCAGATTGTCAAGATAGGTCCTTTGTCTTCAAAGTCTTGTCACTTTTGATCCTTCTTTGTCTTTTTCATCAAATTAAGCTTGATTTTCCTTTGTTTGCTTGAAAATGTATCCTTCTTACCTATTTGAGCACAAACACAAAACATACCACATAATTCCGCTTTATAGCACAAAGTTTAAGTATTTTTCTTGTGTTTTTAGGGTGATTTGTTGATAAATTGATATGAGTTTTTGCTCATATCAAATCCCCTACACTTGAACATTGTCATGTCCTCATGCAATGCTATATATTTTAAGCACAATTTTACATTCTCCTCATAATTAATCCACCTTGGCCATATGGAATGCATCTACACTACTCTAGACTAAATGATTCATGATTTTGATTTTTAACAATGAAATGAACAAAATACAATTCTATCTATATCTTTTTTATTTTTCTTGAAATGGTTTTGATGGAAATAACTCATAAAGAATTCAATGACTTTGATTAGGGCTTGGGTACCATGGACATTTATCACCCTCAAGTTTCACTTTCCCCATACCAAGCTTAAAAATGGGATCATTGTATTCACAAGTAAAAAGTGCATCAACTTATTCATGACAATTAAATGTGGAACCGGTTATTATTTGAGCAAATTGCTTGTGGTCAAATTTGTCATTTATTCAAGTGTGAAATATAAGAAGTGTAAAATCCAAAAATAAGGAAGCACGGTTTTAAGCCTAAGTAATCCTCTCATCCATTACTTGAAAACCCGCTCACAATTAATATAAGTCTGTTTCAAGAGTAATAAGTCATTCGCCTTATGTGTAAACTCCTCATGTCATGCTTTCATAAGTAGCTACACACTTGCTAAGGAAAGAAAAATAAAACTCACGCAATAATTTACATCCGCCATCTTTTTGAGACTTTGGATCTTCAACCCCGCAACCCGTCAAGGTAATATTAGATTGGAGCAATCTATTGAATCCCCGCAACCCGTCAAGGTAATATTGCAACTCAATAGTCACTATAATTAACACCACACTGCCCCTCTTGGGAGTCTTGTATAATTATTTTTTTCTCTTTTTTTTCTAGCCATTCATTTTTTTGTAAGCCGCTCTTATTTTTCTTTATTCCTTACAAAGAAAGTAGAAAAGAATAAAAGGAAAAACACCCGCTAAATATTGAGAATGACATAAGTCTAGTACACATAAAACGTTCTAACTTATAATCTTAAGACGTACTCATGCCAACCATGAATGATTAGACAAAAATGCATAAGAGACTACAAACCGATTAAAACCGTTCTTGATTATTTATTAACAATTATATACATGCGAAGAAAATAGAGGTAAAGAAGAGAAGGGTTTAGCCACAAGTAATTATCATGAAGTTTATCTAGCCCTTTTATACTTGCTTCAACTCTATCATTTCCCATTCTCCACAAATTTAAAATCTCAAATAATGAGATTGGTGGATGCTTAGCCTAATAGACCAACAAAGGACTACATGGTTAAGGATACTATCTAGAGAATGCTTAGATAAGCAAACTCGGGTTGAGTCAAAATATCCATGGTGGGCCTAATATGTCAAAGAAGTATAAACTTGTTAAAACCATGTTTTATTATATTTTTTACTTTTTATATATTTTTGATGAAAAATAAAGAAGAAATATATACAATACAAATGTGATATGCAAATGATTAATGAAAAAAATTGAATGCATATTTTGGTGGCCAAAGTAGATCAAAAATTTGAAAAATGTTTGAAAAATTAAGTTCCCATGTTATCATGAAAGACAATGACAAGTTCTAGGTAAGGTCACTTCGATAGAAGACCCCCCTACACTTAAGCTAAACATTGTCCTCAATGTTTAAGAGCATGGAAGTATAAAAACTTCCCCTACACTTATGACAATGAATAGACTTTGCTTAACCCAAGTTAAGGAAAGGACAACTATTAGTGAATTCATGTTTAAGCACAAGGTGTCAATGAAAGATCACAATAGTAACAAAGTGAACCGGATACAAGAGCCTCCTCCATAAGCTCTAAAGCATGAAATGAGTGAGCAACCCTACAAACAACATGAAGACAAAAGAAGGTCTCCCCTACACTTATCTCCAAGTCTATACCCTTATTGCTAACCTACAACACTCTAAACCTAGTTATACGATGCTTGAGTTAATGAGTCTCTAGCTCGACTCATCCCTCAATGAATTAATTCATGGGGAAAATTGGGATCTCTTGGACCATTTCAACGGAAATGTCCTCCCCAAAATAATGTTTTAGACGATGACCATTCACTTTAAAGTTTGGACCATCGGGTTGTGACAAATCAATAGTTTTATATGGAAACACTTGAGCAATAGTGAATGGACCGGACCATCTCGACTTAAGCTTGCCCGCAAAAAGTTTCAACCTTGAGTTAAAGAGGAGAACCGGCTCTCCAACTTTGAACTCACAGTTCTTGATCTTAGCATCATGCAATTTCTTAGTCTTTTCCTTGTAAAGCAAAGATTTTTCATAGGCATTGGCTCTCATTTCATCCATCTCATTAAGTTGATATTTCCTATGTGAACCGGCTTGGTTTAAATCAAAGTTAGCCCACTTGAGAGCCCAAGATGCCTTGTGTTCTAACTCGAATGGGAGGTGGCACGCTTTACCATAGACAAGCCTATAAGGAGTACAACCAATTGGTGTCTTAAAAGCCGTCCTAAAAGCCCACAAAGCATCATCAAGCTTATCCGACCAAGAAGCTCGATGCTCTCCCACCGTTCTCTCTAAAATTATCTTTAAACCACGATTTGTGACCTCGGTTTGACCATTGGTTTGAGGGTGATACGCGGTAGAAAGTCTATGATTAACTCCATATTTCTTCATAACTCTCGTGAATTGATCATTACAAAAGTGCTTACCACGATCATTTATGATGGCCCGAGGTACACCAATCTAGCAAACAATTGCTTTAAGAACTTCACAACAACTCTAGCATCATTGGTGGGTAAGGCTTTAGCCTCCACCCATTTTGACACATAATCCACCGCCACAAGTATATACTTGTTTCCCTTAGAAGATGGAAAAGGTCCCATGAAGTCTATGCCCCATACATCAAATATCTCACACTCTTGAATAAAATTTTGTGGCATCTCATCACGTTGCGTAATTTTTCCTTGTCTTTGACACACATCACAAAATTTCACCATTTCATGGGCATCTTTGTAAATGGAAGGCCAATAGTAACCCGAATCAAAGACTTTCTTGGCGGTATAGTTGGGCCCAAAATGTCCACCCGTAGGTCCTTTATGACATGCTTCTAAGATCTTAAATGCCTCGGGCCCATCTACACACCGTCTAATGATTTGGTCCGCACATTGCCTAAAAAGATAAGGATCATCCAAAAAGTAGTACTTAACTTCCTTAAGAAATTTCTTCTTTTGTTGATAAGTAAGACCCTCAATAAGCACATTTCCCACAAGATAGTTTGCTATATCCGCAAACCAAGGAGTGGAATCCTCTTGGGAAGAGATAGACATGAGCTCCTCTAATGGAAAAGATTCATTGATTTCTTGATGTGGAAAATCTCCTTGAAAAGGATGCTCAAGTCTACTCAAGTGATCCGCCGCTAAATTCTCGGCTCCTTTCTTATCACGAATTTCTATCTTAAACTCTTGAAGCAACAAAACCTATCTCAAAAGCCTAGGCTTAGCATCTTGTTTTGTCATAAGATACTTGAGAGCGGAATGATCCGTATACACTATGGTTTTGGATAGCACAAGGTATGGTCTAAATTTCTCAAAAGCATATACTATAGCAAGCAACTCTTTTTCCGTGGTAGTGTAATGAAGTTGTGCACCGGTCATGGTTTTACTCGCATAGTGTATAGGTTGAAAATGCTTATTCACTCTTTGTCCTAAAACGGCCCCCACCGCATAATCACTAGCGTCACACATAAGCTCAAAAGGTAATTCCCAATTTGGAGAAACCAAAACGGGAGCCTTTGTCAATTTCTCCTTAAGAGTCTCAAAAGAGTCCAAACAATCTTGGTTAAAAATGAAAGGAGCCTCTTTTTCCAAGAGGTGAGTCATCGGTCTAGCTATCTTAGAAAAATCTTGTATAAAGCGCCTATAAAATCCCGCATGACCTAAGAAACTCCTCACACCTTTAACCGAGGTGGGTGGGGGAAGCTTAGCAATCACATCAATTTTAGCTCGATCCACTTCTAATCCCTTGTTGGATATTTTGTTTCCTAAAACAATTCCCTCTTTCACCATAAAGTGACATTTCTCCCAATTAAGCACTAAACGTGTTTCCTCACAAGGCTTAAGCATTCTCTCTAGATTGGTGAGACATGAGGTAAATGAATTTCCAAAGACGGAAAAATCATCCATAAAAACCTCCATAGTTTGCTCTATCATGTCATGGAAAATCGCCATCATGCACCTTTGAATCGTCCCCGGTGCATTACATAAGCCAAAAGGCATCCTCTTGTAAGCAAATGTACCGTAGGGACAAGTGAATGTGGTCTTTTCTTGATCCTTAGGGTCAATGGGTATTTGGAAATAACCCGAAAAGCCATCAAGAAAACAATAGTATTCATTTCGCGCTAAGCGTTCAAGCATTTGATCCATAAAAGGTAATGGGAAATGGTCTTTCCTAGTAGCCTCATTGAGTTTCCTATAGTCAATACAAACTCTCCAACCGGTGACAAGTCTCGTAGGAATAAGCTCATTGTTCTCATTAGGCACTACGGTGATTCCACCCTTCTTTGAAACATAATGTACCGGGCTAACCGATGGAAAGTCGGAAATAGGGTAAATCATACCCGCATCAAGGAGTTTAATCACCTCCTTCTTAATGACCTCATGGATTTTTGGGTTAACTCTTCGTTGACTTTGAATGGCGGATTTTAATCATCCTCTATAAGGATTTTGTGTGTACAAAAATGTGGATCAATTCCCCTTATGTCGGATATTTTCCAAGCTAAAGCTTTCTTGTGTTTCTTAAGGACTTCAATAAGTTGCTCCTTCTCATCCTCTTTCAACTCTTTAGCAATGATCACGGGTAATTGGTCTTTGCCCTCTAAGAAAGCATACTCTAGGTGGGATGGAAGGTCCTTAAGTTCAAGTGAAGGTGGACTCTCTATGGAAGGTTCTACTATGGAAGGATTCTCATTGGTAACTTCTTGTGGAATAGGAGAAGTAATTGGGTCCTCATTGAGAAACTTTTGGATAGTAAGAATATCTTCCTCCCAATTAATGGGAGAATCATCATCACCAAGAAAGTTTGACTCAAATTCCTCCAAGAGGAAATCACTCTCTCCAAAAGGTGTTAAAGAGGGAGCAATTGAGGCCACGGTTTCAACATGGGGCATCTCATCACTAGTACTCTTGCAAGCATCATGAAAGTGTTCATCACACACTTCATCTAACACATCAACTATGTTAATAGTCTCACATGGTCTAGACTCCTTAACCTCTTTCCTATCACAAACTTTCCCTAACTTAAACACCACTTTCTCATCCTCTACTCTCATAATTAGTTCTCCTTCCGCCACATCTATCAAAGTACGACCCGTTCTCAAAAACGGTCTACCAACAATCAAAGGAACTCTAGGATCCATATCATAATCCACCACTACAAAGTCGGCCGGAAATGTAAACTTATCCACACCTACAAACACATCCTCTGCTATACCTACGGGGTAAGCTATGGTTCGGTTGGCTAATTCAAGGGTCATCCTATTGGGAGTGAGCTTGGGAAGTGTTGGATTGTAACACACGACTTATAATGATATAGAAATGTAGATGAAGGTTAAACCAAAAAAGAAAGATTAGATTAGATGAAGGAAAAGATAAAAACAAAAGATGTGAATTCCTAGTGAGAGAAACACAAACGTTTCTCTCTCTACAAAACAAATGAAATGGAAGACACACACACAAATGAGGCTTAGGAGGCCTTTTATACTAAGTACTAAGTGTTTAGGAGACCTTCCTCATTTGTGTGTTCGGGACTAATTCCCGTTACATAAACATTAATAACTAAGAACTCTCGACACCGTTGAATAGTATTTTTCACGAGCTTCGCAACGGTATATTATATGACCATCACTTTAAATACGGCTAACAATCTCCCCCTAAGGGGTGGTCATGTAATATGTGACTTCACTTTGTTGGTGTTGCAGACTTTGAAGCTCGTTGTCTTGAGAGTTCTTTCATAGTTCCTTTCATGACTTGTGATCTTGGATCTTTGATCTTTGCCTTGACTTGATCTTGTAACTTTTCCAGCTTGTGTTCTTGTGTCTTTACCCACATACTCATGTTTTGAGTTGACATGAAAGCTTGTTAACAATCTCCCTTGATCATCAGAGTAGCGGAAGTCTTTGTCTTTAGATGTTCTTGAGCTTTCTTCAATAATCCTGAATATGTGGTCTTGAATTGCGACTCTTGAGATAACGCCACCGTTTGCATTCCACCGGTTTCCCGTTATACAGTACGAATACTGTACCTGTGATCAGGTAAGTTCAAAGAACTTCCTTGACAGGATTTCCAGCTGTGGTAGCCGTTCTCAATACTTGAATATATCGAAAGATAATTCAAAGTAAGGAGTGAATCATGCAGTTCCATTCTGCTGATTAGGTCGTCAATTCACTTTCCTGGAACAAGTCTGAATCAATTAAGAATCAAACCATCGTTGCTTTCCAGTTGACACAAGTTTGATTCATATAGAATCGCACAAGTTACCTACCGCAGTGCTGTTTGATGATGACACTGGAAGGATTTCCATTTGTCACTGTAAATACTGAAAAGTATTACTCTGAATGTTCTGGCAAGATCATAAAGATATTGCGTCGAGACCTGGAACGAGTTTGAATCAATTAAGAATCAAACCACTGTTGCTTTCCAGTTAACATATGTTTAATTCAAGTGAATCTTACATATGACCTACCGCAGTGCTGTTTGATGTTAACACTGGAAGGATTTCCATTCATCATTGTGAATACTAAAGAGTATCACTCTGAATGTTCTAGCAATACCACAAGGATAGAGCGTAGGACTCTGTAAATCATCGCTTGTGTTCTAATGATGAACAACAATTGATCTATGGAATAAGTGTCCTAATGAGATTTTTGATGAATCTCGTTGGCTCTAGACTCTATAAGTGCACGTTTATTTAGTGATCGGAGGCTGGAGCAGTCTGCCACCTATTCAATATCTACTATCTCGGAGTGAGAAAGTTGATAGAAATGAGTTGAACTCCGTGACAATAAAACAAACTTCTTTTGAGAGAAGCTTGAGTAGGCTGGGAAGGGTTGTGCATTGCATCACTGGGTCCATGATGCTTTGTCTTCAGTATCAGAAATCATCAAAGTGATTCTGATATAGATGTATTGACCCGGTTTCTGCCTAAGTTGTATGGAGGGCTTCTTTCTTTACACCCTTTATCCTTACATTTCTTTTTCATTCTTCAACCCCTTCAATGCTTACCAAGACGTCATAACTAGCACCTTGTTGTGATTGTTCCAGTGCTAGCTTAAGTCATTAGTCGGCATTATTCCCGTACACTCAACTACTCCATCTTTCCTAAGGACTTCTAAGTTCTAATGGATTGTCCCTGGGAAAATCCCTCCGGTTCTGGTTGGATCATAGGACGAATACCTAACCACCTTTTGACACCAATATCGTCGTGATTAATTGTGTTGGAGGGTATGGATATCGTAACCAGAAAAATCATTTGAAAATGCAGTCAAGGTGTTGATGAAATCAATGTTTACACCTTGAAGGTTTTCTATATCACCAAAAATGCTCCCCCTACATATGTGCATCATAAAAGGAAAGGTTTTTGCACATATTAGGAAGAGAAAGCACTTACATCAAAGATATTATCCAAGACAACACATTTTAATCACTATTCTCCCCCTCAAAAATTGCATGAAATTGAAATTTTTGTGAAATTAGTGATGAAACATGGAGAGAATAATGTGTCATGAAATTTTGGAACAAATGTTTATGAAATCATTATACTCCCCCTTGAAAAGAGATTCTATTTAAATATGGGAGTATATGAGCACATTGTTTTGAAATACCTTGAAAAATTGTGCTCAAAAGTCCGTGAAAATTGGGTTCATGAGCTTAAAACTTTGAATGTTTTGATAAAAGCTCATGACCGAGAAAAGCGAATTTCTCGTTGTTGAGGATAAGTCAATGACTTTCCTTTCTTTTGGGGACCGGGTTATAGTCTGACATGTGACTATAAGCCATTATGAGAAGAAAAATAGAAAAGACATGTTTTGAAAACATTTAAACTCTCATTCGAACTTTATGTACGTACCCGTGTCGTTATTGAACAACATTTCTAAGCACGTCCATATTATCGATGCTGAGAGACATGTCGGAGAAGAATATTTTTGGTATTTTTTGAAAGGTTTTCTCATTTTGTATTTTGTTTTTATAGGTTTTATATTTTTGTATTTTGATTTTCTGATAAATATATACAAGATTACTGCGAATGTGCAAGACGTTCAAGTTCATCAGGAGTGAAACTACGCATACCAAGTCGACGAACCAAGAATTCAAATCTGTCTTGAGGAAGAGCTTTGGTGAAGATGTCGGCTAGTTGGTAGTCCGTCTTGACAAAGAACAGTTCGATCGTTCCTTTTTCCACATGCTCCTTTATGAAATGGAATCGGACAGCTATGTGCTTGGTCTTGGAGTGTTGGACCGGGTTGCAGGATATGGCTATGGCTGATTGTGAATCACAATAAATAGGGACTTTGTTAAAGTAAAAGCCATAATCCGTGAGTTGTGTTCTCATCCAAAGGACTTGAGCACTACACACGGATAGAGACACATATTCTGCTTCCGCGGTTGACAACGCCGTACAGTCTTGTTTTCTTGATGACCAGCTCACTAGCTTCTCGCCTAAGAATTGTGCTCCACCGGAAGTGCTCTTGAATGTATCATGACACCCTGCATGATCGGCATTTGAAAAACCAGTGAGATTAAAACCAGAATCCTTCGTATACCAGAGACCCATGTTGATGGTTCCCCGGAGATAACGAAAGATCCTTTTAACCTCCTTGAGGTGTTTCTCGGTTGGCTGAGCCTGGTACCGAGCACATAAACAAGTAGCATGCACAATGTCCGGTCTGCTTGAGGTTAAGTACATAAGGGACCCGATCATACTTCGGTATTTTGTAGCATCTAAAAATGTCCCTTTCTTATCCAAATCAAGCTTGTGTTTAGTGTCCATTGGAGTACCAATAGGATCACAGTTATCCATACCAAATTTCGTTAGAATCTCAAGCACATACTTGGACTGATTTATGAAAATACCACGGGGGGATTGGTGAACTTGGAGACCAAGAAAGAACGTCATTTCCCCCATCATGGACATTTCGAATCGACTTTTCATAAGGTCGGCAAATAATATGGAATATTTTGGGTTAGTAGAACCAAATATAATATCATCTACATAGACCTGAGCCACCAAGATGTCGTTTCCGTAGTGCTTGATAAACAACGTTGGATCAATGGTTCCTTTGCTGAAGTGATTTTGTAGAAGAAATGATGATAATTCGTCGTACCATGCCCTCGGTGCTTGTTTCAAACCATAAATTGCCTTTTTCAACTTGTAGACATGGCTTGGATGTTCGGTATTAATGAAACCTTCAGGTTGACATACATACACATCTTCTTTTAATGGCCCATGCAAGAAAGCCGTCTTCACGTCCATTTGATACACAGTGAACGATTTGTGTGCAGCATATGCCAAGAAAATCCTAATAGCTTCCATTCTAGCAACCGGGGCGAAGGATTCGGCGAAATCAATTCCCTCCTGCTGTTTATAACCTCTCACAACTAACCGAGTCTTGTTCCTAATGACCGTTTGCTCCTCATCCATCTTGTTTTTGAATAACCATTTCAGGGTAAGCGGATCGATATTGTTCGGTCGAGGTATTAACTCCCATACATCAAGTCGGATGAACTGATTGAGTTCTTCTTGCATAGACTCAATCCATGATGCATCGGTCATTGCTTCTTTGACACTTGCTGGTTCCATTGTGCTGACTGATAGTGCATAGATACACATATCACCATCGGTACGCAGCTGATTTCGTGTTGAGACCGGTCTTGAGAGATTGCCAATCACTTGAACCAAAGGATGATTCTTAGTCCATTTGTGTTCATGTGGAAGTGTATGAGAAACTTGATGCGAGCTCGACGGATCCACATATGGTGCTGAAGGCTGAGTAGTGCTTGTGGAAGCCGCAAATGGATTAACAAACTCGTGTTCGTTGAGCATCGCATTGTTTGCATTTTCAGCAACTATTTCATTCTGAAGATGAACATGAGTAGGAATTTGCTGAGAATGTTGTTGAGTTGCGTCAGCAATCGGAGAAGTGGTTGGAATGTTTTGAGGTACTATGGTTGAGGTTGACGTAGATGGTGCAGAAGTAGATGTCAATGGTGTAGATGCAGTCGGAGGTTCTTGAACTACCGTAGCAGGTGCAGCCGGGGCATTTTGAGGAACACCAAATGACGAAGGACCCTCCATATATTCATCATAGATTGGCCAAAATAAAACTTCCAAGTCACGTTCTGAAGGTTGTAACGATGAGATTGCTGACGGCGCAAATTGAAGCGCGAGTCCTGAACTTACGTGTCCAGAAGTCTGACCTTGAAGCTCAGGATGTGAACTTCTATGCTGAGAGGCCATACCCGAGAGTTCATCAAAGGTAACGTTCATAGTCTCCATTACCTTTCTTGTCCTTCGATTATAAACCCTGTAAGCACAAGCAGTGGAAGAATAACCAATAAAAAAGCCAATATCACCTTTAGGTTCAAGTTTACCGATATCTTCACGATCATTCTTCGGATAACATAATGCACCAAAGACATGTAAAAATGAAATATCCGGTTTTCTTCCATTAATGATCTCATAAGGTGTTTTGTTGAAACGGGTGTGAATAATGGAGTGGTTTTGAGTATAACATGCAGTTGCTATAGCATCAGCCCAAAGAAATAACGGTGCACTAGAGGAGAGAAGCATCGTTCGAGCAGCTTCAACTAACGTACGATTCCTCCGTTCCACAACTCCATTCTGCTCTGGAGTTCTTACAGCCGAAGTTTGATGAGAAATCCCAACTTCGTCAAAATAAGCTTTCAATTTCTGATTTGTGAATTCTGTACCGTTATCCGTTCTCACAATAATGACAGGGGCTTGCAGTAGAACTGATGTTTTCTTCAAGAAGTTAATAATTACATCAGGGGTTTCATCTTTTGAAGCAAGAAAATGAACCCATGTGTAACGAGAATAGTCATCCACAATGACAAGGACATACCGCTTTCCATTAATACTTTTGATTCTCATTGGGCCACACAAATCCATATGTAGGAGATGTAACCTATTCGTTGAGTTGGGAACAGGTTTGGGTTTGTGAGGCTTCTTCTTACTTTTACCTTGCTCACATGAAGGACAAAGATGGTCTTTGGTATATTTGAACTTTGGAAGACCGGTAACGAGATCATCTTTCGCGAGATGGGTGATGGCATCGAAATTGAGATGAGATAACCTTTGATGCCATAACCACGACTTTGTTGATGTGGCTCGGGCCATGAGACAAATTGGAGAAGCAGCAGACATTTGAAAAAGATCAATGGTGTAAAGGTTGGTGGTACGATTCCTTTCAACAGATCAATTCCTTCAAGATCTCTTACAAAACATGTATGACTTCTGAAAGCGACCTCCAAGTCTGAGTCACAAAATTGCCCAACCGAGAACAAGTTATGTCCCAAGCCATCAACAAAAGAGACTCTGGTGATGATTATATTTCCCCAATGAAGATCACCATAGCCTAGAATTGCTGCAACGTGATCATTTCCAAATCGAACAGTTCCCATGAAACGCCATACAAAGTTCTTGAGAAGGCTTCGATTCCCAGTCATATGTTTGGAACAGCCCGAGTCCACGCACCAGAGACAAATTTCAACAGCCTGCCAATGATAAGAGAAACAAATATTTTGGCAACCGATGAAATAGGTTCCTGTAGGGTTAGAAGATAATTAAGCCGTATCACATACCGACGTTTCACTGTCAGTATGAGATCTACTAGTGTCGATAATTTTGCCACTACAGTCAAAATTTCTACCAGTAGGCAACCATTTAGAGGTGAGTCTAGGGCTACTAGGCTTAGCAAGACTTTCTGTGGACCCTACATGCGTACTTTTTGGAACATACACCTTAGCCTTAGGAGTGCGTTGTTGTTCACTGACTGACAGCTTGTCAATTCGAGTGTAACCACCATAATTCAAACCATTCATAGTCAAACCACAAGCATCATGACTAAAAGTAAAGAAACATTTATTACATTTAGCACAAATAACTTCAGATTTTTCATTCCGAATAGCAAGCTTAAAGTCATTACATTCGGATGAATTAGGTTTCTGATTATGATTAAAAAGCGGTAAATTCCTAGGGTGTTCTTCTACTTCCACATTATTGATCTTGGGGCGACTACTTCTAGAGGCAAAAGGGACCCTATCATTCCTTGTATTGCTCGTAGACTGTGGCCTTCTGCTCTTAGTGTAGTTGTTTATTCCTGTAGAAGAAGACACGCGTCTATTAGAATTAGCACTTTTTAAATCAATAACTTGTGGTTGAGTTATAGTGATCGGTTTTGTCCTAACGCTTGCTGTACGTTGTTTGCTAGGCACAGAGGGAGAACTAACACGAAACATTCCTGGGGCAATCATAGCAGTTTTCGTTCCAGCCACCTTGGGAAAAGGAGTCACAGCAATACGAGTGGGTCCCGAGGTTGCTGGTTTCTGGATCATCGTATCCACAATCGAGCTAGGTTCAGAAGTCTTATCTTTTAACAAGGCCTTTAACTTACAGTTCTCACAGATTTTATCAATAAGTTTCTGATAGACAGACTTACTTTGTTCAACAGCCCGCTTATATGAAACAACAACAGATTCTAAATCTGCAATCTTAGCCTTAAGCTTCTGAACATTACCACCACTAGCACTCTCTAACCTTGACGAGACCAAATTCGTTTTTGAAACCCCTCCTAACTGAGCCTGCAACCGTGCGATAGTTTGTTGCATTTCATTGTGAGCTTTTTCATATGAAATCTTGTCATATTTGCATTCATCACATTTTTTGACAAATTTATTCCAAAGATCGATGAATTCTTTATCCTTTTTAATGACATAAGATTCCATTTTCTCTTTCATAAGATCAAGCTCAGTTTGGAGGTTTTCATTATGCGACATAGAGGTACCTAACTCAACAGGGCTACTATCAATACAATCACGAGTTTTAGAGAGGCATTCAAGATCTTTTTCCAAAACTTCAATTTTATCAAGAGATTCATCAGCTTCCTTTGTCAAAGATTTAAAGTCTTCAACAAAGTTGGCTAATTCTTTTAGAAAAGCGTTTTCCAAATTTCCTAACCGAGCATCAACTTGATTAATAATTGGATTAATATCGTTTTGAAGAATTTTTTGAACCTCAATCTGAACAGGTGATGTAAAATTACCTCCAGTTATTTTTGAATTAACAACACGTTTAAGGATGACAAAGTTATCTTTAAGCTCGTTTAGAAATCGGCGAGTGATACTCGGTTTAGGAGGGTCATCAGACAATTCCTCACTTGGTAACAAAAGCATTTCAGTATTCGTTTTAGACCGAACAAAAACAGTTGGCGGGTTAACTTTCGGATAATAAACGGGTATCACTTCTTTATCAAGCTTTTGCATTCTTAAACGAGACTCTACAGCAAGTTCAGTAGTTTCCTCGGAATCATGCACACTAGGAGGCTCATGCTCATCAGACAATAGCACACTACCATTATATAAAGTTTCATTAGTGGCCTGAACTTTCTTAAGGTATCCTGGATTAGGGGGAAGAGGACAACCTAAAGCCATTTTGTATCGAGTGTAATTTATCTCATTCACTTTTGGTGCGAGCATATTTATCGTCTGCATAGTTTGGCCACGTTTTACTAAAAGGTTGTCTAATTCTCTAATCCTATCCTGCGCTTTGCAAAAATCCTCAAGAAGCCCATCTTCTCGAATTTTGAAATCATGTTTTAGCTGTTTTCGTTCTTCTTTTAATTCCACAATAATAGATTTTTCAGTTGAAAGCTGTTTATTAAGAGAAGTGATTTCATCATTCAATTCGCTTATCTTTTTAGCACAACTTAAGTGTAAGGCATTTAATTTCTTAGTGGTGCATTTTTCTTGATAAACCGATGTAGCATGAGCTTGTTCAAGTTCCTTGATTTTAGCATGATGAATCTCAAAACTTTTCTCCCGTTCCTTATATCCCGCAAGCTCAGTGGTCAATTTGGCATTAGTTTCTCTAAACTTATTATTAACCACCGTAGCATGATCTACATCCTTAGAAGCTTATCAAATAGAGATTTATAATACGCATGTGTCTCATCAGGAAGGGTTGTAGGCTGAGCAACTTGATCCACACTAAGGTCCACACTAGGCTCATTCGAAATAATATTACTATTATTCGTTTGGTCCTCGTGTGTCTCAATGTAGGGCTCAAGCATCTTAGTATACTCTTCCTCCTGATTAGACATATTATATATATCATTATCATCAAAACTTGGGTGTACCTCAGAGGGACCGTCTGCATCATAGACGGGAGCTCTGTCATCATGCATTCCTGAGGTTGATGCTTGCTGTAAGTTTGCCATCAAGATGTAGTTGGCATTCATCTCTTCTTCCTCTTCATATTCTGCCGCAGAAGCCATAAGATCAAATTCCTCAGCTTGAAGTGGGATTCCTGCCTCTTCTTTTTGTGCTATGAGAAGCTGAGTCTGAAGATACGCAGCATCCCTCTTCTTTTTGGCTGTGCAATCACGAGCATAATGACCAAATCCCCTGCAATTGTAGCACTGAACCTGACGATTGTTGTTTCCATTTCCCGTACTAGTATTCTCAGCCCTTGCAGCCACAATGTTTCCCATCTGGTTACCAACCGCTGGCACAACTATTAACCCATTCTGATTACCCGCATTCGGAACACCCGGATTTGGACCACGGTTTTGCCCATACTGATTTCCTGCATTGCCAACGGTCTGCCCAGCATTCTGACCATATTTTTGAAGCTGAGTCCCCGTGTTTCCAGCAACTACCAATTGGCGATCTTGATTCGCATTCATGAACGGTTGAGCAATCTGCCTATTTCTAGTATTCGAGGAGATTCTCTGATTGTTGTTGGTGGGGTTAATGGTAAATTTGAATGCCTTAGCAAGAAGGGCAAGACCAGTATTAATAGCATGAGTAGGATCAGTAATGTCATCAAAACAGGCAATGGGTTGTTGTAAGTAATTCATAGCAGCAGGGTGTTGATATCCATAAGCGGTGAGTTGTTGTTGTTGTTGTTGTGGCAGGAAGTTACTTGATGAGGGTTGATGGTAGGGTACCATGGGATATGACATAGATGATGGAGAGTTTGCCATAAAAGCCAATGGATCTTGTGTCTTGGCACGTCTTTCTGCCCTAACTTCGTTAGCTTCATCTTGATTCATCTTCAAATAGTCATAAACTTGAGTGTAGTCCACGACATGAAGATCCTTGGTTTGATTGACAAGAGTGACATATCGTGACCATTCAGAAGGAAGATTATCAAGAAATTTGATGTTGGCAGCAATTTGTGCATGTTCATGTTTGTTTCTTCTAAGATGGTTCATGAGGGTTGAAAACCGATGATAATAAGGTTCAATTTGTTCCCCTTCAGTAGACGTAAATTTCTCCCATTCACGAAGCAACTTAGTTTCCTTTTCTTGTAAACCGATTTCACTGCCCTTCATCATTTTCTGAATCCTAAGCCACATCTCGTGTGCGGTTTCACAACTATCGACAGCAGCATAAACATCTTCAGGAAGTCCCATAAGAATGACTTGAATTGCTTGATCATCAGCGTCGAGTTGTTTGGATTCAGCTTCAGTTAATTCTTCATCTGTTTGCTCATGACTTGAATCAGCTACTGGGTTAGCATTCGTAGGGTCCCCAGGCACAATAATTGTTCTTCTAACATACGGACCCTTTTGAATCGAGTTGACAATCAACTTTCCCAGAGGTTTACATTTTGCATAACGAAGGAGACGACTAGCCCATGTAGTGTAGTTCTCCTTGGTAAGCATGGGTGGACGATTCTCAGTACCCGCAGCATAGATATCTTGTTGAGACGTCATCGTAGAAGTCGTGTGAACAACAGGATCTCAATTCGTAGAAAGCGTGTGGTGATGTTGAAATTCCGAAACTTCCGATTTTTATTTTTTTTCTCAGTCCGACAATAAATTCCTCAGTCCGACAAAACGGTAAGCTGAAAAAATTGTGTATCGCCAAATTTTGAAATTGAGTTCGAGATAGCCAAAAACTAGTAGGGAAAAAATTTGATTCTACTTGACCTAAAAATTTTAACTCTTTTTTTTTTTTTTTTTTTTTTTGATCTTCGTGTAAGCTATGTTCTAAGACTAGTCTAGATGGTGGCTAACACTAAAAATTACTCTAACAAAAAAATCCATCGGAATGTCCAACGATCGGAATGTCTCTATCGGAATGTCCCTCTATCGGAAAGTCCTTTGATCGGAATGTTGATCTGTCGCAATGTTGCTTGTATCGGAATGACTTTAGATCGAAATATGTTCAGATCGTAATATGTTCAGATCGGAATACTTCAGATCGGAATACTTCAGATCGGAATACTTCAGATCGGAATACTTCAGATCGGAATGCTGACAAAATTTAGGCAGAGTAACGTTTCAAGATTGCCTTAAATCCGTCGCAATCCAGATCGCAATAACGATCGGAATGTTCAGATCGGAAAAAGGGGCTATCGCAATACTGATCGCAAAGTAAAACCCTAGGGTTATTGCGATCGAAACCGTACTTACCTTTCCGAAATTCAAGCTGTCGCAATAAGGGACCTTGTTTTTCCAACTTTTTAGGCAACGATTTTAGCAACTTTGAGGCAACAAATTCGCAACTTTGAGGCAACAAATTCGTGTTTTTGAGCAAACCAAAATACCCACAACACGAATACTTGGAATAACAAAGAAAACACGAAAAAAATTTTGATCTTTAGTAAAAAAAATCAAAAGAACCCACGGAATAAGCAAGAAACAAGGACAACACCAAAGAGCTATCCACGAATCCCTTGCCGAATGATACCACTTGTTGGATTGTAACACACGACTTATAATGATATAGAAATGTAGATGAAGGTTAAACCAAAAAAGAAAGATTAGATTAGATGAAGGAAAAGATAAAAACAAAAGATGTGAATTCCTAGTGAGAGAAACACAAACGTTTCTCTCTCTACAAAACAAATGAAATGGAAGACACACACACAAATGAGGCTTAGGAGGCCTTTTATACTAAGTACTAAGTGTTTAGCAGGCCTTCCTCATTTGTGTGTTCGGGACTAATTCCCGTTACATAAACATTAATAACTAAGAACTCTCGACACCGTTGAATAGTATTTTTCACGAGCTTCGCAACGGTATATTATATGACCATCACTTTAAATACGGCTAACAGGAAGAGAGAGTTTTTTCCAAATCGATAAAGGCATGAGGTTAATGCTTGCCCCTAGATCCGCCAAAGCCATGTAATTTTCTACACCGGGAAAATTACAAGGTATCAAGAAGCGCCCCGGATCTCCAAGTTTTGTTGGTAAGGTTTTAAGTAGCACGGCGGAACAATTTACATTAAGGGATGTGTTGGGCAAATCAACCAATTTTTCTTTGTTTGAGAGTAAATCCTTGAACATCTTAGCAAACTTTGGCATATAAGCAAGAGCTTCCGCAAAGGATATGTTGATGTTGAGTTGCTTGAACATACTTAAGAAATTTGAGACTTGGATATCATCCTTGTTCTTTAACTTGTCCTTTTTCAACCTTGAAGGATATGGAAGAGTAGGTTTTGGTGTAGGTGGAATAGGTGTGGTAGTAGATGATTTGTCTTTGTTAGATTCTTCATTGGGAGGTGCGGGAGGTAGAGGAGAAGTAGGAATAGGTTGAGAAGGTGTGTTTAATTGATTGGGATCATCTTGAGGTGGTGAAGTAGAGGTAGAAGGCTTGTCACAAGTAGGAACAAAAGTGGGTGGAACAATAGGAGGCTTAGGAGGTGAAGGATCCTTTGTTGTCTTTCTACTTCTTGTTGTAATAGCATTGACATTTGCCCTTGGATTTGTTTGTGTGTTAGAAGGTAAAGCCCCTTGTGGTCTTTGATTCAAAAGCATCATAAACTTCTTATTTGTGTCTTCATGCATTTCTATCATTAGCTTCATTCATTTCTCTTATTCTCTTCTCCTTGGATGTTAAAATCACCACCAATCAATAGAGCTTGAAAAGGGCTTCATCATATGTGTGAATAACATATGATTTCATGGTTAAATTTGATCAAATGAGGTTGTTTAGGGGTGGTTCTTGGACGAAATTTAGAGAGAGAGGGAGGAGAGTATGAGTGGATTTGCATGTATGAAATGGGTAATGGTTTAACACTAGTGGTTTGACAAGTTAGTTAGCTTACTTACAAAGCATTTGAATGGAAATTATTGTTTAAGGGCGGGCCATGAATTCTTGTTGTCTTCCCGAGAATTACCTTCAAGTACCTGAGATAAAACATGTTAAAAGAAAAGAAATGATAGGAACGTCTATACATCCAGTCGGGTATCAACCCTCGTTAATCAGATACTTTTCCAAAGAATCTCACCACGGGAGAATTGGACAAGAAAGAATTGTCAATTGTCAAATAAGACAATTTCTACAGATGAGTAAATTCAACTCAGAAGAATAGATGCTACAGACACATATGTAGGTATCCCTAACACTATGTCCCTATTTTTCACTTCTTGCAGATCTCATAAAATTTAATCTTTCACAATCTTCAAAGAAAATATAGTGTTTATTAATCAGTTTTATGGTGACTACTAATCAGCCTTGCATGGTCCATTCCAAATTGTATGTAGGCGCGCAACTATATACAATTTCAAGATTAACGATGCAATACTCAGTTCGTCAAAATTTTATCATCATGTTTATAATAAAAACATTTTCATGCTTAATTCTTAAATAAGAATCAAAAATAAATTTACAAAGATTTTCTTTGTTATGAAAACAATTAAGTTATCTAAAGTGTTTTATAAACAACTTCATTTCGATAACAATCACTTATAAATCTCACTTTGAATAATCCTTATAGTGATGAAAATTAAATTTTCTCAAAGGATATTGTTTTAACTTTATAAAAACAATGCGTGATCTACAAAAGAGTGATGAAGAGTTGTTCACCAAGAACTAACTACAATATAAAGGGAAATGAGCTTAGCCAATTAATCATGAGGTTCATGACTTCGATGGCACTCAAAAGAATAATTCACAACGTAACTCAATTCGAGATGAGTACTTGTTCAATGGTTGCATCACTAATGCGAACATTAGGATGAAGCAATAAAAGATAGGTATCATCGATACATGTAGAATTTAGCAATCAAAGGTAGTCTTTTCATTAATCATAAACAAGTCAAAATTGTACCGTAACACATTACGTGTCACTATGTCATACAATTCCAAGAACTCATCCTACCAACCGATGTCTCAGTTAAGTTAGGGATTATTTTTAAAAGATACCACAATGAATACTAATCTACAAGAGTCATGGGGGTTCCACCTGTCCCGGAAGATCCATCGGTCCCTATTCAGAAGAAGATTTCTTCAATTTATTTCCTGGACACTGGGCATCCTCATTGTTGGACAATGGCCTAGGAACAACCCTTAAGATGAATCAACAATAAATTAAAACCTTATAATTCAATCACAGGACTTAACGACTTCCTCTTAACAATCTCATATTCCATATGGGTTAAATTTTGCTTTATTCAAGTTTCAACCAAATTATACTCAATTCGATATCCTACCTCATTCTCCAATTCTTTCAACCTTATTCTTCGACCTTAATAGGGCAATAAAAGCTCGATATGATCAACACTTAATTTCCAATCCTATAGCTCCTTTATCAATAGTTATCAAATGAGTCACTAGTATGAAATGACTCATACATTTGATTAGACTTCTCGGAAAGGTACTTGTGGCATGAGGCTTTTGGGTAATGGTTCCAATGACAGCCTCAAGTGCAACATTCACCCTTTCGATTTCAATTTAAGAATTGGATGACAACGAATCAGATGACATCTTTCTAGGTGGTAACGTTTTGTCAAACTCCACTCTATAAGAAAAGATCGTCATAACGTCGATATCAGTTAAATCTTGCCAATTCTTTATCAGTATCACAATCAACTAATAACAACATTCCTACGAATATCAACCATTTTGTTGGGATCATAAATATCCACAACTTGGTTTAGATCTAGGATGGCTAGAATTCCTACGAGAATAGCTTCGATTAATTTACTAGGGGATTTAGGGTTCCTTGTGACAATCTACGTCGTATAAATACCTCGTATAAATATCAAAATAATCATCAAACAATCATGTAATAAAATTACATCATATATATATATATATATATATATATATATATATATATATATATATATATATATATATATATATATATAATCCAAGTTATATATATATTAAAATAACACTTCTCAGTCTGGCCTTGTCGGTAACTCGGGAATTCTTCGGCACCGTTATAGTCAAAAGATTTTTAGACATTTTTTTTTTTAGAAAAATGGTTATAGTTAAAAGATTTTGAAATGTTTTATTCAAAACCTTGGTTTTAAAAATCTTTCGTTCTCTATAACGAGAGCTCTGGTACCAAACTGTAACACCCCCAAATTTACACAATTCAATACAGCGAAAGACTCGTTGGTGTTACGGGATAGCACATTACTCACATCATAGACAACGCTTAAAAATCGCGTCGTTTTATAATAAAGCATTTCCATTCATAAATATCAAATTTACATAGGTCCCAAGTCATTGTATTTCATACAAGTTTTACAAAGCATTTGAATGGAAATTATTGTTTAAGGGCGGGCCATGAATTCTTGTTGTCTTCCCGAGAATTACCTTCAAGTACCTGAGATAAAACATGTTAAAAGAAAAGGTCAGCGATAACACCGAGTGAATTCATAGAGTTTAATAAATTCCATCAATATAACTTTGGTATAAAATTATTACCAAAAATCATTTCGTACAAATCATTCTAATAGGCCATAAAATAGCCAAAGTCATTTTTATACAAATCCTTATCGAAAATCATAATATAGGCATTTGCCTTAAAAATCATTATACGAGCCAATGTCGTAAAAACATCATACAATACGTTTTATAACGTTGTATAGATTAAATAAAAACCGTTATATGAATATGGTTATATAAAACCAAAACACGAACATAATATCAATAGTATGACCACGTATTGCTAGTCAGGCAATACATCGTAATTCGGTGCGTATAGTAGTATTTCGTTAATTTGGATTATTATAAGCCGCATGACATTGTTACCTTACTACAACAAACAAAGGGTAGCTATCCCGAAACTCATTTGCCCATCTAAATTAGCGTGTCGTCACAAAGGTCACGCTATGTAAATCTTCTCATACATAAATTTGCTTACCAATCAATGTGGCACGACGGGGATCAACCGTCAAGGCGCGAACTGGGGTGATCGTCCCCAAATAGTACTATTATATGCATAAGCGTCTACCAAATCCCGGTAGTTCACAATTCATGCTAATGGGACTTTTAGTGACATAACCTAACTTTAATAATCAATTTCATTTCATCTATCGGGTCATTTAATCATTCATCGGGTCATACAATCATTCGGGTCCAAATCAATAAACAAACAATCGGGACAACTAGTGTCCTATTTTATATAAACTAACATGTTATCTCCTTCGCGGGTTTATTAAACCTTTCATAAAAACATTTAAAAGAGTGCGAGGCTATGAACTCACGTTGATGTGGGAAAGCGGGTTATCGGTAATTCGGATGTACGGTACGTGCTTCAATCACGGAAACCTAGACAAATAATACTCGTCTTAGACTCTTGTCCAATGACTTTATAAAAATAACAATTATGTATACATATGATGATTTTTATATATATGATGATGATCAAGTGGGTTTACATATTCTCATTTACTCGTTTTAGTGTTTATGTATTGGTAACTTTTTACTAGTTTACTAGTTTTACCTATTTACGTGTTTTAGGTCCAATAAACCTATTATAAGTTCATTAACTTGTATTAATCCATTTTATACTTTATAATCAGTATTATACTTTATATGTTGGGCCCAAGTGGGTTAAGCCCAATAAGTAAATTTATAAGTGTTTTACTAACTAGTCGGGTTTATAGTCCAATAAGGCTACTTTGGCCCGTTAATGTCTATATGTTGTAAAGCTCGGGTTTTATCGGTTTTTACTTGTTATATATGTTTATACATCATTATGTGGTTTATAAAAGTTTACATTAGACGGGTCCAACCGTCTAAGTTTTATTTAACAAAAACGTTAATCTTTCGGTTTTAGCCGAAAAGACGTAAAAATCATGTTTATAGTTTTTATAACTTATAAATCTTATTCAACTATCATTTTTATAAAGTGTCCATTTATTTAACCTTATACATATTTATATTAATTAAATTTATAAGTTAGTGGGTTTTAGTTCACATTTTATACTATATTAGTTTGAGTGCTTATATAATACTATTAAACATTAATTCTTCAAAATCTGATTTTTAGTTTCATCTTCACCATTTTTATCATATCTTTAGTTCTATAAGGAGATAGAAGCTCATTTTTGGATGGCATAAACTTCATATTATGTGATACAAATAAGTTAGCTATAGCTACTGCTCATTCCATGTCTAACTATCCTTAAAAGTCCCTACAAAACAGACTATTCAGATTGGTACACTCATCTTGTTTTGATCATATCTCACTCATTTTGATGATTCCATTGCATGGCCAACTCTCACATGTGTATGAAATCTAACACTTACTGTAAATGGATTCCACCATGCAATTTTATCAGTTTATAACTTGGTTGCTTACTGTTTTTATACAGCCATCTTATTAAGCAAGATTTAACCCTTTTTACATGTGGTTTTTCCATCTTTTTAACCATATTTATCAAATCTATCAACACCAAATCCCCACATAATATTTTTAATCATCATTCATCATCATATACATATACATAAATAAAGAAAATACAAGATTATATAATCAAAATAACAAGAGGATAGGAAGAACAATCTCTATACCACCAAGGTTGTATAGTTTATGATTAAGGCTTGGATTTTTTATGGCAAAACTTGTGGTAGATCAACACCAATCTTCAAGGCCACCAATACTTGTAAACTTCATGTAGAAATCAGCCCTTGGACATCACCAAATCTTCTCCTTGGATGTTAAAATCACCACCAATCAATAGAGCTTGAAAAGGGCTTCATCATATGTGTGAATAACATATGATTTCATGGTTAAATTTGATCAAATGAGGGTGTTTAGGGGTGGTTCTTGGACGAAATTTAGAGAGAGAGGGAGGAGAGTATGAGTGGATTTGCATGTATGAAATGGGTAATGGTTTAACGCTAGTGGTTTGACAAGTTAGTTAGCTTACTTATGAAGCTTTGGTTAACAAGTGTTAACTCATTAGCTATGAGTTTGCCACATCTTGTGATGTGGTGTCTTGTGTAGCTGTCCCATATAGTAGGGTGGGACAAGTGTAGGCTTGTCTCATCCCACTAATTTACGGGTATTCCTCAATTCTAGTTTCCTCGATTTGCGTGCCCTCGGGTCGTTTTACGAAAAACGTTTTTATAAATTATGAGTCAATGGCACAAAATGAATCTAATAAAAATTGTCTCATCAAAAACGGAGTTCGAAAACGTAAATACGTAATCCTAAGGTTTCCGGTTTAGTCGTAAAGGACGTTAAATTATAATCGTAAGTCCTAATCTCTTCTCGTAAATTTGTGAGATTATAAACCAACACAAATTTAAAATTCCAAAATAATATTCACGGATAAATTTATTTTCTGAAATGTCGGACTGTCACCAAAACGGTGTATGTAAACGTAAGCACGTAACGTAGAATCCTCCGGTTTAGACGTAGTCGATGCTACTTCAAGACGTAAATCCAAATTTCTTCCCAAAAATAAGTGAGTTAATAATATAACATTTAAAATAATGTTTTTAAATAATATTTGAGAATAAAATATCAACCATAAATTGACGGATTGTCACAATATTACACTAAGTTTTATAGCCAAAATGAAGTGAAATAGAACTAGTTACAAGTACTCTAACCAACAAGAACTCTAACGGTTATCAAGGCTAAACTGACTGATAAATGTGAAAACAGGACAAGTTTTAAGACTATTAAGCAGGATTAAGCTACTATTAAGCTATAACAACAATGAGATCAGATCAAAGACAGGCTAAAACACATTTTATCATACAATCAAGCAAAGATTAACTAAGAATGAAGCAGGCATTCAACTGTTTAGAGGAACTGAAAATCAAAAAATGTAAACCTTTAGCTAAGGCCTCCTTTGGGGAGTAGAGGAGCGTTGTGCTCTCTAATCTAGTGCTAACCACCACCTTAGCACTAGAACACACTAATCAACAACCAATCAATCAGCTACAATCTTCAAACTTAGTCAGTTATGATCAGGTTATGATCATAACAAACCAATATCAGCAACAAAAGGTATAAATGAAGCAGGTATGAACAGTAGAGTAGTATGAGAATTTCGGAGGGAAAATTGAAATTTGAATTTATTGAATGGGAAAGTAGTTACAAATGCTGGTAAGTTTGTTACAACTAACTATAACAGACTCAAGAGTATGTCAGACTCTTGAGTTGTTAAGCTACAACTAAGAAGGATGAGAGAAAAACTAAAAGTGTGTTTTCACACTTTTTCTACAATACAAGAAATGAGAACAATCCATGGTATTTATAGACTGCATGAGTGAAGTGGTTGGGGTTGGTGACGTGTTAGAACCAATCCCCAGCTTCCACGTGTCAAAAATCTGCCAATTGGATTTTGCTGGTGATGAACACATTTGGGGTTTTCTTTGTTATTGATCTTGAGTGTAATTGGTTATGATCATTGGATTCGTCTCTCAAAAACGAGCAAGTTTCATGTTTATACCATCCCTTGAAATTGCTTCTAGCTCAATAACGATCCTGGTAATATGCGTTGATGAAGATGACACGTGGCAAATTTGTATTGGTTGTGGGATGAGCACACGGATCATTATCCACAATGGATAATCTGATTATTGCATGGCCTTTCCTTATTGGCTGAAAAGTGAAGTTAGTGCGTTTTACTGTTGTGATACTGGCCAATCAATGCTTGGCGGCTAGTGGCATTAAATGAAGTGAAGTGGCAATCCTTGTCACTTGATTCTTGCATTCTCATTGGCCAAAATCATAACACCCGGATCAAGCTTAGTTTAACTTTCCAAAGTTGGCAGAATTAGCCCCTTGACTTGGCAGAATGTAATTTTGAGCTATATTCTTCATTCTTTTGACAATTTAAGTCCTTCCACTTGTAAACTTGATCAAAAACCCCTTTGACTGAGTTGACTTGAGAGTTGACCATATTTGACTTTGATCTTGACTTTGTCATATTTACACTTTTGGTCCTTCATCTTTGGCAGATTGTCAAGATAGGTCCTTTGTCTTCAAAGTCTTGTCACTTTTGATCCTTCTTTGTCTTTTTCATCAAATTAAGCTTGATTTTCCTTTGTTTGCTTGAAAATGTATCCTTCTTACCTATTTGAGCACAAACACAAAACATACCACATAATTCCGCTTTATAGCACAAAGTTTAAGTATTTTTCTTGTGTTTTTAGGGTGATTTGTTGATAAATTGATATGAGTTTTTGCTCATATCAGTTTTATTTGAAAAAGATTAAATTAATAAAACTGGTGCTCTGACAAGTTTTACTGCCCGCGGTTCCTTATCGTTAGAGAACCGTGGGTTTGAACCGCCAGAGATAAAGAACCGCCTACCGAGGCAGGTTTTTATCAATGAAATACGCCAAATTTTTGAAAACCAACTTTTCTAAAATACTTAAAAATATATCTTAAACCTTTTAGAATATCATTGGATCATCATAACACTAAGCAATATGCGTTAATGAAGGATTACGAGTTGAATCGAGATCGAAAAGAACTGAAACGGACAAACTATGTTCTAAGACTAGTCTAGATGGTGGCTATGTTCTAAGACTAGTCTAGATGGTGGCTAACACTAAAAATTACTCTAACAAAAAAATCCATCGGAATGTCCAACGATCGGAATGTCTCTCTATCGGAATGTCCCTCTATCGGAAAGTCCTTTGATCGGAATGTTGATCTGTCGCAATGTTGCTTGTATCGGAATGACTTTAGATCAGAATATGTTCAGATCGTAATATGTTCAGATCGGAATACTTCAGATCGGAATACTTCAGATCGGAATACTTCAGATCGGAATGCTGACAAAATTTAGGCAGAGTAACGTTTCAAGATTGCCTTAAATCCGTCGCAATCCAGATCGCAATAACGATCGGAATGTTCAGATCGGAAAAAGGGGCTATCGCAATACTGATCGCAAAGTAAAACCCTAGGGTTATTGCGATCGAAACCGTACTTACCTTTCCGAAATTCAAGCTGTCGCAATAAGGGACCTTGTTTTTCCAACTTTTTAGGCAACGATTTTAGCAACTTTGAGGCAACAAATTCGCAACTTTGAGGCAACAAATTCGTGTTTTTGAGCAAACCAAAATACCCACAACACGAATACTTGGAATAACAAAGAAAACACGAAAAAAAAATTTGATCTTTAGTAAAAAAAATCAAAAGAACCCACGGAATAAGCAAGAAACAAGGACAACACCAAAGAGCTATCCACGAATCCCTTGGCGAATGATACCACTTGTTGGATTGTAACACACGACTTATAATGATATAGAAATGTAGATGAAGGTTAAACCAAAAAAGAAAGATTAGATTAGATGAAGGAAAAGATAAAAACAAAAGATGTGAATTCCTAGTGAGAGAAACACAAACGTTTCTCTCTCTACAAAACAAATGAAATGGAAGACACACACACAAATGAGGCTTAGGAGGCCTTTTATACTAAGTACTAAGTGTTTAGGAGGCCTTCCTCATTTGTGTGTTCGGGACTAATTCCCGTTACATAAACATTAATAACTAAGAACTCTCGACACCGTTGAATAGTATTTTTCACGAGCTTCGCAACGGTATATTATATGACCATCACTTTAAATACGGCTAACAGGAAGAGAGAGTTTTTTCCAAATCGATAAAGGCATGAGGTTAATGCTTGCCCCTAGATCCGCCAAAGCCATGCAATTTTCTACACCGGGAAAATTACAAGGTATCAAGAAGCGCCCCGGATCTCCAAGTTTTGTTGGTAAGGTTTTAAGTAGCACGGCGGAACAATTTACATTAAGGGATGTGTTGGGCAAATCAACCAATTTTTCTTTGTTTGAGAGTAAATCCTTGAACATCTTAGCAAACTTTGGCATATAAGCAAGAGCTTCCGCAAAGGATATGTTGATGTTGAGTTGCTTGAACATCCTTAAGAAATTTGAGACTTGGATATCATCCTTGTTCTTTAACTTGTCCTTTTTCAACCTTGAAGGATATGGAAGAGTAGGTTTTGGTGTAGGTGGAATAGGTGTTGTAGTAGATGATTTGTCTTTGTTAGCTTCTTCATTGGGAGGTGCGGGAGGTAGAGGAGAAGTAGGAATAGGTTGAGAAGGTGTGTTTAATTGATTGGGATCATCTTGAGGTGGTGAAGTAGAGGTAGAAGGCTTGTCACAAGTAGGAACAAAAGTGGGTGGAACAATAGGAGGCTTAGGAGGTGAAGGATCCTTTGTTGTCTTTCCACTTCTTTTTGTAATAGCATTGACATTTGCCCTTGGATTTGTTTGTGTGTTAGAAGGTAAAGCCCCTTGTGGTCTTTGATTCAAAAGCATCATAAACTTCTTATTTGTGTCTTCATGCATTTCTATCATTAGCTTCATTCATTTCTCTTATTCTTTTCTCATTAAGTTGGAACCTCCTTTCATTCTCTTGATTCATTTTGTGAAAAAGCTCAATTGTGTTATAATCTCGTGGCACATTTCCTTGAAAACCTTGGGGTTGGAAAGGTGGAGGTTGATTGTAAAACCCTTGGTTGTTGCCTTGAAAGGTGTTTCCTTGATTGTTAAAGATATTTGGTGGTCTATATTTATTCCCTTGGTAAGGTGGTCTTTGCCCTTGATTCCTTTGTAACACTTGAGGAGGATTTTGTTGAATTTGGGTAGGTGGTTAGGGTGGGAATCCCGGTGGAGTAAGGTAATTTTGGGACTTGTAAGAAAGGTTATTTGGATTGATATTTGGCTTGAAGTGTTCACGATGTTCCTCTTGGTAAGCATAACATTCCCCTTGATAACCTTGCACCTTATCACATTGTTCATAAGAATGGGGACCTCCACAAGTTAAACAAGAAAGAGTAATGGCATTCACATCATTTGAAGAATTGTTCAATGAAAGGCTCTTAATAGCTTGAATCATTTCTTGTTGTACCTTAAGAGTCATCTCATGACCTCTATCCATCTTTTGAAGGATCTCTTGTTGATACTTGAGGAATTGGTTATCACAAGGTGTTTGAGAATCGTTTTGGATAACATGAACCCTTTCTTCAAACTGAGAATTTGTTTGAACCATTGCTTTAGTCTCAATGATGTCCAAGTCCTCTTGAATGGATTTAAGAAGAATATTCCCTCCCGCGGAAGCATTGAGTGAATCTTGGTGATGAGGTTTAAGGCCATCATAGAAAGTATTGATTTGGTGAACTTCATCCAATCCATGGTTAGGGCATCTCCTCAATAACTCTCTAAACTCCTCCCAAGCATCACTAAAGGATTGACTAGGTTTTTGTTGAAAGCCTATAATTAAGTTCCTCAAAGCCGTGGTCTTAGATGGGGGAAAGAACTTGTTCAAAAACTTAGTGGTGAAACCATCCCATGTGGTGATACTATCGGGTGGTTGGGTGTCTAACCAATGCTTAGCGTGTCCCTCTAGTGAAAATGGCACTAATATCAACTTAATAGCATCATGTGGAACTCCATTGTACTTAAGGGTATTGAAAAGAGCAAGGAATCTCTTAAGGTGATCATGAGGATTATCATTCTTGTGATCATAGAAAGGTGTGTTTGAAACCAAGGTAATCATAGTCGTTTTTAGCTCAAATGAATTTGCGGGAATGTCGGGAATCCTGATAGCATTGGCATATCCGTGAACATTGGATTGCAAACGTTCCATCAAAGAACGATTATCAACAGCCATAGCTTCTTGTTGTGGATGAGTCAAAGCACGATTCTCGTGATTGGCTTGATGGACGGTGGTGGTCTTACTCTTTCTCTTTTTCTTCCTTTTCGAAGGAAGAGGTTGTACACCAATCGGTGTTTGTGCACGCCCGCGAGTGAGCATGCAACTCAATACGAGGAATGAGAGAGAAGCTCTCGTGTGACTTTGAAGAGAAAAGGATTATCCTCTTCGATTTTCAATATGAAATATCCACAAGAAAATAATAATATACGTATGTACTACTTGGTTGCAAGACCCCCAATGAAGCATTCCTTCTTAGAATACTCACAAGTGAACAGGGGGTTAGGTGGCGCGAAGCACTTAAGTACCTATTGACCCTTAGATGGCATTTTATAGCACATCGCCTTTCTATTCACTTAATTGTTTGTATTCTTCGAATTGTTGCTTATTGGAAGTATTTATCTATTCTTGCTTTATTTTGTTTGATCGATACACGTGTCAAGGACCGGAACGCCCCTCAACACGGTGTATTGCCTTGGCAATACTTATGGAGAATATGTGAATTGGTTGTTCTTATACGTATACGTATTTACTTATAATAATATATGGAAAATATTTTTGTATTTATGAGTTTTTAAGAGAAAATACTATATGTACATAAAAACCGAGAGAATCCAATAATATATATTTTTGGGTGCAATCTCTTAGGAAAAAGATTGCTTTTTGGATTTTTTAATTTGTTTGGTCAATTCTTTAGGAAAAGAATTGTCTTGTTAATTTTTTTAGTTTTTATATATTTTTATATTTTTGATTTTTTTTTATTTGTTTTTGATTTATGATACGTAAAAATAACGTTCACTAGGTGAACGTATCCCAAAAGCCAATGAAAACCGTCAATCGATAGTCTCTCGTAAAGTCAAAGAACCGGCAGCGGCGCCATTTGAAATGTGTATAGTTGAAGTTCGTTTTTCTCAGTTCTTAACAAATTGAAAGTCCTAACAAGATCGGGTTTTTAATTGTTTTTGGTTGGTAATGTTTTTTTGAATATTCTATTGCTAATTCAAACAAGCCTTGCTAAAAATGAAAAATATTGTCTACTTATATGTAAAACAAAGTGCAAATACCAAGTTATTATTCAAATAAAATTTCAAATGTAAATTCTATAAACTATAAGGACTGGAAATGTAAATTCTTTGAAATTTAAATGCTAAAAATGTAAAGCTGAAAAGTACAAGGACTAAATGTGCAAAAACAGTAAACTATATGGACTGGAAATGAAAATTATTCAAACAATGTAACTAATTCTTAACTAAATGAAAACTGAATAACAAATTCTAAACAAACTTGAAAGTACAAGGACTGGACTTTTGCAAAACCTAAAATGTTGGAAGATTAGCCTGATTTAACAACTACTTAATACCAAAAGGACCAAAGTGCAATTTTCAAAAACTTTTTACCAAAAACGGGTTTCAAACTTCAATAAGCTCGTTTGAGCTTATTTCTCAACCAAATTTGATCAAACAAATTGCAAACGACTTAAAATTAAATTTAAGCTAGACCTATCCAAGGATTTTGGCTGAAAGTTACTAAAACTCTGATAAGCTGAATTCAATAAGCACACAATAAGCTACCAATTAAGCCATACTTGCACAACTAGATTTTAATGGAAATTCTTGTTAATAAGCTCAAAAGAAAGACGGGAAATCAAGTCTCGTGAAAAATGATCAAGTAATAAGCTCAGAATTTGAAAATAAGCCAAAATTGTGCTTATGTTGACTTTCGTTGACCAGAAATTTCAATAAGCTCAAATTCTCAAAATTTAACCAGGAACACTAATGGAATGATTTTGTGAAAGAAAATTAGTTTGTTTATGAAGTGGAAATCAAGATATGAAAAATCAGTTTGCCAAGTTATAGAAACTTGCATTTGCTCATGATCTTAAACTTTTGCTTATTTCTAGCTTAATTCTTGATACTGTACAATTTCCTTCTACACATTCAAAGTTCATATGTTGACTGAAAGATGAGAACTGGTTTGGAGTGATTTCATCAACTAACAAAGTAATGCCAGTCAAATCAAAATCAACACTTTCTGATAAGAAACTTGTTAAAAACTGACCCAGACTTTTTATATGACCAATTGCCTTTTTGACCAAGTGCTTGACTTAAAAGTGACTGAAAACTACTTTTTATGACTTGTTAACTGGAAATGAACAAAAGTTTGCCAAAAACTAATACTTGAAAATCAATCACAAGCTAATGCCAAACACCACTTACTGATCTTTTTGAAATTTAAATGAAGACTAATTGATCAAATGATAAGTCTGAGTTAAGAATGATATTTGTAACACCCCCAAATTTACACAATTCAATACAGCGGAAGACTCATTGGTGTTACGGGATAGCACATTACTCACATCATAGACAACACTTAAAAATCGCGTCGTTTTATAATAAAGCATTTCCATTCATAAATATCAAATTTACATAGGTCCCAAGTCATTGTATTTCATACAAGTTTTACAAAGCATTTGAATGGAAATTATTGTTTAAGGGCGGGCCATGAATTCTTGTTGTCTTCCCGAGAATTACCTTCAAGTACCTGAGATAAAACATGTTAAAAGAAAAGGTCAGCGATAACGCCGAGTGAATTCATAGAGTTTAATAATTTCCATCAATATAACTTTGGTATAAAATTATTACCAAAAATCATTTCGTACAAATCATTGTAATAGGCCATAAAATAGCCAAAGTCATTTTTATACAAATCCTTATCGAAAATCATAATATAGGCATTTGCCTTAAAAATCAGTATACGAGCCAATGTCGTAAAAACATCATACAATACGTTTTATAACGTTGTATAGATTAAATAAAAACCGTTATATGAATATGGTTATATAAAACCAAAACACGAACATAATATCAATAGTATGACCCCGTATTGCTAGTCAGGCAATACATCGTAATTCGGTGCGTATAGCAGTATTTCGTTAATTTGGATTATTATAAGCCGCATGACATTGTTACCTTACTACAATAAACAACGGGTAGCTAGCCCGAAACTCATTTGCCCATCTAAATTAGCGTGTCGTCAAAGGTCACGCTATGTAAATCTTCTCATACATAAATTCTCTTACCAATCAATGTGGCACGACGGGGATCAACCGTCAAGGCATGAACTGGGGTGATCGTCCCCAAATAGTACTATTATATGCATAAGCGTCTACCAAATCCCGGTAGTTCACAATTCATGCTAATGGGACTTTTAGTGACATAACCTAACTTTAATAATCTATTTCATTTCATCTATCGGGTCATTTAATCATTCATCGGGTCATACAATCATTCGGGTCCAAATCAATAAACAAACAATCGGGACAACTAGTGTCCTATTTTATAAAAACTAACATGTTATCTCCCTAGCGGGTTTATAAAACATTTCATAAAATTATTTAAAAGAGTGCGAGGCTATGAACTCACGTTGATGTGGGAAAGCGGGTTATCGGCAATTCGGATGTACGGTATGTGCTTCAATCACGGAAACCTAGACAAATAATACTCTTCTTAGACTCTTGTCCAATGACTTTATAAAAATAACAATTATGTATACATATGATGATTTTTATATATATGATGATGATCAACTGGGTTTACATATTCTCATTTACTCGTTTTAGTGTTTATGTATTGGTAACTTTTTACTAGTTTACTAGTTTTACCTATTTACGTGTTTTAGGTCCAATAAGCCTATTATAAGTTCATTAACTTGTATTAATCCATTTTATACTTTATTATCCGTATTATACTTTATATGTTGGGCCCAAGTGGGTTAAGCCCAATAAGTAAATTTATAAGTGTTTTACTAACTAGTCGGGTTTATAGTCCAATAAGGCTACTTTGGCCCGTTAATGTCTATATGTTGTAAAGCTCGGGTTTTATTGGTTTTTAATTGTTATATATGTTTATACATCAGTATGTGGTTTATAAAAGTTTACATTAGACGGGTCCAACCGTCTAAGTTTTATTTAACAAAAACGTTAATCTTTCGGTTTTAGCCGAAAAGACGTAAAAATCATGTTTATAGTTTTTATAACTTATAAATCTTATTCAACTATCATTTTTATAAAGTGTCCATTTATTTAACCTTATACATATTTATATTAATTAAATTTATAAGTTAGTGGGTTTTAGTTCACATTTTATACTATATTAGTTTGAGTGCTTATATAATACTATTAAACATTAATTCTTCAAAATCTGATTTTTAGTTTCATCTTCACCATTTTTATCATATCTTTAGTTCTATAAGGAGATAGAAGCTCATTTTTGGATGGCATAAACTTCATATTATGTGATACAAATAAGTTAGTTATAGCTACTGCTCATTCCATGTCTAACTATCCTTAAAAATCCCTACAAAACAGACTATTCAGATTGGTACACTCATCTTGTTTTGATCATATCTCACTCATTTTGATGATTCCATTGCATGGTCAACTCTTACATGTGTATGAAATCTAACACTTACTGTAAATGGATTCCACCATGCAATTTTATCAGTTTATAACTTGGTTACTTACTGTTTTTATACAGCCATCTTATTAAGCAAGATTTAACCATTTTTACATGTGGTTTTTCCATCTTTTTAACCATATTTATCAAATCTATCAACACCAAATCCCCACATAATATTTTTAATCATCATTCATCATCATATACATATACATAAATAAAGAAAATACAAGATTACATAATCAAAATAACAAGAGGATAGGAAGAACAATCTCTATACCACCAAGGTTGTGTAGTTTATGATTAAGGCTTGGATTTTTTATGGCAAAACTTGTGGTAGATCAACACCAATCTTCAAGGCCACCAATACTTGTAAACTTCAAGTAGAAATCAGCCCTTGGACATCACCAAATCTTCTCCTTGGATGTTAAAATCACCACCAATCAATAGAGCTTGAAAAGGGCTTCATCATATGTGTGAATAACATATGATTTCATGGTTAAATTTGATCAAATGAGGGTGTTTAGGGGTGGTTCTTGGACGAAATTTAGAGAGAGAGGGAGGAGAGTATGAGTTGATTTGCATGTATGAAATGGGTAATGGTTTAAGGCTAGTGGTTTGACAAGTTAGTTAGCTTACTTATGAAGCTTTGGTTAACAAGTGTTAACTCATTAGCTATGAGTTTGCCACATCTTGTGATGTGGTGTCTTGTGTAGCCGTCCCATATAGTCGGGTGGGATAAGTGTAGGCTTGTCTCATCCCACTAATTTACGGGTATTCCTCGATTCTAGTTTCCTCGATTTGCGTGCCCGCGGGTCGTTTTACGAAAAACGTTTTTATAAATTATGAGTCAATGGCGCAAAATGAATCTAATAAAAATTGTCTCATCGAAAACGGAGTTCGAAAACGTAAATACGTAATCCTAAGGTTTCCGGTTTAGTCGTAAAGGACGTTAAATTATAATCGTAAGTCCTAATCTCTTCTCGTAAATTTGTGAGATTATGAATCAACACAAATTTAGAATTCCAAAACAATATTCTTGGATAAATTTATTTTCTAAAATGTCGGACTGTCACCAAAACGGTGTATGTAAACGTAAGCACGTAACGTAGAATTCTCCAGTTTAGACGTAGTCGATGCTACTTCAAGACGTAAATCCAAATTTCTTCCCAAAAATAAGTGAGTTAATAATATAACATTTAAAATAATGTTTTTATTTAATATTTGAGAATAAAATATCAACCATAAATTGACTGATTGTCACAGCATTTACCCCTAAACAGGATCTTTGTCCTCAAAGATCATCTTATCTTACTACTCGCTTCTTATAGAGTTAAAGCCATGTGGGTATTTCCTCCACATTCGGTCTTTTCTCACAAGTGTAATTCATTACAATACGCGAGTTTCATCAAACATAACTACGTGAATAAGATCAGGCTTAATGTTGACTTACTTTCTCTATCCATGATGTTCACGGGTTTTTGATGAATGCAACTTTTCGCCGATCTAAGCTTTACTAAGAAACAATCAGATTCTCACTTGATAGACATTTTATCAAGTTTGATATACGAAACATAATTCACGCAGCTCTTGAAGTCCTAGGGTAGATCCAGCTTATATGTCTTTTAAACCAATCTTTTACATCATCTCAATGGTCCCATACAACGGGGACTTATATCCCATGATCTTCTAGATCATCAATTCATTTTTCCATGGTTAAAATTTTTGGCCTAACTTCGCTACCCATCTGGCACTTCAAGATCTATATTTCATATTCACATAACCTCCTGCCTACTACTGGCAGTCAATAATCAGATCCTAATTTCAACAATCATTTCAGGTCTCGTAGGTCGAGTATTTTGTAAGGTTAGGTTCGCCATCATAGGAAACCTTAAACCTAAAAGACATGTCCAACTCACAATGGGTGTATGTCGGGTGTCTTCATCTCAACTCTTGCTTACAAATGCTCTAATATATATCCTCACAAGATTCGATCTCAATCCTAATACGACGATTATCAATGATAATCCTTCCAAAGGAAAACGATTATACGGTTCATTACCAAAGGTCAATCATTCAAACCTAGAACAGCACTTATAGTATTTTGTATCGTTACTTTACCTCGTCCCTTCGATTGGGGTGGTACATAGTACTCTCATCAAGATTCGTTCTTAATGACTTCTGAGCAAATCTCTAGAAATTCAATGCGAAGTGAGGATCTTGATAGAGATGATCGATACAGGCACACCATGTTTACACAACTCCTTTAAATACAAAAGTGTCAATTTCTTCATGAAGAATCTATCATTAACATGAATGATATTAGCTGATTTGGTCAGTCTGTCGACGATGACCCAAATCGAATCAAATTCAGATGATGACCTTTGTAATAGTTAGACGTTTACTAATGTATGAGGGGATGTCTGCCTTCATAATTTGCCATCAGTACAACTTCTTCAGATAAAGATACATTTAGTCAGAAATGACATGAATAGAATACTTAAACTTATGAGATTCTAATATGACAAAATGTCAAAATCTCCATATTTAGGCAACCACAAGTGGTCTTTAAAAGCATTTAACACTATCGGCTTCTCAATTCTAATGGTTCACATTAGCCGTGAACCCCTTTTTATTATCTATATTATCCTTTTTACAAGCATCGGCTATATTTTAAATTGCTCGGCAATTTATTTTGCACCGTTATTACTAAGGAACACATCATAATTGGTTCTTTATATTTTCTACATAATGTGTCAGTAATTACGTTCACCTTTCTTCATATTTTCTAAGTTTTAGTTTCGTCTCAACTATTATTTTTATCTGTTTTTCTCAATCCGACGTCTAAAGCGTGGATAATTATTACGATTAATTAAATAATAATTATTAAATTTTTATGAAACGTAAACGTAAAAAATTTAAATTTCTTAGTTCGACCAATTATATAAAAATGTTCAAAATAAATATGAATTTAATTAACACAATTTTTATTGATTTATCGGAAATAATTAATGAGATTCGTAAATGTTCGAAAAGTATTTGGTTATACTTTGGTCAAAATTTTCTTTAGTTGAAAAGCAAAAAGTGTCGTTTCAAATTTCAAGTCATGGTTTAAATGGTTTCCTCAATCCTTCTTAGGTCGTCTTGAGGTATACACGAACATTTACCCCTAAACAGGAGTTTAGGTAAATGTTCTGGGTATAAGGGAATAATCCCTCAAAAGTTCTTTTCGATAAAACATTTGTCAAAACACATTTACACTTTGTTTTTGGTAAAACCCAAAGTCTTAAAAGGGCTCTAAATTTTTGAAGAGTCAATATATTCCATTATCTTATTAATCACACAGTCAAATAATGTAAAGGGTTAAGTCTTTAATCACATGTTAAATAGTCAAGGTACAAGTTTTCATTGTTCGGCCAATTTAGGACAGTCTATAACTAATTATTAACTCATTCTTATTCTTATAAACAAACATATAGTCCTGAATGATCACAAGCATGAATTTATCAAATTACAGCCTGCACACGTGATTCACCAAATTTATGAATGCTACATGTGTATTAGTCAATCCAAACGACATCACGTGAAACTCATAATGTTCATTACAAGTTCTGGATGTAGTGATTGGAATAGATAATCTTCTTTGCGGACGCAAAGTTGATGATAACCATGCCGTGGATCAAATCTTGAATATGCGCTAGAACCTTGTAAATGATCGAACAAATCTATCATCTTGGGTAGTGGATATAGATTTTTAATCGTCAATTTACCTAGTTCACAGTAATCAATAAATATAAGGAATGATAATACCATAGCTCTTCATAATGACGAGCTTGGTAGAATAAAAGTTTTCTCCGACAACTTTCTCAGTTGTAGGGTAATTCTTTTAATTCAGATGGGGCTGACGTACAGTGCACACGCCACAGGTGCAGCACCGAGAATATAATCAATACCAAATTCAACTTGCCTTAATGGCGAAAGTCTAGGTAATTCACCAACAAATACTTCCTAAAGTTTTAGATAACGGAAACATCTTTTAATAAATTTACTTTTAAGTTCTCCTAGATTACAATATCTATGACTAGTTCACAACCATTCATGGTAAAATTTCAAGTCTAAATGCAAGATATGGTCATCCATCAATAATTATTTAGATCACTTTTAATAATCAACATCTTATCTTTTAGGGGATTTCTACTCGAGTTCCCATCAATTAAGACAATGTCGTCATGTTATAATCAATCAATCTATTCTGCTGGCACTATCAACTTTCCAGTTTCATTACCGTTGATAAGATGTGAACCTCTCAAAAGACTAATAATAACTCATAGTCCTTCACAAATTCAAGGATATATGGAGACACAACTACCATTAAAAGAGTAGGGTCAACGCATAATCTACGCGAGAGAATTTCAAATCAGATACAGATGAAAATATTAAACGAATATGAATATATCCCATGTTTTCATAATTTGAGTACGCATTTGAAAGATCCTCGGATCGTTACCCAGGTCATTCAAATGAAATCTAATCAAAAGAAATGATAGGAACGTCTATACATCCAGTCGGGTATCAACCCTCGTTAATCAGATACTTTTCCAAAGAATCTCACCACGGGAGAATTGGACAAGAAAGAATTGTCAATTGTCAAATAAGACAATTTCCACAGATGAGTAAATTCAACTCAGAAGAATAGATGCTACAGACACATATGTAGGTATCCCTAACACTATGTCCCTATTTTTCACTTCTTGCAGATCTCATAAAATTTAATCTTTCACAATCTTCAAAGAAAATATAGTGTTTATTAATCAGTTTTATGGTGACTACTAATCAGCCTTGCATGGTCCATTCCAAATTGTATGTAGGCGCGCAACTATATACAATTTCAAGATTAACGATGCAATACTCAGTTCGTCAAAATTTTATCATCATGTTTATAATAAAAACATTTTCATGCTTAATTCTTAAATAAGAATCAAAAATAAATTTACAAAGATTTTCTTTGTTATGAAAACAATTAAGTTATCTAAAGTGTTTTATAAACAACTTCATTTCGATAACAATCACTTATAAATCTCACTTTGAATAATCCTTATAGTGATGAAAATTAAATTTTCTCAAAGGATATTGTTTTAACTTTATAAAAACAATGCGTGATCTACAAAAGAGTGATGAAGAGTTGTTCACCAAGAACTAACTACAATATAAAGGGAAATGAGCTTAGCCAATTAATCATGAGGTTCATGACTTCGATGGCACTCAAAAGAATAATTCACAACGTAACTCAATTCGAGATGAGTACTTGTTCAATGGTTGCATCACTAATGCGAACATTAGGATGAAGCAATAAAAGATAGGTATCATCGATACATGTAGAATTTAGAAATCAAAGGTAGTCTTTTCATTAATCATAAACAAGTCAAAATTGTACCGTAACACATTACGTGTCACTATGTCATACAATTCCAAGAACTCATCCTACCAACCGATGTCTCAGTTAAGTTAGGGATTATTTTTAAAAGATACCACAATGAATACTAATCTACAAGAGTCATGGGGGTTCCACCTGTCCCGGAAGATCCATCGGTCCCTATTCGGAAGAAGATTTCTTCAATTTATTTCCTGGACACTGGGCATCCTCATTGTTGGACAATGGCCTAGGAACAACCCTTAAGATGAATCAACAATAAATTAAAACCTTATAATTCAATCACAGGACTTAACGACTTCCTCTTAACAATCTCATATTCCATACGGGTTAAATTTTGCTTTATTCAAGTTTCAACCAAATTATACTCAATTCGATATCCAACCTCATTCTCCAATTCTTTCAACCTTATTCTTCGACCTTAATAGGGCAATAAAAGCTCGATATGATCAACACTTAATTTCCAATCCTATAGCTCCTTTATCAATAGTTATCAAATGAGTCACTAGTATGAAATGACTCATACATTTGATTAGACTTCTCGGAAAGGTACTTGTGGCATGAGGCTTTTGGGTAATGGTTCCAATGACAGCCTCAAGTGCAACATTCACCCTTTCGATTTCAATTTAAGAATTGGATGACAACGAATCAGATGACATCTTTCTAGGTGGTAACGTTTTGTCAAACTCCACTCTATAAGAAAAGATCGTCATAACGTCGATATCAGTTAAATCTTGCCAATTCTTTATCAGTATCACAATCAACTAATAACAACATTCCTACGAATATCAACCATTTTGTTGGGATCATAAATATCCACAACTTGGTTTAGATCTAGGATGGCTAGAATTCCTACGAGAATAGCTTCGATTAATTTACTAGGGGATTTAGGGTTCCTTGTGACAATCTACGTCGTATAAATACCTCGTATAAATATCAAAATAATCATCAAACAATCATGTAATAAAATTACATCATATATATATATATATATATATATATATATATATATATATATATATATATATATATATATATATATATATATATATATATATATATATATATATATATATATATATATATATATATATATATATATATATATATAATCCAAGTTATATATATATTAAAATAACACTTCTCAGTCTGGCCTTGTCGGTAACTCGGGAATTCTTCGGCACCGTTATAGTCAAAAGATTTTTAGACATTTTTTTTTTTAGAAAAATGATTATAGTTAAAAGATTTTGAAATGTTTTATTCAAAACCTTGGTTTTAAAAATCTTTCGTTCTCTATAACGAGAGCTCTGGTACCAAACTGTAACACCCCCAAATTTACACAATTCAATACAGCGAAAGACTCGTTGGTGTTACGGGATAGCACATTACTCACATCATAGACAACGCTTAAAAATCGCGTCGTTTTATAATAAAGCATTTCCATTCATAAATATCAAATTTACATAGGTCCCAAGTCATTGTATTTCATACAAGTTTTACAAAGCATTTGAATGGAAATTATTGTTTAAGGGCGGGCCATGAATTCTTGTTGTCTTCCCGAGAATTACCTTCAAGTACCTGAGATAAAACATGTTAAAAGAAAAGGTCAGCGATAACACCGAGTGAATTCATAGAGTTTAATAAATTCCATCAATATAACTTTGGTATAAAATTATTACCAAAAATCATTTCGTACAAATCATTCTAATAGGCCATAAAATAGCCAAAGTCATTTTTATACAAATCCTTATCGAAAATCATAATATAGGCATTTGCCTTAAAAATCATTATACGAGCCAATGTCGTAAAAACATCATACAATACGTTTTATAACGTTGTATAGATTAAATAAAAACCGTTATATGAATATGGTTATATAAAACCAAAACACGAACATAATATCAATAGTATGACCACGTATTGCTAGTCAGGCAATACATCGTAATTCGGTGCGTATAGTAGTATTTCGTTAATTTGGATTATTATAAGCCGCATGACATTGTTACCTTACTACAACAAACAAAGGGTAGCTATCCCGAAACTCATTTGCCCATCTAAATTAGCGTGTCGTCACAAAGGTCACGCTATGTAAATCTTCTCATACATAAATTTGCTTACCAATCAATGTGGCACGACGGGGATCAACCGTCAACGCGCGAACTGGGGTGATCGTCCCCAAATAGTACTATTATATGCATAAGCGTCTACCAAATCCCGGTAGTTCACAATTCATGCTAATGGGACTTTTAGTGACATAACCTAACTTTAATAATCAATTTCATTTCATTTATCGGGTCATTTAATCATTCATCGGGTCATACAATCATTCGGGTCCAAATCAATAAACAAACAATCGGGACAACTAGTGTCCTATTTTATATAAACTAACATGTTATCTCCTTCGCGGGTTTATTAAACATTTCATAAAAACATTTAAAAGAGTGCGAGGCTATGAACTCACGTTGATGTGGGAAAGCGGGTTATCGGTAATTCGGATGTACGGTACGTGCTTCAATCACGGAAACCTAGACAAATAATACTCGTCTTAGACTCTTGTCCAATGACTTTATAAAAATAACAATTATGTATACATATGATGATTTTTATATATATGATGATGATCAAGTGGGTTTACATATTCTCATTTACTCGTTTTAGTGTTTATGTATTGGTAACTTTTTACTAGTTTACTAGTTTTACCTATTTACGTGTTTTAGGTCCAATAAGCCTATTATAAGTTCATTAACTTGTATTAATCCATTTTATACTTTATAATCAGTATTATACTTTATATGTTGGGCCCAAGTGGGTTAAGCCCAATAAGTAAATTTATAAGTGTTTTACTAACTAGTCGGGTTTATAGTCCAATAAGGCTACTTTGGCCCGTTAATGTCTATATGTTGTAAAGCTCGGGTTTTATCGGTTTTTACTTGTTATATATGTTTATACATCATTATGTGGTTTATAAAAGTTTACATTAGACGGGTCCAACCGTCTAAGTTTTATTTAACAAAAACGTTAATCTTTCGGTTTTAGCCGAAAAGACGTAAAAATCATGTTTATAGTTTTTATAACTTATAAATCTTATTCAACTATCATTTTTATAAAGTGTCCATTTATTTAACCTTATACATATTTATATTAATTAAATTTATAAGTTAGTGGGTTTTAGTTCACATTTTATACTATATTAGTTTGAGTGCTTATATAATACTATTAAACATTAATTCTTCAAAATCTGATTTTTAGTTTCATCTTCACCATTTTTATCATATCTTTAGTTCTATAAGGAGATAGAAGCTCATTTTTGGATGGCATAAACTTCATATTATGTGATACAAATAAGTTAGCTATAGCTACTGCTCATTCCATGTCTAACTATCCTTAAAAGTCCCTACAAAACAGACTATTCAGATTGGTACACTCATCTTGTTTTGATCATATCTCACTCATTTTGATGATTCCATTGCATGGCCAACTCTCACATGTGTATGAAATCTAACACTTACTGTAAATGGATTCCACCATGCAATTTTATCAGTTTATAACTTGGTTGCTTACTGTTTTTATACAGCCATCTTATTAAGCAAGATTTAACCCTTTTTACATGTGGTTTTTCCATCTTTTTAACCATATTTATCAAATCTATCAACACCAAATCCCCACATAATATTTTTAATCATCATTCATCATCATATACATATACATAAATAAAGAAAATACAAGATTATATAATCAAAATAACAAGAGGATAGGAAGAACAATCTCTATACCACCAAGGTTGTGTAGTTTATGATTAAGGCTTGGATTTTTTATGGCAAAACTTGTGGTAGATCAACACCAATCTTCAAGGCCACCAATACTTGTAAACTTCATGTAGAAATCAGCCCTTGGACATCACCAAATCTTCTCCTTGGATGTTAAAATCACCACCAATCAATAGAGCTTGAAAAGGGCTTCATCATATGTGTGAATAACATATGATTTCATGGTTAAATTTGATCAAATGAGGGTGTTTAGGGGTGGTTCTTGGACGAAATTTAGAGAGAGAGGGAGGAGAGTATGAGTGGATTTGCATGTATGAAATGGGTAATGGTTTAACGCTAGTGGTTTGACAAGTTAGTTAGCTTACTTATGAAGCTTTGGTTAACAAGTGTTAACTCATTAGCTATGAGTTTGCCACATCTTGTGATGTGGTGTCTTGTGTAGCTGTCCCATATAGTAGGGTGGGACAAGTGTAGGCTTGTCTCATCCCACTAATTTACGGGTATTCCTCAATTCTAGTTTCCTCGATTTGCGTGCCCTCGGGTCGTTTTACGAAAAACGTTTTTATAAATTATGAGTCAATGGCACAAAATGAATCTAATAAAAATTGTCTCATCAAAAACGGAGTTCGAAAACGTAAATACGTAATCCTAAGGTTTCCGGTTTAGTCGTAAAGGACGTTAAATTATAATCGTAAGTCCTAATCTCTTCTCGTAAATTTGTGAGATTATAAACCAACACAAATTTAAAATTCCAAAATAATATTCACGGATAAATTTATTTTCTGAAATGTCAGACTGTCACCAAAACGGTGTATGTAAACGTAAGCACGTAACGTAGAATCCTCCGGTTTAGACGTAGTCGATGCTACTTCAAGACGTAAATCCAAATTTCTTCCCAAAAATAAGTGAGTTAATAATATAACATTTAAAATAATGTTTTTAAATAATATTTGAGAATAAAATATCAACCATAAATTGACGGATTGTCACAATATTACACTAAGTTTTATAGCCAAAATGAAGTGAAATAGAACTAGTTACAAGTACTCTAACCAACAAGAACTCTAATGGTTATCAAGGCTAAACTGACTGATAAATGTGAAAACAGGACAAGTTTTAAGACTATTAAGCAGGATTAAGCTACTATTAAGCTATAACAACAATGAGATCAGATCAAAGACAGGCTAAAACACATTTTATCATACAATCAAGCAAAGATTAACTAAGAATGAAGCAGGCATTCAACTGTTTAGAGGAACTGAAAATCAAAAAATGTAAACCTTTAGCTAAGGCCTCCTTTGGGGAGTAGAGGAGCGTTGTGCTCTCTAATCTAGTGCTAACCACCACCTTAGCACTAGAACACACTAATCAACAACCAATCAATCAGCTACAATCTTCAAACTTAGTCAGTTATGATCAGGTTATGATCATAACAAACCAATATCAGCAACAAAAGGTATAAATGAAGCAGGTATGAACAGTAGAGTAGTATGAGAATTTCGGAGGGAAAATTGAAATTTGAATTTATTGAATGGGAAAGTAGTTACAAATGCTGGTAAGTTTGTTACAACTAACTATAACAGACTCAAGAGTATGTCAGACTCTTGAGTTGTTAAGCTACAACTAAGAAGGATGAGAGAAAAACTAAAAGTGTGTTTTCACACTTTTTCTACAATACAAGAAATGAGAACAATCCATGGTATTTATAGACTGCATGAGTGAAGTGGTTGGGGTTGGTGACGTGTTAGAACCAATCCCCAGCTTCCACGTGTCAAAAATCTGCCAATTGGATTTTGCTGGTGATGAACACATTTGGGGTTTTCTTTGTTATTGATCTTGAGTGTAATTGGTTATGATCATTGGATTCGTCTCTCAAAAACGAGCAAGTTTCATGTTTATACCATCCCTTGAAATTGCTTCTAGCTCAATAACGATCCTGGTAATATGCGTTGATGAAGATGACACGTGGCAAATTTGTATTGGTTGTGGGATGAGCACACGGATCATTATCCACAATGGATAATCTGATTATTGCATGGCCTTTCCTTATTGGCTGAAAAGTGAAGTTAGTGCGTTTTACTGTTGTGATACTGGCCAATCAATGCTTGGCGGCTAGTGGCATTAAATGAAGTGAAGTGGCAATCCTTGTCACTTGATTCTTGCATTCTCATTGGCCAAAATCATAACACCCGGATCAAGCTTAGTTTAACTTTCCAAAGTTGGCAGAATTAGCCCCTTGACTTGGCAGAATGTAATTTTGAGCTATATTCTTCATTCTTTTGACAATTTAAGTCCTTCCACTTGTAAACTTGATCAAAAACCCCTTTGACTGAGTTGACTTGAGAGTTGACCATATTTGACTTTGATCTTGACTTTGTCATATTTACACTTTTGGTCCTTCATCTTTGGCAGATTGTCAAGATAGGTCCTTTGTCTTCAAAGTCTTGTCACTTTTGATCCTTCTTTGTCTTTTTCATCAAATTAAGCTTGATTTTCCTTTGTTTGCTTGAAAATGTATCCTTCTTACCTATTTGAGCACAAACACAAAACATACCACATAATTCTGCTTTATAGCACAAAGTTTAAGTATTTTTCTTGTGTTTTTAGGGTGATTTGTTGATAAATTGATATGAGTTTTTGCTCATATCAGTTTTGTTTGAAAAAGATTAAATTAATAAAACTGGTGCTCTGACAAGTTTTACTGCCCGCGGTTCCTTATCGTTAGAGAACCGTGGGTTTGAACCGCCAGAGATAAAGAACCGCCTACAGAGGCAAGTTTTTATCAATGAAATACGCCAAATTTTTGAAAACCAACTTTTCTAAAATACTTAAAAATATATCTTAAACCTTTTAGAATATCATTGGATCATCATAACACTAAGCAATATGCGTTAATGAAGGATTACGAGTTGAATCGAGATCAAAAAGAACTGAAATGGACAAACGACTACTCGTAGCGAAAAAGCAAAGTGGAGAGAAGTCAAGGGAAGTGAATCAAGACTAAGACCAATCCTAAAGGGATTAATGACAATCTTCAAATCGTGGAGACGAAGAGCTTGTGTCATATATAGTGGTTTAAGACGTGCCTTTCTGACGAAGTGTTAAACGGCTTTGGTAATGAATAAACACAAAGCAAATATTGATGCATAGACTAAGATCACTTTCAATAATAGTCTTAGTCTAAACCAAAATATGAGCAAGGTATTAATTCACTTTCTCTCCCACAAAGGGCCTACTAACCGTATAGGTGTAAACCATGGATATCATGCTTGATACTTTAAGCTACTACTAACTCACTCTACATCACCATAGTGAGTCAAGTATCCAAGCAATAAAGGTTTGAGAGGATAAAAGAAAAGAATCACAAACCACAAACAAATGTCAAGGCAAGGATGCCAAGAACAAGCACATAGTCAAGTAATGATCAAAAGAATGATCAAAGGGCGTGTGGAAGAACGAAAGCGTACCTTAGCCACAAAGAGCATTTCAATTCATCAAGGAATCAATGCAAAGCCCAACAATGACTATGATGAGTACTAAGTCTTCAAGGACTAGTATCACTCCCAATCATCTTGATATCATCATCCAAAGATGTTTAAGATCAATGAAGATGAGTCTTCTACAAGTGCAAGTAACTCAATCCACAGCCAATTAAATGATTGATCTTCATGAGTACCTACACAAAGCAAGATGCAAACTAGTAGATACATTTCAAGAGTAGATCTAAAATGCATAAAAGCTACTAATCTAAGAGGGATGCAATATTACCAATTAAAAGAACTATTTTCCAAGAAAAAAATAGTTTTGACCAAAGAGAAACTTTAGTACAACTTGACCTTCTAATTTGAGGAGACAATGGATCGATCCAAGTTTTAAAGTACAATATACTTCAAAGATCTTGAGTGACCATCTCTCTGATACCAATTGTAGAAACTAGAAGGGGGGGTTGAATAGTTTCTCTTCGATTAGTCACCTAATTAAAATTACTTTCAATTAGGTTTGTATCAAAACTATCTTTTACTTGAAGCTAAGTTGCATAATGATTAGGTTCAATTCAAATGCATTAGCAATGGTAATAGGTAAGTGTAATGATAATGAAATAAGTAAAGAGTAAGGAAAGAGACAACCTAATGAGAAGACACCAAGATTTATAGTGGTTCGACAACGAGGCTCTATCCTCGTTTCTACTCCACTCCTCGAGTACACCTACTCGAGATTTCCACTATATCCACAGGCTCCCTTCTTGGCGGAGAAAACCTTACATCGTCGCTTACATTATTTTCCGACACTAAGCTAAATGTCGAGATCTAATCTTTAGCTAGGACCAATCTACACAACGTTGCCTACTTCATAATTTAACGACACAAGGCTAGATGTCGAGTTCTAATCTCAAGGTAGAACCAATCTTCACGACGTTGCCTACTTCACCATTTTACGACACAAGGCTAGATGTCGAGTTCTAATCTAAAGCTAGAACCAATCTACACGAGTCTTCACTTTGAAGCTAAGTGAGAACTTCACACAACACAACTACTAATCACTTTCAAATTTAGCGAGAACTCACAAGACACAACCACATCACTTTATACTTTAGTGAGAACTACTACACAATCTAGTACAACTCAACTAGACATATCCAAGTACACACATGTAGCTTGGATCTACATAACATAAATCCAAGCAAACACATATGCAATGGATGTACACAACAAATCTAAGTATTCACAAATAGCTTGGATAAACACAACTAGTCCAAGTATTCATAAATACAATGGATTAACATAAAACAAAAAGGCTAACATGATGAACATGACTAATTCATGGATTCATCTTTATCACAACACTAGTGAGTGAGTGGTCTTCTCTTTGGACAAGGTAAAGGAGGGGATCAAGAGGATAATCATATGTAAACATACTTAACACATTAAGTGATCATTTACTAATGATTATGCTATAGAAAAGAGAAAGGGGGCTGAGAAAAACATCCAAAAAGGGTTGTTGGAATATGAGATTTGATCCACTATTTATAGGAGACAAAGTGCAACGGCTAGCTGGGCGCGGTTCCTTATCTAGCCCGGCGGTTCCTTATCACTAGAGAACCGCCTGGCTATTAAGGGTACCGCCCTGTAGACTACGCTCCGATTTTGTCTTTTAGTGGGATAGGAATATCTGAGGTTTTTTAAACCTTCAAAGGATATACTTATGGAATATGAAATATGCCATTTTCAAATTTACATTTTCCATTTTAATAAAACATTTTCTTCAAAAGAAAGTTTATTAAAAGATCTTTTGTCATATTAACAAAAGTGAGTTTTAAGGATTTAACACCCCCACATTTACATGCAGCGGAATATATCTTTGGGTGCTAAACAATGGTATAAAAACACACAATTTATAAAGAACGACTCGAAAAGAGACGTTTCAAATTTATCGTTCCTAAAACATTTATCAGAGTAGTGTACTCCCAAGTAATCGTTACCAATAGATAAGTTAAAACAAAATATTATTTTGTTTTAGAAATGGAACGATAAATGAATCAAAGAGTTTTAATAGCTATATCAGTGCACAACGTCATTCTTGTGACCTCCAAGCTTCCACTTCTTGATTACCTGAAATACATGTGAGTAAAACAATCATCAAAAATGCCGAGTGAAATCTATAGGTTTATGTAATCATTTTGAACACAAGTAAAGATTATAAATTTGTGGCATGCTTAACAAGCATCGAATAATAATTTGCATCAACAATAATAATTGTATATAGCATAAATTGCATCAAGCTCATGGAACCGAGCCCTTAGACACTCCCATATCAGTCTAATAAGATGAGAGATTTACTAATTGTCTTTACCTCCTGATTATTGGTACATTGCCGTATACCTGATGATGAGATGGCATTTGTACATGATCTCATCGTTCTTTTCGGGCTTTAAATGCATTAAAATGTCATAAAATACCATATATATGCTTGTATTTGTTTACTTGTGTGTTTTAGGTATGGATATCGTGAAAAAGACAAAAGATCACAAGAAACAAGGAAAACGGACACGAGAAACGAAGCCGTACAAAGAACCGGGCCCTAGTTCATGAATTATCCAAGATAAACCCTTGAAGACTTGAAGATATACAAGATTGATCCTCAAAATATGAAGAAATGACACTTAAAACCCTTGTATATTCGTAATTACAAGCTTGGTCCCTTAATTTTGTCAAAATTACAAAATGGTCCTTCAACTTTGAAGATTTGGCAAGTTTAGTCCCTCAACAATTCTAAATTGTCAATTATGATCCCTCATAAAGTCAAATAACCAATGAAGACCTTTAAAGATCAAGAATGTCAAAAATCAGTCCCTCAAATATGGAAAAATGGCAAAAACAACCCTTGAAACACTTTTGCCAAAGTTTTAGGGCAAAAGTGTGAAATCAGAAAGTCTATTAACAAAGGAAAACGTGTTTTGTGGCTGAAAAACTTGTTTTACCTATTTCACCAAAATACAAGGACTACTATTGCCACACAAAACTTTCAAATCAGATAATTGCGCCAAACACTTACCTTTCCACCAAAACCGGATCAAACATAGTTACTATTCACCATATGAACCCAGTAACTATCTCCTTCATAACAAAGGGTAAATAGAAATTACCCAGGCACATGATTGATTCACACATGCAGAAACCTATCCCACACACAAAACCCTCACCTCCACTCACCAAAGGGCCCCACCATTCAAGACGTCCATCCATCACATCACAACTTAGCCTCCAAGGAATGCCACGTGGCCAAATCAACAGCCCACACTCAATGCTTAACTAGAAAGCTAAAATGAACGATTTGGATGCATTTGGACAGCTCAATATCAAAATTCGTCTAGAAGATTCAAGGGCATTTTAGGGACTTCATAGCTAGGGTTTTCTCATTGTAATCTCAGCCTTTGTGGCCTATATAAGGACTCCTCAACTTGTGAGAGAGCCTTGTTCTAGTTTTACCTTTGAAAACATTGTAATTCCTTTTTGAATTTTATAAAAGTTGGTATTTTGAGAAAATTGTAATTCCTTTGTATGTTTTTGAAAGTTGGTGTTGTTTAAGGGTAATTCTGAGTTCCATTATATGTTATAAGTGTGCTTGAATCTTGTGGTTCAAGGACGTTTATGTTTGGTAAGTTTTTCAAGTTTGAAAAAAGCTTGAAACGTGGTTTCTGATTTTGCTATTTTTGTTGTACTAATCCTTGACCAAAACCTATAAGCTCTTACAAGCTTGTTGACACCAAGCTTGTGAAGGGATTGGAGCCTTTGGTTAGGCTGTTTGTTCATTGTGTTGAAGAAATCAAGCCTTTGAGTTTCTGCTTTGAAACATCAACCAAGGTAGTCATTCATCTTTCTTGTTGAAGTACCTTGGTCTTGTTCTAGTTGTTGAACAAGGTCCAAGGAGCATTGCTGGTCCTCCTAGGATGTTGTGGAGGACAGGTATAAGCTCTTGTTAAGATTCCTCTAAAAGATCACATGAGATTGTCTGTTTTATGTTTTGCTATGTGATTTGGTGATTTTGTGTTTGTGCTTTGTGTTTTATGGTTGGTATATGTTAGTTGTCACCTAGTGTAGCTATTTGATCATTAAAATCAGTAGGTTGTTTGAAGGATTAAGAAGTTTGTTTGAAAAGTGCTTATTAAAGGATTGTTTGGGATTACTGGTTCATAAGGCCTTGTGGCCTTGTGGCCTTGGTTCTTAGGGTTTGGGAAGTCTAAACAAGTCATAATATACAAGTTTTAGTCATTGGTTAAGTTTCTGAAAGTTTGGAAAAGAGATTTCAAGCTTTGCAAAAATCTGATAAAAAGGTGTCTTGGAATTGGTCAAACATATCAGATCCAATAACTTCTTTGTTAGTTGGATCTAAGGTCTGAAATCAGGTTTGGGAATAGTTTAGATGATAAGCTATCTATTGGTTATCTGTTTGTTGAATTTGGTGGCTTATTGAGTGTGTTATAGCTTATCAAAGTTGGCTGAAGTGGTCATTTGCATCAGCAAAGTGACCACCTCATTTGGTGCTTGCATTTGTGTATGCCTTGTTGTTTCATTGCTTAGATCTTGTTTATGTGCTGCTTGTGAGTGAATTTTGCTATTTGGTGTGCCTTGTATCTGGCTTATAAGCTAACTGGCTTATTAAGCCCTTATTGCCAAAATCTGTCATCAAAAGGTCAACTGACCTCTTGATTCACAAGGGCTCCTCCTTGAGTTCTTCACAAAAGTTGCTTATAACAAGCCCTTATACCATCTCTGATCATTTGGTGAACTTTGAAGTACTTTGACTTTTGGTCAAATAAGCACAAATTGGCTTGTTTTTTAGAACTGCTTATTGGTACATGCAACAACTTGGCTTTTGTTATAGAACTCATTTTTCTTAGCTTAATAACAAGTCTGGAAGGTTACAAGTCTTTTGGTTAAGCTTTTGCTAGGAAACTAGCTTATTTGGCTTTTTCAGCCAGCTTATTGGTTCACACAGCTTATTCTACTTGGCTTTTTGTGATTTTGCTTGATTGATTATTCTTAGTTAAGCTATTTGTGAACTTTTGCAACAAACCAGAGCTTCTGAAACGCCCTAGAACTCTAACCCGACTATTTTGTCGTTTGGTGGATTTCTATTTTGCTTATTTCTGGCTTATTGAGTGAGATTTTTCAAAATTTCTTTTTACAGATCTCTTAGGCATCTCAAAAGAAGGTTTTGTGTTTAAGCAGAGCTTATGGCATTGGCTTATTGCTTAATGGGCTTATTGGCCCAATAAGAATAAGCTGTTTGTTATTTAAGTTGTGATAAGCTCAGAATCAGCTTTTGGGTCTTCAGACTTTTGTTCTTAGAATTAAATTTTGAGTCAGATAGGGCTTTTTCAGGTCATTTGGGCCTAGTTTTACTTTTTGGACCCAAAAGCCCATTAGTGTTGACTGTTTTTTGTTTTAGCCCATTTGGGGGCCTATTAGGGGTATTTTGGTAATTTCACTTTCACTATCTGATTATTTAGGTTAAAATAAACTAGTTTGCAAGTTTTTAGAATTTTTTATAATTTTTGGATTTTTAATATTATTTTATTATTAAATTTCAAATTTCACATTTTTGCACTTTTTATATTTTTCTTAGCTTTAATACATTAAAATAGGATTTTTGCAACTCTTAGATTATTTTTATCATCATTAGATTAATTTTTATAATTATTTTAAGTTTTAATAGTTTTTAAATCAGTTTAAATAGTTTTTCTTAGTTTAAAATTTCCTAAAAATAGTTTTTAATCTTTTTAGGTCATTTTGGAGGTTTACTAATTGAAAATTCTTTATTTGGGCTTTTTGATAATTAATTTGATTTTTAGGGCTTTAATTAGCATTTAAAAACTAATATTTAATTAATTAAAAGGTTTGAAAAAATTTTGATCATTGGTAAACTCTTAGTTTATTTATTTTGATTTTTGGTAATTTTTTTGAGAATATTTAGAATTAATTTTTATTTTTGCTCTTTTTAAGGTTTTACATTTAGTCGTAGTAGTAATTAATTTCACGTCTTCGCCATTCTATTTTCTCATCCCCTTCTATCCAATATTAATCTCAAATCTTGTTACATCTTAGTCACACACATATACCTCCTTAGGAAACGAACTTGGAATTTCATTAGGGTCATTTGTACACGGTTTTCCTAAACCGTCGTATTTAATACTTTCCCTACTTTACGCTCTTTGTTTTCCTAAACAAGAGTTGTGATTTACTACAATCATTTAGGCGCCGCTGCCGGGGAGGTGTGTCGTGATTAATTTGTCTTGTTGTTTTTAATATTAACCATAAATAGTATTTGTATTAGTAGAAATCTACTAATACGTATTATCGGTTTTTTTTTGTTTTTCTTGTGAAATTATTATTACTATTTGTATTAAGAATCACAATCAATACAAAATATCTCCAAAAGTGTGAAAACACAACCTTAACTGGGATTTGATCTCCTAATTATTGTATTCGAATCTTAAACGAAAGAAAAAGTCAAAAATAGATAAATACTTTCGTGAAGCTCGATTTTGAAAAATACAAACTATAAGGTGGGTATAAGGCGGGTATTATAAAATATACCCTAAGGAAAAAGGCTCTTAAGTGCTTCGCGCCGCCTCGTTTCCCCGCTTGCTTGTGAGTATTTTGAGATTGAAGGCTAATCGAGGGTTTTGCCGCCCAAAGTATTATTACGTATCATATATATTTGCTTGGTTTTCTTTGTGATTAAACCCTCTTGAACAATTTGGTTTTCACCAAAGTTCTAAAGTCATTCGAAGGCGTTCACTCCACGTGATCGTTTTCATTCTTTTGAGGCTTCTTTAATCAAGAGTTTGATTCGAGGAGAGATTTGGTAGATTGTTGTCTACGAAGATACACCAAAATCCAAAAAAAAAATTAAAACAATTAAAAACAAAAAAAAAATTAAAAATTCACAAAACACCCAAAGAGAATCTTCTTTGCTCACCTCCCATTCTACGTGAAGTTTATGCTAACTCGTAGTCAAGCAAAACGAGCTCGTAAACGTCATCAAAATCAAGGAAATCAAGAGACATTGATTGAAGAACAAACTCCAATTGTTGAACCTATAGTAGAACAAGAAGTCGTCATGGCTAATCGTACTATGATGGAGTTGCTTCAAGCACCCATCGAGGGTTTTGGAGAGGCCATTGTGATTCCCGCTTTCCTTGCGGAGAATTTCGAGATTAAGACGGGTTTAATGTCGATGTTGCAAGCTAATAAGTTTAGAGGTCATGAGAAAGACAACCCGCATTACCACATAAGAAATTTTAATCGTCTCACCGCAACTAGCAAGTTTAAGGATGTTCCACATGACGCCATTAAGATGATGTTGTTTCCATACTCGTTAGATGGACCCGCTAAAATTTGGCTTGAGAAAGAACCATCAAATTCAATTTTGACATGGGGTGATCTCGTTTCTAAGTTTGTGAACAAATTTTTTCCACCATCTAAAACAACACATTTGAAAAATGAGATTTCAAGATTTGTACAACGAAATAATGAGAGTTTTTCAATGACATGGGAACGATTAAGGAAATGTTACATGAATGTCCACACCATGATTTTTCGGAATTACATCAAGTTGATACTTTTTATAATGGGCTTAATGATCTTGAACGAGATTATTTAAATGCCGTCGCGGGTGGTAATTTTTTGTGTAAAACGACCGTTGAAGCTTTAAAGATTATCGAGAATAGATCTAAGGTTTACAACCCTCGTAACACACCGAGTGTTGCCAATATGGGTTCGTCATCGTCGTCATCGTCTCGTAGTATTAATGCCTTACATGATGAAGCTAATGAGGAAAATCGGTTTTTCGATAGGTTTTCGAATCTTATGACTCATTGGAAAGCACAAGATGCTTTGAATTCCGCTTCGGTTAAAGCGGTTGATAAGAGTTGTTTGTCTTGTGGTGGAGCTCATGATCTTTCCGAGTGCATTACCGCCGGTGGTAACACTTCGAGTGCTTACATAGCAACGGGAACTTACAACCAAAACGGCCAAGGTTCCCGCCCAAATCAAAATGCTAATAACTATCGAAACAACAATCAATGTGGTAATTATCAAGGCAATTCACGTAACTACAACAAAGGGAATTGTCAAAGTGGGAATGGACAAGTTACTAATCAAAACCAAAACCGTGATTTTCAAAACACTACACAAGGTTTTCAAAATTATCACACTAAAAATCTTCAAGGAGAATTTTTGGATTATGCAAAAGCAAATGATGCTAAATTTGATAACATGCAACGTGATATGATTAGCTTAAGATCTGATTTGAAAAACGAGCTTAAAAACGAACTTGCTAATGAACTTAAAACTCATGCAAATAAAATGGAAGGAAATGTTCAACGTCTTCAACAAAATCAACAAAAGATGGAACAAGGACAACATGAGATTAAGCAAAAATTGTTAAAAGCGGATTTAAGGCAATCAAAATTTGAAGACCGAATTGCAAAAATGTTTGAAGCAATCATGTGTAAACCCTCTTCCTCGGGTGGTCTTCCTAGTGATACCATTGCAAACCCGAAGGGAGAAATGAAGGTTATTACTAAACAAAGTGGTAAAACTTTCAAGGAACCAATCTCTCGTCCAAGTACTTCTACAGAGAAGGAAATCGAGAAAGAGCCCGAGGTGATGGTCAAAAAGGAGCATATTACAAGCCCACGAAGTACCGCTCATACCACACCTACGGTTGAACCAATACCAATCATGGAACCCGAGTTTCCAAGGCTGTTGCCTAATGTCCAACCCACACCACCCTTACCTTACCCTTCGACACGAAACAAAGAGAAATTGAAAGAACGTAACAAACAACAAATCGAGCTTTTTATAAAAATGTTTCAACAAGTGCATTTTGATGTGATTTTAGCCGACGCGTTGTTATATATGCCTCGTTTCGCTTCCACTTTTAAAAGTATGATGAGCGATAAGGAAAAGCTTTCAAAGCTTGCTAATTGTTCTTCGGTTTATCTTAACCGCATACCGGAAAAAGTTGGTGACCCCGGAAAGTTTATCATTCCTTGTGACATACAAGATATGAAAGAATGCCTCGCCTTGGCCGATCTTGGTGCGAGCATTAATTTGATGCCATTTTCCATTTGGAAATCGCTTTCGCTTCCGGCTCTTACTCCTTCGAACATGTCTATCGAGATGGCCGATCATTCTACGATTTTAGCATGTGGATTAGCCGAGGATGTTTTCGTGAAAGTGGGGAAGTTCTACTATCCCGTTGATTTTATAGTACTTGACATCCCCGCGGATCCTCAAGTTCCTCTAATTTTAGGTCGTCCATTTTTAGACACCTCGAGATCGCTTATCGACGTTCATGCAAGAACTATCACTTTGAGATTCAACGAAGAGGAACTTGTTATAAACGCTACTCAAAACTCAAAACCTTCTCATGTTTATGCAATCACTACCATCAATCACATTGACTTAGTTGATGTGGTTTGCGATGAGTTTTCACAAGAAGTGTTAGGTTTTTCTGATAGCTCGTCAAGTGGCAATCCCACTATTTTGGATCCGATTCTTGCTAATTCTACACCAAATCTCACTCCATTCCAAGGAGGAGATTTTACTTCAAATGAAATCGACAATGAAGATGAGGTGTTTATTAGTGATGATACTTCTATTCCACCATTTCTTCCACCGATGGAAGTTATGAGTGTTGAGCAAAAATCTTCAATCGAGGAACCACCTATCCTTGAATTGAAAGATCTTCCATCTCACCTTGAATACGCATTCTTGGAAGGTGATGACAAGTTGTCGGTTATTATTACAAAAGGTCTTGCTAATAATGAAAAAAACGAGCTCTTGAAAGTTCTTAAAGCTCGTAAAGGGGCAATTGCGTGGAAAATTTCCGACATTAAGGGTATTGACCCAAAATTTTGTACTCGCAAGATTTTAATGGAGGAGGACTACAAACCCGCAATTCAAAGTCAAAGAAGGGTAAACCCCAAAATTCACGATGTCATAAAAAAGGAAGTTCTAAAACTCCTTGACGCGGGAATGATTTATCCTATCTCCGATAGCCCATGGGTGAGCCCAATCCATTGTGTCCCTAAAAAAGGAGGAATGACCGTTGTGCCTAATGAAAACAACGAGTTAATTCCCACTCGTGTTGTGACCGGTTGGAGGGTGTGTATTGACTATCGAAAGTTAAATGACGCCACTCGTAAAGACCACTTTCCTTTGCCCTTCATGGATCAAATGTTGGAGAGACTCGCGGGAAATGAATTCTATTGCTTTTTAGATGGTTTTTCCGGTTACTTTCAAATCCCTATCGACCCTCGTGATCAAGAGAAGACTACGTTTACGTGTCCTTATGGAACATCTGCTTATCGTAGGATGCCTTTCGGACTTCGTAATGCACCGGGTACGTTTCAACGGTGTATGATGGCTATTTTTCACGTTATGATCGAGAAGTCGATGGAAGTGTTTATGGAAGACTTTTCGGTGTTTGGCAATTCGTTCACGTCGTGTTTATCTAATCTCGATCAAATGTTAAAACGTTGTGAAGAAACCAATCTTTTGCTTAATTGGGAAAAATGTCATTTCATGTGTAAACAAGGAATCGTCTTAGGACATAAGGTCTCGAAAGCGGGGATTGAGGTCGATAAAGCTAAGGTAGACGTCATCGCCAAGTTACCTCATCTCAAAACCGTTAAGGGAGTTAGGAGTTTCCTAGGCCACGCGGGCTTTTATCGTTGTTTCATCAAAGACTTTTCGAAAATCTCTCGACCTATGACACACCTTCTCGAGAAGGATGCTCCTTTTAACTTCAATGAGGATTGTGTTAGAGCTTTCGAAACTCTTAAAAGGAAAATTACCAAAGCTCCCATTCTTGTTGCTCCTAATTGGGAATTACCCTTTGAAATCATGTGCGATGCAAGTGATTATGCTATAGGGGCCGTCTTAGGGCAACGTTATTAAAAGAATTTCCGTCCTATCCATTATACTAGTAAGACGATGACCGAGGCTCAATTAAAGTACACCACAACGGAAAAGGAATTCCTTGTCGTGGTCTATGCTTTTGAGAAATTACGACCTTATCTCGTCTTAACTAAAAGCATCCTATATACCGACCATTCGGCTATCAAGTATCTCTTAGCTAAGCAAGACGCTAAGCCGATATTGCTTCGTTGGATGCTCCTCCTCCAAGAATTTGATGTCACCGTGCTTGACAAAAAAGGAGCCGAGAATCTAGCGGCCGATCATCTCTCTCGTCTAGAAGATCCTCACAAAGATGTTTTCGAGAACAAGGAAATCACCGAAACATTTCCTCTCGAGACTCTCGGTGTAGTGAATTCTAAAGACACCACCCCATGGTTTGCCGACATTGCAAATTACCATGCGGGCAATTTCATAATCAAGTGTATGACGACACAACAAAAGCGAAAATTCTTTCGTGACGTCAAGTTCTATTTTTGGGACGACCCTTATCTATTTCGGGTTTATGCGGATCAACTCGTTTGACGTTGTGTTTTTGGTGCCGAAGCTTCTAACATCCTTAGAGCTTGTCACGAGGGACCCACGGGTGGTCACAATGGTGCTAATCTCACGCATAAGAAAGTGTTCGATGCCGGCTTCTTTTGGCCTTCTATCTATCGTGATGCACACGCACTTGTGAAGTCGTGTGATGCATGCCAACGTCAAGGAAAATCGTCTCAACGTGATGAAATGCCGCAAAACATAATTCAAGTGTGTGAGATTTTTGACATTTGGGGCATAGACTTTATGGGGTCGTTCCCATCGTCTCATGGTAACAAGTATATCCTCGTCGCGGTTGACTACCTTTCTAAGTGGGTGGAAGCTAAGGCTTTGCCTACTAATGATGCTCGTGTGGTAGTGAAGTTTTTAAAGCAACTATTCTCTCGGTTTGGAACCCCTCGTGCTATTATAAGCGATCGTGGAACCCATTTTTGTAATGACCAATTCGATAAGGTCTTAAAGAAATATGGAGTTACTCATCGTCTTTCTACGGCTTATCACCCGCAAACGAGTGGGCAAGTAGAGGTTTCGAACCGAGCTTTGAAAAGGATTTTAGAGAGGTCGACTGGAGAAAACCGTGCTTCGTGGTCCGACAAACTCGATGACGCATTATGGGCCTTTAGGACCGCTTATAAGACACCTATCGGTTGTACTCCTTATAAGTTAGTCTATGGGAAGAATTGTCATTTTCCCATTGAATTGGAGCACAAGGCATATTGGGCCCTTAAGCATGCAAACTTTGACTTGAAGACCGCGGGAGATGATCGGAAAATACAATTGAATGAATTGGATGAACTAAGAGACAATGCTTATGAAAATTCATTAATTTTCAAAGAAAAGACTAAAAAGTTTCATGATGCAAAGATTAAAAACCGAGTTTTTAACGTTGGTGATCAAGTGTTACTTTTTAACTCTAGACTAAAGATATTTTCCGTGAAATTGAAATCTCGTTGGTCGGGTCCTTTCACCGTTACACAAGTGTTTCCTTATGGGACCATCGAGCTAGCATTGAGGGGATCGAGTCGAGCTCATGACTCGGTAATCAAAAACGAGGTGCCTCGTGGGGGAGATCCCATGCTTATCCTTTTATGCTTTCTAATAAATAATTAGAGGGGATTTGTGCCCTTCCAACTCGTTGTCTCGTGGTTGTTTGTGATTGTGTTATCTAGATCATCATCATCATCTACGATTGAAGACTCTCGTGTTCGTTTACGTGAGCCTCCATCGTTTGTTTGAAGAAGTTTTTCACGAATCCATGACATATCCTTTATTGTTCTAACAATTATCTTTTAGCATACTTAATAAACGGCTTTATATATATTGTTGATCACCCTTTCCATGCTAGATCCTAAGCATTCGATTCTTCGTCTTTAGTATGGGGGTGCTCCACCTTTAGACTGTAAACATTGAGGACAATGTTTACTTTTAGTATGGGGGGAGAATAGATACTTGCTTTGCTACGCCCTCACGTTTTCCAACTTCCAATGTTTTGTTTTGTTGCTAATAAGGCTAAAATGGCCAAATTTTAAAAATATTTCTTAGTTTTAATAAATGTTTTTAAGACACAAATGTATATTTTCTGATGGGTAGAATAAGAGCTAATTTTTGACTTGATGGGTATTTGGAGCCCTTTACATTCCTTAACCCGCTCAATTCAAGTTTTGCTAGACTTTTATATAGGGAACTTTAAAACGCGAAAGTCTTAGCTCATTCGGGTTAAGAACAAGAACTTTTCGCAAGTTCCTATAATTGATCCTAGAAAGTCACTTATCAAGGGAACTATAAAATGCATTCTATAAACTTGAAAAAGTCCAAGAAAGTGCAAGATCCTATAGGTGGCTTGAAATCCCAAAACTTTGATTTGATATAGTCTTAATGAAAGCTAATCCAAATTTGGCTTAATTTTGACTTGCATGGCTAAGTATTCACGAGTCTCTTTAATTAAGGGTCTTTATATAGTGAAGAACGAGAAATGATAGAGTTAGACAAGTGATCATGCTAAACGTAGAACATGAAAATGTTCTTTCAAAAACTCATATGTTTTTAATTGTGGCTTTTTCTTCCCATAAGATCAATGCATTAGGAATAAAAATAATTGCAATAAGTAAGTTCGTACGATTTGAAAGGTTACTTAGCTTCTAGCACAAGATCGTTTAAAAGTTGCTCGGGGTTGAATAGAGTTCATAGCCAAGGCATAACTTATTGAAGCGGGACGCGAAGATTGGTGAAGATCCAAAAAGGCCCTAACAAGGCATGAGGAGCTCTATTTTGTTGCTAAAGATCCAAGATGATGTGAAGTATCATTATTCCTAAATCAATATGAAGGATCAAGACACACGACAAAAAGCAATTACTCCCCTAAATATCATGGAGAAAGTCTATCCAAAAACACCCTTACAAGGTATGAGGATAAATATATCCAAGTCCGAAAAGGAGGCGGATCGTTGTATATCAAAATCCAAAATAAAGATTGAAGAAAAATGATGAAGTTGTGGTCCGAGTATGAAGAATCTCTCAAAAACGTCAAGTGAAGAAATTCCAATATATGAAGAGAAGACCATAATTTCAAGAACGTCTTCCCAAGATTTGAAGTATGAAGTAAATGCCAAATATCGGTCCGAGAAAGGTCTCAAATCGTGAAACGAGTTATGCCAAGATATGAACTTTAGGAGATACACGAGAAGCCGTTTTAAAAGATTTTGTCCTTCGGCTAACTATCAATTAAATCGTGGTACTTTGCTTTCGGATTAATAAATACTCAAATAAGTCAATATGAATCACTTGTGATCCATGACAAATAGTTAAAAATTGCTAGTAACCCATTTTATTTTATAATAACTAGGATTGCGGGGAGAAAAAGTATTACACAATTTGGACGTATGAGTAGTGTTAGCATTGTGACTTGTACCAACAATGATCTCGTTTTTGCACTTAGCATGGAATGTATGATATTCAAGGATGACGAAATTTACTCTAAGGGATATTTACTTGTTTTTATTCATTGACCCTAAAAGTCACATTCGTGATGAAAATCATACATTATGTCTTTACACATCTTCGTAGTACTACTGCAAGTCTTTTACTTTTCAATAAAGGTTAATAAAATTGAATTTTGGTGAAGCTTAGATACTTTATTCTAGCATTGCGTGAGGGCACGTCAATGGCTTAGTATGGGGGAGTGATGAGATGGCACATCGTTCTTTTCGGGCTTTAAATGCATTAAAATGTCATAAAATACCATATATATGCTTGTATTTGTTTACTTGTGTGTTTTAGGTATGGATATCGTGAAAAGACAAAAGATCACAAGAAACAAGGAAAAACGGACACGAGAAACGAAGCCGTACAAAGAACCGGGCCCTAGTTTATGAATTATCCAAGATAAACCCTTGAAGACTTGAAGATATACAAGATTGAACCTCAAAATATGAATAAATGACACTTAAAACCCTTGTATATTCATAATTACAAGTTTGGTCCCTTAAGTTTGTCAAAATTACAAAATGGTCCTTCAACTTTGAAGATTTGGCAATTTTAGTCCCTCAACAATTCTAAATTGTCAATTATGGTCCCTCATAAAGTCAAAGAACCAATGAAGACCTTTGAAGATCAATAATGTCCAAAATCAATCCCTCAAATATGGAAAAAGGGCAAAAACAACCCTTGAAACACTTTTGCCAAAGTTTTGGGGCAAAAGTGTAAAATCATAAAGTCTATTAACAAAGGAAAACGTGTTTTGTGGCTGAAAAACTTGTTTTACCTATTTCACCAAAATACAAGGACTACTATTGCCACACCAAACTTTCAAATCAGATAATTGCGCCAAACACTTACCTTTCCACCAAAACCGGATCAAACATAGTTACTATTCACCATATGAACCCAGTAACTATCTCCTTCATAACAAAGGGTAAATAGAAATTACCCAGGCACATGCTTGATTCACACATGCAGAAACCTATCCCACACACAAAACCCTCACCTCCACTCACCAAAGGGCCCCACCATTCAAGACGTCCACCCATCACATCACAACTTAGCCTCTAAGGAATGCCACGTGGCCAAATCAACAGCCCACACTTAATGCTTAACTAGAAAGCTAAAATGAACGATTTGGATGCATTTGGACAGCTCAATATCAAAATTCGTCTAGAAGATTCAAGGGCATTTTAGGGACTTCATAGCTAGGGTTTTCTCATTTGCTAATGGTTAGTAGTAAGTTTGTTAGAAGTCTATCCAAAAAGGCCCTAACAAGGTATGAGGATAAATAGATCCAAGTCCTAAAAGGAGGCGGATCGTTGTATATCAAAATCGCAAATAAAGATTGGAGAAAAGTGAAGAAGTCCTGGTCCAAATATTGAAGAATCTCTCAAAAAGTTCAAGTGAAGAAATTCCTATTATGAAGAGAAGACCATTATTTCATGAACGTCTCTCAAGATTTGAAGTATGAAGTCAATGCCAAATATCGGTCCGAGAAAGGTCTCAAATCGTGCAGCGAGTTATGCCAAGATATGAACTTTCTGAGGTCCCGGGAAGCAGTTTTAAAAGATTTTGTCCTTTAGTTAACTATTGATTAAATCGTCCCACTTTATTTTCAGCCTAAATAACTATCAAAATAAGTCAACAATGCATCCTCGTGATCATTCAAGACAACATTAAAATATAAGAGATACACCTAGGAATAAGGGAGTCTAAGTGTATAATTGGCCCACATGAGTTTGTGATAGTTTGCTAACTTATAATAACAATGGTCTCGTTTTTAAGCTTGGTATGGGGAACGTGAAACTTGAGGATGATAAACTTTCATGACATTCCAAAACCCTAAGGTAAGTCTTTGATTTCTTTACTTGTTTTCTTCCTTTTAATATTTTGTAATTTTCTGTCTCTTTAATAAAGGACAATGTGGATTGATTGTGATGGAAAATGTAAACCTGCTTTGTATATAATGCATTGCATGAGGACATTGTAATGGTCAAGTGTAGGGATTTGATTGGTGTGAAAGCACTCATCCTGTTACCACTTAATTATAATAATAACCAAGCCAAAATGTGTATTTTATGTCGTAAATGTTGGAATTATGCGTGGTTTGTGTTTTTGTTGTGATTTAGGATCAAAATGTAAAAAGGGAAGAAAACACGGTCTTTCACGGGCTTTTATCGAAGAAAAAGACAAAAGACGAAGTCAAAAGATCAAGAGTGCGCAAAAAAACGGAAGTCCAAGGCCTATTCTGAAGATTTATCGAAGAAAAAGTCTAAAGACGGAAGTTTAATAAAGCCGAAGAACTCAAGTCTAAATTAATGAAGAAATTACAAGACGGGTTCAAATAATCCCGAGACAAAGTCGAAAAAGTCGAAGAATTTAGAAGACGAAAAGACGAGAAAGAAAGAAAGAAGGAAGCAACACATGCTTAACCACCCTAATCACTATAAATACCCTCCTAATGACACATTAGGAGTTGTTGGCTATTTTGACAAACTAGTCTTCCATTTTAATTACTTGCACTTTTCTTAATGTCATTTACTTAATTGCACCTTTAATTTCTTGTCTTGCACCTTAAATTTGTAAGCTATTAATTCTTGTCTTTACTTTAATTGTTGAATCTTAATCTTAATCAAGTTCTTAATTAATCTCTCATTCTACCTTTCTTGTTCTTGATTTAATCTTTATGCTTATATGCTTATTGTCATGCTTATTTGATTATTTGTCATGTTTTTATGTTTTTGATTGTGTTAGCTTATTGATTTTATAGCTTATTGTGTTTTTCTTAAATTTAATTAAGTGCTTATTAGTTAATTTTTATAAAAAGTTGTTTTTAAATATTTTTATTATTTAGTGTTTTTAAAAGTTTTTAAATTTTGGCTTATTAGCTTTTTCTTAAAATCAATTTGGTTAAGTTTTTAGTTGAGTGCTTAATTGTTTTTAGCTTAATTTTAATCTTTAGCTTATTTGCATCTTTCTGTTATCCAGGGTTTTCATATCCCCAATATTCCGAATAGTGAAGTACCTATTATTCCGGATAAGTGGTTCAATCTCCCCATTCCGGATAACGCATACAGCGAATTCCGGATAAGCCCTCAAGCCATCTTTTGGGATTCCGGATATAGGTCTTTAGTAGGTATTCCGGATAAGCATCCAGAAACATTCTGGATAGCCACGAGAAGGTGATTCCGGATAAGGGTCCGATTTGGATTCCGGATAAAGAGCTAAGGTATTCCGGATAGTGTTCAGATCTTCAGATTCCGGATAAGGAAAAGATTCTTATTCCGGATAAGCCGCAGGACAACATTTACTCCGGATAAAGAATTTGAGAAAGATTCTGGATAAGCAACTTGACTTATTCCGGATAGTATTCCAGACTCATATTCCGGATAAGCTTCGGAAGACGGATTCCGGATAAGTGATCAGAAGGTACATTCCGGATAAGGGGAGTTGTATTTATTCCGGATAAGGGGCAGATTCAGATTGCGGATAAGGGTGACAATAAGCAAAGTAAGATCGGGTATTCCTGATAGTGACAGTATTTTGGATTCCGACTCAGGTTTTGTTTATCCTCTATTTTATTTTAAAGCATTTATTTTTCCTGCCATTTTTCTTTAAGTGTTATTTTAATTGTTTGCATTTTTATTATATTGTCAAATTAATTTTTCGTCAAGCTTTAAATTTCTGTCATTTAATTAATTACTTTTAAAGTTTTAAATTTTGCACAATTTACGTTTTAATTAGGTTTAGATTTAATTACCGTCATTTACTTTAAAAGTCTTGCAAATTTACTTTACTACAACGACAAATCTATTGTTTTCCACCAAAAGACGACTGAATCGCACAATTAACCAGTAATCAATTCGATTAGACACACACAATGAACTTAATTTTTAACTGAGTAAAATCTAGTTATTACTCGTGCCCTGCCATAAGATACCATCTGCGTCTACTCGAAATTCTGTCTGCTTCTCCAAATTCTGAATTATCGCCCAGATTTCACCATCATCCTTCTGAGCTTCCTTGATCTTAGAGAGTAACTTGGGTTACACTCTAAGATTAGCCCAGTAACCGTGTTGTCCACGTACCATGATCTCTATGTCTAGTCCCTCCAGGTCTCTTATAAAGTCCTCCTTAATTTTAATGCCGTTTATCATTCCGGACTTCCTGCTCAGTGCATCTGCCACTACATTCGCCTTGTGAAGATGATACCGCAGATTAATGTCATAATCCTTCAACAGCTCTAACCATCTCCTCTGTCTCATGTTCAATTCACGTTGAGTGAAGATATACTTCAAGCTCTTGTGGTCCGTGAAAATGTCACATGATTCTCCATATAAGTAGTGCCTCCATATCTTTAATGCAAACACGACTGCTGCAAGTTCCAAGTCATGCGTAGGGTATTTTTCCTCATAAGGATTAAGCTGCCGTGAAGCGTACGTGATCACTTTCCCATGTTGCATGAGAACACAGCCAAGTCCCTTTCCCGATGCATCACTGTAGATCTGAAATCCACATGTACCAGATGGGAGAGTAAGAATCGGTGCAGATACTAACTTCTGCTTTAGGTCTTCAAAGCTCTTCTCTCTTTCTTCAGTCCAAACGAATTTCTCCCCTTTCCGCATCAGTTTGGTCAATGGTAGTGCTAAACGGGAAAATTTCTCCACGAACCTACGGCTGTAACCAGCTAAGCCTAGGAAACTGTGGACTTCAGTTGTTGTAGGTCTTGGCCACTTGGTAATAGCCTCAACCTTTGCTGGATCCATCGTGATTCCTTCTGCTGATACAATGTGACCTAAGAATGCCACCTTGTCTAACTAGAACTCACACTTGGAGAATTTAGCATACAACTGCTTCTGGCAAAGAATCTGTAGTACTGTACGAAGATGATCTTCGTGTTCCTCCTTGGATTTTGAGAATATCGGGATGTTGTCAATGAAGATAATGACGAACTTGTCCAGAAATTCATGGAAGATTTTGTTCATCAAATCCATAAACACTGCTGGAGCATTGGTAAGGCCGAATGGCATGACTACAAATTCGTAGTGGCCATAGCGTGTACGGAAAGCAGTCTTGGCGATGTCCTGCTCCTTGACCCGTAACTGATGATAGCCCGACCTTAGATCAATCTTGGAGAAATGTTTGGCCCCTTGGAGTTGGTCAAACAGATCGTCTATACGCGGTAGTGGATACCTATTCCTGATGGTAATCTTGTTGAGCTCACGATAGTCTATTCAAAGACGCATACTGCCGTCTTTCTTCTTAACGAATAAGACTGGTCCGCCCCATGGAGATGCGCTCGGTCGAATAAAGCCTCGTTCCAGAAGTTCTTGCAATTGATCCTTCAGCTCCTTCAACTCTATGGGAGCCATGCGATAAGGAGCCTTGGAAATCGGCTCAGCTCCTGGGATGAGCTCGATATTGAATTCTACTTCACGTGCAGGTAGTATGCCCGGAAGTTCTTCTGGAAATACATCTGAAAGTTCTGACACTATAGGCTGATTCTGAATTGATGGGGATTCAGCATCCATGTCATGAACGGTAGCTAGATATCCCTCACAACCATGTGAAAGTAATGCACGTGCTTGCAGGGTTGATATGATTTGTACAGACCTTTCGGGTACGAACCCGTTGTAAATGTACTCTGGCGCATTAACATCACCGAAGATGACTCGATATGAATGGCAGTGTATGGTAGCATGATGCTTGGATAGCCAATCCATGCCCAAAATCATGTCAAAATCATTCATGTCCAGCGTAAGTGCGTCAACAGGACGAATCTTGTCATCAAACTCTAGGGGAAGGCTCTTGTACACATGGGTTATGCGTACAGAGTCCCTCAAAGGCGTGGAAATATTTAGTATCATCTCTAGTGGCATGGGGAGTATCCTAACATTCTTGCCATAAGCAGTAGAAATGATCGAGTGAGTAGCACCCGTGTCAAACAGAACACATGCAGTTTGACCATATATATACAAGATTCCAGTGATGGTACCTGTAGACTTGTTGGCCTGAACCCGAGATGTCGTGTAAACGCGTCCACTAGTAGGAGGTGGCTTGGTATCAGCATGTCCCGATGTGCCCTCCATCTCGCCCTTGCGGCAGTCTTTCATGTGATGGCCAGGAAGACCATACTTGTAGCATGCGTCGTTGTCGCGGCGACATGGCCCTGGGTGCCTACGGTGGCAAGTAGTTCAAAGAGGATGAGTATATCCTCCAGCAGGTGTCCTGACTGGTTGTGAGCCTGATAAGAACAATATACATGAGACATGATGAAAGGTACAAAGGACAATGCGGATAAATCGTAAGATGGACTACCAGTGATAGCTTGACGGTTAGGCTGTGAACCTCTCTGGTTCTGGTCCCTCCCGTTACCATGATTCCTGGTAGAAGATTCTCTAATATGTCAGAATTTAGAATTATAGCATGTAATCATAAGAAAATGAGTAAGTATAAGGACCTGCTGCTGTTGGAGTGTCCAGCGTTGTTACGGTAATTATCATTACCGCCACGCCTATCCGTAGCAGAACTGTCGTGAGTCTGACCGTTTCCCTTGGGCTGAGTAGGCTGTTGCTGAGTAGCCGGCTGAGACCGGGGGTCCAGTCTTCTGCCTCCTATCGGGTCTCTCTGCTTCCCCGAACTCATCTCTTTCTTGCAGCATCTCCAGCTTACGTGATGTATCGGCCACTTGTGCTACCGTGTTGAACGTAGCACACACCAAGTTGTTTGTGACTGATGTACGAAGAGCCCACTTGAATTGGTGTGCTTGCTCTTCAGGAGTACCTGCTGTTGCACCAAGAAAACCAACCAAGCGAAGAAAGCTCTACATGAAGTCGTTGTTATTCTCCCCAGCTCTCTGTCGGATTCCATGGTACTCTCTCTTCATCTTGTCTTGCTCAGCCTTGGGAAAGAACTGTCCCATCACCAAATCTTTGAACTGAGCCCAAGTCAAACTAGCCACCCAATTATCACCTCCCTCAGACTGCTTCAGTTCCATCCACCATGATAGCACATCACCTTTGAACCTGTAACAGGCCAACCTCGACTTAAAGACAAGGTCACAGCCCATAGCATCGAAGATCTTCTCAATGTGAGCCAACCAGCTTTCAGCTTCACTGGGGCTATCTGTTCCATCCACCATGATAGCACATCACCTTTGAACCTGTAACAGGCCAACCTCGACTTGAAGACAAGGTCACAGCCCATAGCATCGAAGATCTTCTCAATGTGAGCCAACCAGCTTTCAGCTTCACTGGGGCTATCTGTTCTCTTGAAAGCTCGAGGGCGTAGCTTATTAAATCTCTCAAGCCATGTGACCAATGTTGCTGGAGGAGGAAGAGGAGGTACTGGGTGTTGTTGCTGGTTGTTGGCAGCCTGCACCTCAGCCCTGATTTTGTTCCTCAGCTGAGGAAGCATAGCTTGCATTACAGCTTGGATTGCTGCATTGAGTTGTTCTTGCTCGCATGTGAGAACCATCTGACAGTATAACATAAAATACATGATTAAACTGATCAAAACATAAACTTATATACATGAAAAAAAGTTATACCAATAAATCATGAGAAAAATTTTATGCAAGAAAACTAGTACATGAATGCATGATGCAGTTTTATGAAAACTTTTGTATGCGCGAGAGTGAACGCCTATGGTCAGTTCACTCAAAACAAAAGACATGGCGAGGGGACGTCAATGGGACGGTCCCAAATTTAAAAGTTTCGATAAAACACATGCGACTAAATAGGGCCAGTCCTGTACCAACCATTACTTAGTCATAAACCTGCGACAATGACGTATATATGTATGCATGAAAATGATGAATGCATGAAAATCGACTGTCAGTTCTAGGAAGACCATAGTGACTACCCACTAATCACAGGTCGTGTTTTATGAGCCTACAGGTTGAATCCTTCGCTCTGTTACCATAATTGTAACACCCCATTTTGATAAATGGAATGTCACGCGTGATTATGGCGTGTCATCAAAGCATACAAGGATAAATGTATAAAACATCACATGACCATAAAGGAAATACTGGAAACAACATCGGTATCCCAAAAGTAGAACTCGTCACACACAAACATAAGTACTGTAAATGAAAAGGACTAAACAATGTCCATGGAAATGAGTATCAAAGTATAAAGAAATGCATAAAGTAATGAAGGCTAGGAAGCTTCCAATCCATATGCACGTACGCTTAAAGTCTACGAGCGTCCTTGAGTACCTGCCGTTTTGGGAAAATGAAAGGAAAAATGGCTGAGCATAACGCTTAGTGCACGTATATACAAATAAAGCATGAATAATATAAGCATATAAGCATGAAGCAGCGGAAAAGACTAAGTCCTGGATAACCTGGTATATCTTAGTAAAACTGGTTTTATAGTTTGAAAAGCCTTATGTTTATCTTATAAAAACTGTTTAACATATTTACCATTAGCCAATATAGGTCATGAAATATCAACGTGCATGAATACTTGGAGGGGTGACCTCGTCATGCAAATTAGAGGGGCTGCCTCTAATTTAATATACTGGTTGGGTAGAAGGGATCAACTCCTTGTGAAGGATGCAAGGCACACACCACATTCACCTGAATAATCTGTTGAAAACATGTAAACTAGGATGCACCCATACGCCCCACATGATAATAATAATAATATGGCCAAAAGCTGAAGGGACGCCACGAGCTATCACTCCGTCGTGGTGGAGTCATAACACTGGTGCCTCTAGTGTTATGGTTATGGTACCTCCATAACTAGGTGAAACTGGTCATGCATGTATATGGCTTTAGGTATCTAATTAAACATAAGCAATTCAAAAACATATAAAACATATACTGGGGAAAACAGTTGGCTGCATACGGGGAAATCCTAATAAGGAAGAATGTCCATACTAAAAGGACGGAGAATCCGTACCTTGTGTCCAGTGAACTAAGTAGATGAATGGAAGAGAGTCCTACTTCGCTATCACTAATGCTACATAAATACATACGTGCATAAGTGTCTGATTACTGAGTACGTAACCGGTTTTATATCATGTCTTAACTTGTTTTATATGTTCATGTCATGTTTTACTGAATTAATCTTTATATTGCGTTTATCATGTATTCTGTCTATTCTGTTTAAGTATTTCTTGTATTTCTTCTATTATTATGCTTGTTGTATAATAATAAGTAACTTTCTAAAAAATAGCAGGTTTCCTAAAATAGAAAGTTTCCAAAAATAGAAAGTTCCAAAAATAGATTTACTACTTAAAATAGATAAGTTTCTAAAAAAGAAAGTTTCCACAAATAGATTAGCTGCCTTAATTAAATAAGTTTCTAAAAGTAGAAAATTTCTATAATTAGAATAAGCTGGATTATTAAGTTAATAGTATAAGCTTAAGTGTTTACTGATTTATATTCTAAGTCATGTGATATATGTATAGTTTATTAATTATTACATGTGAATTAAATAAACTATAGGTTAAGGTATTTAATTAAATATATCATGATTTAATTAAATAAAAGTAAAAATACTTAGGTTAAACATGTATTAATTTATATATTAACATCACCTAAGTCGTGGAAATTAATTAATTATAAGTCATGATTTTAATAATTAATTAATTATGTAGTTTAAATAAAACGATAATTACTTAGGTTAAAATCCATGTATTATTAATAATATTAATAACCTAAGTCATGTATAAATTAAATTAATCATGTACATGTTTAAATTAATTTAATTTAACCTTGTAAAAATAATTAACTTGTAAAATAACTAACTTGCAAAAATAACCCATGAACCGAACCCGTGTTTTAATCTAAACATGTCGTGAACCTGACCGGTTTAACCCATGAACCGACCAACCAAACACACCCTTAACAGTGGCAAAACCGGCTTGACCGGTTGCCACTGTTTTCGCAAAAACAGCCACCGGCTGTGCCGGTGGTGTCCTTAATCATGGCTAGCTGCCGGCTAACAAAAGTTCCCGCCGGCTAGCCGGTGGTTCCCTTTGCTGTCGCGGCCATGGGTTCCCCCTGCTTTCCTTATTTAGCCTCCAGCTTAAACCGGTGGTGGTCCTTGTTTCTGCCGAGACCCAACCGAACACCAAACACACCCACGACAAGGTCGGGGTTCCCTTGCTCTTGCGGCCGAGACCAACAACACCACACCGAGACCCTTAGGTCTCGGCTGTGTTCACACGAGGCACACCGAGAGCCTTGGGCTCTTGGTTTGTGTGTACCGTCCGAAACAAACACCCCTTAAACCATAATTAATTTACCCCTCATGATTTATTAACATGTTATTTACTTGTTTTAATATCACTCATGATTTCATGTGTTCTTGATTAAATAAAACATAAAGAAAAAGGGGTTTAAGGATTTACCGATTACGTGAAACAAAGGAGAACGATAACACTCACAACCTTGCAAGAAATCAATCACCAAAAACCAACAAACACACCCTTTGTGTGTGTTTGTACCCGGCGGCCAAGGAGAGACAAAAGAGAGATTTAGGGTTTTCTTGTTTTTCTAATTTTTGTTATAATTAAACATATCTTTTACCTTTTCTTGTTTTAGTAAAAATTAAAATGGGCTAGGCCCTTGTCTTGTGTTCTAGCCATGGGTAAGAGGGCCCACATGGGGTAACCCATATGTTTTCTCGTGTCTAAAATTATACGTGTTCTCGTGTCGTGTTTTACGTGATTTAATTAGTTATCGTTCGTGTCGTATTATACTTATTCATAACCGTAATAAATATACGTAAATACATACTACTAAGCTCGTGATTATTTACGTTCATGATTTCATGTTCGTATGTTCATGATTATAATTATTATTGAAATAATTATCGTGTCTTAATACGTATTAAATACTTATCGTGTTATAACACGTACGTAATACTTGTAAATCTTGTTCGTGAATCGTAAATGTGCTATAAAAGGAAAGTTCTAATCATGTACGTACGATGATAAGGGTACTATTCATGGTAAAAGCATGCGGGTTTTACAAATGACCTCTCTTCAAGGGAGATTGCTAGCAAGCTTTCAAGATTGTGCAAAGTATGAGCATGTGGATAAAGACACAAGATCGTAAGATGGAAATGACAAGTCAAGGATAATTTAAAGATCTCAAGATAAAAGACAAAGTCGAAAAACAATGACAAAGGCTCAAAGATCACAGCATGAAGGAACAAGACGACTATTACACGTTCAAGACTCATTTATGACGAAACTCATAATCTCCATTGAACTCCAAATATCGAAGAGGAATGACCTCACATTGGGGGAGATTGTTAGCCTTAAAATATTGAGTCAAACAAGAATATTCGGTTATAGGTTTATATTGTAATATTTATTAGAACGTTGTAATAGTTAGTTAAAATAGTCGTGACATTACGGGCTTGATGGTTATCTTAAAGGGCCTCTTTCAAGGTACTCAGTATTTATTCAAGCCCGACCCAAAACAATATAGTCCAAAAGAAAGCCCGCATGTGGGTGGACTATATAAGCACCCTCCTAGCATGTTAGGAGGGTGGGCAAGGCATTTCATTTTTCTTAATCTAATTTCACCTAGTTTTCTCCACCTTCTCTCTATTTTCTCTCACTAGTTTCTCTCTCTAGAATCCATCTAATATTCTATCTTTAATTCTTGTTTAATCATAAAATCAACCATAGTGAAGTGAATAATTATAGGAACAACAAGTCCTTCGATTATCATTTCGCTACAGAGTTAGTCCGCATCTAACATCGACCTCACATCCCGCAGCGAAACGCGGATTTTCGTCCTCATAGTTACTAACTTTTGAGTATATTTCTCGTCTAATTAAAGTTTGATGTGTAAATTTCGTTATTTGTGATAGCTAGATTGATGTATTATTTATAGTTAAAATAATTCGTTATTAATTGCTTTTAGATAGTTATCAATAATCTAGTTTAAATTATTTCTAAGATGTAGGTCAACACCTACTCTGACACTTCTCACGAGTTTTACTTCGTGATTCTCATCTTTTATATCTTCTTCTTATGAATACCTGCAACTTTTTTCAAACCAAAACTACACCTAAAAGCAACATAAAAAATACATAAACCATTTCAAAAAGTGTATCAAATTCATGTCAAGTTAAAGTGATGAAGAGAGTAGCAAGTATAAACGATGGATTAAACGTGTTCGAGTCAAACGAGATATGTTTCACCGTGTCTGAATCTCAAGAAAAAAACAAACAACCACACATCTGACCGCGTCTGACTAGTCAGATTCAGCCTTGATTCAAATGTTTTTAGTAAAAACAAACACACCTTAATATTGTTTTACAAATGTTTATGTTAAGGAAACTAATACAAATGTACTCTGATACATGGATTTTGATTGGGTTCTAGATTTAATCTCGGTATCTCCTCGAATTGATCACGGTTCTAAGTGGAATGATTTGTTCATGGTTAATAAAAAGGGTTTGGTTTGTTTTATCTATTTTCAACTAATAACGAATAAGTAAGTGACGAAGAGTAGAATTAAAGCTTTAAAATATTGAACTATATTGACAAGTTAAAAGTAAATGCTTGAAAACGTAAAGAAAAGATTAGAATAATTCTTTGAAAACTTAATTGAACTAATACTTAAAAACTTGGCTAAAACTTTAAAACTTAAAAACTTAAGCTATCGGAATATTGCAAAGCATCGGAATATAACAAAAACGATCCATCGGAATACTCAAAATCAAAGCTGTCGCAATGTGGTCAATCGCAAAGATCACGATCGGAATAGTCTAGATCGGAAAGTCAGATCGGAATGGCATAAATGCTTCTGTCGCAATGCACTACTATCGGAAAGTTGCAAACTGAAAATGGGCAGAGTTTCGACTAAAAAGGAACCTTAGTCCCGTCGGAATATGCGATCGCATTAAGCGATCGCAACCTAGATCGGAATAAGGGGGAATTACCAACCGATCGCAAAGTAGAACCCTTAAGGGTTATTGCGATCAAAATGAGAAATCTGTCGGAATGTGTACAAACCACAATATTGTGATGGAATCAATGTTGATCCGAAAATGGAGGTAGCCTTAGGACTCAAAAAGCAAAATCAATAAGCTAAATAATCCGAAACTTAAACAACTCTAAGAGCTTAAATTCGACAACTTGTAAAACGTAAACAATTATAAACTTTATGAAACGAACTTAAAAATGACTAAAACCCTTGTGAAGTCCAAAAAGTAATAAGCTAAACTTGAAATAAGCTAATAAGCATTAAGAGCTTGTAGCCTATACGCGTAAGAGCTTAAAAAGGAACAAGAGAAATTAACTTTTAATCACGAACTAATCCAATCATTCAAACCGTATGAAATGAAGTAATCGGATCAAGGATTAAAGCAAACTAAGAAATGTAGAAGGAGAATAAGGAACTTAAAAGCTTAACTTGAATAAGATTAATGAAATCCAAAGTACAAAGATTAAGGAAAGCTTAAATTTAAAAGATGAAAACAAAGAAAAAGTTTAGTGAGAGAAAGTTTAGAACTTTCTCTCTCTAAAACTAGAGAATGAAAAACTAAAAACTAAAACAAAGACTAACTAGCTACAAATTTTGTGAAGTAAAGTCCTATTTATAGGCGTGTGAGGGTGGGCTTGTGAATGGGCTTTGGTTTGGGCTTCTTTTCTTCTTTCTTCTTTAGTCTTTACATTTCTTTTAAATAAACGTTTCTGACTTTGGATTTTGAGAAGTGTCGGTGAATAATTTCAACTCGTCTTATAATCTTTTGTTTAATAGACTCGAGTTCTTCGACATATATGAATCTTCCATCTTTGGCTCTATTCTTCGATAAATCTTCAAATAGGCACAATGACTTCAAATCTTTTGCATCTCTTAGACAATAGACTTTGTCTTGAGTCTTTTTCCTCGATAAAACCCGTGCAATCCCATGTTTTCTTCAATATTCTCCCAGTTGACTCTGAAAACACAATAAACACAAAAACCACGCATAATTCCAAACAAATGATATTAAATACGTGTTTTGGTCTTGTTTTAGCCAGAAATAAGTGGTAAAAGGATGGGTGTTTTTACACCTATCAAATCCCCTACACTTAACCATTGCCATGCCCTCATGCAATGCTTAGTGATAAAGCAAATTTACATTTTTATCATAATCAATCAACCTTGGCCTTATTAAAATACTAATAAACAAAAAATTAAAGTAATATAATTAAAAACTTTAAAGCAAACAAAAGGATAGAAAACCATTTTCATTTGAAAATAGCTATATGGAAATAACTTGCAAAGAGATCAAGGACTTACATTACGGCTTCGGTGCTGCGAAGATTTATCATCCTCAAGTTTCACGTTCCCCAAACTAAGCTTAAAAACGAGATCATTGTTATTATAAGTTAGCAAATCAAACACTCACACACATGGCTTAATTAAATGTTTAAACTCCCTTATTCCTAGGTGTATCTCTTATATTTTATTTTTGTCTTAGAATGATCATGAAGATGCATTTTTGGACTTATTTTGATAGTTTATTTAGGCTGAAAGCAAAGTAGGACGATTTGATCAATAGTTAGCTAAAGGACAAAATCTCTTAAAACTGCTTCTCGGGATATCAAAAAGTTCATATCTTGGCATAACTTGGTTCACGATTTGAGACCTTTCTCGGGCCGATATTTGGCATGTACTTCATACTTCATATCTTCGAGAGACGTTCTTGAGATAATGGTCTTCTCTTCGTTAATAGAATTTCTTCACTTGGAGACTTTTGAGGGGTACTCCAACTTTGTTGACCACGACTTCATGATTATTTCTTCAATCTCTAATTGGGATTTTGAGATACAACGATCCGCCTCCTTTTCGGACTTGGATCTATTTATCCTCATACCTTGTTAGGGTCTTTTCGGATAGACTTCTCCATGATCTTTATGGGAGTTGATTGCTTTTCGTCGTGAGTCTTGATCGTTCATATTGATTTTGGGAATAATGATTTTTACATCACTTTGGATCTTCAGCAATAAAATGGAATCCTCATGCCTTGTTAGGGCCTTTTCGGACTCGCCAATCTTCGCGCCCTGCTTCATAAGTTATGCCTTGGCTATGAACTCTTATCATTACCGAGCAACTTTTAAACGATCTTGGGCTAGAAGCTAAGTAACTTTTCAAATCGTACGACCTTACTTATTGCAGATAAATTATTAGCAAGTGATGGGAGAATAGGCAAATAATTACACCAAGTGAGCTTGCGCAAGAATACCGACTTATAATTGACTCTATCATTTCTCGTTCTCCACAATTTAAAATCTCAAGTAATGAGACTCGTGGATGCTTAGCCTAATAAACCGATTAAGGTCTACATGGTTAAGGATACTAGCAAGAATAAACTTGGATAAGTCTATTCGGGTTGAGTCAAAATAATCGCAACGGGCCTAATATGTCAAAGACTTCTAAACTAGCTACACCACTTTATTAATATTTTTGACTTTATTGTGGGATATATACATATGAAAGCAACGATAAAAATTCAAAAATTACGACTAAATGGCCAAAGTTAATTAAAATTTTGAAAATTGTTGAAAAAGATGATTTTCAGGTTAAATGAAGGCATTTTCATGGAAAAGTCCACTTAAAACTTCGATAGAAGTCCCCCCTACACTTAAGATAAACATTGTCCTCAATGTTTAAGCATGTGGGAAAAATCTCCCCTACACTTATGACATTGTGCACGTTGGTTAAATCAAGTTAAGGAAGAGACGACTAACGTGATCAATTTCAAATGTGAGTATGAAGAAAACTGAATCACGATAGTTGAGAGATAGAACCGGATTTCGGATAACACGAGAGCACGGTTTCTTCAAAGGTTCCAAAAGTGCATTCATCCCTGTAATCACATCACCACACAAAGACAAACACCTATATAGGTCCCCCTACACTTAGGAGGTTAAAACGAAAAGGGATAGATACTCGGGTTGCCTCCCGAGGAGCGCTTGTTTTTGATAACCGAGTCACGAGCCTGACTCGACCCAAAATTAGTTCATGGGGAACGTGGTGAGGGATGGAATCATCTCCTGAGAGATGTCCTAACCAAAGTACAACTTCACTCGTTGGCCATTCACCTTAAAATTAGGTCCATTAGGTTGAGCGAGCTCGAGAGTACCATATGGAAAAATTTGGGCAATGGTGAATGGGCCGGACCAACGAGATTTCAGCTTGCCCGAAAAGATTTTCAACCGAGAGTTAAAGAGTAAAACTTTGTCTCCAACTTGGAACTCTCGGTTCTTAATCTTAGAGTCGTGAATGAGCTTAGTCTTCTCCTTATAGATCAAAGAATTTTCATAAGCCTAATTACGAAGTTCATTTAGCTCATTGAGTTGGATCTTGCGTAGGTCACCGGCTTTGTTGATATCAAAATTAGCCCACTTCAAGGCCCAGTAAGCCTTGTGCTCCAACTCAATGGGGAGGTGGCATGCTTTCCCGTACACGAGACGATATGGTGTACAACCAATAGGAGTCTTGTATGCGGTACGAAAAGCCCACAGAGCATCATCAAGTTTATCGGCCCATGAGGCACGATGCTCTCCCACGGTTCTTTCAAGAATTCGCTTTAGTCCTTGGTTAGAGATTTCAGCCTGGCCATTAGTTTGTGGGTGGTAGGCGGTGGAAAGACGATGATTTACACCATACTTAGCCATGACTCTTGCGAATTGGTCATTGCAAAAATGAGTCCCACGATCACTAATAATGGCACGAGGCACACTGAATCTAGCGAATAGCGACTTCAAAAAGTTACAAACCACCCTTGCGTCATTAGTAGGTAAAGCTTTGGCTTCAACCCATTTGGAAACGTAGTCAACGGCTACAAGGATGTATTTGTTTCCTTTAGAGGAAGGGAATGGCCCCATAAAGTCGATACCCCAAACATCAAAGATTTCACATTCTTGAATGAAATTCTGAGGCATCTCGTCTTTATGTGTGATCTTGCCTTGTTTTTGGCAAGCATCACATCGTTTAACCATCTCGTGAGCATCACGGTAAATGGTGGGCCAATAAAATCCCGAGTCAAACACTTTTTTGGCGGTGTAGTTGGGACCAAAGTGACCACCTGTGGGTCCTTTGTGGCAAGCGTCAAGGATTTCTAAAGCTGCCAGTCCATCAACACATCGGCGAATAATCAAATTAGCACATTGTTTGAATAGATACTGGTCATCCCAAAAGTAAGTCTTAATGTCGTTAAAGAACTTTTTCTTTTGCTGGGATGTTAGCCCGTCAACGAGAATTCCACCCGCCAAGTAGTTTGCAATGTCCGCAAACCACGGGGTTTCATCAGCAGTTGAGTTGATAGACATTAAGGTCTCCAAGGGAAAAGAATCATTGATTTCTTTGTTCGGATGATCCCCCTGGTAAGGATCCTCAAGTCTACTGAGATGATCCGCGGCTAGGTTTTCAGCTCCTTTTTTATCGCGAATTTCGATTTTAAATTCTTGGAGTAGCAAAACCAGCGGAGAAGTCTTGGTTTGGAATCTTGTTTGGTTAACAAGTACTTCAACGCGGAATGATCGGTGTAAACGATTGTGGTAGAAAGGACAAGATAGGGGCGAAACTTTTCAAAGGCATAGACAACAGCTAAAAGCTCTTTTTCGGTCGTCGTGTAATGCAATTGAGCCCCTGTCATTGTCTTGCTAGCATAGTGGATTGGTTGGAAGTGTTTATTCACTCTTTGGCCCAAAACCGCTCCAATAGCAAAGTCGCTAGCATCGCACATCAATTCAAAGGGAAGCTCCCAATTAGGGGTAACTAAGACGGGTGCCTTAGTTAGCTTATCCTTAAGCGAGTTGAAGGCTTCAAAACATTCTTTGGAAAAGATAAAAGGAGTGTCTTTTTCCAAGAGGTGGGTCATCGGGCGAGCGATTTTAGAAAAATCATTGATGAAACGACGGTAGAAGCCCGCATGACCGAGGAAACTTCTCACACCCTTCACGGTTGAAGGTGGAGGCAACTTAGAAATAACATCGACTTTAGCACGGTCCACTTCAAGACCGGCTTTGGAGATCTTGTGTCCTAGCACGATGCCCTCTTTTACCATGAAATGGCATTTTTCCCAATTAAGAACAAGGAGAGTGTCTTCACACCGCTTAAGCATACGTTCTAAATTGGCAAGGCACGCAGAGAAAGAATCACCATAAACCGAGAAATCATCCATGAATACTTCCATAGTTTCTTCAACCATGTCATGGAAGATGGCCATCATACACCTTTGGAACGTCCCAGGGGCATTGCATAAACCAAAAGGCATGCGTTTGTAAGCAAATGTTCCGTAGGGACAAGTGAATGTTGTCTTTTCTTGGTCCTTGGGATCGATGGGAATTTGAAAATACCCGGAGAAACCGTCTAAAAAGAAGTAATAGTCATTACCAGCAAGACGCTCGAGCATTTGATCCATGAAGGGAAGAGGAAAGTGATCTTTTCTCGTGGCATCATTGAGCTTGCGATAATCAATACAAACTCTCCACCCAGTAACGAGACGAGTGGGAATCAACTCGTTGTGTTCATTGTAAACAACGGTTATTCCGCCCTTCTTGGGCATACAATGGACGGGACTTACCCACGGCGAATCCGAAATAGGGTAAATCAAGCCGGCATCTAGAAGTTTGATAACCTCTTGTTTGATGACGTCATGAATTCGAGGATTGACCCTTCTTTGGCTCTGGATTGCGGGTTTAAAGTCATCTTCCATGAGAATCTTGTGAGTACAAAAGTTCGGATCAATTCCGCGGATATCGGAAATTTTCCAAGCAATTGCCTTCTTATGATCTTTAAGCACGGCGATGAGGCGAGATTTCTCTTCTTCTTTCAAGTCCTTCGCGATGATGACAGGTGACTTCTTGTTTTCTTCAAGGAACACGTACTCGAGATGGGGCGGCAACTCCTTAAGTTCTAAATCCGGAGGATTTTCGATGGGAGGCGTTTTCAAAGTCAGAGCATCGATAGCAATAACCGTGGGAGATGGTGGAGAAAGATTGTCTTCTTTAAGAAGGTTCTCAATGAGGCGGAGATCTTCATCCCAATTGGTGGTAGAATCGTCATTAGCTAAGTTCACATCTCCCATGGTGGCTTCCAAATCTTTCCAAAGGAAATCACTTTCTCCAAATAGAGATAGTGATGAATCGATAGAGGAAACGGTCTCAACATTGGGAAGAGAGGTAGGAGTACTTTTTCAAGCATCTTTGAAGTGTTCTTCACAAGCCTCATCAAGAACGTCAATACAATTAACACTCTCGTTAGAATAAGGCTGTTTAGACAACTTTCCCATGTTGAAAACGATTTTATCGTCACCCACTCTCATGATAAGCTCACCGGCTTCAACATCGATGAGAGTGCGACCGGTCCTCAGGAATGGACGACCAACAATTAATGGCACACGAGGGTCTATCTCGTAGTCGACGACGACGAAATCGGCAGGAAAAGTGAATTTGTCGACTCCTACAAAGACGTCTTCGGCTATCCCCACTGGATAAGCAACCGTACGGTTAGCTAATTCCAAAGTCATTTTGGTGGGGACTAGCTCAGGGAGAGATAATTGCTTCCATACACTTAAAGGCATTAAATTAATACTTGCACCTAGATCAGCTAGGGCCATGCAATTCTCTACTCCCGGGAAGTTACAAGGGATTAAGAAACGACCCGGATCACCAAGCTTGGTTGGTAATTTCCTTAAGAGCACTGCAGAGCAATTCTCATTAAGTTGGGTGTTAGCAATATCAAGAAGCTTCTCCTTGTCGCTAAGAAGATCTTTGAACATTTTCGCGTACTTAGGCATGTGAGCGAGAGCCTCAGCGAAGGAGATGTTAAAATTTAATTGTTTAAACATTTTTAGAAAGTTCGAAACTTGAATATCATCCTTGCTTTTGAGCTTCTCTTTCCTCAACCTTGATGGATAAGGTATATCGGAAGAAGAGGAAGGCTTTGGGAGAATAGGATCACTCGCATCCTTGGGTGGAGGAGGGGTAGAAGTAAGAGGTGGAGAAATTGGGGAAGTAGAAGGATGAGGAATAGGAGCAGGTGACTCGTTCTCCTTAGTCACAATCACCGGTGGAGGTATAGGAAGCTCGGGTTCCTTGGTACCTTTGCCACTGCGAGTGGTGATTGCTTTCATCTCCCCTCTTGGATTCACAACGGTGTTACTCGGAAGAGTACCCGAAGAAGATGGTTGATTACCTTGGGAGAAACTAGCCATCATGTTCTTTACGTCATTCGTTTGACTATCCAAAGTGTTTCTCATATCAGCTCTCAGATCGTTCCCTTGTTTCACCAGGTCTGCTTTCAAGTTGAGCACTTCCCGTTGGAGATTGTCCACAATCACATCATTAGTCCTCATGTAGGTTCCAATGTCTTGGTGTAATGCGGTGGGTTGGTTGGGAGGAGCATTGTATACGGGTGGTTGATAAGCAGGTTGCTGGTAAACTTGGTTGTTTCGTTGAGGTGGATATGGTTGTTTGTGAGGTGGTATGTATGGTGTACGAGGTTGTTGTTGTTGTTGAGGAGGGCGATTTGGGTTTTGTTGTTGGTTTGGGTTGTTAGGAGGAAAACCGGGTGGTGAGAGATAGTTGTTAGACCGGTAGCTAAGCAAGTTGCGGTCACCTTGAGGACGAGCTTGATAAGCGGCCGGAGGATAGGTACCGTATGCTGCATTCACATTCTCAGAAGGGTAGTCTTGGGTGGCGGTACAAGTGGTGTAAGAGTGAGGACCCCCGCATATTTCACATGGTTGGCTTACAGCATTGACTTGAGCGTTTTTAGCGTTGATGCTGTTGGTGTTGCTGGCGGTTTGGGTAGCAAGCGATTCAAGAAGCGCAGTGATTTTGTCAAGTCGCTTGTCGCTGTCACTAGTACTAGCACTTGCGACATTGGTCCGCACACTCTTGGTTTGCACACGAGACTTACTCTCTATGATATCCCAAGCAGCATTGGAAGTCTTAACCAAAATATTACCCCCCCCCCCCCCCCCCCCCCGAGGCACTGTTTAGTGAATCTTGGTCATTCATGCTTAAACCATTATAAAAAGTGTTAATTTGGTGCACTTTGGTAAAACCATGTTGTGGGCATTTTCTTAAAAGATCTTTGAAACGGTCCCAAGATTCACTAAAAGACTCATCGTACTTTTGTTCAAAATTGATAATTTCATTCCGCAAAGCGGTAGTACGAGAGGGTGGGAAAAAGTAGTTGATAAACTTGGTCTCCAAATCCGTCCACGTAAGAATACTTTGTGGCGGTTTCTTAGCAAGCCAATGTCGGGCTTGTCCCTCTAAAGAAAAGGGAAAAAGTTGTAAACGAATTACCTCTTGTGGAACACCATTGAATTTGACCGTATTCGTGAGTTGCAGGAATATTTTGATGTGGTCATGTGTATCATCAATGGTACGCCCCAAGAATGGTTGAGCAGAGACCATCTGGATAAAGCCGGATTTGAGCTCAAAATTGTTGGCTGCAATCACGGGTATGACAATGGGATCATTGTTGCCATCTACATGGGCTTGCAGAAGTTCAATCATCGGGCGATTGTCCGGTAGAGGCTCATTGTTGTTGTTAATATTGTTGTTGAGAGGTAGATTGTTATTGTTATTATTGTTTTGAGGTGGTATGTTGTTGTTTTGTACACCGGCTATGTCTAAGTCTTCGAGAGGCTCGGGCTCTTGATAAGACGTTGATCGTGTACGCATGCACCTGCAAAAGAACTAACAAGGCAAAAAAGAAATATTTTTGGTTTTTTATGTTTTTTAATTTTTAGGATTTTTGAAAATTTTATATTTTTTAGGGTTTTTGAAAGTTTTTATGAAAAAGTAACGTTCACGGGGAACGAATCCCAAAATCCAAGTTCTCACAAAAAACTGTTGATCTTAACGAGAAGAGCCGGCAGCGGCGCCATTTGATACATGGATTTTGATTGGGTTCTAGATTTAATCTCGGTATCTCCTCGAATTGATCACGGTTCTAAGTGGAATGATTTGTTCTTGGTTAATAAAAAGGGTTTGGTTTGTTTTATCTATTTTCAACTAATAACGAATAAGTAAGTGACGAAGAGTAGAATTAAAGCTTTAAAATATTGAACTATATTGACAAGTTAAAAGTAAATGCTTGAAAACATAAAGAAAAGATTAGAATAATTCTTTGAAAACTTAATTGAACTAATACTTAAAAACTTGGCTAAAACTTTATAACTTAAAAACTTAAGCTATCGGAATATTGCAAAGCATCGGAATGTAACAAAAACGATCCATCGAAATACTCAAAATCAAAGCTGTCGCAATGTGGTCAATCGCAAAGATCACGATCGGAATAGTCTAGATCGGAAAGTCAGATCGGAATGGCATAAATGCTTCTGTCGCAATGCACTACTATCGGAAAGTTGCAAACTGAAAATGGGCAGAGTTTCGACTAAAAAGGAACCTTAGTCCCGTCGGAATATGCGATCGCAATAAGCGATCGCAACCCAGATCGGAATAAGGGGGAATTACCAACCGATCGCAAAGTAGAACCCTTAAGGGTTATTGCGATCAAAATGAGAAATCTGTCGGAATGTGTACAAACCACAATATTGCGATGGAATCAATGTTGATCCGAAAATGGAGGTAGCCGTAGGACTCAAAAAGCAAAATCAATAAGCTAAATAATCTGAAACTTAAACAACTCTAAGAGCTTAAATTCGACAACTTGTAAAACGTAAACAATTATAAACTTTATGAAACGAACTTAAAAATGACTAAAACCCTTGTGAAGTCCAAAAAGTAATAAGCTAAACTTGAAATAAGCTAATAAGCATTAAGAGCTTGTAGCCTATACGCGTAAGAGCTTAAAAAGGAACAAGATAAATTAACTTTTAATCACGAACTAATCCAATCATTCAAACCGTATGAAATGAAGTAATCGGATCAAGGATTAAAGCAAACTAAGAAATGTAGAAGGAGAATAAGGAACTTAAAAGCTTAACTTGAATAAGATTAATGAAATCCAAAGTACAAAGATTAAGGAAAGCTTAAATTTAAAAGATGAAAACAAAGAAAAAGTTTAGTGAGAGAAAGTTTGGAACTTTCTCTCTCTAAAACTAGAGAATGAAAAACTAAAAACTAAAACAAAGACTAACTAGCTACAAATTTTGTGAAGTAAAGTCCTATTTATAGGCGTGTGAGGGTGGGCTTGTGAATGGGCTTTGGTTTGGGCTTCTTTTCTTCTTTCTTCTTTAGTCTTTACGTTTCTTTTAAATAAACGTTTCTGGCTTTGGATTTTGAGAAGTGTCGGTGAATAATTCCAACTCGTCTTATAATCTTTTGTTTAATAGACTCGAGTTCTTCGACATATATGAATCTTCCATCTTTGGCTCTATTCTTCGATAAATCTTCAAATAGGCACAATGACTTCAAATCTTTTGCATCTCTTGGACAATAGACTTCGTCTTGAGTCTTTTTCCTCGATAAAACCCGTGCAATCCCATGTTTTCTTCAATATTCTCCCGGTTGACTCTGAAAACACAATAAACACAAAAACCACACATAATTCCAAACAAATGATATTAAATACGTGTTTTGGTCTTGTTTTAGCCAGAAATAAGTGGTAAAATGATGGGTGTTTTTACACCTATCATACTCCGTACTCAGTACTACTTGATATCTCATAGTTGTATACATATACATAAATTAAACGAACGTAAACGAATAGAACATAAACGGATATATGTGAACATAAACGATCATACATAAACATAAACAAGCATAACTTAAGTTGTACTATTATTTTAATGGCGTCAAAATTGCCTCTCATATGAAGACCAGTGTTAAGTTATCATTTTTCAAGTTTTCAATTTAAAGTTTAATAGATTATTTAAAGGAAACTAATAACCACTAAAATACTATACTAATATATTATTGTTATGGTTATTGACCTTAGTATTTTATATAAAGTATTATCTTAGCTTATGGGATGTTAATCGAACGTAAATGAACGAATAAATGATCGTAATCGGACGTTCACGAACGTAAATGAACAAACAAAACCTTTATTCATGTTCGTTCATAAATCTTGTTCATGTTCGCTTATTTGTTAAATAAACGAACATATACAAGCTTCTTGTCAAACGATCAGCGAACGATTCGTTGAACGTTCAATTCATTTACAACCATATGCATAATAAACAGTTAGACCTACAAACAATAACGAAAAAGATTGGAAATGACGCATCAAATGTTTGTGTATTTTAACTAGGGTTAAGTCCATATATTGGCAATATACTATCCATAGATTACACATATAGGTAATCAACTAATTTTATTATTAATATAGCTATTCAAACCGGCTAATGTTTTTCAATATAAGCAATATGACCGTCTAGGTGTCAGTTAAAAATGAATAATGACTGACATGTCATTTCTTTTCTTTTTTTATCCTAGTTAGATATACCACATCATATGGATAACTTCTTGATTGATACAAGTGTACATGCTTGACTTCTTCCCATTTGACTTTATTCTTGATAACTTCATTTCCAAATAAAAAATATAAATCAAATTGCAAAAACATAACAAAAATTCAAAAGTATAAATTCATATTCAGTAACACTCGATGGGATCCAAGTTCAGTACATCCAAATTCAATAAAACGCAAAAACATAATCCAAATTCGTAGATCTAAACAAAATTACAAACAAAATTTATAGAAGATTTGTTAGGATTTGTTTTTCATGAAACCCGTTATTCGTAACACTCGATGGATCCGTTCTTTGTTGGACGTCGCTGCTGGGTTTTGTTGGACATCGCTGGAGTTGCTTGTCACGATAGGAAGAAAGTGACGATTTTGTGTGATGATGTTGGTTTAAGGTTTGATGTTGGGTTTTAATCTATATTTTGATGAAGAAATTGGGTTGGATGTTGGTGTTGATTTTGTTGGTACAGGAATGAAGAAATTGGGTTTGATGTTAGTGTTGATTTTGATGAATAAAGAAGATTTTTTTTTTGGAACAAATAGTAATAAAGAAGATGATTTTATGTCTTTTATATGTTTTTAGATTTAGAGTTATAAGAATGAAGAAGATGATTATTGTGGTGCAGGAGATAAATTATCTATTTGGTAAATAAAATTAAAAAATTATTTATGTGGAAATTAATTATCAAGTTGGCAAACTTAACAGGTCATATTGCCTATATTGAAAAACTTAAACCGGTTTGAATAACTATATTAATAATAAAATTAGTTGATTACTTATATGTGTAATCGACGGATAGTACATTGTCAATATATAGAGTTAACCCTTTTAATTATGAAACATAAGACAAAACTACTGTATTGGTCACACGGGTTTATAAGCACATTGGCAGTAGCAGAACTATCATATTGTACTATACTCATAGTTTAAAATAGCTCGCTAAAGCCCACCTTAAGGCGCGCTAAAGCTTGAAGCGTGCCATCCACGCTACGCAATATGTCAAGTCGCGCTACGATATTATGTGCGGTAATTTTTTGAATTTAACTTCAAAAAATAAATCTTGTTACATGTAAGAAGAGTTTTATTGCTTTAATTATTACGTATAACACTTATTATGAACTTAAGATAAATATAATATAAACACGATAAAACAAATATATATATTTATATTGTGCCGCTATAAGCCACGCTTTGAAAACGCTAAAATTTCGCCTTAACTGCTAAAGCGTGTAACTTAGACATACCGCCACACCACGCCATTTATAACCATGACTGTACTTGATTGATAAGCAGCAACAATTTTTTATTGTTTGGCTTGACTTCTTTCTTAAGAAGCAAACGGATATCCCTATAGACCCAAACCACAACCAAGATCGGATTTCTTATAGGGTCAGGGCTAGTTGTAAATTTTTCAAAACACAATAGACCCGATCCAACAAGCTCCAAACCCGATCCAACAAGCTCCAAACCCGACCCAATAACTCGATTGACACCCCTGATCACGAGCCTCAATAGTAGAAACTTGAATAGACTCAGGAAATTTTTTATTACAAGCTCAGTAGAGGGGCAAATGAGCAGTTCATATTGCAGCTTTTTATCAGATTCTGTTGACAAATATATAATTTCTGCATAGGTAGCCCCAAGTCCCAAATCGTGTGTCAAAAGCATATGAAAACAACAGCAAAAGGAAGAATTCCTCCAGTAGTCGAAGTATATGTCATAACAATTAGCCAACCCAACAGAACCAGAAGACATATAAGATAACAAGTAACTAACCTAACAGCAAACTACCAGCAAACGACGGTCAACTTTACAAAAAAAACAAGTTTGACTAGCTACAAAACCCTACCCAATTCGTCAGAAGGCGAACCCGAACCTCGTTATATTACTTGAAGCATTTGCTATGCTCACCCATTATTCCAATAGATCTGCACGCCACTTGTCGGAATTTGGGTGCTGCTCCAGTTATCATACACGTTCTCATATCTAGCGCATCCCCCTTACTGTCAGAACCACATTGCATAGCAGATTAGCAACTCTTGCGAAACACTAGTAAAATGTTTTTGTCACCCAGGACATATATTAAAAAGAGCAGGGTATATCATATACCTTGGTCAAAACTCAAAAGCTATTATTATCACCCGGTTTCGGACCCTTCAGCTGGGTTTCTTTTTCTTCTTCATACGAGCCACTGTCAATCGAATCCTCTTTCAAACCAGAAGTCTCGTGATGATCCGTTCCTGCAGCTCCAGCTGAAAAGTCAAATTGGTGACTATCAAAATCGAAATGGCTCTTCCCTGACCAATCACTTGAACCATCTAGTTCATCTTCGAACAACTTATTAGTAGAATCTTCCATGTTCGTCTCTCCTGAAAAAGAAACTTGTCAGATATAGAGGTTTAGTTCGAGTTATATTCATACCTAAAACAGGTCAAACTAGTAACCTTGATAGAGATGGCTGAAAGAACTAGCGCGACGTAAGAATAGTAAACCCATAATGTAGTAAAATACTAATAACCTCTTATTAACTTCCTCAATGGTTTACTTTAAGCAACCATATTTAACACATCAACATATACGACCCGTATTAGAGAGTTAATTTAACCCAGTTACCCAAATTTACCCACTTTATTTTGTTCACCAGGTATCTAACCCTTGCCAAAAAAAAAACCTGCCCATTTTGCCACCTTTAGCATGAAAGTCCTCAAAATTCAAATTCAATATCCAATTAGATGATCAATAGATGAATACTCAGAACTTCTGAAGGTTCACAATCCTACAAGTGATTAAACTCGCATGCTGCAGTTTAATTCATTTAAGTACCTCGATTACACCTATTATCAGGGAATCCTGAACTGATTGCATAATCTTGACCGCCTTGGAGATGACCAACTGTAGCAGTTGCTGGTGTTGTAAATAATGATTTGACAGAATCTGTTCTCGCACGAATAAGACAACAATCAGCCTTTGAGTGCAGAAGAAAACGTGAACTTGGTAAACAACAATTTAATATAGGTTTGAAATTTTAAGATGTGCATACAATGATATTCGTTGGAATACTCGACTTGATTCTCCTGAGTACCTTTTGCATGACTGGTCGTAGCAACTGCTGGTGTTGAAAAGAACGATTTCAGCGACGAATCTGCACTCAGCATTAAAACAATCAGCTTTTGATTGCAGAAACGGAGATATGTGACAACAATGATCTTTGTTGGCAGAGTTTGGAAACTGAACTAACCATTCCAGTTGAAATTTTCTTCATTCAAATTTGGATTCGGATTTTCTATGATCACATCTGCTTGAGTTGATTTCCCACCAGTCATGTGGCCGAAAGCCTTATCAAAATTCTTTACAGAGCCGACCAAGCCAGCTGCAGAACTAGGACTTCCTTCTTCAAAAAAACTTGCTCCCGCAGTATCAATATCTGAAACTTGATTATCTGCTGACCAATAATCATACAACTATATGATGGATGATATTAATGTGTATAAATAATATTGCAAAAAGACAAGGCTATAGAGGTACCTTTTTGGCTTTCAACCAGTACGTAACTTTCATTTGCTGAGATTAGTCTTCTGAAGCTATAATCCGCCAAACCCTCCTGACATGCATCCATTTCTTGAGTTTTCCCTGTAAAAAAATACCAAGTCATTTGCTAAAAAATCATCCAAATTTTCTAAAGGCATTCACAATTTGAGATTTCGTCCACATTTTTTTAAACCGCATCATTATTCCCAAGAAATTAATGAATCTATCATGTGGGAGTGTGGGACTTCTAGAAAGCTGTGAGACGTTCATACAAAGTAAAGATAAGCTAATAAAATAAAGGTTTGTAGGTAGTTGATTGGAAAGACGTGACACACTTGCAAAGCTTTTTATTATGTTTAACCTAAATGCATCATAAATGAAGTCTTGCAGATGGGAAATACACTACCTTGCTCATTTCTATCATTTTCCCTTGAGGAAGTAGGTGAAGCTGAAACTGTATCACCAACAGTAGACGACACAAGAAATGATCAATGTCATAAACAGATTGATATCAAGTAAAACATAACAAAAAAAGCAGCCTTACATTCTTGGGGAAACACAAATGATGGGCTTCCTTCTCTGCTTGGATACTCATAAGCTTCTATATCTCCCACGAGTTGTGTGTCGAAGTCATCAACGCCAAATTCTGAACCACCATCCATACAATGATCAGAAGTTGATGCATTATTGATCTCCTTTGTCGTGTTGGTCTCTTCTGGAATTTGTTCACCACTCATACTAGGATAAACACTTTCACTTTCCTTCGGAACACCTTCCATAATTTCAGATGTCACGATGGTTAACTGCTGATTCCCATAGTCATTTGTTATATCAGTGACTTCCGTTGACCCAAGTCCATCTGCACAACAAAGAAATATATTTTATGCATAAATCATTTTAGGGACTAAATTACTATGAACTGTATCTTAAATAACACATACAAATATCACCAAAAATGTTTGCGACAACATCTTTATTGATGTCTGATAAGGACTCCTTCAGAACATCAACTGTCACAGATGCAACCTCATCCCCACTTGTGGCAGGAGTTGGTGGTGCTTCTGTGCTCATCGATAAATCGGATGGTCCAACTGGATTACTAACACCAGCAGTATAGCATGTAATTTTACCTCTAGCAATATTAGACTCTGGCACAGATTCTTGGCGAGAAGATGAGATCAAAATTTCGGTCGTGGCGGACATATCTTCCTTATTCTCTGGCTCCAAGTCATCTTCTTCAACATATTGTTCATCAGTGCCAGGACTACCATTGCTCGCTGATTTATAACGCTCAGATTCTCCTTCTTGCTCGTCACTTTGGGCATCAACAAAATACTCACTCTGGACAACATTGCCAGAGACGTGCACCTTGAGTGATTCATTATCATTTGATGGCTCTAAACCAGTTTCAAGCTCTATAGGCACACTAATAGTGTCGTCTTTAACATCATCCTCACCTATCACCGGAGTAGGAATCAAATCATTACCTGTTAGTGGCTTCAAGGCCTCTTCCTGAATATAACTGCCTGAGAAAGGAGTCTCATTTATGTCATTAGAAGAAGATGGCTCTGATACAGGTTCAGGTTGCTTAGTCATGTTGAAATCATCATCATTGCAGGTTACCAATGTTGGGTCAGACTCGCATCCATTATTTGTGTTCACATCATCGTCTTCACCACCACTCAACTCGTTGTCAATGGCATCTTCACCATCAAACTTCGGCGAAACAGATGCGCCAAATATAGAAATGTCATTTTCATCACCAGATTTTCCCAAAATTGGGACATCAGAAATGGTAGATTGTATTGCATCAGATTCAAGCTCCTTTGTAGGTTCATTTCCAGTATCAACTAAAGCATCATCCTTGCCTAAGGGAGTGCCAAACACATCATTGGCTGAGTAAGGAGCAGTTATGTCATTAAAAGAAGATGGCTCTGAGGTAAATTCGGGTTGCTGAGTCATGTTAAAATCATCATTTTTGCCTCGAGTATCTGATACATCATTGTTGTTGTTGTCAAGCTTCGAGTTAGACTCGTGTTCATTATTAGTACTTACACCCCCATCATCACCATCACCGCCACTTAACACAGGGTCCTGAAGCAAATGTTCAGAGTTAGGACCCTTGTCAGTTTCACACTCCTTTTCAGTATTGACATTAGCATCTTCACTGTCAAACTTTCCAAAAACAGGACCGTCACTTTCACCATCGGGTTCACCAGATATAGGACTGTCAACTTCATTATCAGATCTCCCAAAAATTGGGCTCTGATGTACATCAGTACCAGTAGATTGCATTACATCAGATTCAAGCTCCTTTGCGGGTTCATTTCCAGCATCAACTGAAACATCAGCAACATCAGAAGTTATATCTTCTTCGGCAGGCAGCACATTCGGTTCCACTAAACTGCCATGAGCAGCATCCATGCCATCTTTGTTATAATTTTCAGCCGAACAAGGACCCTGAAGCGTGTCTTCAGCAGTTGCTTGGTCCAGAGTATCATCACCATCCTTGGAAACAAGTTCTGCCGTCAATGTCGTCGGAGCACTAGCCCTCTCATCTTCAGATCCATTCTCTATATTTGATGGCTCCACTGTCGTTTCCACCTCTTTTGTACCTGCAAATTTAGATGATAACATTACACTCTACCCAAAAAATTTAAAAATTAAGTCAACAAAATCCAGCATATATACTTACTCATAACATCTGGAGATTGCACTACATCAGATTCAAGCTCCTCTGCGGGTTCATTTCCAGCATCAACCAAAACATCAGCAACATCATCAGAAGTTATATTATCCTCCGCAGGCATCACAGATGGTTCCGTTGAACTGCCATGAGCAGCATCAATTTCAGCCGAAGAAACACCCTGAAGCTTGTCATCATCAGTTGCTTGGTCCAGAGTATCATCGTTATCCTCAGTAACAAGTTTGGTCGTCAAAGACTTTCCAGCATCAACCAAAACATCAGCAACATCATCAGAAGTTATATTATCCTCCGCAGGCATCACAGATGGTTCCGTTAAACTGCCATGAGCAGCATCAATTTCAGCCGAAGAAATACCCTGAAGCTTGTCATCATCAGTTGCTTGGTCCAGAGTATCATCGTTATCCTCAGTAACAAGTTTGGGAGCGCTAACACTCTCATCTGCAGCAACCTGCTCAGATCCATTCTCTATATTTGACGGCTCCACCGGCATTTCCACATCTTCTGTACCTGCAAATTTAAATGATAACGTTACACTCGGTCCTGATTTTAAAAAATTACTTCAACAAAAATACAAAATCCAGCATATATACTTACTCATAACATCTCGAGATTGCACTACATCAGATTCAAGCTCCTCTGCGGGTTCATTTCCAGCATCAACTGAAACATCAGCAACATCATCAGAAATTATATTATCCTCCGCAGGCAGCACAGATGGTTCCGTTAAACTGCCATGAGCAGCATCAATTTCAGCCGAAGAAAGACCCTGAAGCTTGTCATCATCAGTTGCTTGGTCCAGAGTATCATCGTTATCCTCAGTAACAAGTTTGGCCGTCAATGAAGCCAGAGCACTAGCACTGTCATCTTCAGCACCCGGCTCAGATCCATTCTCTATATTTGACGGCTCCACCGGCGTTTCCACCTCTTCTGTACCTGCAACTTCAGATGATAACATTACATTCGGTCCTGATTTTTAAAAAATTATTTCAACAAAATCCAGCATATTTACTTACTCATAACATCTGGAGATTGCACTACATCAGATTCAAGCTCCTTTGCGGGTTCATTTCGAGCATCAACCGAAACATCAGCAACATCGTCAGAAGTTGTATTATCTTCTGTAGGCAGCACAGATGGGTCCGTTGAACTGCCATAAGCAGCATCAGTTTTAGCCGAAAGAAGACCCTGAAGTTTGTCATCATCAGTTGCTTGGTCCAGAGTATCATGGTTATCCTCAGAAATAAGTTTGGTCGTCAATGACGCCGAAGCACTAGTACTCTCATCTTCAGCACCCTGTTCCGAACCATTCTGTATATTTGATGGCTCCACTGGCGCTTCCACCTCTTTTGTACCTGCAAATTTAGATGGTAAACATTACACTCACCCTAGTTTTTAAAAAATTAATTCAACAAAATCCGCCATATGTACTTACTCATAACATCTGGAGATTTCACATCATATTCAAGCTCCTTTGCAGGTTCATTTCGAGCATCAACCGAAACATCAGCAACGTCGTCAGAAGTTAAATTATCTTTGGTAGGCAGCACAGGTGGGTCCGTTAAACTGTCATAAGCAGCATCATTTTTAGCCGAAAAAAGACCCTGAAGCTTGTCACCATCAGTTGATTGGTCCAGAGTATCATCAATATCCTCAGAAACAAGTTTAGTCGTCAATGACGCTGGAGCACTAGCACTCTCATCCTCAGCACCCTGCTCAGATACATTCTCTATATTTGATGGCTCCACAGGACTTTCCACCTCTTTCGTACCTGCAAATTTAGATGATAACATCACACTCTACCCTTATTTTAACAAAAAAATAATTCAACGAAATCCAGCATATATACTTACTAATAACATCTGGCTGTACGAATGAATCATGATAAACAGCAGAAGAGGGGATGTTGTGGGAACCAATATCACATTCATTTTCAGCATCTCCAAGTGAAACGCCAGCATTATCTTCCATCACAACTGTCGTCTCAATGGAAACTACTTGTTCCTCAACCATAACATCAGTTTGCTGCCCCATCGACACAAATCCAGTTTCTGCCGAGTCCATCTCATTCGCGTCTAATTTCTCTGGATTTACAGCAATCTGAACTTTAAGTTCACTAAGGGGCTGCAATGGAGTTTCAGACAGAGTTGGCACTAGAAGAGGTTCATCTCCAGAACATGGCAAGTCCAAAGGCTTTTGCTGAGTTTCACTGAGCAAATTTTCAGTCAGACAGGGTGTCACACCTGTCTCAGGTTTAGCAACATTGGGTGTGAGCTGTATAGAAGCATCAGCTACTTCCATGCCTTCCCCAACATCTCTTGCTTCAGCATCTGACTCATTAGATATCGAGTGTGGTTCAGCTCCATAAGACTTCTCTCCAGAGACAGTACTTATGCTTTCCACCACAATGGCAGTTTCACTCACAGATACCATATTCTCTTCCACAACTTTCATCGGCAGCCTCATTTCTGAACGCGATAAATCACCTGTGTTTCCCGAAATCCCACCCATCGCTTCTTTATGAACTTCAACACCTAGATTGGGACTTGCTTCTGCAACTTCAGGCGCGAAAATCTGAGCATCATCAAGAGGTTGTACTCGATGAGCTGACCTACTTGACTTCTTTTTCTCTACCTTTTCTGCATAATGACTTGATGCATTTCCTGCGTCTTTTACTCCACTGCGTGTAACTCGCCCCGGGGCTGTATTAACAGCTGGATCAGGCCTCGCCTTTGCAGCTTTACGAGTGGAAATTTGAGTAGGCTGTTTTTTAATTGATGTTTGACTTGGTTTCTTCGAACTACCAGCTGTTTTATTACTTCTGATTGCACTACGAGTAATCTTGCTACGAGATCCATCAATAACAGGAGTTAACTCGGTCTCCACAGCAATTTCATCAGGTTCAAAATTCAACAACTTTGAGACGGGTGTTCCCTTTCTACTGGATTTTACAGCACTGTTTTCTGCATCACTTTGCTTAGGTGGACTCAGTTTTGCCCTCTTGTTCGAGCTATCACCTCTCGTTGCTGCACCGCTTCTTAAGGCCTGTCTCGTACCTCTTTGGTTTCCTTCAGATAATTCACCTTCCACAGCCGACAGTTTGCCAATTCTTGAAGTAGGCGTCTTGACACTCGCCGCCTGTTTATTTGCAGCAGATGTTCCTTCACTTTCACCTGAACTGCGTGTAGAACGTCTTGCAGATTCATCAACAGTACGATAATCAGTTCCAATACCTTGATCTTCAGTAACAGGAGCTCCTCTGCGTTTCCTAGATTTTGGACTCCCAGGAGCATTAACTAGTGTTTTCAATTCAGAAGCAGTTTTTCCTGATTTGGTAACATCAACAGATATACCTTTTGCCAGCTTTTTCTCAACAGCAGGAGATCCCGCCATCTCAGGTTCACCACTTGCATTCTCCTGAGCATCTGGCATAACAGATTCACTCCTGGTGTTCCTAGTCCGGCGGTTCACGGTTTCTTTGCTATTATTGGAGGGCATGACAGACTCTCTTCGACTTACATTTTTACTACCCGCCTTCTTTATAGGTTCTTCAGGTGTTGTAACCACCTTAAGCTCTTTTGGAACCACAACTTTCTTCGCAGCTCTGCTTTTAACATCCCCTCCAGATTTCACTGCCAACTGAGCTTTCGCCCTTGTAGCTCTACCACCATTAACCAAATCTCCTTTGTCACCTTGAGCTTCATCCATATTCTCTACCCGGGTCCTCAAAGATTTTCTTTTAGGAAGTTCTTGATTATCTTCTGGAGCCACATTGCTCAAGTTACTACTCTGATCAGTTGCATTCATTTCCCTTCTAGTTCTCTTCTTTTCAGCTTTAGGATTTGAAACCACGTTACTAACCTCTTCCTTTGGATTTTGTCTAGACCTAGTAACTCTAGCTGGAATCTCCATAAGTTCAGAGTTTTCACCATTTTGCACATCTTTGGCGACTTGTCCACCCCTCGTTTTCTTAACTTGAGGATTTACGTCAAGACTGATGCTCTCATCAGTTACTGAAAGTGGAGGAACATCTTTGGCGACTTGTCCACCCCTCGTTTTCTTAACTTGAGGATTTACATCAAGACTGATGCTCTCATCAGTTACTGAAAGTGGAGGAACATCTTTGGCGACTTGTCCACCCCTCGTTTTCTTAACTTGAGGATTCACGTCAAGACTGATGCTATCATCAGTTACTGCTTGCACCTTTGACCTTGTAGCTCTAACACGACCAACCGCCGCTTCCTCGACAGGTTCACTACCCTTCTTAACGTGTTTAACTGGCTTTTTGATTTGCTTTCTCTCCTCGGATTGAACGACATCACCTTTTGCCAATATGTTCGCCTTAGATCTCGTCACTTTACCAATATTACCTTCAGGTTCCTTAACTACGTTTGTTTCCTTTACATCTCCTACTCTACCCTGTGCTCTTGTACTACGCTTAGCAGGAATTTGTACACTCTCATCATTTACCTCAATAGTACTGTCACTATCAACAACTAATTTATCAACCTTTGCTGCCACAGATTTCCTCCTGGTTTTCGTATTTATAGGTGTAGCAACATGTTTTTTGCCAGATCGTGTTTGGTACTCAAGCACGTCGTTATTTGGACTAAACCTGACCTTCTTTACTTCCCTTGTAGAGACCGCAGGTTCATCGTCATTAGTAGTTTCAACCGAACTCTTCAAACAAGCGCGTTTTCGTGTAACTGGTTTCTCCTTTTCCTGAAATACAATAAATAATTTAGCAGGTGTTTCAAGAACAATGTTTGGCGCATCACCAGAACATCGCTTTAAGAATCATATCTAACTACATAGACTTAAGATGTGTCATACTACCATCGACTGTTTACATAAAGCCCTATATCTCAACAATTTCATGTCTATCTCTCTTATTATATCCTCCAATTGAACTAATATAAGCTACTCGTTCTGAACATCCAGGGTTTAAGCTACATTACCCCAGCATACTCCCAACTCTTTCTACCTTCTGTTTAGTATATAATTCATTCAAATTTCGAATTTCGTCCCTAAATCACACATTTCGCTGACGTGTAGACATAATAACTACACGTCAGTAACATGTATCATAATAGGACAAAATTTGAAAGCTCAATGACCATTTCAGTGATAAAACGGAGTAAGTTGTGATTATACCAGTTACCTACAAATTTCTATTTCCACTTCTGGTTCTAGAATACCCGAAGCAACAACAAAAATAAATGAGGTGTTCGTTTGCGCTTATATAGTCGGTTTATGGCTTTTTTGGTTTTAGGGGTTTATGTTTGGTAAACACACTATTTGAGGTTAGTTTGAAACTTTCCGGCTAATATAAGTTGATTATTGTCATAATGAAGTTATATAAGCCAAAAACTTTCAAAAAAAGGCCCAAAAAGTGAGCGTAAAACATAAGCACAAAACCAAACAAGCCAAAAAAACCGAGGATATTAGCCAAAACAAACACCCCCTTAGCCAATACTTTAATTTTTTAGTTAAAAACAGCGTCACTTAATTCCTCAAATGGAAACACATAATTAGTCAACAGAAAACATAAAAATTGATACTCGAAATAAAAAAAATTACATTTAAAAGCTGAGATAACTTGTTGGCCAAAACCAAATTAGCAGAATTAGCAGGAATATTATGTTCCTTGCATAGCGCTTGCAGTTCTTTCCTTTTCATACTGAAATAATCCATCTCTGTAAAAGAAAAACAAATAATTGAAACAAAAGAATTACAGATCTACGATAATAAGTGGTTTTTACACAAAATAAAATTAAAAAAAAAAAGTGGAAATGATTAATTAAATAGTAGTAATACCTGAGTTAGAGATGAATTGTTTCTTGCGATTGATTAATTTAATTTAATTTAATTGAAAATAAAAGATGGATGTGATTTTAGATCTGGGATTTTGAAATTTTGGGGAAAGTGAAATTAGGGTTCCCGCTCATGTATGTATGTATGTGATGGAAATGAAATTTGGGGAAATTTTGGGTTTGGGGGCTCTTATTTATAAAAGGAGGGGCCACTTCAACTGCCACGTGCTTTCCCTTTCTTTTACTCTTTCTTTTTTATGACTATCTTATCCGGTTACAAGTGGCGCTGCCTTTGCTAACTTGGTCACTTGTTATTATATTTCGTATCACTTCGATCTAGTTTTAATGGCCCGTGTACGCACGGGTTTTTGACATAAATTCTAATTAATATTAGTCTTGTTATTAAATTTTAAAGTGGATTATATAATTTTTTTAAGTACATCTAATATTTTTATGTTTGAATATTATATTGATAACAAATACTATGATATAAAAATGGGAATGAAGTTGTCTGCGGGTTAAACGCATTTGTTTTGACCAATGTTTAAGAAAGACTTAAAGAGTTTCAATTAAACAATTAGTAGTTAGTTAATTCATTGAAAGCTTGTTTGCTGGAAAAATAGTTAAACAGACAACTTGTTGCTGGAAACCAGTCACACTGATTGAATCGAAACCAATCAGCCGGCTGGTTTGACAACCGGTAAGGGTTTGAAAATAACCTTAACAAATCTTTTGACCTCTAAGTTATTAAGGTCAACCTTTACCATTTTTGGAACACTCATTGGTATTCCGTAGAGTTAATTGATAAATTAATATAAAAATACTCGAGAAATAAAGACTACAAAACAGATTATCTTATTCTTGGATAGTGATCACTTTGCTTTAATTGATTATGACCATTCCATACACGAACCGAAATAAACAGGTTAGGGTTGATGCTAGATTGTTCAACCCGATTAAGCATTTAATTATCAGGGTGGCTGTCAGGATAGTTGTTGGTAGCAGTATAAAATTAACAACTAAAAGTATAGACCCAACATGCCAATCTAATTGCAGACCTTTTTGAGGAAATGGGGTTAACGGCTTATATTCAGGTTACACAAGTCCAACTTTGAGTCACAATTAAGTAATCAAGTTAGTATTGTTTATAGAAACCCGTAGAGTTTTACTACTAATCATGTGCTAATACCACAAGTTGAGAGTCTCAAACCATGATTTCACAAGTTGAGAATACATAAAAGTGATACATATGTACAATACAACCCAACAATGCACTCTTGATAAAGTGTAGGTGCAACTTCTAATATTGAAGTTTCTACTCGTTAACTTTTGGGCGCTTAGTGGTTTGAGAGTCAGGGGGTCCTGAGTTGCTGGGAGCTTCATCAGATGGTGCAACCACTGGGTGAAGTCCTGGCTCATTGAGGTTAACCTGCAAGGTTGGTGATTTTGGAGGAGAAACTGGAGTTCCCTTAATTATATCTGTTGGAGCCTTAAAATTTTCAATTCCCGATTTACATTGCTTCTCGTACATCATTTGTAGGTGTCTGCCATGTTTTTCTAGTCTTAGTTATACGTTCATCAAGAAGACCCTGCAACAACAATTACAATTACATACATGTAAGGAGATAATTAGAAGTACATTTACATTTTTAGAACAAATGTTGCGTTTTCAAAACTATGTATACTCTTATGTATACTCTCAGTGCTTACAAATAATTATAACAACACAAATTTATATGATTATTTTTTTATATTATCATATTACAGATTAAGCGAATAACCTCAGTTTCATCAAATATCATACTTTCAATTTACTTCCAAAAGCTTGTTTCATCAAGAATGACACCTAATAGACCTCTTATAAAGAAATTAGGAGAAACTTACACGAAATTTCCTTTCATAATTACCTTGTTTTCCCATTTTGTAGCATATTGTTGATTGACACAGTACATAGGCATAATCACTCATACATGTCCATTTGTTGGCCCACCTATCTTTTCATCTCTACTTTTTGCAATTTCACCATCTGTAGCCAGCAAGCTCTTTACATAGTAGCGTAAACCTCAAATCAGCCATTATTTGTTTATGGCGGAGGAGATTTGTTCCAAAAAAATGGATAGCGTTTCCGAGCCTAAAACAATCAAAAAATATTTATAACTCATTATGTTTACTTCAAGTCACAATAATTAAGTAAGATCTAAAACGCCATAGAGATCAAGTATAAGAGACCATTAGCTACGTATTGCATATTTCTGAAACTTTTACCACAACAAAAAATTTGTTCACCTACAAAATAAACAGTTTGGCTTTAAAACAAATAGAATTTATATTCATTTTTATGGACACTTTCTCTGAAATACGGAAAAGAGTAATCAAACCTTAGCCAATAGCCATTGCCGAACTAATAACTTCTGGAATGAGCTGAGTAGTAACACCAATGCCGAGGCTTATCATTTTTGCATAAAGGTATTTCAACTTATATGCACCAGCCTATTACAACTCTATAACTCAACACATAAATGTATCTTAGTCTCATTTCCAAATGAATAATAAACATAGATTTTTATATCAACACGAGAACCGAATAAGAAGATAATAATTCACTTGTTTGTGCAAGAAAAACATGTTTTGTACCTAAAAATGTTATTATAAGCTAATAAAGTTGTTTACATAATACAATAGTTGTTCTTCCGATCATATTACTATATTCATAAGCATTCAACCCAAAATATTTTATCGATCAAATTTTCTAGCCCGGAAGTAATTACTCAAGTAAAAATGTGAGAGCGAGCCGGCTTGAGTAGTCTGTCAAATGGGTTTGGGTTAACAAATCTTGGGTGAATTATTTTAGTTGACCAGTTCTCACTTGTCCATTTTCCCGTCTCTGCTAATTCTCTACTATAAGTATCATAATGAAGAATTGAGACAAGAATCAAAGGAGGGGAGCCACAAAGCGATGCAGGAATTAATGGGTCAAATTCACCAATGATGACACACTCATTTTTATTAAGCAAGGTGGCTAGTTTTAAACTACTTATAGGATACTGCGTATGAGTATGCCTCTAACATTTAGTCCGAAACTGACGTACCGTCTATCTAAACGGTAATCCATTATCATCTAACAGGAATGTACCCGAGAACCCGATATCTTGTCGGATTTCGGGTTAATTGGGTCGTGTTGAATCGGGTTTTGACTTTTAAAATATCACCCGTAACCCGACCCGATAAGATATCGGGTTATCGGGTTCAGGTTGACCCTATAACAATATCAATATTGTCTCGTAAAAATATTTCTAGAAGCCTTTTCTAATCTACCCATAGCGCTAGTGTTATTTCGACAACAAAAGAGCCGAAATCATAAAATCTATAATCACATCCCAAACAACAACTATCAGTTATTTTAACATTTGTGTTAAATTTGCTAGCAAAGGTATATAAGGATATTATACTCGTATTTGATGTTAACCATAGATGGATTTATTCAGCCATAAAAAAGCAAGGCATAAACAATGTGATCATCAAAACTACCAGCAATATACTTTATAGTTTTATATACACGTCTATTTTGGCCTAAAAAGTTAACATATTTAGTTATAATCTATTTCAACATGCATATTTGGCCTAAAAAGTTAGCATATTTGGCCTAAAAAGTTAGCCATAGATGGATTTATACAACCTGATTATATGTCCACATATTAACGTTAAGCATTTGAATCTATTAAATTTTGTATCAATAGCCATACTTTATAACATAGGGATACTACGTATCAGTAGGTATTTAACATTTAGTAGAAATTTGTTAGCATTATATTTTCGGGTCTTATTGGGTTGACCCGATAATCCGATAACATAAAAAACTCAACTCGAACCCGGCCCGATAACACTATCGGGTTCGGGTCAAACTAACCCGATAAGATTTTTCAACCCGATAAAACCTGACTCGATAAGTCTTATTCTATTCGGGTCGGGTCAATCCGAGCCTAGTGACACCCCTAGGTATGGGTATGCCGTATGCCTATGGCTATGGCTATGACTATGACTATGAGTGACTATGACTATTCAAAAGCAACGATTCTTTTTTGAATATTTATCATATTTAGTTATAATCTATTTCAACATGCATATGTTCTGAAAATAACTTATATGAAAGGTCAAACTTTGAGCCTTATCAGTACCTAGTACCTGAATGGTGGATATGCCAACTAACTAATTTTCATGCTTTTAACATGCCTAAAATACTCAAGTGGATTTGTCTGCAAGAGAAGTGAAACCATTAAGTCTTATATCACATAATTGAGAATAGTTGTTATCATTGACAACACCTCAAATACATTACTTAGGCTGGTGGTGAGCATGATCATCTTTCTTATAAGAATTCTAACAAAAGTAACACATCAAGTTCCAACCTTTAGGCGCAAAAGTCAAACACAAAATACAGTAACAAAAAAAATCACATACATTAATCAAAATATTTGCGCAGATCACCCTACCCCATCTTTTACTCTTCTTCATCATCAATGAATTCGTGTGTAAGTTAAAGTTAATTATTTTTATTCTAGTAAAATCACAATAAATTAAGGCTTCTTCAACTCTTAACCCTCAAAGTCCCTAAATCTAATAGTGCTATCCCACAAGCTGCTAACAGAAAATCCTCTCATTAGATTAAATAATTCACAAATAAATATATAAAGATTATAACTTTTCATCAATGATATAGCAAAACTAAGAAATTATAGCAAAACTGAAAAATTAAATCATTGTAATTGAAAAATTAAAGTAAAGTAATCCGAAAATCTTACCGGGTTAATTGATTGTTCTTGTTATCATTCATCTTTATGATTGATTATTGTTGTTATTGGTGTTTTTCGTGTAGAGGGATGTGTTGTTTTGTTGGTGTGTGTGTTGGATTATATGTTGATTGACTTATGTTCATCTTGGACACCCTGTATTTCTATAAAAATGACAAACTCAACCCTAAACTTTTATAATATTTTACCTGATTTTTTAAGCTTTTTCTTTTTCGTTTTTGACACGTATACTTTTTAATATGTTTTTTACTTTCATAAGAAAAAAGGACGAAAATAATTCTTTTTTTACTATATTAAGAAAGAGTTAATGTTTTTAAAGGAATAAATAAAATGATTATTTCTTATTAAAGAAAGAATCTTTTAAAAAAGTCCATACTTTGTGTTTTGCTTTATAAAGAAAAAGATTCCTTGTTTCAAACCGGGTTTGAAAATCGGATCCGACCATAAATCAATTTGGTCTAAAGGTTTGAATTGAGGATTCTATCTAAATTTCAGATCGTTTTGGTCCAGTTCAATGAGATGATATAATCGGTACGCATAATTATTTTGTAAATTTTAGTGACTTTATATCATAATTATACGATAACGACAATTATATTTAATTAGAGTTGATTTACATAAAGGTGCGTTTAGTATGTGTCTATAGGAATGAAGGAATGATAGTTGTAATAATAGTTTTTTTTAACAACAACATATTAATAACATTAGCAAAGAGCTAGATTAAAAAGATACAAGATAAGAAGTTTTAAGCCATTCCTAAACGAGGCTTTACAACGATATTTGCACCAAAAAAAGACCTAGAAACTATGTCATCAAAGATTATAGCCTTCATAGGGGGCTTCGGTTCAAATATCAGTTTATTCCGATATGTCCAAATATGCCACCACACAGTATAAAAAATGCCTTCGAGAATACCTCTGGTTTTTTATTGAAGCCGTAATGAGAGAAGCCAATTATGCCAAGAATCGTATGAGTTACCTTCAAAAGTAGCAACGTTCCACCAATGAGAGATTTTGTTCGAGAGCTGCACAGCTAGGTTACAAGAGAAGAACAAATGAGACGTCGATTCAACACTTTTAGCCGTATTTAAAGTGATGGTCATATAATGTATCGTTGCGAAGCTCGTGGAAAATGCTATTCAACGGTGTTATGTATGTAACGGGAATTAGTCCTGAACACACAAATGAGGAAGGCCTTCTATACATTACACTTGTAGTATAAAAGACCCCTAGCACCTCATTTGTGTGTGTGTGTTTTCCATTTTTTCATAGTTGGTAGAGAGAGAAACATCATGTCTTTCTCTCACTAGGAAATCACAATATTTTGTTTTCTCTTTTATTCTTCATCTTAATCTAATCTTTCTTTTTTGGTTTAATCCATCATGTTATTCGTGTTTGGTTAGTCGTGTGTACACATCCTACAAGTGGTATCATTCGCCAAGGGATTCGTGGATAGCCCTTTGGTGTTGTTTTTGTCATCTTGTCTTTCGTGAGTTTTTGATAAAAAAATCCCAAGATTTCAAATTCTTTTTTCGTGTTTTCGTTGTTCCAAGTGATCCACATATCTTCTACATAGTTGTTGTAGAGATTTGGGTGCTTTGGATTGGTTAAAATCACGGATTTCGAGGAAAAAATCTCATTTTTATCTCAGGTTTCGGAATAGTACCCATATTGCGACACATAAGCTTGTATTCCATCGCAAAGGCCTAGGGTTTCTGGATTGCGACGAGTATTGCGATCAATATTGCGATAGGGTTTCTTATGGCGATACACATTGCGACGGATAAGGTTTGAGACATTGCGACAGATAAGGCTTTAGATATTGCGACAAAATTTTGTTTGGGTATTGCGACAGAATACGTGTTTGAGACATTGCGACAGATAAGGTTTGAGACATTGCGACAATTCAAGTTTGAGACATTGCGACAGATATTTTGGTATTGCGAAGGTTTTGAAGTTGAGTCATTGTGACGGTTTACCAACATTGCGACGACTTGCTTTTAAACATTGCGACATATATCATTTTGTCATTGCGACATCTTCACAATATTATTCCGAAAAAATTTCGATCGTGAGTTTTTGTTGGTATTGAAGAATTTTTTGGGTTTCTCGAGATCACGTTCTTAGAGGATTTACTCATTTTATGGGATTTTAACTACAATGCTCTTAATTCTGCTTTCTACGAAGTGAGATCTTGTTTTACACACGACTTCTACGATGACGTCTCAACAAGATATTTATGATGCGGGTACTGAGAATCGTCCACCCATGCTTACCAAGGAGAATTACACTAAATGGGCTAGTCGTCTCCTTCGTTATGCAAAATGTAAACATTTGGGAAAGTTGATTGTCAGCTCGATTCAAAAAGGTCCGTATGTTAGAAGAACAATTCTTGTGCCTGGGGACCCCACGAATGCTAACCCAGTAGCGGATTCAAGTCATGAGCAAACGAATGAAGAATTAACTGAAGTTGAATCCAAACAACTCGACGCTGATGATCAAGCAATTCAAGTAATTCTTATGGGACTCCCTGAAGATGTTTATGCTGCTGTCGATAGTTGTGAAACCGCACACAAGATGTTTCTTAGGATCCAGAAAATGATGAAGGGGAGTGAAATTGGTTTACAAGAAAAGGAGATTAAGTTACTTCGTGAATGAGAAATTTACGTCTACTGAAGGGGAACAAATTGAACCTTACTATCATCGGTTTTCAACCCTTATGAATCATCTTAGAAGAAACAAACATGAACCTGCACAAATTGCTGCCAACATCAAATTTCTTGATAATCTTCCTTCTGAATGGTCACGATCAACCATCATCCATCATCAAGTAACTTCATGCCACAACAACAACAACAACAACAACAACCATCATCAAGTAACTTCATGCCACAACAATCATCAAGTAACTTCATGCCACAACAAAAACAACAACAACAACAACAACTCACCTTTTATGGATATCAACTTCCTGTTGCTGTGAACTACTTACAACAACCCATTGCTTGTTTTGATGACATAACCGACCCTACTCACGCGATTAATATTTGTTCTTTTTAATTCGTTTTTCTCGACTCAATCCGAATTGATATAACGTTTTCAAGTAAGGCTTAATTGTTTTTGGTGGTAAAAAGTTGATTTGGTATCTATGTCTACTTTCGACAAAAAAAACGTAGATGACACGAAAATCAAGGTAAAAACTAAAATTACATTTTATACTATTAATACTACTAACTAATATCATTCAAAAATCTAGATGCAAAAACAACTAAGCAATCAAATCAGACGAATGAAATTTAAACAGTCCAAATAACAATTCATGGTCCATTAATTCCCTAAGCCCAATAAGCTAACGATATATATATATATAAGTAGAAACGAGAACTGAATATTTAATATGCTTTACAAGTTCGGATTTTGCCTAAAGTTCTTCTAAAAGTCTCAACTGCAGCTTATTTTGAATATATGTATCTCTACTTTTGTGAATCACGTATGTCTAGTCACTATCTAACTTCATTCTAATGAGATCAAAAGGAAAAGTCAAGACATAAACTAAATGAATCTTATGCTATATAACTAACCTATCGTGAGCATTCCTTTACAGCCATATTGAAGACTAAACAATGAAACTTGTATCCCATCCGCCACAAACAAATTACGACAACTTTCCAGTGATCCAAAATCTCAACCAGTTATGACTTTATCCTACTGACAATCAAACTATTAGGCTGCAAAGTTTACTACTCTTATACCTATTTTGATATTACAGCTTTTAGACTAAGATTTTTCATCTACAGTGACTACATTAAGCAACTAGTTAATTCTATTTTAATAAGATGGGATCAAATTAAGCTGCTAATCCAACTAGTAATCCACTTCTAACAGTGGTATGAATTCATTCAATTGCTAAACTCTAGCTGAATATTCAAACTAGGTTGTCTAAAGTCATATCCCAAACACTCTATATAAGGTTGTTATTAAAATTTGGAAAGCGAATTTACTATGACTAATACATTCAACTAAAACGAATATCAATTATCATTCAACAAGGCGAAATGAACATGTAGCAATCAAAATTACACTAAACACATTACACTAGCAGATTCCACTCCTATGCAGAAACTGTAAAACGCGCTTAACCGTTCTCATCCAGGCCATGTCCGTTGTTGGAGTAGGTCAGCACTGAGCTGCCTATAGAACTCGAACTGAATGAACTACTGATCTCGAATTTGACAGCAAAAACGACCAAAGATTACTCCAGCTCTGAATTGAGATCTCAGTAACTCATCGAAGGCAACTAAACTCTAAAATGATATCACATCGATTTACTTACTAACTAACAGAAACACTCCTTACCAAATTGAGAAACGGATGATTCAAACTGGATTACTCACTAGATTACTACACCTTAACTGCTCACAATTCGAGACCTAACTGATTATTTAACTGAAGTTCAAAACATGAAACTAAAAAAAACTCATTCTAAAAAGATGATGGTAAAACAAAACTTTTCATAAGCTTGTGACCCAAAGCTGTTATCAAATTCATCCAAACAGGACTAAACCAAAAGCTCGAAAGTTGTTAGAAAACTTGTATCTAAAGCTGAATTATGAATCAAGAATCTAATCTAACTGTATTTTATAAAAATTCTTCCTCGAAAAGAAGCTACTCATAAGCTCTTAATGAGCCTATGAACAATACTAAAAAAAACTCAATTAATCTGATGAGTAAACTGACGAGCTTATAAAATCAGTAAATGAAAAGCTTATTATTTACAGAAATCAAAATCTTAAAAGAACTCTACCAGATTTTAACTGCTTATCGAACTTGAAAACTGAATTCGTTATGACATAATTACCTATACAACTGAACATCGAAACAAAGTATAGAAATAGCTATTAATGTACTGAAAACAGAGCCGAAATCAAACTCAAAGAAATCAGAGAGAAAGATTAGTAAAAGAAAACTCGAAGCTTTCATTAATGGAGATAAAGAAGTTCATTACAACTGACTAACAAAATATCTAACAGAATGTTTAATAGAAAATCATTAAGCTAACAAAGAAAACTAACTATCTAATCCTAACTAACTATGTGTAAATCTACACCTAAGCTAACCGTCGAAAAATGAGGTCTTCAGTCGTATTTATAGCCGTCGAGGGAGGAGGTGGTGACGTGTCTTGTCCAATCACTTTCTTCCACGTGTAAATACGAGGATAGACTCGTTCTTCATTCTTCATCCCATTTGGGGGTTTCTTCGCTGCTCCGTCTTGATCTAATTGATTGGTACCATCATGTAGAGGAGATTGTGATGATCATTTTTGTAGTTTGAAGCTTGACTTGATTCTCCTTAGATCTTTCGTGATAATGATTTGCAGGTTTGATGGTTGAAGGAGAAAGATGAAACCGTCTTTCTTCGTTTCTCTCTCTCTCTTTGGGAATGAAGATAACACGTTTGTGTTTATTTGACCGGTTTGGTCAATTGACCAAGTATAAAAATTAATTTAACTTTCCCATGTTTTCCTTTTGATCCCTCATCTTTTCATTTTGTCACTTATGAATTATAAGAGTTATAACTTTTAAGCCACTTTCTTTTTCATCCTTTGTCTTTGTAAAAGTTGCAAGTTCATCCCCCCATCTTGGTATTATTAGCAAGTAAAGTCCTTGAAAGCTCATTCGTCCTTTTCTTCGTCTTTTATCATAAAAATCCTTTGAAAACGTGTCTTTGCTCCAAAAATGTATCTTCTTACCTGAAAACACATGAAACGCAAATACCAACGTAATTCTGATATTTTTAGTTAAATATTATGTATTTGACTGTGTTTTGAGTGGTTTTTGGATCATTATTGATGAGTGTTTTCACACTTATCAACTCTCCTCCACTTGACCATTGCCATGACCTCATGCAATGCAACATTTTAAAGCTCTAGAGTGCACTTTTCTCATAATTAACCCACCTTGGCCATTTTATGATTTAATAAACTAAACTATACTACATGATAAATGATTTTGAATATTTACAATGCCATGCAAAGAAAACAATTCTATTTATATATTTTTGGTTTTCTTAAAATAGTTTTGATGGAAATAACTCATAAAGAAATCAATGACTTGGATTAGGGCTTTGGTACCATGGACACTTATCATCCTCAAGTTTCACTTTCTCCATACCAAGCTTAAAAAATGGGATCATCGTATTCACAAGTAAAAAAGTGCATCAACTTATTCATGACAATTAAATGTGGAACCGGTTATTATTTGAGCAAATTGCTTGAAGGCAAATTTGTCATTATTTGAAGCGTGAAATATAAGAAATGTAAAATCTCAAAATAAGGAAGCACGATTTTAATCTTAAGTAATCCTCTCATCCATTACTTGAAAAACCACTCACAATTATATAAGTTCGTTTCAAGAATAATAAGTCATTCGCCTTATGTGTAAAATCCTCATGTCATGCTTTCATAAGTAGCTACACACTCGCTAAGGAAAGAAAAATAAAACTCACGCAATAATTTACATCCTCCGCCTTTTTGAGACTTTGGATCTTCAATCCCGCAACCCGTCAAGGTAATATTAGATTGGAGCAATCTATTGAATCCCCGCAACCCGTCAAGGTAATATTGGAACTCAATAGTCACTATAATTAACACCACACTGCCCCTCTTGGGAGTCTTGTATAATTATTATTTTTTTTTCTCTTATTTTCTAGCCACTCATTTTTTTTCATAAGCCGCTCTTATTTTTCTTTATTCCTCACAAAGAAAGTAGAAAAGAATAAAAGGAAAAACACCCGCTAAATATTGAGCATGACATAAGTTTAGTAAACATAAAACGTTCTAACTTAGAATCTTAAGACGTACTTATATCAACCATGAATGATTAGACAAAAATGCATAAGAGATTACAAACCATTAAAACCGTTCTTGATTATTTATTAACATATATACATGCGAAGAAAATAGAGGTAAAGAAGAGAAGGGTTTAGCCACAAGTAATTATCATAAAGTTTATCTAGCCCTTTTATACTTGCTTCAACTCTATCATTTCCCATTATCCATAAATTTAAAGTCTCAAAAAGTGAGATTAGTGGATGTGATAAGTGTGAAAACACTCATCAATAATGATCCAAATACCACTCAAAACACAGTCAAATACATTATTTTAACTTTAAAATATCAGAATTATGCGTGTATTTGTGTTTTATGTGTTTTCAGGCGATAAGATACATTTTTGAGCAATCACGCGTTTTCAAGGGATTTATTTAACGAAAAGACGAAGAAAGAGACGAAAGATGCTTCAAGTACTTTATTTGCCAAGTTTTCAAAGATCAAGGGTTGAACTTGCAACTTTTAACAAGATGAAGGATGAAAGGAAATTACTTAAAAAGTTTTAAAACCATTTGGAAAGATATAAAACTTGAAGGACCAAAGAGAAATAAATGTTAAGTTTATTATATTTGGTCAATTGACCAAGACCCGGTCAAACTAACACAAAACGCGTCTTCCTTCGTTCCCAAAGAAGAGAGAGAAACGAATATCAGATTTTTATCACCTCTTTCACCAAAAACCTGCAAGTTCGATTCATGGAAGATTCATAAAGATTCAATCGAAGATTATAACTAGAAAAATACTCCTTTTGATCTCCTCTACAAGGAGATACCATTTAATTAAATCAATAATGAAGAACGAAGAAATCCCCAATATGAAGAATGAAGAATGAAGAGTTCAACCTCGTATTTTCCACGTGTCGAAACCTGATTGGACAAGACACGTCACTTCCTCCTCTCGACGGCTATAAAAAGAAGAGAAGACCTTCATTTGAGATCGGTTAGACTAGGAGTAGATTCACACATAGTTAGTTAGGAGTAGTTAGTTAATCTTGTTCACTTTTCTGTTAAAAACTTTCAGTTTTCAGTTGTAACCATTTTCTTGTTTACCATTCAGTTAATAAATCAGTTTGGAGTTTGTTAGAATCTGTTAATCAGTTGTACCAGATTGTTTTTCAGCCATTAATGAAAGCTTACATTTTCTTTTATTCTTCTTTATTCACTATTATGAAAGTTACAGTTTTCAGTCACTCTTGTTCATAAGAGTTAGTTAAGTTTCTGTTAATTTGATTCAGTTAGATTCAGTTAGAATTGAACTTTTGATTACAAGTTTTAGTTCATATAATATAACTGTTACTGTTCACGAGGTTTAGTTAGTAGATAGTTTGGATTCAGTTTTAGTTTAAAAGAAGCTTTTCTTTATAATTTTGGATCAGTTCAGTTTAAACTGGGTAAAAGTATTCGTCATTCAATTCAGCAAGTTCAAATTTAAGAATGTTTTCTGATAGATTTCAGTAGTAATAGTTGAGATTGCAAGTAGGATCAAAGTTCTATCAAGAATTTCAGTTCATTACGGCTCTGTTTGGGTGATTTGATATAATAATCTGTTTGGCTTATTGCGATAACATTGATTACGTAGTGTTTCAATAGTCAACTAGTTCCGATTTAAGTAATTTTTAGTATAGAAGTAAAGTTTTCATCATCAAAATAATATAGTCCGAGTAATTCGATTATGGTGGTGGTTTAGGAGATCTTATTACTGGTTCTAGTTCATATCACATTATGATTTTGTTTCAGTAGCCTTGTAGCTTAACCCGCAAGAATAGCGTTTCGTTCTTTTTTTCATCTTATGCAGGTTACTGTTTCAAGGTTCTTTTAAATCGATACCAGCTTATGCTGGTGCTCTCGGATTACATTAGCAGATAGATTAGCAAAGCTGGTTCAGCACCGAGCTTCGTCATCAAAGAACTGGCCTGGAAATCTTGGTTAAGCACAAATTCAATTTTCTGAATTTTATTAATCCAGTTAGCTGTAGGATTGTAGTTCGATCTTGCTTAATACATGCTTTATATGTGTTGATTCAAGTTGTTTGTTAGTTGTTTCTTATCTGAAATGTGATTCAGACTTTTAGCTGTCTTTACATTTTTTTTTCTGCATATTAGTGTTTGGCTGTAGAATTCGATAGCTTATTTAGATTCATTTTAAATGTCTACTGAATAAATTTGACATCTGATTTCATAGTTGAACTGCTCCTAGTCTTGTTCTAGTTAATCATAGATGCATCTTATCATACTGTCAATTTGATCAAATATGAGTAATTTGCTACTTGTTTTTATTCATTGGGTTGATACTTGTTTTATCCCATATGATTTCGAGTTGAAAAGTTTCTGAAATTTCTAAAACCTGTATTTGGCTACTAGTTTTATAAAAAGTATTTCGTTAGCAAAATTTGGTACAAGCATTTAGTGATTTGAGTGTTTTGCAATTAGATGTTAGAAAGTGGAGTATGATTTTGAATAGGTAGTGTAATTAGTTTAAAATATATATATATATATATCAGTTTGTAGTTCATTAGAATCGAAGTCTGAAATCTGTTTAATTGGTCATTTGCAGAAGTTTGATTTGTATACATTTTTAGTCCCTGAACTTGTATACCTGTGTTACATAGCCAGTCCTGTATTGTTAGGATGAGATGTTAGTTAACTGCCAGTTAGTTGATACGTAGAACTTTATGTCCTTTAGTTAGATTTTCAGTTAAGTTCACTGTGCATTTAGTCCTTATTTGTTAAACCATTTTCATTTTTAGTCCTTTCAGTTAGTATGGTTAGTGGAGCAGTTAATTAGCTAGTTGGGCCAATTTAGTTGTTGGGCTACATTTTGTAAGCTGAATAATTCATTTTTTTTTTAACTTTCGAAATTCATATTTCATAATATGTGATTAACACTTTTGTAGATTTTGAAGTTTACTCTTTTGTAAGAATTAAGTTTTGATAGATTTAGATTTAATAAAAAGATTTTTTTTTAAAAATAGATTTAGCTTTATATTTTACATTTGTAGTATAAATGTGTATTGTGTATTTTACAATTTTACATTTTTACATTTTGAGCACTTATATGTAGTATTTGCTAAATGTTTTAGATTAGTACGTATAGGTAATACAGTATAATATTTTACACTTTTTAATTGTTTTGTGCCAATTAGAACTAGATTACCATTAAATTTTTAATACCAAAAACAATCAAGTCGAGCTTAGAATTGTTACATCAATTCGTTAAGATACCGAGACGATTATACTTAAAAATCAGATATTAAATGGCGCCGCTGCCGGTTCTTTTCGTGAAGATTAACGGTTTCGAGTGAGACGATTGGATTTTGGGATCCGTTCACCTTGTGAACGTTATTTTTACGTATTATAAATCAAAAAGATAAAAAAAAATCAAAAAGATAAAAATATAAAAAATAAAAAACCAAAAAAATCAATTCTTTTCCTAAAGAATTGAATCAAAAAAATAAAAAATCCAAAAAGTAATCTTTTTCCTAAAAGATTACACCTAAAAATATATATTATATCGGTTTTCATCGTTTTTACGTACATATAGTATTTTTCTTAAAAAACAAATAAATACAAAAATATTTTTGATATATTATTATATGTAAATAAGTATACGTAGATACGAACAACCAAGTTACCTATTTCCATAAGTATTGCCGAGGCAATACACCGTGTTGAGGGGCGTTCCGGTCCTTGACACGCGTATCGATCAAATTTAATTAAGCAAGAATAGATAAATACTTCCAATAGGCAATATTTGAAGAATACAAACTACAAAGTGAATAGAAAGGCGACTTGCTATAAAATGCCATCTAAGGGTCAATAGGTACTTAAGTGCTTCGCGCCACCTAACCCCCCGTTCACTAGTGCGTATTATAAGAAGGAAGGCTTGATTGGAGGTCTTGCACCCAAGTAGTAATTATATATATTATACTTTCTTGTGGATATTTCATATCGAAACTCGAAGAGGATAATCCTTTTCTCTTCAAAGTCGACCGAGGGCTACTCCCTAATTATTCGTGTTTACTTACACGTGTACTCGCACACGTGTAAACATACCACCTTTGGTGTATTACTTCCTTCCCAGAGGAAGCTTTTAAACGTCATTATACTTGTATATACATTCGGCCACCTTGTTAAACATGGATACTCGTTCCATGTTGGAGATTTTGCAACAACGATCCGCCAACGCTAATTATTCGCCTTGTTCGATTTGTGGTGGTCCACACGATACTTATTTATGTGATCAAAATAATGGCTATTATGGGGAGGGATATGCTTACAATGGAACCGAGAACCCTAATTTTCAACCTAACACTCAAATGGACTACACTTGTAATGACTATATGTGATATTCCGGTTTTTCATCACAACCTCCACCATCATTTCATGATCAAACCTTTAATGAGCCATACCAAAACCAAGGATTTTCCAGTTATGAAGGTTTTCAAAACAATGATAATTTTCAAGGCTATAATCAAGAAACCTTTCATAATCAAGGATTTTCAAATAATGAAGGCTTTCAAAATGATGCAAATTTTCCATGCTATAATCAAGAGATTTATCAAAATCAAGGATTTTCAAATCATGTAGATTTTCAAAATGAGAGAAATTTTCAAAACTTTAATCAAGGGGATATTTCACAATCTCAAATGGACTCAATTTTTCAAAAGATCGATGAAAATGTTAGAAAATTTAAAGAAATGCAAGAGGAAACTGATAGGCAATTCTTTGTTTTGGAAACACAACTCTTGCAAAACTTTACACCTCAAGGAGCTTTACCATGTGATATTGAGCCGTCTTTGAGAGTTGATGATGAGGGTTTTCAAAATGAAGGAAATTTTCAAGGTTACAATCATGAGAACTTTCATAATCATGACTCTTTTCAAAACTATAATCCACCTAATTATGGGAATCCACCTCCACCCCCTTCTTCGACTTACATATGCGAGTTTTGTGGAAAAACATAACACCATTATGGTTTCAATTGTAGACTTAGTGATCACAATGAGCTTGCGGTTGAACTCGAGCAACAAGGAAGACACCATGAATATATTTTAACGCTTTTTACACGTATGGAAAAGATGAGCCTCGAGGAGATGAAACTAGAGTCTCGGTGGTTAAGGGAGGATATCGAGTCTCTTGAGGATGATGTAAGGAACAAGGTGTTTTATAATCAGCAAATTGGTGATATGTATAGAGAATCAGTGACCAATTCCTCTCGTTTTCTCAAGGAAAAGTTAGACGATTTACTCTTTAAGATTGATAAAAAGGAAGAAGAAGAACAATTTTTTGCTAATCGTGCTCGTTTGCTTAAACAATGCTTATATGACGATGATGACGAACCTTCGATTTGTATGACACTTAATGATGACACACCTTCATCACCTTTACCTCACGTGGAACCCACCAACTCTTTAACCATGGGGGACGAGTCTCTTAGCACTAATACAAACACCGATTTGGATGAATTAACCTCTTCTAGTGTTGAGAACCTTATCCCAATCCAAAGAGAGCTTGAGGGTGTTTCCAATGAACCATGTGACGAGCTTTGTATTGATACTTCTTCTCCTCATGATCACATTGAGATTTCATCACATGTTGACCTTCATGCTACTACTAGTGATTTTGGTGACTTTGATCTTGATGAATTGTTTAAAGAGAGAGATAATGAGATTGAGGAAGAGTTTGTGCAAGACTTTCCACAAATAGAGGATGATGATTGTGATTCTAGTGAGGCATCTTATGATATATTATCCGAGGACTTTTCATGTCAAGATGACCTTCCTAATTTGGATGAAGATGTTGCTCATATAGAAGAAGTGGAAGATGTTCATATTCGTGAGGTTTTATCAAATGTTTATCATCTTAACTCCTCGATTGAATCATTGAACACACACCATAATGATGAGTCCATAGAAGAAGAACCTTTCATTGACATTTCTTCACCGGTTTTTAAGGTTGCACCTATTGCTTTTTATGATGATATCATCCCTTTGAGTGATTCTTTCAATACACCTTCTTTTGAGCCTTCTATTCCCACCCTTCCACCATTGAAGTTGGTTATTGATGAAGATCCTATACTCTAGATTGATCCTTTTTCACCAAAGGCACCTTTAGAACCAAAAATCTTTGATATGGATTCTCATATGGATATTGATGCCACTGATACTTTTGATTTTCAATGGGTTCTAAATTCTCTCGATATCCTCTCAAATTGATCTCGGTTCTAAGTGGAATGATTGTTCTTGGTTACTAAAAAGGGGAGTGGTTTTCTATTCTACTAAAGGTTTAAATGCACGAAAATGTGAACTTAAATTTAAAAGCAATTAAATTAATAACAATTAATAAAAACAGAACTAAAATTGAAATAAATAAATAAAAAATGAAGAAACAGTAAGTATAATCTAAAAAATCTCAAAAGAAAATTGATTCGGAAATTGACCTTGATTCGGAACTTTTTCACCCGGAAGTTTATCCGGAAGTTTATCCGGAACTTCACCCGGAACTTTTCACCCGGAAGTTGATCCGGAAGATTTGGCTCGGAAGATTTCACTCGGAAGATTTCACCCGGAACTTGCTTCGGAAGTTTATCCGGAACTTTCGTTCGGAAGTTTATCCGGAACTTTCATTCGGAAGTTTATCCGGAACTTGGTTCGGAACTTTTGGTCAAGATGCTTCACTCGGAACCTTTGACTCAGAAGTTTATTCGGAACTTTTAAAAAGAAAACTCATTCGGAACTTTGAAAAATTGATTCGGAACTTTTTAAAAGGAAATTTATTCGGAACTTTTGAAACTCATTCGGAACTATTTGTTCATCCGGAACTTTATGTTCATCCGGAACTATTTGTTCATCCGGAACTTTGTGTTCATCCGGAAGTTTGTGTTCATCCGGAACCTGGGGACACTCAAGAACAGTAACTTACCGAAAAAACAGGGGAACTCGAATTCGATCCAAAAATCACCAAGTTTTTCACCAAAACTTAAATAAAACTAAACACAAATGATATACTAACCAATAACAACAAATCCCATCAATAAAAACTTAAATCCCAATAACTTTTAAAGATCAAATCAATCAAATAAGAACTTAAACTTTTAACCAAATAGATGAAGATGAACAAGATGAAATGGAAAGATTTAATTGATAGAATAAGGTTTTAACAATCACAAAACAAGGATGAAATTACAAGATTGAAAAACAAAGATCAAAATCACCAAACACCCTAGTGGTGTTGGTGATGTCTACGAACAGAAAGGGAGAAAAAGAAGGGAATGGAAAAAACTGAAAACTGAATGAAAAGTGTGAGGGGGATTCCTTATATAGGTGTTCCCTTTGGTTGGTGAGTGGGCTTTCTCCCGTTCTTCTTGTCTTCTCGTCTTTTCAGAAAAGTTGACGTTTTCGATTCTGATTCGGGATTTGTCGTCGAATAAATTCAACTCGTCTTTTAATTTCTTCGTTTAATAGACTTGAGTTTCTTCGACTTATGTAAATCTTCCATCTTTGGTCCTTTTCTTCGATAAATCTTCGAATAGGCCTAGTGACTTCAAATCTTTTGCATCTCTTGGACAATAGACTTTGTCTTGAGTCTTTTTCTTCGAAAAAACCCGTGCAATCCCATGTTTTCTTTAATATTCATCCGGTTGGCTCTGAAAACACAATAAACACAAAAACCACGCATAATTCCAAACAAATGATATTAAATACGTGTTTTGGTCTCGTTTTAGCCAGAATTAAGTGGAAAAAGGATGACCTATCAAATCTCATACACTTAACCATTGCCATGCCCTCATGCAATGCTTAGTGATAAAGCAAATTTACACTTTTCTCATAATCAATCAACCTTGGCCTTATTAACATACTTCTAAACTAAAATTAAAGTACTAAGACAAATAAAAACTTTAAAGGAAACAAAACGATAGAAAACCATTTTCACTTAAAAATAGCTACATGGAAATAACTTTCAAAGAGATCAATGACTTACATTAGGGCTTTGGTGCTGTGAAGATTAATCATCCTCAAGTTTCACGTTCCCCAAACTAAGCTTAAAAACGAGATCATTGTTATTATAAGTTAGTAAATCAAACACTTACACACATGGCTTAATTATATGCTTAAACTCCCTTATTCCTAGGTGTATCTCTTATATTTTATTTTTGTCTTAGAATGATCATGAAGATGCATTTTTGGACTTATTTCGATAGTTTATTTAGGCTGAAAGCAAAGTAGGACGATTTGATCAATAGTTAGCTAAAGGGCAAAATCTCTTAAAACTGCTTCTCGGGATATCAAAAAGTTCATATCTTGGCATAACTTGGTTCACGATTTGAGACCTTTCTCGGGCCGATATTTGGCATGTACTTCATACTTCATATCTTGAGAGACGTGCTTGAGATAGTGGTCTTCTCATCGTTAATAGAGTTTCTTCACTTGGAGACTTTTGAGGGGTTCTCCAACTTTGTTGACCACGACTTCATGATTATTTCTTCAATCTCTAATTGGGATTTTGAGATACAACGATCCGGCTCCTTTTCGGACTTGGATCTATTTATCCTCATACCTTGTTAGGGTCTTTTCGGATAGACTTCTCCATGATCTTTATGGGAGTTGATTGCTTTTCTTCGTGAGTCTTGATCCTTCATATTGACTTTGGGAATAATGCTTTTCACATCACCTTGGATCTTTAGCAATAAAATGGAATCCTCATGCCTTGTTAGGGCCTTTTCGGACTCGCCAATGTTTGCGCCCCGCTTCATAAGTTATGCCTTGGCTATGAACTCTTATCATTACCGAGCAACTTTTAAACGATCTTGGGCTAGAAGCTAAGTAACTTTTCAAATCGTACGACCTTACTTATTGCAGATAAATTATTAGCAAGTGATGTGAGAATAGGCAAATAATTACACCAAGTGAGCTTGTGCAAGAATACCGACTTATAATTGACTCTATCATTTCTCGTTCTCCACAATTTAAAATCTCAAGTAATGAGACTCGTGGATACTTAGCCTAATAAACCAATTAAGGTCTACATGGTTAAGGATACTAGCTAGAATAAACTTGGATAAGTCTATTCGGGTTGAGTCAAAATAAACGCAACGGGCCTAATATGTCAAAGATTTCAAAACTAGCTACACCACTTTATTAATATTTTTGACTTTATTACAGGATATATACATACGAAAGCAACGATAAAAATTTAAAAATTACGACTAAATGGCCAAAGTTAATAAAAAAATTTGAAAAATGTTGAAAAAGATGATTTTCCGGTTAAATGAAGGCATTTTCATGGAAAAGTCCACTTAAAACTTCGATAGAAGTCCCCCTACACTTAAGATAAATATTGTCCTCAATGTTTAAGCATGTGGGAAAAATCTCCCCTACACTTATGACATTGTGCACGTTGGTTAACTCAAGTTAAGGAAGAGACGACTAAAGTGATCAATTTCAAATGTGAGTATGAAGGAAATTGAATCACGATAGTTGAGAGATAGAACCGGATTTCGGATAACACGGGAGCACGGTTCTTCAAAGATTCCAAAAGTGCATTCATCCCTGTAATCACATCACCACACAAATACAAAGAACCTATAGAGGCTCCCCTACACTTAGGAGGTTAAACGGAAAAAGATAGAGACTCGGGCTGCCTCCCGAGGAGCGCTTGTTTTTGATAACCGAGTCACGAGCCTGACTCGACCCAAAATTAGTTCATGGGGAACATGGTGAGGGATGGAATCATCTCCTGAGAGATGTCCTCACCAAAGTACAACTTCACTCGTTGGCCATTCACCTTAAAATTAGGTCCATTAGGTTGAGCGAGCTCGAGAGTACCATATGGAAAAATTTGGGCAATGGTGAATGGGCCGGACCAACGAGATTTCAGCTTGCCCGGAAAGATTTTCAACCGAGAGTTAAAGAGTAAAACTTTATCTCCAACATGGAACTCTCGGTTTTTAATCTTAGTGTCGTGAATGAGCTTAGTCTTTTCTTTATAGATCAAAGAATTTTCATAAGCCTCATTACGGAGTTCATTCAGCTCATTGAGTTGGATTTTGCGTAGGTCACCGGCTTTGTTGATATCAAAATTAGCCCACTTCAAGGCCCAATAAGCCTTGTGCTCCAACTCAATGGGGAGGTGACACGCTTTCCCGTACACGAGACGATATGGTGTACAACCAATCGGAGTCTTGTATGCGGTACGAAAAGCCCACAAAGCATCATCAAGTTTATCAGCCCATGAGGCACGATGCTCTCCCACGGTTCTTTCCAGAATTCGCTTTAATTCTCGGTTGGATATTTCAGCCTGGCCATTAGTTTGTGGGTGGTAGGCTGTGGAAAGACGATGATTTACACCGTACTTAGCCATGACTCTTGCGAATTGGTCATTGCAAAAATGAGTCCCACGATCACTAATAATGGCACGAGGCACACCGAATCTAGCGAATAGAGATTTCAAAAAGTTACAAACCACCCTTGCGTCATTAGTAGGTAAAGCTTTGGCTTCAACCCACTTTGAAACATAGTCAACAGCTACAAGGATGTATTTGTTTCCTTTAGATGAAGGGAATGGCCCCATAAAGTCGATACCCCAAACATCAAAGATTTCACATTCTTGTATGAAATTTTGAGGCATCTCATCTTTATGTGTGATCTTGCCTTGTTTTTGGCAGGCATCACAACGTTTAACAATCTCGTGAGCATCACGATAGATGGTGGGCCAATAAAATCCCGAGTCAAACACTTTTTTGGCGGTGTAGTTGGGACCAAAGTGACCACCGCTGGGTCCTTTGTGGCAAGCATCAAGGATTTCCAAAGCTGCCGGTCCATCAACACATCGGCGAATAATCAAATCAGCACATTGTTTGAATAGATACGGGTCATCCCAAAAGTAAGTCTTAATATCTTCGAAGAACTTTTTCTTTTGCTGGGATGTTAACCTGTCAACGAGAATTCCACCCGCCAAGTAGTTTGCAATGTCCGCAAACCACGGGGTTTCATCAGCAGTCGAGTTGATAGACATTAAGGTCTCCAAGGGAAAAGAATCATTGATTTCTTTATTCGGATGATCCCCCTGGTAAGGATCCTCAAGTCTACTGAGATGATCCGCGGCTAGGTTTTCAGCTCCTTTTTTATCGCGTATTTCGATTTTAAATTCTTGGAGTAGCAAAACCCAGCGAAGAAGTCTTGGTTTGGAATCTTGCTTTGTCAACAAGTACTTCAACGCGGAATGATCGGTGTAAACGATTGTGGTGGAAAGGACAAGATAGGGGCGGAACTTTTCAAAGGAATAGACAACAGCTAAAAGCTCTTTTTCGGTTGTCGTGTAATGTAATTGAGCCCCCGTCATTGTCTTGCTAGCGTAATGGATTGGTTGGAAGTGTTTGTTCACTCTTTGTCCCAAAACCGCACCAATAGCAAAGTCACTAGCATCGCACATCAACTCGAAAGGCAGCTCCCAATTAGGGGTAACCAAGACGGGTGCCTTAGTTAGCTTATCCTTAAGCGAGTTGAAGGCTTCAAGACACTCTTTGGAAAAGATAAAAGGAGTATCTTTTTCCAAGAGGTGGGTCATCGGGCGAGCGATTTGATAAAAATCTTTGATGAATCGACGGTAGAAGCCCACATGACCCAGAAAACTTCTCACACCCTTCACGGTTGAAGGTGGAGGCAACTTAGCGATAACATCGACTTTAGCACGGTCTACTTCAAGACCGGCTTTGGAAATCTTGTGTCCTAACACGATGCCTTCTTTTACCATAAAATGGCATTTTTCCTAATTCAGAACAAGGCGAGTGTCTTCGCACCGCTTAAGCATACGTTCCAAATTGGCAAGGCAAAAAGAGAAGGAATCCCCAAAGACCGAGAAATCATCCATGAAGACTTCCATGGTTTGTTCAACCATGTCATGGAAGATGGCTAACATACATCTTTGGAAAGTCTCGGGGGCATTGCATAAGCCAAAAGGCATTCTTTTGTAAGCAAATGTGCCATAGGGACAAGTGAATGTTGTCTTCTCTTGATCTTGGGGATCGATGGGTATTTGGAAATAACCCGAGAAACCATCAAGAAAGCAGTAATATTCATTACCTGCTAAACGTTCAAGCATTTGGTCCATAAAAGGTAGAGGGAAATGATCCTTTCTCGTGGCATCATTGAGTTTGCGGTAGTCTATACAAACTCTCCACCCAGTAACGAGACGGGTAGGCATCAACTCGTTGTTTGCATTGGGCACAACAGTGATGCCGCCTTTCTTAGGCACACAATGGACTGGACTAACCCATAGTGAATCCGAAATAGGGTAGATCATACCCGCATCAAGAAGTTTGATAACCTCTGTTTTGATGACTTCATGGATTTTTGGATTCACCCTTCGTTGGCTTTGAATTGTGGGCTTAAAGTCGTCCTCCATGAGAATTTTGTGTGTGCAGAAGTGAGGATCAATTCCGTGAATATCAGAAATTTTCCAAGCAATAGCCTTCTTATGATCTTTAAGCACGGCGAGTTTTCTCTTCATCTTTCAAGTCCTTAGCAATGATGACTGGCGACTTCTTCTCTTCTTCAAGGAACACATACTCGAGATGGGGCGGCAACTCCTTAAGTTCTAAATCCGGAGGATTTTTGACGGAAGGCGTATTCAAAGTCGGAGTATCGATAGCAATAACCGTGGGAGATGGTGGAGAAAGATTGTCTTCGTTGAGAAGGTTTTCAAAGAAATGCATGTCTTCATCTCCACCGGTGGGAGAATCATCATTAGCTAAGTTCACATCTCCCATGCTGGCTTCAAGATCTTTCCAAAACAAATCACTATCTCCAAATAGAGACAGTGAGGAATCAATAGAGGAAACGGTTGCAACATTGAGAAGAGAAGTAGGAATACTTTTACAAGCATCATTAAAGTGTTCTTCACAAGCCTCATCCAGAACGTCAATACAATTAACACTCTCGTGTGAATAAGGTTGTTTAGACAACTTTCCCATGTTGAAGACGATTTTATCGTCACCCACTCTCATGATAAGCTCACCGGCTTCAACATCGATGAGAGTGCGACCGGTCCTCAGGAATGGACGACCCACGATCAAAGGAACACGAGGGTCCATCTCGTAGTCGACGACGACGAAATTGGTAGGAAAAGTGAATTTGTCGACTCCTACAAAGACGTCTTCGGCTATCCCCACTGGATAAGTAACCGTACGGTTAGCTAATTCCAAAGTCATTTTGGTGGGGACTAGCTCAGGGAGAGATAATTGCTTCCAAACGCTTAGAGGCATAAGATTAATACTGGCACCTAGATCGGCTAGGGCCATGCAATTCTCTACACCCGAGAAATTGCAAGGGATTAAGAAACGACCCGGATCACCAAGCTTGGTTGGCAATTTCCTTAAGAGCACTGCAGAGCAATTCTCATTAAGTTGGGTGTTGGGAATATCGAGAAGCTTTTCCTTGTCGCTGAGAAGATCTTTAAACATTTTCGCGTACTTAGGCATGTGAGCGAGAGCCTCAGCGAAGGAGATATTGAAATTCAATTGTTTAAACATTTTAAGAAAGTTCGAAACCTGAATATCGTCCTTGCTTTTGAGCTTCTCTTTCCTCAACCTAGATGGATAATGTATATTGGAAGAAGAGGAAGGCTTTGGGAGAATAGGATCACTCACATCCTTGGGTGGAGGAGGGGTAGAAGTAAGAGGTGGAGAAATTGGGGATGGAGAAGGATGAGGAATAGGAGCAGGTGACTCATTCTCCTTAGTCACAATCACCGGTGGAGGTATAGGAAGCTCAGGTTCCTTGGTACCTTTGCCACTACGAGTGGTGATTGCCATTCATCTCCCCTCTTGGATTCGCAACGGTGTTACTCGGAAGAGTACCCGAAGAAGAGGGTTGATTACCTTGGAAGAAACTAGCCATCATGTTTTTTAAGTGATTCGTTTGACTATCCAAAGTATTTCTCATGTCAGCTCTCAGATCGTTCCCTTGTTTCACCAGGTCTGCTTTCAAGTTGAGCACTTCCCTCTGAAGATTTCCCACAATCACATCGTTAGTCCTCATGTAAGTTTCCACTTCTTGGTGTAAAGCGGTGGTTTGGTTGGGAGGAGCATTGTATGCGGGTGGTTGATAAGCAGGTTGCTGGTAAAGTTGGTTGTTTCGTAGAGGTGGTTGTTGCTGTTTGTGAGGTGGTATGTATGGTGTACGAGGTTGTTGTTGTTGTTGAGGAGGGCGATTGAGGTTTGGTTGTTGGTTTGGGTTGTTTGGAAGAAAACCGGGTGGCGAGAGGTAGTTGTTGGAGCGGTAGCTAAGCAAATTACGGTCACCTTGAGGTCTAGCTTGATAAGCAGGTTGAGGATAGGTGCCATAAGCTGCATTCATATTTTCAGAAGGGTAGTCTTGGGTGGCAGTACAAGTGGTGTAAGAGTGAGGACCACCACATATCTCGCATGGTTAGCTAACAGCATTGACTTGAGCGTCTTTAGCGTTTCTAGCGTTGATGCTGTTGGTGTTGCTGGCGGTTTGGGTAGCAAGCAATTCAAGAAGCGTAGTGATTTTGTCAAGTCGCTTGTCGCTGTCACTAGTACTAGCACTAGCGACATTGGTCCGAACACTCTTTGTTTGCACACGAGACTTATTCTCAATGATATCCCAAGCAGCATTGGAAGTCTTAGCCAAAAGATTACCCCCCTGAGGCACTGTTTAGTGAATCTTGGTCATTCATGCTTAAACCATTGTAAAAAGTGTTAATTTGGTGCACTTTGGTAAAACCATGTTGTGGGCATTTTCTTAAAAGGTCTTTGAAACGGTCCCAAGATTCACTAAACGACTCATCGTACTTTTGTTCAAAATTTATGATTTCATTCCGCAAAGCGGTAGTACGAGAGGGTGGGAAAAAGTAATTGATAAACTTGGTCTCCAAATCCGTCCACGAAATTTGCGGCGGTTCCTTAGCAAGCCAATGCTGGGCTTGTCCCTCTAAAGAAAAGGGAAAAAGTTGTAAACGGATTACCTCTTGTGGAACACTATTGTATTTGACCGTATTAGTGAGTTGCAAGAATCTCTTGATGTGGTCATGTGGATCATCAATGGTACGCCCCAAGAATGGTTGAGCAGAGACCATCTGGATAAAGCCGGATTTGAGCTCAAAATTGTTGGCTGCAATCGCTGGTATGACAATTGGATCAGTGTTGCCATCTACATGAGCTTGCAGAAGTTCAATCATCGGGCGATTATCTGGTAGAGGCTCATTGTTGTTGTTGTTGTTATTAAAAGGTGGGTTGTTGTTGTTATTATTATTATTGTGTTGAGGTGGTATGTTGTTGTTGTTTTGTATACCGACCATGTCTAAGTTATCGAGAGGCTCGGGCTCTTGATAAGACGTTGATCGAGTGCGCATACACCTGCAAAAGAACTAACAAGGCAAAAACAAAGCAACAATATTTTTGGTTTTTATGTTTTTTAATTTTTAGGATTTTTGAAAATTTTATATTTTTTGTGTTTTTGAAATTTTTTATGAAAAAGTAACGTTCACGAGGAACGGATCCCAAAATCCAAGTTCTCACAAAAAACTGTTGATCTTAACGAGAAGAGCCGGCAGCGGCGCCATTTGATACTTTTGATTTTCAATGGGTTCTAAATTCTCTCGATATCCTCTCGAATTGATCTCGGTTCTAAGTGGAATGATTGTTCTTGGTTACTAAAAAGGGGAGTGGTTTTCTATTCTACTAAAGGTTTAAATGCACGAAAATGTGAACTTAAATTTAAAAGCAATTAAATTAATAACAATTAATAAAAACAGAATTAAAATTGAAATAAATAAATAAAAAATGAAGAAACAGTAAGTATAATCTAAAAATTCTCAAAAGAAAATTGATTCGGAAATTGACCTTGATTCGAAACTTTTTCACCCGGAAGTTTATCCGGAAGTTTATCCGGAACTTCACCCGGAACTTTTCACCCGGAAGTTGATCCGGAAGATTTGGCTCGGAAGATTTCACTCGGAAGATTTCACCCGGAACTTGCTTCGGAAGTTTATCCGGAACTTTCGTTCGGAAGTTTATCCGGAACTTTCGTTCGGAAGTTTATCCGGAACTTGGTTCGGAACTTTTGGTCAAGATGATTCACTCGGAACCTTTGACTCGGAAGTTTATTCGGAACTTTTAAAAAGAAAACTCATTCGGAACTTTGAAAAATTGATTCGGAACTTTTTAAAAGGAAATTATTCGGAACTTTTGAAACTCATTCGGAACTATTTGTTCATCCGGAACTTTATGTTCATCCGGAACTATTTGTTCATCCGGAACTTTGTGTTCATTCGGAAGTTTGTGTTCATCCAGAACCTGGGACACTCAAGAACAGTAACTTACCGAAAAAACAGGGGAACTCGAATTCGATCCAAAAATCACCAAGTTTTTCACCAAAACTTAAATAAAACTAAACACAAATGATATACTAACCAATAACAACAAATCCCATCAATAAAAACTTAAATCCCAATAACTTTTAAAGATCAAATCAATCAAATAAGAACTTAAACTTTTAACCAAATAGATGAAGATGGACAAGATGAAATGGAAAGATTTAATTGATAGAATAAGGTTTTAACAATCACAAAACAAGGATGAAATTACAAGATTGAAAAACAAAGATCAAAATCACCAAACACCGTAGTGGTGTTGGTGATGTCTACGAACAGAAAGGGAGAAAAAGAAGGGAATGGAAAAAACTGAAAACTGAATGAAAAGTGTGAGGGGGATTCCTTATATAGGTGTTCCCTTTGGTTGGTGAGTGGGCTTTCTCCCGTTCTTCTTGTCTTCTCGTCTTTTCAGAAAAGTTGACGTTTTCGATTCTGATTCGGGATTTGTCGTCGATTAAATTCAACTCGTCTTTTAATTTCTTCGTTTAATAGACTTGAGTTTCTTCGACTTATGTAAATCTTCCATCTTTGGTCCTTTTCTTCGATAAATCTTCGAATAGGCCCAGTGACTTCAAATCTTTTGCATCTCTTAGACAATAGACTTTGTCTTGAGTCTTTTTTCTTCGATAAAACCCGTGCAATCCCATGTTTTCTTTAATATTCATCTGGTTGGCTCTGAAAACACAATAAACACAAAAACCACGCATAATTCCAAACAAATGATATTAAATACGTGTTTTGGTCTCGTTTTAGCCAGAATTAAGTGGAAAAAGGATGGGTGTTTACACACCTATCAGCCACCATAGAGGCTTATCTTGTTGATATTGATATTGAGGATGATGATAGTGATTCTAATTGGGAAGAGGAGATTCGTCTTAGTGAGAACTTGCTTTTTGGGACCATAGAGATTACACCTCCTTCACAAGACACTATTCATCTTGATCCTTCTTTTTCTATGCCTTCTATGGAAGATTACCCACCTTTTGATGATGATGAGGAGCCCAATATGGATATACTTGTTATGAATGTTTTGATGCCTACCCCTTCATTGTCTCATGATGCTTTGATCACTAAGGGGAATCTTATATGGTTGATACGAGTTCATCTCTTTATTTTCCCATGAAGGGAAAGGTTTTTGATCCTGGGATACGTATATTTGGGAAAAATTGGTTTTCATCTACTCCACTTAAGAGTGTTACTTCTATTGAGATGGAATTTTTGTATGAGCTTACTTTGGTGATGCTACCTATTTTGGAGTTGTTCGAATGTAGAGATGGGAACTATGTATTTGATCCTGGGGTGCTTCCTTTATGAGAGCTTTCGTATGTTGGACAAACTTGAGACACGTTGGACCGTTCCATTTATCGAGGCGGATTTTGTAAATCTTATAGTAAATGGCAACGTGCTAAGTTTGAGTGTATCATGTGAGATGTGCTTCAAAAGTGATATCCTTTATTCTCCATGTTGGTTTCCCCAAGGACAACCTAATTCGGGGCCGAGTCGAGCTAGCGACTTAGGGTTAAAAAAACTCAAGCATTGAATAACTAGGTTAGAAAACGTAGAAGTAGATCTAAATAGGTTAGGTTTAATTAAAAGGATGTTATAGTAGAGTTGAAGTGAAGGGGTGCCTTTCTTCGTCTTTCTGTGTTTGCTTCAAGGGTTGCTCTCTCTCATTTCATGCTTGGAGCTTATGGAGGATGCCCATGTATCTGGTTCACTTCGATTAGTTTTTGCTATTGTGATATTTAAAACACTTGTGCTTAAAATGAATACCCTTTAGTTGTCTCTTCCTTAACTCGAGTTAAGCAAAGTAATCAATGTCTTAAGTGTAGGGAAGTTCACTCCAATACTCTTAAACATTGAGGACAATGTTTATCTTAAGTGTAGGGAGACTTCTATCGAAGTGACCTTACCTAGACCATTGCCTTAACTTCATGATAATTGAGAAAATTAATTTTTTTTAAACATTTTTCGAATTTTTTATCTACTGTGGCCACCAAAAATATGCATTCATAATTTTTGCATCAATCATTTTTCATAACACATTTGCATTGTATATATTTCTTCTTTTATTTTTCTTCAAAAGTTGGAAAAAGGAAAAGAAAATATAATAAAAACATGGTTTAACAAGTTTAGACTTCTTTGACATATTAGGCCCGCCATGGATATTTTGACTCAACCCGAGTTTGCTTATCTTAGCACTCTCTAGCTAGTATCCTTAACCATGTAGTCCTTCATTGGTCTATTAGGCTAAACATCCACCAATCTCATTCTTTGAGATTTTAAATTTGTGGAGAATGGGAAATGATAGAGTTGAAGCAAGTATAAAAGGGCTAGATAAACTTCATGATAATTACTTGTGGCTAAACCCTTCTCTTCTTAACCTCTATTTTCTTCGCATGTATATATGTTAATAAATAATCAAGAACGGTTTTAATTGGTTTGTAATCTCTTATGTATTTTTGACTAATCATTCATGGTTGGTATAAGTACGTCTTAAGATTCTAAGTTAGAACGTTTTATGTGTACTAGACTTATGTCATGCTTAATACTTAGCGGGTGTTTTTCCTTTTATTCTTTTAAACTTTCTTAGTGAGGAATAAAGAAAAATAAGAGCGGCTTATAAAAAAAAATGAGTGGCTAGAAAAAAAGAAAAAAGAAAAAAAAATATATATATATACAAGACTCCCAAGAGGGGCAGTGTGGTGTTAATTATAGTGACTATTGAGTTCCAATATTACCTTGACGGGTTGCGGGGATTCAATAGATTGCTCCAATCCAATATTACCTTGACGGGTTGCGGGGTTGAAGATCCAAAATCTCAAAAAGATGACAGATGTAAATTATTGCGTGAGTTTTATTTTCTTTCCTTAGCGAGTGTGTAGCTACTTATGAAAGCATGACGTGAGGATTTTACACATAAGGCGAATGACTTATTATTCTTGAAACGGACTTATATTAATTGTGAGCGGTTTTTCAAGTAATGGATGAGAGGATTACTTAGGATTAAAACAGTGCTTCCTTATTTTTGGATTTTACACTTCTTATACTTCACGCTTTAAATAATGATAAATTTGCCTTCAAGCAATTTGCTCAAATAATAACCGGTTCCACATTTAATTGTCATGAATAAGTTGATGCACTTTTTACTTGTGAATACAATGATCCCATTTTTAAGCTTGGTATGGGGAAAGTGAAACTTGAGGGTGATAAATGTCCATGGTACCCAAGCCCTAATCAAAGTCATTGATTTCTTTATGAGTTATTTCCATCAAAACCATTTATGAAAAAAAATTCAAAAATATATAAATAGAATTGCTTTTCTTTGCATGGCATTGTAAATTTTCAAAATCATTCATCATGTAGTATAGTTTAGTTTATTAAATCATAAAATGGCCAAGGTTGGTTAATTATGAGAAAAGTGCACTCTAGAGCTTTAAAATGCTACATTGCATGAGGTCATGGCAATGGTCAAGTGGAGGGGAGTTGATAAGTGTGAAAACACTCATCAATAATGATCCAAATACCACTCAAAACACAGTCAAATACATTATTTTAACTTTAAAATATCAGAATTACGCGTGTATTTGTGTTTTATGTGTTTTCAGGCGATAAGATACATTTTTGAGCAATCACGCGTTTTCAAGGGATTTATTTGACGAAAAGACGAAGAAAGAGACGAAAGATGCTTCAAGTACTTTATTTGCCAAGTTTTCAAAGATCAAGGGTTGAACTTGCAACTTTTAACAAGATGAAGGATGAAAGGAAATTACTTAAAAAGTTTTAAAACCATTTGGAAAGATATGAAACTTGAAGGACCAAAGAGAAATAAATGTTAAGTTTATTATATTTGGTCAATTGACCAAGACCCGGTCAAACTAACACAAAACGCGTCTTCCTTCGTTCCCAAAGAAGAGAGAGAAACGAATATCAGATTTTTATCACCTCTTTCACCAAAAACCTGCAAGTTCGATTCATGGAAGATTCATAAAGATTCAATCGAAGATTATAACTAGAAAAATACTCCTTTTGATCTCCTCTACAAGGAGATACCATTTAATTAAATCAATAATGAAGAATGAAGAGTTCAGCCTCGTATTCAACGTGTCGAAACCTGATTGGACAAGACACGTCACTTCCTCCTCTCGACGGCTATAAAAAGAAGAGAAGACCTTCATTTGAGATCGGTTAGACTAGGAGTAGATTCACACATAGTTAGTTAGGAGTAGTTAGTTAATCTTGTTCACTTTTCTGTTAAAAACTTTCAGTTTTCAGTTGTAACCATTTTCTTGTTTACCATTCAGTTAATAAATCAGTTTGGAGTTTGTTAGAATCTGTTAATTAGTTGTACCAGATTGTTTTTCAGCCATTAATGAAAGCTTACATTTTCTTTTATTCTTCTTTATTCACTATTATGAAAGTTACAGTTTTCAGTCACTCTTGTTCATAAGAGTTAGTTAAGTTTCTGTTAAAATGATTCAGTTAGAATTGGACTTTTGATTACAAGTTTTAGTTCATAGAATATAACTGTTACTGTTCACGAGGTTTAGTTAGTAGATAGTTTGGATTCAGTTTTAGTTTAAAAGAAGCTTTTCTTTATAATTTTGGATCAGTTCAGTTTAAACTGGGTAAAAGTAGTTAGTATTCGTCATTTAATTCAGCAAGTTCAAATTTAAGAATGTTTCCTGATAGATTTCAGTAGTAATAGTTGAGATTGCAAGTAGGATCAAAGTTCTATCAAGAATTTCAGTTCATTACGGCTCTGTTTGGGTGATTTGATATAATAATCTGTTTGGCTTATTGCGATAACGTTGATTACGTAGTGTTTCAATAGTCAACTAGTTCCGATTTAAGTAATTTTTAGTATAGAAGTAAAGTTTTCATCATCAAAATAATATAGTCCGAGTAATTCGATTATGGTGGTGGTTTAGGAGATCTTATTACTGGTTCTAGTTCATATCACATTATGATTTTGTTTCAGTAGCCTTGTAGCTTAACCCGCAAGAATAGCGTTTCCTTCTTTTTTTTTTATCTTATGCAGGTTACTGTTTCAAGGTTCTTTTAAATCGATACCAGCTTATGCTGGTGCTCTCGGATTACATTAGCAGATAGATTAGCAAAGCTGGTTCAGCGCCGAGCTTCGTCATCAAAGGACTGGCCTGGAAATCTTGGTTAAGCACAAATTCAATTTTCTGAATTTTATTAATCCAGTTAGCTGTAGGATTGTAGTTCGATCTTGCTTAATACATGCTTTATATGTGTTGATTCAAGTTGTTTGTTAGTTGTTTCTTATCTGAAATGTGATTCAGACTTTTAGCTGTCTTTACATTTTTTTTTCTGCATATTAGTGTTTGGCTGTAGAATTCGATAGCTTATTTAGATTCATTTTAAATGTCTACTGAATAAATTTGACATCTGATTTCATAGTTGAACTGCTCCTAGTCTTGTTCTAGTTAATCATAGATGCATCTTATCATACTGTCAATTTGATCAAATATGAGTAATTTGCTACTTGTTTTTATTCATTGGGTTGATACTTGTTTTATCCCATATGATTTCGAGTTGAAAAGTTTCTGAAATTTCTAAAACCTGTATTTGGCTACTAGTTTTATAAAAAGTATTTCGTTAGCAAAATTTGGTACAAGCATTTAGTGATTTGAGTGTTTTGCAATTAGATGTTAGAAAGTAGAGTATGATTTTGAATAGGTAGTGTAATTAGTTAAAAAAAAATATATATCAGTTTGTAGTTCATTAGAATCGAAGTCTGAAATCTGTTTAATTGGTCATTTGCAGAAGTTTGATTTGTATACATTTTTAGTCCCTGAACTTGTATACCTGTGTTACATAGCCAGTCTTGTATTGTTAGGATGAGATGTTAGTTAACTGCCAGTTAGTTGATACGTAGAACTTTATGTCCTTTAGTTAGATTTTCAGTTAAGTTCACTGTGCATTTAGTCCTTATTTGTTAAACCATTTTCATTTTCAGTCCTTTCAGTTAGTATGGTTAGTGGAGCAGTTAATTAGCTAGTTGGGCCAATTTAGTTGTTGGGCTACATTTTAAAAGCTGAATAATTCATTTTTTTTAACTTTCGAAATTCATATTTCATAATATGTGATTAACACTTTTGTAGATTTTGAAGTTTACTCTTTTGTAAGAATTAAGTTTTGATAGATTTAGATTTAATAAAAAGATTTTTTTTTAAAATAGATTTAGCTTTATATTTTACATTTGTAGTATAAATGTGTATTGTGTATTTTACAATTTTACATTTTTACATTTTGAGCACTTATATGCAGTATTTGCTAAATGTTTTAGATTAGTACGTATAGGTAATATAGTATAATATTTTACACTTTTTAATTGCTTTGTGCCAATTAGAACTAGATTACCATTAAATTTTTAATACCAAAAACAATCAAGTCGAGCTTAAAATTGTTACATCAATTCGTTAAGATACCGAGACGATTATACTTAAAAATCAGATATTAGGATGCTTAACCATGCTTAGCCTAATAGTATCCTTAACCATGTAGTCCTTCATTGGTCTATTAGGCTAAGCATCCACTAATCTCATTTTTTGAGACTTTAAATTTGTGGAGAATGGGAAATGATAGAGTTGAAGCAAGTATAAAAGGGCTAGATAAACTTCATGATAATTACTTGTGGCTAAACCCTTCTCTTCTTTACCTCTATTTTCTTCGCATGTATATATGCTAATAAATAATCAAGAACAGTTTTAATTGGTTTGTAATCTCTTATGCATTTTTGTCTAATCATTCATGGTTGATATAAGTACGTCTTAAGATTCTAAGTTAGAACGTTTTATGTGTACTAGACTTATGTCATGCTCAATATTTAGCGGGTGTTTTTCCTTTTATTATTTTCTACTTTCTTTGTGAGGAATAAAGAAAAATAAGAGCGGCTTATGAAAAAAAAATGAGTCGCTAGAAAAAAAGAGAAAAAAAAAATAATAAAAAAAATAATTATACAAGACTCCCAAGAGGGGCAGTGTGGTGTTAATTATAATGACTATTGAGTTCCAATATTACCTTGACGGGTTACGGGGATTCAATAGATTGCTCCAATCCAATATTACCTTGACGGGTTGCGGGATTGAAGATCCAAAGTCTCAAAAAGGCGGAGGATGTAAATTATTGCGTGAGTTTTATTTTTCTTTCCTTAGCGAGTGTCTAGCTACTTATGAAAGCATGACATGAGGATTTTACACATAAGTCGAATGACTTATTATTCTTGAAACGGACTTATATAATTGTGAGCGATTTTTCAAGTAATGGATGAGAGGATTACTTAGGATTAAAACCGTTGTAAAACCCGTATTTAAATCGAGAAATGTAAATACGCGGTTTATTTTACTTAAGCTATTTACGAAGAAATATTGACGAAAGCAAACGCAAGAAGTTATATACAAGTATTATTATATACAAGTTTAAAAAAAATATATATAAAAAAAAGGAAAGAGTAGGGGGCCGTTTTTTTTTATAAAAAAAAGGGATTATGGGCTTTAGCCCATTTTGGTTATACAAAATCAAACGGGAGTTATTCTTTTTCATAACAGTCGATCAAAAAAAAAGGGAAGAACTAGGGTTTGTAGCCGCCGGGTTTAGAGCAAGAACATGGGGGTTTCGGGTTCAATTCATCATTATTAATCCGCGTGTAATCATCCAGTTTATTCAACCATCGTAACGGTAATCAATCTTTCTTTCCTTTAATTTCAGTATACACGACTTTATGGCTTGATCTAAGAAGAAAGAAGAGTTATGTTATAATCGTGAAATAAAAAAATAAAAATAAAGGGGGTGTCGGGTGTGTTGTTGTTCAAGAAACCGAGACCAAGAGGTCTCGGTGATACCCTTTTGCTGCCAGTCGTGACCACCATGGCCGGCTTGGGGGCTGTGGTCGATCAACAGGAAACAAACAGACCCCAACAGGGGCGTTTGGTTAACTGAGGATGAAAGGGGGCGTGTTGGCTTATATAAACCGAGACCACCATGTCTCGGTGACTCCAGCTTTGCCCAGCCGTGACCCACACAGGGGCGGCTAGGGCCAGATTTGACCAAATAGGGGTGTGTTTGGGGGCTGTGGAATAACAAGGGTGCGTTTGGTTTATGTAAACAGTGGGAAACATAGCCCAACAGTGGGAACTACATGTAAAAACAGTGGGAAAAAATGGGACTATGAAATGGATCTATTGAATAACTTCAGCGACAGTTTTAGCGACAATTTTTTGTCGCAGAACTGTTATGATTATACAGTTTTTAAAAGGCCAGTTTTAGCGACAGTTTTTAGTGACACAGAATTCTGTCACAAATTCTGGTGGACAGATTTGTATAGATAGATTTAATTATTATATGTTGAATGGTTTAGTGCGACCGAGATGGGATATCTCGGTAGGCTCGGGAAACTATTAAAATGAATAAAATAACTATTCTTATATTATACCTTTTTAAATTAAATTATTTTATCAACGTTTAAAATATATTTTAAATGTACTAATTTAATATAGCTTCTTAATATTTAAAAGGGTATAATTTTTATTAAACGAATTAAATTAATTTGGGGAACTTCTAAATAAAGAAACTTTCTACTTAAACGGGATACTTAATATAGTACTACTATAGCGTCGAAAATACGTTGTACCGTAACTAATAGTAGAAAGATGATACATTAAAATGAATTATTACAAGGTCAGATTTATCAGTTAATATACGTACGGAATTTCAGAAAGTGAATAAGTAAATGAAAGGCCAATAAGAACATGAAATTAAATAAGCGAATACCAGTTTACTCATTCACTTATTCATGTAGCTCGCGTGAAATCAGAGTAGACTTTCGGTCAGTTGATCTCGGTCAGTTATTGGACACGAGGTACGGATTTCCGTCCTTTCAGTAAGGACTTCCTTTCTATGCATGATTAGGATTCCCCGTCTTCAGCCAAATGTTTTTCCTATATGTTTAAGTTTATCAGTAATCATATTAATAACTAAATAAATTGCCTGAGCATTATATACAAGCACGACCAGTTTATGTACTAGTTACGGAGGTACCGTAACCACGGCACTAGAGGCACCGGTGTCGTGACTCACATGCAGGAGAGTGATATCCTGCATCATCCCACTCAGCTCAGCTTGGCCATTTTATCAGTATTATTGGTGGGGCGTATGGATGCATCCTAGGCTTATATGTGTTACAAGTTATCAGGGTGAATGTGGTGTGTGCTCTAAATCCTTCACATTGGAGCTGATCCCTCCACCCAGCACAGTTATTTAGAGGTCACCCCTCTACAGCATGACGAGGTCACCCCTCCAGTTATTCATGCACGGTTGTTACAACACGTGACCTATATAAGCTCTAGCAAATAAAATACAGTAAATGCATGTTTTCAGAATTAATAGTTATATTTCAGTATCAGTATATATGAACCAGGTTTGTCAGATTTTATGCAGAGTTCTACCACATGTTACATATCAGTCTTATAGCTTCATTGTTGTCTTCTATTTCATTACTTTCTGTACATTCTTATCATGCTATATCCGTCCACTGAGCGTTATGCTCAACCGTAGTTTCCTTTCATGTTTCCAAACGGCAGGTACAAAGGGACGATCTTAGGACTTCTAGGAGAGTACGTGCATTTGGATGGGAGCCATCCAGACTCCTTTATTTTTATGCACATATTACGTTACTTTACTTGGGTTGTTTGGACACTGTTTCGTCCTTTTTCTTTCAGTACTTAATCTTTATATTTTTGAGCTTATGTTGGACTAACGATATTTGATTCCGGTACTTCCGTTTGGTCAGTTAATGTTTAATACATTGCCTTGCATGCTTTGGTGACACGCCATAAATACACGTAACGGTCCATTTATCCAAGTGGGGTGTTACAATTATGGTATCAGAGCCTGGTTCGACATGTAGGCTCTAAAACTTGACCTGTGACTAGTGGGTAGTCACCAAGAACTTCCTGTATTTTGGCGTCGTTATCTTCCATGCTACTCATGAATTTTATCTGTCGGATTTGCAAAATTTGGATTAAGTAAACGGTTGGTACAGGACTGGCCATACTTAATCGCATGTGCTTTTCAGCGAACATTTCGTTTTGGTGAACTGACCATAGGCGTTCACCCTCGCCTGTTTAAATTTTGTATGGATGAACTGACCATAGGCGTTCATCCTTACTCATGTCGGATTTATGTTTCAGTAATTGTCATTTTGTGAACTGACCCTAGGCGTTCACCAGTATTCATGTCATATTTTATTGACTATACCTTCATGAATTACACTATGCATATTCAGATTTATTACCCCAGATTTTGGCAGTTTTATCAACTTATCCTCTTTATTTTAGATGCCACCCAGACGCGAAACCGAGAATGATCCTAACGCAGCTGCCATTGCTGCTGCTGTTCAGGCTGCTATACAAGCCATGTTACCCCAAATTCGTGATGAGATCCGAGCTGAATATCAAAATGGACCTCAGCAGAATAACAACCCTCCTGTTCCACCACCTGCCACTTTACCCGCTTGGTTGGATTTGTTTAACAAGCAGAAACCCCGACTGTTTGAGCAGACTGTAGCTCCAACTGACGCAGAAGACTGGATCTACCATATAGAGAAGTTTTTTGGAGCTATGGGTTGTGGTGATGTTTTCAAGGTTAGGCTTGCAGTTTACAAGCTGGAGGGTCCTGCTCTGCATTGGTGGAGGTCTCAGAAGCTGTCCAATGGGGGAGATGCTTGGGAGCTTACATTGACCTGGGCACGTTTCAAGACGATGTTCTATGACCAGTTTTTCCCGCATGCAGAGCAAGCTAAAATGAAGAGGGACTTCCACGTTATTCGTCAGAATCATGGCGAGAACAGTATAGAGTTCATGCACCGATACCTCAGGATGGCTGGATTCTTAGGGGAGGCTGCGGGTACCGCAGAAGAGCAAGCGAAGCAATTTCGCTGGGCTCTTCACTCTAGGACTGCAGATAGACTGATGAGTGCCACATTCACTAATGTGTCACAAGTAGCTAATGCAGCTCGGGACGTCGAGATGCTTTTCGAGAGGGATGAGCTCGAGAATGTAGAGCGTCCGGAGAAGAGGTACATCTCACCCAACAGACTTAAACAATTTAGCCCCATTATTGCTTGTCAACTTATATGTTATGACTTATCCAATTATAATCTTACAGACACAGAGGAGGAGACCGATCCCAATCGACTACTCCGCATCAGAACTACAGGAACCACGGTCAGTCATATGACCGAAATCGGTCAGATAAGAGGAACGACGGTGATAATTACCGCGGCAGCTCCAACTCATCTGGCAGCTACAGGTGAGTCTTTAAGCTCAAGAAATACTAAACTATCGTGTAAAACAGATCTTAAATTTTGTAAATTCCAACAGAGATGCTGGACAGGGGCGTGACCAAAACAACAGGGGTCAGCAGGTTGCCCGACCGACAAATTCTGGTATTTTTAATTTCAGTCAGACAGCCTCATTTCAGGTTAAGATATCAGAAATCGTGACACGTGTTTATCATCGTAAATCAGGTTCTCAGCAAACCAGAGCTGCTTCTACCGTGTATACTTATCCCACTTGCATCACATGTGGAAAGAAACACACGGGACCGTGCTGTCGTGGTACAAGTGGTTGTTTCTAGTGTGGCCAGCCGGGCCATCTGAAGAGAGATTGCAAGAGCGGGAATGCTGCTGGTACCTCAGACCAGATTCCTTAGATTTTACCTCCACCACCACCGATACCACCAACCACTGGTCGTGTCTACACTACTACCCGTGAACAAGCAAATAAGACCACAGGTACCTGTACTGACATTTTGTTTATACACGGACAGTCTGCATGCGTGCTTTTCGATACAGGCGCCACGCACTCAGTTATATCTACTTCATATGCTGTTAGAATAAACATGACCCCTACGCCACTAGAAAGTGTACTTAGTATATCTATCCTCATGCGAGACTCTGTACTCATTACCCAGATGTATAAGGATCTCCCTCTTGAGTTTGATGATAAAATCCGTCCAGTCAGTGCACTTCCTTTAGATATGTGTGAATTCGATGTTATTCTGGGTATGGATTGGTTGTCGGTTCATCGTGCCACCATAGACTGTCATGCTCACCGGGTTATCTTTGGTGATGTCCAGACACCAGAGTTTATTCACCGAGGCTTCCTACCAGGAAAACATGTTCTGATCATTTCAGCTTTACAGGCTCGTACCTTACTATACCATGGTTATGAGGGTTTCCTAGCTACAGTTCATGACACGACTTCTGAGACACCTTCAATTCATGATCAGCCAGTTGTGTCAGACTTTCCAGATGTCTTTCCAGAGGAACTCCCAGGTTTACCTCCCATGCGAGAGGTAGAATATTTTATCGATCTCATTCCAGGTGCAGAACCAGTATCTAAAGCTCCTTACCTATGGCTCCTGTAGAGCTTAAGGAACTGAAAGATCAACTTCAGGAACTTCTAGAAAGGGGTTTCATTCGTCCAAGCGTGTCACCTTGGGGTGCTCTAGTTTTGTTTGTCAAGAAGAAGGATGGTAGTATGCGTTTGTGCATTGACTACCGTGAGTTGAATAAGCTCACTATTCGTAACCCTTATCCACTTCCTCGTATTGACGATTTATTCGATCAGCTTCAGGGTGCCAAGCACTTCTCAAAAATCGATCTACGATCAGGCTACCATCAGCTGCGTGTAAAAGAGCAGGATATATCCAAAACTGTTTTTCGCACGAGGTACGGTCATTACGAGTTCGTTGTTATGCCATTCGGTCTCACGAATGTGCCCGCAGTATTTATGGACTTGATGAACAGAGTATTCCACGAATTTTTAGACAAGTTTGTGATCGTATTCATCGATGATATCCTTATTTTCTCCAAATCCAAAGAGGAACATGAGAATCATCTCCGTACAGTCTTGCAGATTCTCAGACGGGAAAAGCTATATGCCAAATTTTCGAAGTGCGAGTTTTGGCTGAATACAGTGGCGTTTCTAGGTCACATTGTTTCTGCGGAAGGAATCACTATGGATCCTGCGAAGGTGGAGGCTATCACCAAATGGCCAAGACCGACATCTGTCACCGAGATACGTAGTTTTCTTGGGTTGGCGGGTTATTACCGCAGGTTTGTGGAAAACTTCTCACGTTTGGCGTTACCATTGACCCAACTTATGCGAAAAGGCGAGAAGTTTATATGGACCGAGGAGAGAGAAAAGAGTTTTGAGGAACTCAAACATCGATTGATCTCAGCACCGATACTTACTCTTCCATCCGGTACAGGCGGTTATCAGATTTACAGTGACGCATCAGGAAAGGGCTTAGGCTGTGTTCTTATGCAGCATGGGAAAGTCATTGCTTATGCTTCGCGTCAACTGAAGCCGTATGAGAAAAATTATCCTACTCATGATCTAGAGCTCGCAGCAGTCGTTTTCGCCCTTAAAATCTGGAGGCATTATTTATACGGTGAGTCGTGTGATATCTTCACCGATCACAAAAGTCTCAAGTATATATTTACACAGCGAGAGCTGAACATGAGACAGAGGCGATGGTTAGAACTGCTAAAAGACTATGACACTAATATCCAGTATCACCCAGGCAAAGCAAATGTAGTAGCAAATGCCCTTAGCAGGAAGTCAGGTATGATAAATGGCATCAAAGTCCAGGAAGAAATCATTCGGGACTTAGAGCGGTATGATATTAAGCTCTTAGTACGCGGACAGAGGGGATACTGGGCTAGTTTGAGGGTAGAACCAGATTTAATCTCTAGGATTAAAGCCGCACAAAAGGATGATGGTGAAATCTGGGCGATTGTCCAGAACATTGACCAGCAGACCGAATTTCGCATCGATGACGATGGTATTGTATGGCAGGGTACCAAACTCTACGTTCCAGAAGACCCTGCTCTCAGAGAGGCCTTGATGACTGAGGCTCACAGCTCTCCGTTCTCCATCCATCCAGGTTCCACTAAGATGTATCATGATCTTAAGCAGCATTTTTGGTGGAGCGGCATGAAACAAGATGTCGCCACTTTTGTTTCTAAATGTCTAACCTGCCAGCAGGTTAAGATAGAACATCAACGTACCAGCGGTCTACTTCAGCCATTAGATATTCCAATGTGGAAATGGGACAAGGTTTCTATGGATTTTGTTACCGGTCTACCACAGACTCAGCGGCGACATGATGCAATCTGGGTCATTGTCGATCGCTTGACAAAAACAGCACATTTCATCCCTATCCGTAAAGATTTTGCAGTCAATAAATTAGCAGATTTATTCACCAAAGAGATTGTACGATTACACGGTACACCTTTAGAAATTATATCAGATAGAGACCCACGATTCACTTCTCACTTCTGGGGAGGTTTGCATAAAGCTTGGGGAACCAAGCTCAAGCTCAGCACAGCTTTCCATCCTCAGACAGACGGTCAATCTACGCGCCTGTGCATTAGAATGGACAGGACACTGGGATGACTATATTTGCTTGGTCGAGTTTGCCTACAACAACAGTTGGCATGCTAGTATCAAGCGTGCTCCATTCGAGATGTTATACGGCAGGAAATGCCATGATCCTATTTGTTGGGATCAGGTTGGAGAACGTTTGATTGAAGGACCAGAATTGATAGAACTGACCAATGAAAAGGTCGCCATCGCTAGGGCAAAACTGCAAGAAGCGCGTACTCGCCAGAAGAGTTACGCCGACAAACATCACAGAGATCTATCATTTCAGACTGGGGATCGAGTATTCCTCAAGGTATCACCCGCACGCGGTGTCAGACGTTTTGGCCTCAAAGGCAAACTTAGCCCTAGCTACATCGGACCATTTGAAATCCTTGAACGCGTCGGGGAAGTATCGTATCGGTTGGCATTGCCGCCTCAGCTTTCACACGTTCACAACGTGTTTCATGTATCATTACTCAGGGGGTACAACTATCATGAGCTTCACAAAGTAAATTATCCACTCGATCAGATTCGGGAGGATTTATCTTATATTGAGGAACCCGAAGCAGTTTTAGATCGCCAGGATCGAGTTATGAGAAGGAAGACCATTCCTTTCGTCAAAATCCTGTGGAGGAACCATACCGAGCGGGAGGCCACTTGGGAAACAGAGGAGTCTATACGGACTTCTTATCCTCACTTTCAGTTTTGATTCGGGTATGTCCTTTTAGCTTCTATGTTTTCCAGCTTATTAACATTTTCGACTTGTACTCCAGTCAGCTTAAGTACCTTATAATTCGGGGACAAATTCTTCTTTTAGAGGGGAAGAATTGTAAAACCCAGTACGGTCGTATCCTTAATTCGGGGACGAATTGTTCTTTTAGAGGGGAAGAATTGTAAAACCCGTATTTAAATCGAGAAATGTAAATATGCGGTTTATTTTACTTAAGCTATTTACGAAGAAATTATTGACGAAAGCAACCGCAAGAAGTTATGTACAAGTATTGATATGTACAAGTTTTTTTTTTTAAAAAAAAGTCAGTTCACAAAATGACAATTATTGAAACATAAATCCGACATGAGTAAGGATGAACGCCTATGGTCAGTTCATCCATACAAAATTTAAACGGGCGAGGGTGAACGCCTATGGTCAGTTCACCAAAACGAAATGTTCGCTGAAAAGCACATGCGATTAAGTATGGCCAGTCCTGTACCAACCGTTTACTTAATCCAAATTTTGCAAATCCGACAGATAAAATTCATGAGTAGCATGGAAGATAACGACGCCAAAATACAGGAAGTTCTTGGTGACTACCCACTAGTCACAGGTCAAGTTTTAGAGCCTACAGGTCGAACCTTGCGCTCTGATACCATAATTGTAACACCCCACTTGGATAAATGGACCGTTACGTGTATTTATGGCGTGTCATCAAAGCATGCAAGGCAATGTATTAAACATTAACCGACCAAACGGAAGCACCGGAATCAAACATCGGTAGTCCAACATAAGCTCAAAAATATAAAGATTAAGTACTGAAAGAAAAAGGACGAAACAGTGTCCAAACAACCCAAGTAAAGTAACGTAATATGTGCATAAAAATAAAGGAGTCTAGATGGCTCCCATCCAAATGCACGTACTCTCCTAGAAGTCCTAAGATCGTCCCTGTGTACCTGCCGTTTGGAAACATGAAAGGAAACTACGGCTGAGCATAACGCTCAGTGGACGGATATAGCATGATAAGAATGTACAGAAAGTAATGAAATAGAAGACAACAATGAAGCTATAAGACTGATATGTAACATGTGGTAGAACTCTGCATAAAATCTGAGAAACCTGGTTCATATATACTGATACTGAAATATAACTATTAATTCTGAAAACATGCATTTACTGTATTTTATTTGCCAGAGCTTATATAGGTCACGTTCTGTAACAACCGTGCATGAATAACTGGAGGGGTGACCTCGTCATGCTGTAGAGGGGTGACCTCTAAATAACTGTGCTGGGTGGAGGGATCAGCTCCAATGTGAAGGATGTAGAGCACACACCACATTTACCCTGATAACTTGTAACACATATAAGCCTCGGATGCATCCATACGCCCCACTAATAATACTGATAAAATGGCCAAGCTGAGCTGAGTGGGACGATGCAGGATATCACTCTCCTACATGTGAGTCATGACACCGGTGCCTCTAGTGCCGTGGTTACGGTACCTCCGTAACTAGTACATAAACTGGTCGTGCTTGTATATAATGCTCAGGCAATTTATTTAGTTATTAATATGATTACTGATAAACTTAAACATATATTGGGGAAAAAAATTTGGCTGAAGACGGGGAATCCTAATCATGCATAGAAAGGAAGTCCTTACTGAAAGGACGGAAATCCGTACCTCGTGTCCAGTAACTGACCGAGATCAACTGACCGAAAGTCTACTCTGATTTCACGCGAGCTACATGAATAAGGGACGTGAATGAGTAAACTGGTATTCGCTTATTTAATTTCATGTTCTTATTGGCCTTTCATTTACTTATTCACTTTCTGAAATTCCGTACGTATATTAACTGATAAATCTGACCTTGTAATAATTCATTTTAATGTATCATCTTTCTACTATTAGTTACGGTACAACGTATTTCCGACGCTATAGTAGTACTATATTAAGTATCCCGTTTAAGTAGAAAGTTTCTTAATTTAGAAGTTCCCCAAATTAATTTAATTCGTTTAATAAAAATTATACCCTTTTAAATATTAAGAAGCTATATTAAATTAGTACATTTAAAATATATTTTAAATGTTGATAAAACAATTTAATTTAAAAAGGTATAATATAAGAATAGTTATTTTATTCATTTTAATAGTTTCCCGAGCCTACCGAGATATCCCATCTCGATCGCACTAAACCATTCAACATATAATAATTAAATCTATCTATACAAATCTATCCACCAGAATTTGTGACAGAATTCTGTGTCACTAAAAATTGTCGCTAAAACTGGCCTTTTAAAAACTGTATAATCATAACAGTTCTGCGACAGAAAACTGTCGCTGAAGTTATTCAATAGATCCATTTCATAGTCCCATTTTTTCCCACTGTTTTTACATGTAGTTCCCACTGTTGGGCTATGTTTCCCACTGTTTACATAAACCAAACGCACCCTTATTATTCCGCAGCCCCCAAACGCACCCTATTTGGTCAAATCTGGCCCTAGCCGCCCCTGTGTGGGTCACGGCTGGGCAAAGCTGGAGTCACCGAGACATGGTGGTCTCGGTTTATATAAGCCAACATGCCCCCTTTCATCCTCAGTTAACCAAACGCCCTTGTTGGGGTCTGTTTGTTTCCTGTTGATCGACCACAGCCCCCAAGTCGGCCATGGTGGTCACGACTGGCAGCAAAAGGGTATCACCGAGACCTCTTGGTCTCGGTTTCTTGAACAACAACACACCCGACACCCCTTTATTTTTATTTTTTTTATTTCATGATTATAACATAACTCTTCTTTATTCTTAGATCAAGCCATAAAGTCGTGTATACTGAAATTAAAGGAAAGAAAGATTGATTACCGTTACGATGGTTGAATAAACTGGATGATTACACGCGGATTAATAATGATGAATTGAACCCGAAACCCCCATGTTCTTGCTCTAAACCCGGCGGCTACAAACCCTAGTTCTTCCCCTTTATTTGTTTTTTGATCGACTGTTATGAAAAAGAATAACTCCCGTTTGATTTTGTGTAACCAAAATGGGCTAAAGCCCATAATCCCTTTTTTTTATAAAAAAAAACCGGCCCCCTACTCTTTCCTTTTTTTTTTATATATATATATATATATATATATATATTAAAACTTGTATATAATAATACTTGTATATAACTTCTTGCGTTTGCTTTCGTCAATAATTTCTTCGTAAATAGCTTAAGTAAAATAAACCGCGTATTTACATTTCTCGATTTAAATACGGGTTTTACAACTCTTCCCCTCTAAAAGAACAATTCGTCCCCGAATTAAGGATACGACCGTACTGGGTTTTACAACCGTGCTTCCTTATTTTGAGATTTTACATTTCTTATATTTCACGCTTCAAATAATGACAAATTTTCCTTCAAGCAATTTGCTCAAATAATAACGGGTTCCACATTTAATTGTCATGAATAAGTTGATGCACTTTTTTACTTGTGAATACGATGATCCCGTTTTTTAAGCTTGGTATGGGGAAAGTAAAACTTGAGGATGATAAGTGTCCATGGTACCAAAGCCCTAATCCAAGTCATTGATTTCTTTATGAGTTATTTCCATCAAAACTATTTTAAGAAAACCAAAAATATATAAATAGAATTGTTTTCTTTGCATGGCATTGTAAATATTTAAAATCATTTATCATGTAGTATAGTTTAGTTTATTAAATCATAAAATGGCCAAGGTGGGTTAATTATGAGAAAAGTGCACTCTAGAGCTTTAAAATGTTGCATTGCATGAGGTCATGGCAATGGTCAAGTGGAGGGGAGTTGATAAGTGTGAAAACACTCATCAATGATGATCCGAAAACCACTCAAAACACAGTCAAATACATAATATTTAACTAAAAATATCAGAATTACGTTGGTATTTGCGTTTCATGTGTTTTCAGGTAAGAAGATACATTTTTGGAGCAAAGACACGTTTTCAAAGGATTTTTATGATAAAAGACGAAGAAAAGGACGAATGAGCTTTCAAGGACTTTACTTGCTAATAATACCAAGATGGAGGGCTGAACTTGCAACTTTTACAAAGACGAAGGATGAAAAAGAAAGTGGCTTAAAAGTTATAACTCTTATAATTCATAAGTGACAAAATGAAAAGATGAGGGATCAAAAGGAAAACATGGGAAAGTTAAATTAATTTTTATACTTGGTCAATTGACCATCCGGTCAAATAAACACAAACGTGTTATCTTCATTCCCAAAGAGAGAGAGAGAAACGAAGAAAGACGGTTTCATCTTTCTCCTTCAACCATCAAACCTGCAAATCATTATCACGAAAGATCTAAGGAGAATCAAGTCAAGCTTCAAACTACAAAAATGATCATCACAATCTCCTCTACATGATGGTACCAATCAATTAGATCAAGACGGAGCAGCGAAGAAACCCCCAAATGGGATGAAGAATGAAGAACGAGTCTATCCTCGTATTTACACGTGGAAGAAAGTGATTGGACAAGACACGTCACCACCTCCTCCCTCGATGGCTATAAATACGACTGAAGACCTCATTTTTCGACGGTTAGCTTAGGTGTAGATTTACACATAGTTAGGCTAGGAGTAGATAGATAATCCGTTTTCAATCTTGTAACAAATTCGTTTTTCTGTTGAAGTAGTTGTAACCGGATTCAATTTTAGCCATTAATGAAAGCTTCCAATTTTTAGTTCTTCATTTTCTAATCCTCTGTTTCTTGTCAAGTTTTTTTTAACCATACTATTCATAAGTAGCAGTTAAAATGGTGTTATTCAGTTATAGTTAGTCACATTTCTGTTATTAGTTTGTTATTAGTTTGTTAACTGTTATAAATTCACGTATGAGCTTATGAATTGAATTACTTTGATCTTAGATCTTTTGTAGTCACTGCTAGAGTTAAACTGTCTATTTTGATTACTGTTCACTTGGTTATAATTGTGATATTGATTTTAGTTTTGTTAATACCGAGAGTTTCAAGGTTTAAAGATTTCAGTTTAAGTAGTTCAATCTTTTTAGATATACTGTTACCCGAGAACCTCATCTATTTAGATTTTGATTTAGTTTAGAGATTTGGTTCATATGGATTGTTAGTTCAGTTAGCTTTGTTATCGATTTCAGTTCATTCAATCAACTATTCTTGTGAAAGTTTCTTAAGGCAGCTAGATTCAAACATTTGGTCCGTTAAACATCACTTCAAAAAGTTCAGAAATTTTAACTTTCGATGTCTGCAAGTTTCTGTGTAGGAGTTTGATCATCAGTCTTCGATAACTAGTTCGATGGAATTCATTTTCTTGATTATGTTTGAAAGCTCATAAGCTCAAAGCTTATGAGCGATAACAAGTTTCTGTTTCGTTTGGTTGTTAATTGTGTAGGTTTTTGGATTCGCTTGTGATCAAACAGTAGATCAGTAGTCGAGCTCAATAGTGGTGTTTGATTTTCGAAGGTGTTGTGTGTTAAGCGAGCTCAGCGCTCCGCTTCGACAACAACGGACTGGCCTGGATGTATCTTGGTTAAGCACGTTTAATTTTCTGCATTCCTATTATAAGCTGCTAGTTGTAATTGCAGTGTAGTTAGTAGTGTAAATTTGTTTGATTGACTGAGTTTTACTTGTTGTTTATCTGTATTAGATCAACCTTTATTGATTCTTATTTTAGCTATGAAATTTCCTAACTGATTGATTAGTTAGCGATTAATACTGGTCTTGCACTTCTTGCAAAGGCATTCAAATTTACCATTAACCTCACCAACAACAATCAGAGAATCTCCTCGAACACTAAAAATAGGCAGATTGCTCAACCTTTCATGAATGCGAATCAAGATCGCCAATTGGTAGTTGTTGGGAACACGGGGACACAGTTTCAACAATATGGTCAGAATGTTGGGCAGACTGTTGGGAATGCAGGAAATCAGTATGGACAAAACTGTGGTCAAAATCCGAGTGTTCCGAATGTGGGTAATCAGAATGGGTTAATTGTTGTACCAGCGGTTAGTAATCAGATGGGAAATATTGTGGCTGCAAGGGATGAGAATACTGGTACGGGAAATGGAAACAACAATCGTCAGGTTCAGTGCTACAACTGCAGGGGATTTAGTTATTATGCTCGAGATTGCACAGCTAAAAAGAAGAGGGATGTTGCTTATCTTCAGACTCAGCTTCTTATAGAACAAAAGGAAGAGGTAGGGATTCCACTTCAAGATGAAGAATTTGATCTTATGGCTTTTGCAGCAAAATATGATGAGGAAGAAAAAGTGAATGCCAACTACATCTTGATGGCAAACTTACAGCAAGCATCTACCTCAGGAATGCATGATGACAACGCTCCCGTCTATGATTCAGACGGTCCCTCTGAGGTACACCCACGTTTTAATGATAATGATATATATAGTATGTCTAATCATGAGGACAAGTATACTAAGATACTTGAGCCTTACATTGAGACACACGGAGATCAAACGAATAATAGTAATATTATTTCAAATGAGCCTAGTGTGGACCTTAGTGTAGATCAAGTCGCCCAGCCTACAACCCTTCCTGATGCGACACATGTGTATTATAAATCATTATTTGATAAGCTTGCTAAGGATTTTGACCATGCTAAGGTGGTTAATAATAAGTTTAGAGAAACTAATGCCAAATTGACCACTGAGCTTGCGGGATATAAGGAACAGGATAAAAGTTTTGAAATTCATCATGCTAAAATTAAAGAACTTGAACAAGCTCATGCTACATCATTTTATCAAGAAAAATGCACAACTAAGAAATTAAATGCCTTATATTTAAGTAATGCTAAAAAGATAAGTGAATTGAATGATGAAATCACCTCTCTTAATAAACAGCTTTCAACTGAAAAATCTATTATTTCGGATCTAAAAGAAGAATGAAAAAAGCTGAAACATGATTTCAAAATTCGAAAAGATGGGCTTCTTGAGGATTTTTGAAACGCTCAGGATAGGATCAGGGAATTAGACAACCTTTTGGTAAAACGTGGCCAATTTATGCAAACGATAAACATGCTCGCACCAAAAGTGAATGAGATTAATTACACCTGTTACAAATTGGCTTTAGGTTGTCCTCTTCCTCCCAATCCTGAATATCTTAAGCATGCTCAGACCACCCAACAAAGTTTATATAATGGTAATGTGTTGCTAGATAAGCATGATCCTCCCGTTATGTGTGATTCGGAAGAAACCGTTGAACTTGCCGAAGAGAGTCGTTTACGATTGCAAAAGCTTAATAGAGAAATCACACCTGTTTATTATCCAAAAGTTAATCCTCCAACAATTTTTGTTCGGTCTAAAACTAGTAATGAAATGTCTTTGTTACAAAGTGAGGAAATGTCGGATGATCCTCCTAAACCGAGTGTTACACGAAGATTTCTAAACGAGCTAAAAGATAACTTTGTCATTCTTAAACGTGTGGTTAATTCCAAAATCACTGGAGGAAATTTTACTTCACCCGTTCAGACTGATGTTCAAAAAGTTATTCAAAACGATATTAATTCGATTGTTAATCAAGTTGATGCTAGGATAAGCAATTTGGAAAACGCTTTTCTTAAAGAACTAGCCAAATTTGTTGAAGACTTTAAATCTTTGGCTAAGGAGGCTGATGAATCTCTTGATAAAATTAAAGTTTTGGAAAACAATCTTGAACGTCTCTTTAAAGCAAGTGACAGTGGTGATAATAGTCCCGTTGCGTTAAATATCTCTGTGTCGGATTATGAAACCCTCCAAACTGAGCTTGAACGTACGAAGAGCAAATGGAATCTTATGTCATTAAAAAGTGTTGGAAATACGTTTTTACGTATTTAGAAAGGATCGGTCACTCCAATGATATTGGGCTCGTGATCCAATATAGCCCATATAGCCCACATGTAGGGTGGGCTATATAAACCCCCCTCCTAGCATGTTAGGAGGGGTTGTTGGTTCACTTTCATTTCACATAATCACATTTCATCTTTTTTTCTTCATCCTCTCCTTTCTCTCTCTTCTTTCTCTCTCTAAGTTCTTCCATTTATCATCATTCAATAGATTAATCCATACAATGCTAAATCCTTAGAAAAACACGATCCTACAATTGGTATCAAGAGCCATGGTTAAATCTTAGGATTTGCATATTTTTTTATCTTTTGATTTGGTGGTAAAAATCTTTTCTTTTCTAATTTTTTCTCATCTTTTTGTTTATCAATTTTATAAAATTTTATCAATTTTATAAAGTTATCTATTTTCTTTCTATCAATTTTTTCAATTTTATAAAGTTTTCAATTTTATTGTGACTGATTTTTAAGCATTGTCCAAATAATTAAAGTATCTACTTTTGTCACAAGTTTTTATCTTTTTTCTTTGTCTCGATATTCAAAAGTATCAGTTTTTACTTTTTTTTTTATCAATTTTTGTCACTTTCTGTATCTCTTTTAAAGATTTTATTTGTCTTTTGTTCTGTCCTTTTATCATCTTTAGTAATCGGAAAAGGGTTTTAACTTTCCGACCAGTATTTCGACATCACTTTCCGATCGCATTCCGACAAGGGTTTCTGATATCATTCAGATTGGACGACATTTCGACCAGGTTTTTCTCTATATTCCGATGGACTTATTCAGATAGCATTTCGATCGGTTGCATTCTGACCGTTAAACATTCCGATGGGTTTTTATTTTTTTTGACATTCCGATCGACTTGTATGTTGAACTCAAACAAAACTGACTCTTTCTCCCTCGTCACAACAAAGACCCAAGACTAGACTCGGACAACACCATCACCTTCGAACCAACACCTAGACTCTCGACCAACATTCAAACCAACTCTCTCTCGTTTCAAGACATACTCAAACCTTCTCGACACACCAATGACTCGACTCAATATCAAGAATCACTTCTTTCTCGACTCGCACCCAACTTTGACCCACTTACTTAAAAAACAGACTCTCGAACAAAAAACACACCCACAATCCCCGTTCCCAAAACCTGTCTCGACCAACATCTCACAACTTGAACTCCTCAACCACTCGACCTCTCGACTTCAGTCACTCAACATCGACCACTTCACCACATCGACTCAAAAAGACTAACCTTCCTGACTCGACTCATAACCCGACTCCACCAGTCTCAAAAACTGACTCGATTCCTCCATCAACTACCCACGATCTCGACTCAAAATATATAACTGATCTCAGATTTAAATCGTGTAACGACATGCATGTCGAGATCTATTTAGATCTCACAAATATCATCATCATAGATCTATATACACGAATGAACATATCTTCACTAATCTCTGTCGTAGCTAAAACTTCTTAATTGATTTTCGAAATCAAGACTGATTTATAACACTTGCGTTATAATCATATCTTGTATTCGATTTGAACAAATAATACACATGCAATTGCAGATCACATCAACAAAACCTACCCGAGACTAATCTAAATGATCTTAAAGACGAATCTATCTCTGTCCTTCAATCAAGTGGGTTTGAATTTTTGGCATGATTATCTGACTATTCATCTCGTGGGATTCGTGTGGTTTTCTTAAGAAACTTGACTCTCGGTGTACTCAGCAGGCTATGATAACTGTGGTTCTTAATTTCAAATATCAATATGAGATGTATTTGAGGTAAGATTGTGAGTGATTGTTGGTAAGTGTTTTTGAGTGAAAATAAGAGACGGAGGAGTATTAAGTTTTGGGAGAGAGAGAGATAGAGATAAATGAGTGATTTGGGTGATTTGGGAGAGAGAGAGAGATAAAGATATTAAGAGGCGGAGGTTACAAGGTGTGTAGTGTTGGGATATAATCAGCCACGTCTATTCTTCTTAGTCCACACGTTTTTTTGGTCCAATCAATTTTTATTTTTATTTTTTCTTTAAATACAATTTACAAAAGATTATACTTTACATGTTTAATCTTTAAACATTTTTTAAAACAGGTCAACATCATTATACATTCATCGATTCACTATTTCTCAACTTGAACCACCTAGCTAAGAAACTTCACAAAGAAGACTTTAATCACTCTGCATCAGAAACTGCATATCAGGCTCTTGTGATACAACTCATGCCCTTCCTCCAATTCAATATCATCAAGTCTGACAATTCAGGGATATGTCGGTCATTTTTTCAATATACACAGAACGATGTTAAAGATTTCCGTGATAAACTGTTGAAATTTATGACATCGGTTTCGTCTTCGATTTATGAAAGATCCAGACTTCACCAAGTGTATGATAATGGAGTGCAAGAATCTATGATGCATATACAAGAGGAGAATGGTCATACGGTTGACAACTTGGAGCCCAACGATGGCAAGAGCACGAAATCAGGTGGACAACATGATACCAGTGGCACGTCAGGCAATGTTCACGAGAACTCTTTTGATGACACCTTACCCGTTAATGACGAAGAGCCTGCAAACATGGTACAATGTAATGTTGATGATATATATGCTGATGAAATACCGCATATTGAGCATTCTGAACCTAACTATGACAAACATGGGATGGAAAAGAGTGATAGAAATACCACTTCTAATTCATCCGATGTGAGTCATAATGGGGGAGAAAGTGTTCAAAATGCTAAACATCATGATAATTGTCTTATAACTGCTTCATTAACTGCTTCTGATTCCAAGATTAGAGAGCTCGAAACGATTGTAGCTCAACAATTAAAAGATCTTGAGGATGCCAAACTTGAATTTTCTAAGAAAACGGACAAATTTGAAACATACTTTGAAAACTTGAAAAGTCAAACGTTGTTCTTGAACGAAAATTGGATCAAACTGTTCTAGATTCTAAAGCTGAAAAGGATAATCTTTTGAAACAAATTAAGTTGCTTGAATCTAAGTTGGCATCCCAAGATGAATTGTTCAAAGAAAATGAGATCTTAAAGGCTCAAGTTCAGGAAAAGGTATTTGCTATAGCTGCGTTGAAAAACGATTTGAGGAAAACTAAAGGAACTAGTGTGGACACTAAGCTTGAAAAACCATCAATCTTGGGGAAACCGCCTACAAATCAGTTCATTCGACAACCGACTGCATTTAGATCCGAGCGATCACAATCCTCGAGACCGCGGTTTGCCTCCCAAGTTGATATGGTTCATCTTTCTAGAACAGTCACTCCACTATCTAGGCCCAATGTGACTAAAACAGCTTTTGCAAGACCTAATCACATGATTGCCTCTAGTTTCCCTCGACATAGTCCAAAGAATACGTCTCGAACTAGTTCAAATGACGTTCGCCATACATTTGGTGTAAGGGAAGCTAAGCAAAAGACACAAGTAAGAGATAGGAATTTCAAACCTAGTCAGATGCCTGCTAGATTACCCAACACTGCTAACCGTAGCATGTCAAATCCTAGGAGCATCAATCAATCGTCCAGAAATTCTAGATCTTACTCGGACATTAAATATGCTACTTGTAAAACATGTAGAAAATGTGTCTTTACGGCTAATCATGATTCTTGTATCAAGAAACTACTTAATGAGGTGAACTCCCGTGCTAGACTTAAATCCCAGTGGGTTGCCAAAATCAAACCCATTGGTAAAATGTGGCGCCCCACTGGTAGAACTTTCACCCTTGTAGAAAACGAGTGCCCTTTAACTAGGATGGTCTCCGATTCTATTAAGACTACTAGGGAGGAAATTGAAAAGGAGGATGCATCACCTAAGCATGAACTTAAGGTTTTCTATAAAAGGAAACGTTTGCCAACTAAGACAAGTGATTCATCTCTTCAGGTCACCTCTGGCACAAGTAAGGCCAACTGTGAACCCCCACTTGCTTCTAAGATAGATATCGCTAACCCATATCCAAGCATGCAAATTCTTAATGAAAATGCAGGTACCAAAGAGGATGTTCCAAAAGAAAGAAGCGGTCCAATCATTTTATACCATTCAATTAAGGACACTCTCAGAGTTTGGTTGCTAAAGAAGCTGATATCTAAGAAACAAGTGTCTCAGGGGATTTCCAGTTAAGCTTACAGTGAATAAGGACTTACAGTCACATCACAGACTGTAACTCGTTCATCAAAGAAAGGAAAGTTTATCGCCGATGATAAACTTATCCTAACAACGAGAAATTAATTTTTCTCGGGCATGGGCTTATATCAAAAACATTCCAAGTTTTTAAGCTCATGCACATTGGCTTACATTCAAATCACAGCAGGTGACCCGAACTTCAGCGAAAGGGAAGTTTATCTCGTCAACGATAACTTACCCTCAAAACGAGAAATTAAATTTTCTCGGACACGAGCTTACATTTAAACTATTCAAAGGTTTTAAGCTCGTGTAAATGGCTCCTCGTTAAATGACAGACGATGACCCGGACTTCAGAGACAGGGAAGTTTATCTACGCAACGATAACTTACCCTCTTAACAAGAAATTAACTTTTTTCGGACACGAGCTTTCATTAAAACTATTCGACGGTTTTAAGCTCGTGTATATGGCTTATCGTTAAATATCAGACGATAACCCGTGCATCAAAGAAAGGAAAGTTTATCGCCGATGATAAACTTATCCTTACAACGAGAAATTAATTTTTCTCGGGCATGAGTTTATATCAAAAAACATTCGAAGTTTTTAAGCTCATGCACAATGACTTACAGTTAAATGTCAGACTGTAACTCGAACTTAAAATAAAGGAAAGTTTATCTTTTATGATAACTTATCCTCTTAACGAGAAATTCACCTTTCTCGGTCATGAGCTTGTCTTAAAACATTCGAAGTTTTAAGCTCAGAAAGGAAAGTGTATCTTTTAAATAAGAGAACTTTTCCTCATAACGAGAAATTAACCTTTCTCGGTCATGAGCTTTCCGTTAAAACAGTCAAAGTTTTCAAGCTCATGAAAACGACTTCTAAGTAAATGTCAGCTTAGAACTCGTCCTTCAGATAAAAGGAAAGTTTATCGCCGATGGTAACTTATCCTTAACAACGGGAAGTTTAAAACTTCTCGGACTTGAGCTCGTTTTGTAAGATATTCAACATCTTAAGCTCAAGTAATTGTTTTTCAAAACTTGGAACACAATTTTTCAAGAATTTTTTCAAAAGATTTTTCTAAATCTTTCAAAATGTGTTCAAAATGTTTTGATAAAAAGAGCATGTCTTCTGGAATCGATAATATTTACGAACCTAGAAATGCCATTCAATAATGACACGGGGTTGTAAATAAAGTTCGAGCAGAAGTTTAAATGTTTTAAAACATGCTCAAAATGGATTGCTATTATTTCAGATAGTAACCCGCTTTTCATACTCAAGTCAAGCATTTCACCGGAAAGCTTTGACTCAACAACGGGAATTAATTTTCTCGGGCATGGTTTACTTTATAACCATGTAAGGGATTGTGTTTACGTAATAACACAATCTAACACGAATATATGTACGATTCAGTGCATTTATTTGTTAAAACAAGAGAAGTCTTGTTTTTATGAAGTTATCATCTCCACCAACCGTAGCAACTTACAACTGATATCTACATACTCGACGATGCGACTACTCAAACGGTGACTACAACTCTTTCAATAGAACACGGGTCAACAATTGAGGGGGAGCAATTGTCCAGCATTCAGAATCCTTGATGCCGAGAGTGCCAAGTTCACATATTGGTGTCAAGACAACGATATCAATCATACACATGGAGTCAAGAGATAACTTCAGACGTGACGAGGTGACCAACATTCGTGAACAAGAACCATGTGAATCTTTCATATGATGTTCTCCATCATTTAGGTCCTACGTCGTAAATTGCTAATCTTGTGAATTCATTATCATATATGATCTTTGCACGTGATAAATACCTTACACTTGTGTTTAAAAGGTATTTAATTTACGTTTCAGCACACCCTCATTAATTTGAGGGGGAGCTTGTGTAATTCATGAAGATAATTGGATTTGCATTTTTCTTCCCAAATTTTCTTAAAATGCTATTAAATCAATTGATATTAAAAACATCGATTGGGTTAATATTTTTAATATGGGGGAGAAAATGTGATTTAATATGGGAAATGATTAATCACAAAGGGTTTGACTTAACGTGCTAGCTCATCCTGACATGTGCGAAATGTTTTCGGATATCGTGGCATATGTTAAGGGGGAGCAAAATGGATGTGCACTTCAAAATGGATTTCATGGTGACATACACTTACCCAAAACATCTCTATTCACGACGGTGAAGATTGTGGTGACATAAGGATGGCAGGATAGGTTAAAGTCTAATGATTCCTCTAGAACTGGAGGAATCTTCCCAAGGACATTCCATAGCTAGAAATAGTAGTCCTTAGGAAAGATGGAGAAAGATTGTGAACGTAGCTGAGTGCCGACCAAGTACTTAAGTTAGCACTGGAACAATCACAACAAGGTGCTAGTGATGACGTATTGGTAAGCATTGAAGGGGTTGAAGAATGAAAAAGAATTGTAAAGATAAAGGGTGTAAAGAAAGAAGCCCTCCTTTCAACTTAGGCAGAAACCGGGTCAATACATATGCTATTAAGATCATTGTTTAATGATTCTTGATATTGAAGACATACATCATGGACCCAGTGATGCAAGGCAAAACCCATCCCAGCTAACTCAGATATCTCTTAAAAGATATTTGTTTTAATCACACGGAGACAACACATTATCTATTGATTTATTCACTCCGAATAAATTGGTATTGAAATGGTGGCACTCCTCTCCAGCCTCCGATCACTAAAAATCCAAAATGCACGATCGAGTCTAGAGCCATTTGAGATCATCAAATATCTAATTAGGACACACTTTCATATTTCCTTGCTTCTTCACACACCGTGAAAAGTAAGAAAGATCTTAAGAGTCCTACGTAAAATCTTCATGATCTTGCCTGAACATCCGAGTAATACGAAAGTATTTACAATGAAGATGGAAATCCTTCTTGAGCGAATATCAAAAAGCTCATGGTAGGTGACTGTGCGATTCTTTATGAATCAAACTTGCGATAACTGGAAAGCAACAGCTGTTTAATTCTTAACTGAATTTAAACACGTTCCAGGCCTCTACGCAATATCTTAGTGATCTTGCCAGAACACTCAGAGTGATACCTTAGTGTTCACAGTGATGAGTGGAAATCCTTCTAGTGTTAACCTCAAACAGCACTTGGTAGGTAACTTGCAAGATTCTATACGAATCAAGCTCGTGACAACTGGAAAGCAACGATGGTGCGGTTCTTAATTGAATTTCACTTGTTCCATGAACATGAATTGACGGCTTCAAATCATGCGGATATTATTATCCAAATGATTCACTCTTTATGTTCGCAGTCAGCTTTGGACGGTTGAATAAAGAGAACGGGTTTACCCGCGAAATCCTGTCAGGAAGTTACTTAATTGAAACTATCCGTCACGGGTACGATATCTAATATCGTCCAACGGTCTTCACCGACCGGAGGTAAAATGCTACCGATTTAGAATGAAATGTTCAAAGCCATTTCGTTCGTGTCTACTTATGTTGCGGCATTTGAAGACGGTGGCGTTGCGGAATCCAAGAAGAAGTCGTCCCCACATGCTTATACTTTACGCACTTAATATCTCATTTAAATTCTAGAAAGCCTAAAAGTTAAGTCTTCCGCTGTATCAAACTCTGAAGCTTTCAAGAATTATAAAGGTATAAGTATGTGGAACATGAAGTCACGAAGAGGCGAATATCACAAGTGATGAATGCACAAGATCAAGGCAAGGAAACATGCTCAAGGCTGAAGTCAAAGATCACATCAAGCATGTTCACAAGAACAAGATCGAAGACTCAAGCATAGTATGCTAGGTTTAAGATTTTGTAAAATGATGACCTTCCTTTGGGGGAGATTGTTGGAAATACGTTTTTCCAAGGAAAGTCTCGGTCACATCATTATTAGCATAGATCACGAGCTATAGACTATTTAGGACATTGTAACTTGGAGTGACGTCCCTTTGGGGGAGATTATTGGAAATACGTTTTTACGTATTTAGAAAGGATCGGTCACTCCAATGATATTGGGCTTGTGATCCAATATAGCCCATATAGCCCACATGTAGGGTGGGCTATATAAACCTCCCTCCTAGCATGTTAGGAGGGGTTGTTGGTTCACTTCCATTTCACATAATCACATTTCATCTTTTCTTCTTCATCCTCTCCTTTCTCTCTCTTCTTTCTCTCTCTAAGTTCTTCCATTTATCATCATTCAATAGATTAATCCATACAATGCTAAATCCTTAGAAAAACACGATCCTACAAAAAGGATAAAGAATTCACCGATCTTTGGAATAAATTTGTCAAAAAATGTGATGAATATGACAAGATTTCGTACGATAAAGCTTACAATGAAGTGCAACAAAAAATCGTACGGTTGACAGCTCAGTTGGGAGGTGCTCAGGGAAACAATCTGGCTTCTTCTGGGCTAGAGAAGGCCAGTGATGGGAATGTTCAGAAGCTTAAGGCTAAGATTGCAGATTTAGAATCTGAAGTTGTTTCATATAAGCGGGCTGTAGAACAAAGTAAGTCTGTCTACCAGAAACTAATCAATAAAATCTGTGAGAACTGTAAGTTAAAGGCCTTGTTAAAAGATAAGACTTCTGAGTCTAGCTCGATTGTGGACACGATGATCCGGAAACCAACAACCTCGGGACCTACTCGTATTGTTGTAACACCTTTTCCCAAGGTTGCTGGAACGAAAGCTGCCGTGATTGCCCCAGGAATGTTTCGTGTTAGTTATCCCTCTCAACCTAGGGTCGATACCTCTGTGCCTAGCAAACAACGTAAAGCAAGTGTTAGGACAAAACCGACCACTATATCTCAACCACAAGTCATTGATTTAAAAAGTACTAATTCTAATAGACGTGTGTCTTCTTCTACAGGAATAAACAACTACTCTAAGAGCAGAAGGCCACAACCTACGAGCAATACAAGGAATGATAGGGTCCCTTTTGCCTCTAGAAGTAGTCGACCCAAGCTCAATAATGTGGAAGTAGAAGAACACCCTAGGAATTTCCGTTTTCAATCATAATCAGAAACTTAATTCATCTGAATGTAATGAATTTAAGCTTGCTATTCGAAATGAAAAATCTGAAGTTATTTTTGCTAAATGTAATAAATGTTTCTTTACCTTTAGTCATTATGCTTGTGGCTTGACTATGAATGGGTTGAATTATTGTGGTTACACTCGTATTGATAAGCTGTCAATCAGTAAAAAACATAGCACTCCTAAGGCTAAGGTGTATGTTCCAAAAAGTACGCACGTAGGGTCCACAGAAAGTCTTGCGAAGCCTAGTAGCCCTAGCTTCACCTTTAAATGGTTGCCTACTGGTAGAAATTTTGATTGTAGTGGCAAAACTATCGACACTAGTAGATCTCATACTGACAGTGAAATGTCGGTATGTGATAAGGCTTAATTATCATCTAACCCTACAGGAACCTATTTTATCGGTTGCCAAAATATATTCTTCTCTTATCATTGGCAGGCTGTTGAAATTTGTCTCTGGTGCGTGGACTCGGGCTGTTCCAAACATATGTCTGGGAATCGAAGCCTTCTCAAGAACTTTGTTTGGTGATTCATGGGAACTGTTCGATTTGGAAATGATCATGTTGCTCTAATTCTAGGCTTTGGTGATATTCATTTGGGAAATATAATCATCACCAGAGTCTCTTTTGTTGATGGCTTGGGACATAATTTATTCTCGGTTGGGCAATTATGTGATTCAGACTTGGAAGTAACCTTTAGAAGTCATACATGTTTTGTTTTGTAAGAGATCTTGAAGGAATTGATTTGTTGAAAGGAAATGGTACCACCAACCTTTACACCATTGATCTTTTTCAAATGTCTGCTGCTTCTCCAATATGTCTCATGGCCCGAGCCACATCAACAAAATCGTTACCGGTCTTCCAAAGTTCAAATATACAAAAGACCATCTTTGTCCTTCATGTGAGCAAGGTAAAAGTAAGAAGAATCCTCACAAACCCAAACCTGTTCCTAACTCAACTAAAATGTTACATATCCTACATATGGATTTATGTGGCCCAATGAGAATCAAAAGCATCAAGGGTAAGCGGTACGTCCTAGTGATTGTGGATGATTATTCTCGTTACACATGGGTTCATTTTCTTGCTTCAAAAGATGAAGCCCTTGGAGTGATCATCAATTTCTTGAAGAAAACATCAGTACTACTGCAAGCCCCTGTCAACATTGTAAGAACAGATAACGGCATCTTCTTCTGCACCGTCTACGTCAACCTCAACCATATTGACTCCAAATATTACAACCACTTCTCTGACTGCTGATGCGACTCAACAACCTTCTCAGCAAATTCCTAATCATGTTCATCTTCAGAATGAAATAGTTGTTGAAAATGAAAACAATGCGATGCTCAACGAACATGAGTTTGTTAATCCATTTGCGGCTTCCACAAGTACTACCCAACCTTCAACACCATATGTGGATCAGTCAAGCTCGCATCAAGTTTCTCATACACTTCCACATGAACACAAATAGACTAAGTATCATCCTTTGGTTCAAGTGATTGGCAATCTCTCACGACCAGTCTCGACACGAAATCAGTTGCGTACTGATGGTGATATGTGTATCTATGCACTATCAGTCAGCACAATGGAACCAACAAGTGTTAAAGAAGCAATGACCGACGCATCATGGATTGAGTCTATGCAAGAAGAGGTCAATTAATTCATCCGACTTGATGTATGGGAGTTAGTACCATGCCCAGACAATATCAATCCCCTTACCCTGAAATGGTTATTAAAAAACAAGATGGATGAAGAGCAAACGGTCATTAGGAACAAGACTCGGTTAGTTGTGAGAGGTTATAAACAGAAGGAGGGAATTGATTTCGCAGAATCCTTCGCCCCGGTTGCTCGAATGGAAGCTATTAGGATTTTCTTGGCATACGATGCACACAAATCGTTCACTGTGTATCAAATGGACATGAAGATGGATTTCTTGCACGAGCTGTTAAAAGAAGATGTGTACGTATGTCAACCTGAAGGTTTCATCAACACCGAACATCCAAGCCATGTCTACAAGTTGAAAAAGGCAATTTATGGTTTGAAACAAGCACCGAGGGCATGGTACGACGAATTATCATTATTTTTTCTCCAAAATCACTTCATCAAAGGAACCATTGATCCAACGTTGCTTATCAAGCACTACGGCAACGAAATCTTGGTGGCTCAGGTCTATGTAGATGATATAATATTTGGCTCTACAAACCCAAAATATTCCATATTATTTGCCGACCTTATGAAAAGCCGATTTGAAATGTCCATGATGGGGGAAATGACGTTTTTTATTGGTCTCCAAGTTCACCAATCCCCCCGTGGTATTTTCATAAACCAGTCCAAATATGTGCTCGAGATTCTAAAGAAATTTGGAATGGAAAACTATGATCCTATTGGTACTCCAATGAACACTAAACACAAGCTTGATTTGGATAAGAAAGGGACATTTGTAGATGCTAAAAAATACCAATGTATGATCGGGTCCCTTATGTACTTAACCTCAAGCAGACCGAATATTGTGCATGATACTTGTTTATGTGCTCGGTACTAGGCTAAGCCAACCGAGAAGCACCTCAAGGAGGTTAAAAGGATCTTTCGTTATCTCTGGGGAACCATTCACATGGGTCTCTGGTATACGAAGGATTCTGGTTTTAATCTAACTGGTTTCTCAGATGCCGACCATGCAGGGTGTCATGATACATTCAAGAGCACTTCCGGTGGAGCATAATTCTTAGGCGAGAAGCTAGTGAGTTGGTCCTCAAGAAAACAAGATTACACGGCGTTTTCCACCGTAGAAGCAGAATATGTGTCTCTATCCGTGTGTAGTGCTCAAGTCCTTTGGATGAGAACACAACTCACGGATTATGGATTTCACTTTAACAAAGTTCCTATTTATTGTGATTCACAATCAGCCATTTCCATATCCTGTAACCCGGTCCAACACTCCAAGACCAAGCACATTGTTGTCCGATTCCATTTCATAAAGGAGCATGTGAAAAGAGGAACGATCAAACTGTATTTTTTCAAGACGGACTACCAACTAGCCGACATCTTCACCAAGGCTCTCTCTTAAGACAAATTTGAATTCTTGGTTCGTCGACTTGGTATGCGTAGTTTCACTCTAGATGAACTTGAACGTCTTGCACATTCGCAGTAACCTTGTATATATTTATCAGAAAATCTAAATACAAAATATAAAACCTATAAAAACAAAATAAAAAATGAAAAAAACTTTCAAAAATACCAAAAATATTCTTCTTCGACATGTCTCTCAGCATCGATAATATGGACGTACTTAGAAATGTCGCTCACTAATGACACGGGTATGTACATAAAGTTCGAATGGGAGTTCAAATTTTTTTAAAACATGTCTTTTCTATTTTTCTTCTCATAATGGCTTATAGTCACATGTCAGACTATAAACCGGTCCCCAAAGAAAGGAAATCTATGACTTATCCTCAACAACGGGAAATTAATTTTTCTTGGTCATGGGCTTATGTTAAAACATTCAAAGTTTTAAGCTCATGAACTCAAGGAAAATGTTCATTTATGTACATTTTTCCTCAACAACGGGAAATTTAGTTTTCTCGGTTTTGAACACAATTTTTCAAGATATTTTCAAAAGATTTTTTTTCAGTGTCTTCCAAATTGTGTGCTCATATACTCCTCTCTTTTATCAGATTCTTTTTTTCGAGGGTGAGTATAAAAATATCATAAAATATAGTTCCAAATTTTCATGAAACATTATTCTCTCCATGTTACATCACTAGTATATCAAAAATTTCACAAACACATGCAACTTTTGAGGGGGAGAATAGTGATAAAATATGTTCAAAAGGTGTCATCTTGGATAAGATCTTTGATATAAGTGCTTTCTCTTCCTAATATGTGCAAAAACCTTTCCTTTTATGATACACATATGTAGGGGGAGCGTTTTGGTGATATAGAAAAATTTCAAGGTGTAAACATTGATTTCATCAACACCTTAATTGCCTTTTCAATAGGTTTTTCTGGTTACGATGTCTATACCCTTCAACACATTAATTCACGACGGTATTGGTGTCAAAAGGTGGTTAGGTATTCGTCCTATGATCCAACCAGAACCGGAGGGATCTTTCCAGGGACAATTCATTAGAATTTAGAAGTCCTTAGGAAAGATGGAGTAGTTGAGTGTACGGGAAAAATGTCGACTAATGACTTAAGCTAGCACTGGAACAATCACCAAAAAGTGCTAGTTATGACGTCTTGGTAAGCATTGAAGGTGTTGAAGAATGAAAAAGAAATGTAAGGATAAAGGGTGAAAAGAAAATAGGCCTCCATACAACTTCGGCAGAAACCGGGTTAATACATCTATTATCAAAATCACGTTGATAATTTCTGGTACTGAAGACAAAGCATCATGGACCTAGTGATGCAATGCACAACCCTTCCCATCATACTCAAGCTTCTCTCAAAAGAAGTTTGTTTAATTGTCACGGAGTTCAACTCATTTCTATCAACTTTCTTACTCCGAGATAGTAGATATTGAAAAGGTGGCAGTTTTCTCCAGCCTCCGATCACCAAATAAACGTGCACTTATAGAGTCTAGAGACAACGAGATTCATCAAAAATCTCATTAGAACACTTATTCCATATATCAATTGTTGTTCATAATTAGAATACGAGCGATAATTTAAAGAGTCCTACGCTCTATCCTTGTGGTATTGCCAGAACATTCAGAGTAATACTCTTTAATATTCACAGTGATGAATAGAAATACTTCCAGTGTTACCATCAAACAGCACTACGGTAGGTCATATGTAAGATTCACTTGAATTAAACATATGCTAACTGGAAAGCAATAGTGGTTTGATTATTTCTTGATTCGAACTCGTTCCAGGTCTCGACCCAATATCTTTATGATCTTGCCAGAACATTCAGAGTAATACTTCTTAGTATTTACTGTGACGAATGGAAATCCTTCTAGTGTCATCATCAAACAGCATTGCGGTAGGTAACTTGTGAGATTCTATACGAATCAAACTTGTGTCAACTGGAAAGCAACAATGGCTTGGTTCTTAATTGATTCAAACTTGTCACAGGAAATGAATTGACGACTTAATCAGCATAATGGAACTGCATGATTCACTCTTTACTATGAACTATCTTTCGAGATGTTCAAGTAATGAGAACGACTACCACTGGCGGAAACCCTGTCAAGGAAGTTCTTTGAACTTACCTAATCACAAGTACAATACTTGTACTGTATAACGGGAAACCGGAGGAATGCAAACTGTGGCGTTATCTTAAGAGTCGCAATTCAAGGCCACATACTCAAGTAATTGAAGAAAGCATAAGAACATCTAAAGACAAAGACTTCCGCTACTCTGATGATCAAAGGAGATTGTTAACAAGCTTTTAAGACAATGCAAAATATGAGTATGTGGGAAAAGACACAAGAACACAAGTTGGCAAAGTTTCAAGATCAAGTCAAGGCAAAGATTAAAGATCCAAGATCATAAGTCATGAAAGGAACTATGAAAGAACTCTCAAGACAACGAGCTTCAAAGTCTGCAACATCAAAGAAGTGAAGTCACATATTACATGACCACCACTTAGGGGGAGATTGTTAGCCGTATTTAAAGTGATGGTCATAAAATATACCGTTGCGAAGCTCGTGGAAAATTTTATTCAACGGTGTCGCGAGTTCTTAGTTTATGTTATGTATGTAATGGGAATTAGTCCCGAATACACAAATGAGGAAGGCCTTTTATACATTACACTTGTAGTATAAAAGGCCCCTAACACCTCATTTGTGTGTCTGTTTTCCATTTTTTCATAGTTGGTAGAGAAAGAAACATCATGTCTTTCTCTCACTAGGAAATCATAACCTTTTGTTTTCTCTTTTATTCTTCATCTTAATCTAATGTTTCTTTTTCGGTTTAATCCATCATGTTATTCGTGTTTGGTTAGTCGTGTGTACACATCCTACAAACACCACTGTCACAGTTGGGGCAAGCAATGGAGTTGATGTCAATGCCTCGTCTCGAGATATTGAGACGCGAAGGGAGACCATCAAGTTTTATTTTCCAAACAAGTATATTCACTTTGATAGGAACACATTTGATCCAGCCAGTTTGAAAGGAAATCGAAGCTAACCTCTTGTCGTCAATCTCCTTACGTAATAAAGCAACCGGGAACTTGCCAGAACCGTCAAGAGACCAAATCCATCTATCCGACATAGGGGAAAGAATTGTGTGAGAAACCAAATTTGAAAGAGCATTAAACTGACCTTGTTGAGCACCTCCTCTAGGCTGCCTTCGAAAAGAATGATCCAGAATAATATCATTAAGTTGTAAATTAACTGTGATATCCTTGGTAGAATCGAGAGCATACATTCTAGGAAACTGATCTTTAAGAGCCGCAAAACCTAGCCAACAATCAGCCTAGAAGGAAGTGTTATATCGTTACCCACTTTGAGGCACATAAAATCCATAAAATTGATACCTTGCTGTTGGAGAAGACCAATTTTTTTAACAATATGCAACCAGCTGGATTTTTACAAGCCGTGATACGTTTACCAATTTGACCATCTTCACCATGAATTGCCTTGATAGATCTAGCCCATAACGATGTGTTTTGAACATGAAATTTCCAAACCCATTTAAGCATTAGAGATCGATTTAGGGCAAAAAGGATAGCAACACCAAGACCGCCCTTTACTTTGGGAGTAAGAAACTTCGACCATTTAAGCCATGAAGCTTTATTGTTCTTAGAATCATGAGCATTAAAGAATCGACTACGGATGGATTCTAACTGTTGAAGAACAGTAAGGGGAGCCTTAAAAATGGCCAAATGAAATATAGGTATATAGCTAAGAACGGATTTGATAAGAGTCAATCTCCCACCTATAGACAAGCTTTTCATTTTCCATTTTGAAAGACAAGAAATTACCTTGGTGATAACTTCGCCCCATGCTTCAACTCTAGACATCGAGCAACCAACTTTAGTACCAAGATACTTAAAAGGAGTGTCTAGAATAAGGCAACCAAGCCTAGAAGCAGCGTTGCAAACAGTATCCTTAGTCACCGAAGTTCCCATGATCTTACTTTTGGACATATTTATTCGCAGCCCAGAAGCACGATGGAAACATTCGAGAACGTGTATTAGGGTAGTGATGTTACCCTCGCACCATTGTCCCATAAAGACGACATCATCCGCATAAAACATATGTGTGAGGGTCGTTGAAGGATTAAGGTTGATACCCGTATATAGACCCGCATCTACCACCCTTTGGAAAGAGAGATGAAGACTTTCCATAACTAAAATAAACAAAAAAGGGAAAGAGGATCACCTTGCTTGAGACCTTTATAAAAGTGAAACTCCTTTGTAGGCTTACCGTTGACAAGAATGGATCCTTTTGAAGATTGAAGGCATAATTAAGTCCATCTACACCATTTGTCCCCAAACCAAAGTTTTTCAACACGTCGTCTAAAAAATCCCAACGAACCGAATCAAAAGCTTTTTCAAAATCGACCTTAAAGACTAGAGATTGTTTTCTTTTACGTTACACCATTGAAGGACTTCGTTAAGTATAAAGGGACCGTCAAGAATTTGTCTATCTGCAACGAAGGCAGATTGCACCTCATCGACGATATCGTCTAACACGTCAACAAGGCGATTCGATAAGATCATGGAAATGATCCTATATAAGCTTCCAATGAGACTGATAGGCCAAAAATCCTTCACAGAGTTGGCGTTTGGAGTTTTAGGAATCAAAGTAATGAAAGTAGAATTGCAACCAGTGGGGATGTGATTGCCATTGAAAAAACTTTGAACCGCTTCAAAGACGTCATTTTCAAGGATATGCCAATAATGCTTGTAAAACCCAAATGTGAAACCATCTGGCCCAGGGGATTTTTCAATCCCACAACCCCAAACCACCCATTTTAATTCCATTTTTGAAATGTTTCTCTCCAAATCCATTTGCTTGTCAGAGGAGATTTTGTTCGGATACTCCATACTGAGATGAGCACGACGCGGGATCGGTTTAGTAAATCTGTTAGACCGTGAGAAAAATACGTGTTTTACTCTACACGGATCTTGGATCCAGTTCCCATCAACCATGATACCAGGGATGCTTAGTTGGCTGCGTTTTTTATTGAGCATACCATGGTAAAATCTTGAGTTCTCGTCGCCCTCGATGCACCATTTAATCTTGGCCTTTTGGGCTAATTCTGTGTCAGCGAGCTTATCAATCTCCAACAAAGAATTAATAATTTGAGATCGTTTACTAAGCGTTTGATCTTAGTTATTACTAGCATCAATGGTTATGTCAAGAGCATGAAGATCTTTCTGTAACTTAGCCTTCCCAGATTTCATATCTTTGTTGTTGCTTTTAGACCATTCCCTAATCTTCAGTTTAAGGAACTTCAATTTAGCCGTATATCTACTCATAGCATTAGAAGCACCAACTGGAGCAATACTCCAATTATTTTCAATAAAGCTATCAAAACCTTCAACGTCTAACCAGTGATGGTAGAATTTGAACGGGATAGGGCCGTAATCAAAGACAATTTCACGAAGTAAGATCGGGCGATGATCCAAAAGATAAAGATCAAGGGTGTTTGCTGAAATATTTGGACATAAGTTAAATAAATTTTCAGAAATGAAAAATTGATCTAAATTACTCATCTTAGTGGCCGATTTGTGACACCATGTGAAGGGTCTGCCACCAAGAGGAACTTCTGTTAATTTGGCATTAACAATGAAGGAGTTAAACAATTTAGCACCATGAGTGTGAAAGAATTTGTCATTTTTTATTCTAACCTCGTTGAAATCACCCATAACGATCACCTGACCCTTTCCATTGTTGAATAACATGTGAGAGACAGTTCCACAATAGTTGTTTGTCTTTTAATATATGAGAGCATATATACAGAAACAATGAGAAGATCCGCACCAGTTTTCAACCAAATTCCCCGGGTTATGACAAAGGAATTTAAGACCGTGTGGTTTGAAATACGAAAGGAGATGACATCCCAAACGCATAGAATGCCTCCCGAGTTTCCAATTGAATCAATATAGATGAAATCAAATGCAAATTACCCCAACATTGTTTGACCGAAGTTATATCCATAGCTTTCATTTTGGTTTTCTAAAGAGTTAAAAAATTCACCTTGTACTTGATGCACAATTCCTTTACCCAATCCTTTTTGGCCTTTTGGGCGAGGCCTTGGATATTTAGGGACAAGAAATTCTGTTGGGAATTATTTGTTAAGTTTCAAGTACCGTTAGTGTATTTTAAGTACTGTCAGTGTTATGTAAGTACTGTTAGTATTAACGCGGTACATAGTAAGTACTGCTACTTATAAAGTAAGTACTGCTATGATGATTAGGACGAATATATCTTTGTATAAGATATGTCATAGTTATAGTTAGAGTATATCTTATGTGATATACTTAAATAGTTAGAATATTGATAATATATCGTCCGTGATATAGTTATCTTTATAGAAAATTCTAAGGTTTCTAGGGTTCATTACTCTATAAAAGGAACATAGGTACAATGTCTTTCATGTACCTCATTCAAGTCGATTAATAAGAGAATCGAATAGTTAAAAGTAATTCTGTTCTTCTGTGCTTTATAATTTAGATTCCGCATAACTTATTTAGTGTTAGTAAGAGTGGTCAAAGTGTTTTAGTTTGATTACAAACTACTATACTAATTCTTAACAGAATATAGATCCAACCAAAGGGATCAACAAGTGGTATCAGAGCTTGTTGAGAAACTCTAAAAAAGAAGAACACAACCCCATACACTCCACACATACCAAAACTCAATGTCTCAACCAGATGGTGAGGATGCTCACTTGGATGATGTTCAGAACCCTAGTCCTATACCACAGGGACAACCAAAAGTTGTGCATCCTGCACCAGTACAAGGTGTTCAAGCCGTGAATGCTGTAGCTACCTCTACAACAACACCTTCTCATACTCTGTCTGCTATTAAACTCCTAGTTCTCAAAGGTGACAATTATGAGACATGGGCTATGCAGATGGAACATTACTTGAATCACACAGATCACACTGTGTGGTAAGTTATCAAGAATGGGAATACACTAAAGAAGCTACACTGGTTGCCAGACGGTACATGCTATGCTCTACCTGCTGTGACTGCTGAGGAGGTACAAGCAGAGATCAGAGAGAGAAAAGCCAGAACTGATTTGGCTATGGCTATTTCGGAAGACATTCTACCAAGCTTTCATCATTATAAGGATGCTAAAGCTATGTGGGATGCTATAAAACTTAGATTTGGGGGAAATGACAAATCTAAGAAGATTAAGAAGATTGTTCTTAAGCAAGAATTTGATAACTTCTCAATTACCAGTATATAGGGGATACATGGTGGATATGGAAGGTTCAGTAAGTTGCTTATTCAGTTGGCAGTTTATGGACAAGTAATTCCTAATGAAGAAGCTAATTTAAAATTCTTAAGAAGTGTTCCACCAGAGTGGAAAGCAATGGCTATGCACTTCATCAAAAGAGATGATTTGGAAACAATTCCTTTTGATCATCTCTACAACAATCTTAGAGCATATGAGATGGATGTGAAAGGCACTGAAGTAAAGACATCGACTACTTCAAAGTCTAACTTGGCTTTTGTATCAGATGGGAACAGCGGTGCTTACTTTCATAATACCGCTAGTAGATCTAGCAGCGGTACATACTTCACAAATACCGTTGGAGGACTTACAAGCAGTACTTACCCACAAAGTATTGAAGGCAGCCCTATAGTCTCTCAAAATCCACATGGAAGGTCCTCACCATTGTTTAGTGACAATGATGCCTTCTCATTCTTCGCTGGACAAGACAACAGGCCAAGATTAACACTCAATGACTTGTTCCAAATGGATGATGCTGATGTTGAAGAGATGGATCTTAAATGACAAGCTGCTATGGTGTCAGTAAGATCTAATAGGTTCTTCAAGAAGACTCGAAGAAGAATGACTGTTGATCCTAATGAGCCATTAGGATATGACAAGTCCAAAGTTGAATGCTATAACTGTGGAAGGAATGGACACTTTGCAAGAGAATACTCTAGAGACAAAGCTGAGAATAGCAATCAGAAGTCCAAGCACAACTATAGAACCAGTCTAAGAATAACTGAAAGCTTTCCAAAAGGAAACAACAGGAGTCCTAAAGGAACCAAAGCATTGGTTACTGTAGATGGAGTGGTGAACTGGGCATAAGATGAAGAAGAAGAAGAGCTTGGTTTAATGGCTCTCTCACATGAAGATACTGAGGTACATCCTTGTTCTAAAGGCTATGTTCTTAAATTTAATAGCCTAAAAGTAGAACTAGAGGAACAGTATCAAAAGGTTAACACATGCATTGTAGAATTAAATGCTTTTAAACAGGGTGTTGTTAAATTAGAAGAAAATATAGTTTTGTATAAAAAGGCTCAACAAAACTATGAAGAGAAAATAAGGATTTTAACTCTTCAAATGAGGGAAAAAGATGTGGAAATAAAAGCTTTTGAAAGACAGCTGTTAAAAATATCAACAGAAAAAGAAGCTTTAAAAGCTAGTCTTTGTAATGAAAGGGAAGTGGTTAATCATTGGCAAAAATACTCTAAAGGATTGGGAAAATTGATTAATTCACAAATGGGGTATTATGATAAATCAGGCCTAGGATATATTGAGGACCAACCTGGGATAACTTTAACTAACAAGGACTTATCAAAAGGGATTTTTGATAGTTCTAGTGAGGTAGATGATACACCTGAAAATGATAGATATGCTGAAGGAATGAAGGCAGTTCCTCCACCACTATCAGGAATTTTCATGCCCCCTAGTAATGATACAAGTATAGAGTTAGAAGAACCAAAGGTTAATAATACTGTAGAAACTAGAAGGGGGGGGGGGTTGAATAGTTTCTTATATTTACTTGTTAAAATATGGTTTTCCAAAAAATCCTTTTTCAAAAACATAGGCTTGAGGAAGTATGTGAAATCTTCTTATGCACAATATGAACAATGATAGTGTGACTAAACTAATACTAACAAAATTATATGCACAAAGAATAAAGAATGTAAAGAGTTAAGGGCAAAGAAAGATCAAACCGAACACCAAGGATTTATAGTGGTTCGGCAACGAAGCTCACTCCTCGTTCCTACTCCACTCCTCGAGTACTCCTTACTCGAGAGTTCACTACACAACAAGCTCCTTATGGTGGAGAAAACCGTACACGTCGCTTAACCAATTTCTGACTCTAAGCTAAAAGTCGAGCCCTAATCGTAGCTAGGACCAATCTACACAACTATACTTAGTACATACACAACTTCCAAATAGACACAACTACTTGGATCTTCACAACAATGACACAACAACAAATGTATAAAATTAGATCTTCAATGGATCTTTGGTGGTGGACTTAACACTTCACAAGGATAGTGTTCTTCTCTTTGCACTTGGAGAGGAAGGGATGGAAGAAAAAGATTCACTTCTTAAACAAGTAGTAATCAAACAAATGATCAAAGATTTGAGTGATTAAAGAAGAATGTTTGAATCTGGAAATAGATGTGCAAAAGAGGTGAATTGAAAAGCTGAGAATGGTGCACAATTTATAGGAAAAGAGGCCAACGGATATATCTGCCCGCGGTTCCTTATCTCAGCCAGCGGTTCCTTATCGATAAGGAACCGCGTAGGCACTAAGGAACCGCCTCGTAGACTCCGCTCCTTTTTTTGTCCTTTAGTGGTGGAGGTCTTATCTGGATTAAAAATATCCTGATAGAATATTCCTAATCAAATAAGAATATGCCATTTTCAATTTTTCAAATAATTAATTTAATAAAACATTTTCTTAAAAAGAAAGTTTAATAAAAACTTGTCATACTTATTAAAAAGTGAGTTTTAAGAAAAGATTAAATCACTTGATCACTTGATTAAGGTTAGTACTTGTTTATTCATACCTTAAGTGAAAATGGGTAAAATGAAAAATACTTAAACTCAAGAATTCATTTTTCGTTGTTTTCGTAAATGCTTGTTTTTACATATTGGCGTAATCAAAACTAAGCGAGACCGAAAAATGCAAGTGACATTTTTAGGCATAATTGCATTAACAATCTCCCCCTTTTTGATTCCGACAATACATAAACTCAATCACACAAAAACAAGATTTTCGAAGACGAGTTGAGTTTATTCATTTCTCCCCCTTTGTCGAAGCAAAAAGGTTGCACAAGTCAGTGTTGAAGAGACGGACTTTGCAAAGACTCCCCCTTGGTGCTTACTCCCCCTAGTTTGGGGCACCGGGGAATCGAGATATGGTGACAAGCTACATAGAAGGGTTAGTTGAATAAAAGAGACAACCAACAAGATATAGCTATGGGTCACAAATAAAGTAAAAGAGAAGATAACACAAAGACAAAGATCCAAGTTAAGTTACTAAAAGAATATCATACAAAGATGTATGGAAAAAGAAACAAGCCAAAAGCATAAATCTAATCCTAGTTATTCTAGAATTCTAAGATTTGCTTGAATTAGGTGTCTTGTGGATAAGAAACCAATGCTTATAAGAAAGACAAGGTAATGGCGGAAGGTGGTGGTGGTGGCTTGTTGGAGATCTCATAATCATAGTGAAGAGGAGGCTTGATTAAGAGACTCTTGATGTAGCTCAACTCCTCATAGATGTGTGCCATAGCAAGATGTTGATATTGACAACAAAGACAATATGTTTCATGGTGCATGCCATTATCATGAGAAGGAGGAAGAACACTAAAGGGTGGTGGTGGAAGAAAAGATGTTCCACAATCAGCATTATTGGTAGAAGAAATGTGATTAAGAGTGTTCTTGGGTGAGTTGGGATTGAAGTTGTTCTTAGGTGAGTTAGGATTGAAAGCAATTGGAGAAAATGGAGGAGATTCAAGGCTTTCATTTGGAGAATAAGACATTTTGGGATGTGAAGTATGGCAAAATGCTTATGTTTAAATAGGGAAGGCTCAAGGTATTTTTGGGGTGGTCAAAGGGTTTGAAACAAAGATTCTCAAAAAATGTTGGAGCAAATCTGGAGTTTCAGAGAAAAACCCAAAAAAGGAAGCACTGTGCGCGGTTCCTTATCATGACAGGCGGTTCCTTATCACTAAGGTACTGCGGTTCACATATGGAACCGCCTACAGAGGCTGTTTTAGGTGTTGGAGGAAGATTTTTCAGCAAATCTTATTTTTCTAGTCTAACTCATCATAGAGATATGCTTAAAAGCAGGGATAGACAAAGAAAACACATACAAACTTATCAATTAGAGATATGACCAAAATACATGGATTAAAAAATCAATGTAGGAGGTGTGTAAGACAAGACCTTAAGTCATGACATAATGATCCTCCATGATTCTATCTTGTTCTTGCTATGTTTGAGAGAATCATACATATGAATTATGTAAGCTCTAGATTAATAGCGAGAATCTATGAAAAACCGTTTTTAGATTGAATTAACAATGTCAAAAGCATTTCTCAACCATTTTCGAAAGACACTTTGAGAATTTTGAAAAGAGAAGAGAGGATTTTTCAAAAAGAGTTTGGAAGACTCAATGACTCAAATTGGTAAAATAAGAGACACAAATAAGAAAGAAGGAAATTAAGGAAGATGTTCCATTAATCCTAGACCTAGACGTAGGTAATTAAAAGGTTCCCTCTTAAGTGGCTTAGTGAAGATGTCGGCTAAGTTATCCTCGGAGGGCACCTTCTCAATAGAAATGTTCCCTTTTTGAACATTGTCCCTAAGGAAATGGTGTCGAATTTCTATGTGTTTGGTTCGCGAGTGTTGCACGGGATTCTTGCTAAGGTCTATAGCACCTTTATTATCGCACATGATGGGAACATCATTAAGAGAAACCCCGTAATCAACAAGCGCTTGCTTAATCCATAGAGCTTGTTGGCATGCTTTTCCGGCACTCACATACTCGGCTTCCGTGGTGGATATTGCAAGAGCGGTTTGTTTCTTGGAGAACCAAAAAGTTAAGCAACAACCCATGAAGGTACAAACTCCACTAGTGCTCTTCGGGTCAACATAGTCTCCCGCATGATCCGAGTCCACGTAGACAATGGTTTCTACGCGGTCCCTTTAGGATACCATAATCCTAAATGTATAGTGCCTTTAATGCATCGGAAGATACGCTTAACCGCTTCAAGGTGAGAGGTTTTGGGAGCCTCTTGGAAGCGAGCACAAAGGCAAACACTAAACATGATATCCGGTCAACTTGCCGTTAGGTACATCAAACTACCAATCATACCTCTATATTTGGTGTTGTCTACGGACTCACAATCATCATCTACGGTGATTTTAGTATCCGAGGCCATTGTGGTCTTCATTGGTCTAGATTCTTCTAATCCAAATTTCTTTAGCATTTATTTAGCATACTTAGATTGACTAATGAAAATACCATCATCCATTTGTTTAATTTGGAGTCCTAAAAAGAAGTTAAGTTCTCCCATCATACTCATTTCAAACTCATCATGCATGATTTTGGCAAAGTCATCACACAATTCTTGACAAGTTGAGCCAAATATAATGTCATCAACATATATTTGTATGATTATGAGGTGAGGACCTTTCTTCTTTGTAAAGAGCGTGTTGTCTACCATCCCTATGGTATACTCATGTTTAACAAGAAACGCTTTAAGTCTATCATACCAAGCTTTGGGCGCTTGTTTAAGAGCATAAAGTGCCTTCTTAAGCTTGTAAACATGATCTGGTTTCTCAAAATCAATGAAGCCGGGAGGTTGAGCCACATATACCTCCTCATTGATCAAACCGTTAAGAAACGCACTCTTTACATCCATTTGTTGAAGCTTAAAGTCTAAGGCACAAGCGTAGGCTAAAAGGATTCTAACCTTGCTACCGGTGCATATGTCTCGTCATAATCAATCCCTTCTTGTTGATTATAGCCTTGAGCTACAAGTCTAGCCTTGTTACGAGACACAACACCATTATCATCTAACTTATTCCTAAAGACCCATTTGGTTCCTATAATGGTAGAACTTCTAGGTGGAGTAACAAGTTCCCAAACATCATTGGCAACGAATTGATTCAATTCTTCTTGCATCGCAATGACCCAACTCTCATTCGTCAAAGCTTCTTTAACATTCTTTGGTTCAATCAATGAGAGACGAAACAAAAGAAGTTGCTTTGGTTTTGGACTTGAGATCTTAGGGTCCTTTGATTCAAGTCACCAATGATATTGTTGAGAGTATGATCCCTAGGCTCCTTAATGTTTACTTCCTTTTCAACACTAAGGTCTTCAACTCCTATTTTTCTAACCTCTTTGGCTTTAACTACTTCTAATTCATCCAAGTCATCATAAACTAATGGTGGTATATTGGGTGAAGGAGGGGTTTCATCAAAGGTTACGTTAAGTGATTCTTCAATTACCCTCATGGTTCTATTTAGGACAATGTAGGCTTTTCTAGTTTGGGAATAACCTAAAAGGATGCCTTAGTAAGACTTTGGGTCAAACTTGGTAAGGTAGTCTTTAGTGTTGAGGATAAAGCACTTGCTTCCAAACACCCTAAAGTATTACAATGAGGGTTTCTTACCTTTAAGAATCTCATAGGGGGTCTTTCCTAGGAAAGGTCGAATAAGAATTCGGTTGAGAATATAAGTCGATGTGTCCACGGCATTGCACCAAAACTTTTGAGGCAAAGATTGCTCGTTTAAAATCGTCCTACTCATCTCTTGGAGAGTCCTATTCTTCCTTTCAACTACCCCATTTGATTGTGGAGTGCGAAGAGCCGAGAAGTTATGGGTAATACCATGAGCTTCACAAAAGGCACCAAATTGCACTTCATTATCAAATTCCCTACCATGATCCGTCCTAATAGAGACAATTGGACATCATAGTTGATTTTGAATTCTTCGCCTAAAGATTTCGAAATGATCAAAAGCTTCATTCTTAGATTCCAAAAATCTAGTCTAAGTGAATCTCGAATAGTCATCAACTATAACTAGGGTATAAAGGTTACCTCCATAACTCCGTATGGCGGAAGGTCCAAAAAGATCCATATGTAGGAGCTCTAAGCACCGAGAGGTTGAAACCAAGTTCTTGGCTTTGTGACTTGAGTGAACTTGCTTTCCAACTTTGCAAGCATCACAAAAGTGACTAAAAAAACTTCATCTTGGGGAGGTGTCTTACCAACTCCTTAGAGACTAAAGATTGAATTAAGCGCATATTAGCGTGACCTAATCTCCTATGCCAAAGAGTAGAACTATCATCTATAGTCGCAAGACATATGTTGTCTTTTGACTTCTTATTGACTTTCATGACATAAAGCCCATGCTTTCTAACACCTTTTCCAATGACTTTTCTATCTTTTACGATTTCACTGTCATGTTCCGAAAAGATGACCTTACACTTATTGTCACAAATTTGACCTATACTTAAGAGACTAAACCCTAAGTTGATACGTGCTCAACATTTTCAATGGTCATGGAGTCAAGAGAAACCGTACCTTTGCCAATGATATTACCACGTAGGCTACTAGCGAATGTGATGTTACCTCCATCATATGCTTTGTAGTGCGAGAACAAACTTCGATTACCCGCCATGTGTTTAGAACATCCACTATCCTTAATCCACTCGTCGGGCTCCAAATCAATTCCCAAGCATATCTAGGTAACAACACACAAGATCAAACATTTGGTCCCCAGTATCTCATGGGTCTAAAATTGTTAGTTCTAAACATTCCTTGCATTTGGTTGGGATACATGAATGAAGGAGGGGTTCCCCATGGAGAACAAAATGGAGGAGGATAGTAATTCATATAACCATTTTGTTGTTCATTATTTCTCCTAGGTGTATTTGATCTTGGTTTAGAGTTGTGGTCATTCCTTCTAGGTGTTGGGGTCTTACTTCTAGATCGTGAATTGTTTTGATTATCTCTTTTAGGCGTTGTCGTTCTACTTCTAGGCTTAGACTCTTTCCATACTCTTGGTGGAGTAGAAGATGGTCTTGATAAACTTTTATTTCCCATGAGAGGTTTACTTAATGGCTTGCAGAACTTATCAACGACATTGTCGTCAAGTATGGGTAATTTTACCTTATTAACAATAAGATGCTTTGGTTTTTCACCTGATTTTGAATTTTTAGAAAGTTCATGATTTTCACAAAAATCTTGTTCTGGCCGCGGTACCTTATCTATGGCGGCGGTTCCATAGTGATAAGGAACCGCCCCATACAGTCTGGGACCGCGTACAGTTGGTGATTTTTGTGAAAATCTGACTTGTTTAGGTTCACTAGTTGAAGTTTCATTTGAGTTAAAACCTACACCAAGTCTTTCCTTCGAATGAACTTGTTTGTTTAACATATCATCAAGAGCACTAGTACCTCTCATGAACTTTTCCAATTTAATGGAGGTGCTCTTAAGATCTTCATTCTCTAATCTAAGTTTCTCACAACTTAAGAAACCTAAATCAACTTCTTTATTTTTCTCAAGTTTTGCCAATTTCTCCCTAAGTTCATTGATCTCATTTTCTAGCTTAGTTTTGGTTGATTTTAAGGTTTTGTTCTTTTCTATGAATTTAAGGCTAAGTTTGTGTAAACTATCATATTTGCCTTCAAATTCAATATCATCAAAAGTGGAGCTATTGCTATAATATTCGGTTTCAGAATGTACCTCTTTAGAAGTATGAGCCATAAGACATTTCTCTTCTTTGGGGTTGTCATCATCATCTTCACCGCTATCGCTCCAAGACCCACTAACGAACTTCGTGTGATTCTTATCGCGAGAAGGTTTTGGACAATCACCAATGAAGTGATTTGGATCACCACATCTAAAGCAATTCCTATCACCTTTTTCATTCTTGACAAACCGATTCTTTGAGAATGGTTTCTTGTCATTGTTGGGTTGTCTCACGTGTTGACCTCGTCTCTTGAAGAACTTCTTGAAATCTCCTCACCGCCAATGCATACTCTTCGTCATCGCTATCTGAGGAACTATCATGGTCACTTTGTGCCTTTTTGGCTTTAAGTGCAAGAGATTTCCTTTCACTCTTGGTTTTCACTAATTCCGAGTCCATCAAAATTATCATCTCATGAACCTTTAAGTTGCCTATGAGTTCATCGAGTGATAAGGTTGAGAGATCTTTCGATTCTTCAATCGCCGTGACTTTTGCTCTCCACTTTGGATGTAAGGCCCTTAGAAACTTCCTAACATTGTTCTTGCTAGAAAAACCTTCATCAAGTGCTTTTAGACTAGTAATAATGGTGTTAAACCTAGCAAACGCACTATTAATACTTTCATCTTCTAAGATGACAAATTGTTCATATTGTTGGACAAGAAGATCGATTTTGCTTTCTTTGACTTGGCTATTACCTTGGTGGGTTACTAAAAGAGTGTTCCAAATATCTTTAGCGGTTTCACACATAAAAATCCTTTCATACTCTTTCTTAGGTAAAGCATTATAAATCACCATTTTAGCCTCATTATTTTTTGAAAGTTTCTTTTTAGTGTCGTCGTTAGCTTTGTCAAAAGTGACCAACTCTTTTGTTTTAGAAACTTCATTAAATTGATAAGGTAAAAAAATCACCATTGGTAATAACATGCCAAAGATCTAAATCTTTTGATTTCACATAAGTTTCAAATCTATTTTTCCAATAAATAAAACTATCGGTTTCAAAAAGTGGTGGTCTTTGCATAGATTTCCCTTCTAGGTATTTGTTGGAATCCATAGAACGATTCAAGTTTTAAAATACAATATACTTTAAAAATTCTTGAGCAACCTCGCTCTGAAACCAATTGTAGATACTAGAAGGGGGGGGGGGGGGTTGAATAGTTTCTTATATTTACTTGTTAAAAGATGGTTTTCCAAAAAATCCTTTTTCAAAAACTTAGGCTTGAGGAAGTATGTGAAATCTTCTTATGCACAATATGAAAAATGATAGTGTGACTAAACTAATACTAACAAAATTTTATGCACAAAGAATAAAGAATGTAAAGAGTTAAGGGTAAAGAAAGATCAAACCGAACACCAAGGATTTATAGTGGTTCGGCAACGAAGCTCACTCCTTGTTCCTACTCCACTCCTCGAGTACTCCTTACTCGAGAGTTCACTACAAAACAAGCTCCTTATGGTGGATAAAACCGTACACGTCGCTTAACCAATTTCCGACTCTAAGCTAAAAGTCGAGCCCTAATCGTAGCTAGGACCAATCTACCCAACTATACTTAGTACATACACAACTTCCAAATAGACACAACTACTTGGATCTTCACAACAATGACACAACAACAAATGTATAAAATTAGATCTTCAATGGATCTTTGGTGGTGGACTTAACACTTCACAAGGATAGTGTTCTTCTCTTTGAACTTGGAGAGGAAGGGATGGAAGAAAAAGATTCACTTCTTAAACAAGTAGTAATCAAACAAATTATCAAAGATTTGAGTGATTAAAGAAGAATGTTTGAATCTGGAAATAGATGTGTAAAAGAGGTGAATTGAAAAGGTGAGAATGGTCCATAATTTATAGGACAAGAGGCCAACGGATATATCTACCCGCGGTTCCTTATCTCAGCCAGCGGTTCCTTATCAATAAAGAACCGCGTAGGCACTAAGGAACCGCCTCGTAGACTCCGCTCCCTTTTTTGTCCTTTAGTGGTGGAGGTCTTATCTGGATTAAAAATATCCTGATAGAATATTCCTAATCAAATAAGAATATGCCATTTTCAAATTTTCAAATAATTAATTTAATAAAACATTTTCTTAAAAAGAAAGTATAATAAAAACTTGTCATACTTAATAAAAAGTGAGTTTTAAGAAAAGATTAAATCACTTGATCACTTGATTAAGGTTAGTACTTGTTTGTTCATACCTTAAGTGAAAATGGGTAAAATGAAAAATACTTGAACTCAAGAATTCGTTTTTCGTTGTTTTCGTAAATGCTTGTTTTTACATATTGTCGTAATCAAAACTAAGCGAGATCGAAAAATGCAAGTGACGTTTTTAGGCATAATTGCATTAACAAATACCTTAAACTCTAGTTGTAACACTCTCAATTTTCGTATCGGTACAGCGGAAGGGTCTTTCAGAGTGTTACGGGATAGCACAATAACTCCAATCATAGATAACACATAAAAATGGTTGTACAAGGTTCAACATACATTCATTCGATAAAAAGTTTTAAAGTGTACAACAGGTCCCAAATTATACAGGTCATTATGTTTACAAAACATAGATCGAATGAACATTTTTAATATTATGTGGGCCATCAGAGTCGATCTCCATCCGGATTACCTTCAAGCACCTGAGATAAAAACATGCAAAAATCATATCAGCGAATGCCGAGTGAATTCATAGAGTTTAATAAAACCGTTATATAAAACAATCGTTAAAATCAGAACACAAGTATAATATCGGGAGTAAGTCCACGTATTGCTAGTCAGGCAATATATAAATCAAGCATACATCTTAAACCGTCCATGAGACCGTAGCCTCAATATTACCATATTAGGTAATATATTCATCGTTATTAGCGTCGTTATTGGATTACATTATGTATAGGATACATTTTAGGATTATTATTAGCCGCATGACATTGTTACCTTACTATGAAAACAGCGGGTCGCGAACCCGACAAACAATTTTCCCATCTAAGTTAGCGTGTCGTCACAAAAATCACGCTATGGAATCTTCTCATACATAAATTCGCTTACCAATCAATGTGGTACGACGGGGATCAACCGTCAAGGCGCGAACTGGGGTGATCGTCCCCAAATAGTACTATCAAATGCATAAGCGTCTACCAAATCCCGGTAGTTCACAATTCATGCTAATGGGAGTTTAAGTGACATAACCCAACTACTAATAATCCTTTTTGTCTCGTTTATAGGGTCATAGCATCATTCGGGTCCATATCATTAAGCATACCATCGGGACTACTTGTGTTCTATTTTTCTCAAAAATCTAGCATGTTATCTCCCTCGCGGGTTTACAAATCATTTTATAAAACATTTAAAAGAGTGCGAGGCTATGAACTCACGTTGATAATGAAAGGCGGATTATCGGCTACGGGCGTGCTTCGGTCACGGAAACCTATATAAATAATAATCGGTCTTAGACTTTGTCCAATGACTTTTATCAAAATAACAATATACATATGATGATTTTGTACATATGATGATGATCAAGTGGGTTTATATATCCTTGTTTACTCATTTTAGTGTTTACGTTTTAGTAACTTTTTACTAGTTTACTAGTTTACTAGTTTTACCTATTTACATATTTTAAGTTCAATAAGCTTATTATAAGTTCTTTAACTTATTTTAATCCATTTTATACTTATATTATCAGTATTCAGACTTTACATGTTAGGCCCAAATGGGTTAAGCCCAATAAGTACTTTTTATAAGTATTTAACTTATTTTAGTCCAATTATTAGTCCAATATGTTTACCTAGCTCGTCAATGTCCGTATGTCCTATAGTTCGGGTTTTATCAGTTTTTACTTGTATTAGATACTTATATATATATCAGTATATGACTTTTAAAAAAACTTTACATTAGACGGGTTTGATCGTCTAAGTTTTAATTGGCGAAAAACGTTAATTTTACGGTAATAGCCGAAAAAGTCGTAAAAATCAAGTTTATAGTTTTTATTACTTATAAGTATTATTCCACTACCATTTTTATAATTTATCCATTTATTTAACCTTTTACATATTTATATAAATAAAATTCATAAGTTAGTGGGTTTTAATTTCACATTTTATACAATATAATTTTGAGTGCTTATATAATAGTAATAAACATTAATTTTCAAAATCTGATTTTTATTTTCATCTTCACCATTTTTATCATATCTAGAGTTCTACAATGAATTAGAAGCTCATTCTTGAATGGCATGATCTTCATATTATGTGCTACATTTAACTTAGTTATAGCTACTGCTCATTTTAAGTTTATCTATGCTTAACAGTCCCTACAAAACAGCTTATTCAGATTAGCACACTCATCTTGTTTTGATCATATCTCACTCATTATAATGATTCCATTGCATGGCCAACTCTCACATGTGTATAACATCTTGTACTTACTGTAAATGGATTCTACCATGCAATTTTATCAGTTCAAGTTTTAGTTACATACTATTTTTATACAGCCAACAAATTAATCATGATTTTAGCCTTGTTTCTTATGGTTATTAACCTTTTTAAGCATATTTATCAACACTTGATCCCCACACAACATTTTTATCATCATATATTCATCATATACATATACAACAAGAAATAAAATACATTTGTTCTTTACAAAAATAACAAGAGAAAATGGAGAGGATGATCTTCTTTACCAACCAAGAGTATATCTTGTTTTTGGAAGACAAGAACTTGATGAACACCAAAAGTAACTCCAAGATCATCAAACACCAAGAACATAAGTTGAGAAATCAGCCCTAGGACACAAGCAAATCACCTCCTTTGTTGTTAAAATGGCCACCAAATGATCAAGGCTTTAAGGTAACTCCATGATAGAGCTAGATAACAAGTATTTTGTGGCTAGAAAAGATCAAAAAGGGGTGTTTGTTCTTCAAAGTGGACGACAATGGTGGTGGTTTTGAGAGAGAATTGAGTTGGTTTGCATGAGTGGAATGATGGTATGTGTTTATGTTTGATGGTTTTGAGTTAGTGGAAGCTTAAAGTGTAAGCTTAACTTACACTTGTAAGTTGTAAGCTAACATGATGCCACATCCTTGATGTGGTGTCATGTGTGCCGTCCCATGTGTGCTAGTGGGGTGGGATAATGTATTTTGTCCCACCTCACTAATCTACCGGTATTCCTCGATTCTAGTTTCCTCGATTTGCGTGCCCTCGGGTCGTTTCACTAAAAACGTTTTTATAAATTATGAATCAACGGTACAAAACGAATCCAATAAAAATTGTCTCATAAAAAACAGAGTTCAAAAACGTAAATACGTAATCCTAAGGTTTCCGGTTTAGTCGTAAAGGACGCTAAATTATGCACGTAAGCCCAAATTTAAATCCGTAAATTGTGAGTTCATCAACCAATACAAAAATAAGTTTCAAAATATTATACGAGAAAATAATTCACTACCTGAAAATGTTAGATTGTCACACTAGTACTTTGTCCCAAGAAAAGACTGTTGTGACCAAAAATATTGTTTATCCACCTTTGATGAACAACTTTGTTTATGAGGAATCTAAGACTAGTTCTGCTCTCAAGCAGGTAAAAACTCCTGGCAAGATATTGGAAAACAATGTAAAACATAATAAAGCCAAAAGGGATGGGCTAGGTTTTGAGAAAGTAAAGTCAAAACAACCTTTTGGGTCTTCTTTAAGAAGAAAAGGATGTTATGTTTGTGGTAGTCTAAGTCATTTTATCAAATATTGTACATTACATGAAGATAAAATTATGAAACAAAAGGCTACACAAAGGGTCATGAAAAAGAGTAATGGAAAAAATGCACAAGTTTATAGGAATCAGAAACTTAAAAATGACAAACCTAAGTTTGATCACACAAGGGTAGTTAAACATATTAATAATAACTCTACCAAAAGTTTTGTTCCTAGGGCAATTGTAACACCCCCAAATTTATACAATTCAATACAGCGGAAGACTCATTGGTGTTACGGGATAGTACATTACTCACATCATAGACAACGCTTAAAAATCACGTCGTTTAATAATAAAGCTTTTCCATTCATAAATATCAGATTTACATAGGTCCCAAGTCATAGTCATTTCATACAATTTTACAAAATATTTGAATGGAAATTTGTTATTTAAGTGCGGGCCATGAATTCTTGTTATCTTCCCGAGAATTACCTTCAAGTACCTAAGACAAAACATGTTAAAAGAAAAGGTCAGCGAAAACGCCGAGTGAATTCATAGAGTTTTAATTAAATCCATCAATATAACATCGGTATAAAATTATTACCGAAAATCATTTTGTACAAGTCTTTGTAATAGGCCATAAAATAGCCAAAGTCATATTATACAAATCCTTATAAAAAAATCATAATATAGGCTTTCGCCTTCAAAATCATTATACGAACCATTGTCGTTAAAAACATCATACAAAACGTTTTATAACGTTGTATAGATTAAATAAAAACCGTTATATGAATATGGTTATATAAAACCAAAACACGAACATAATATCAATGATAAGACCCTGTATTGCTAGTCAGGCAATGTATCGTAATTCAATGCATAAAGCAGTATTTCGTTAATTGGATTATTATAAGCCGCATGACATTGTTACCTTACTATAACCAACAACGGGTAGCTAACCCGACAATCATTTGCCCATCTAAATTAGCGTGTCGTCACAATAATCACGCTTGTGTAAATCTTCTCATACATAAATTCGCTTACCAATCAATGTGGCATGACGGGGATCAACCGTCAAGGCGCGAACTGGGGTGATCGTCCCCAAATAGTACTATTATATGCATAAGCGTCTACCAAATCCCGGTAGTTCACAATTCATGCTAATGGGACTTTTAGTGACATAACCTAACTTTAATAATCCACTTCATCTATCGGGTCATTTAATCATTCATCGGGTCATACAATCGTTCGGGTCCAAATCAATAAACAAACAATCGGGACAACTAGTGTCCTATTTCATAAAAACTAACATGTTATCTCCCTCGCGGGTTTATAAAACATTTCATAAAAACATTTAAAAGAGTGCGAGGCTATGAACTCACGTTGATTGGGAAAGGCGGTTATTGGCAATTCGGATGTATGGTACGTGCTTCAATCACGGAAACCTAGACAAATAATACTCGTCTTAGACTCTTGTCCAATGACTTTATAAAAATAACAATCATGTATACATATGATGATTTTATATATATGATGATGATCAAGTGGGTTTATACATCTTTACTCATTCATTATAGTGTTTATATGTTGGTAATTTTCAAGACTAGTTACACTAGTTCAACTTGTTTACATTTTGAAGCCCAATGGGCCTATTACAAACCCAATACTATTCATTTGCCCAATTATACTTTTATTATCAGTATTATAGTTTATATGTTGGGCCCAAATGGGTTAAGCCCAATTGATACAAAGATTTTTGAATGGGTTCAATTTAGTTCTCGGTATCTTCTCGAATCGATCATGGTTTAAAGTGGAATAGTTGTTCATGGTTACTAAAAAGGGGTTTGGTTTTATGTTCTACTAAAAAGGTAAATGCGTGAAGTAAATAAAGATAAACCAAAAGCAATTAATTAAAAACAATTAATAAAAATAAAACTTGAATTAAAATAAAACAGTTAAATACCTAAACTCAGAAAAAGTCACTGATTCGGAATGTTTATGCTTGATCCGGAATATACTAAACAGAAACCTTTATTCGGAACATATGCTTCATGCGGAATAAAACTGGTTCGGAATAATCTTGAGAAAACCTTGATTCGGAACAACCTTGATTCGGAATAACTGAAAATTGCTCATTCGGAATAATCTGACAAAACTTTGATTCGGAACATTTTGACTCATCCGGAATATTTGGTGATTCGGAACATTTTGATTCATCCGGAATAAAAAATTGACTCGAAATAATTTAATCAAAAAAACCTTCATTCGGAACATTTAAAAAAAACTGATTCGGAATATTTTTATAAACTTTGATTCGGAATATTACTACTCATCCGGAATATTTATTATTCCGGATGAACACACTTATTCGGAATAATTTGAATGAAACCTTCGTTCGGAATACTTGCACTGATTCAGAATATTTAAATCAACAGCTTCATTCGGAATGTTTTCAACTCACACCTTCATCCGGAATAAATTGACTTCATTCGGAATCTGGGTAACTGAATATGCGAAGAACAGGGAGATAAAAAAGCTACGAATTTAATCAAAATCAACCAAGTTTTTAACCAAAACTTAAACCAATTTAACCACTAATCATCTACTAATCATAAACATCAAACCAAAACAATAAAAACACAAAACCCACTTACTTTTAAAGATTAAAATCAACCAAATAGAAACTTGAGACTTTGAATCAAAAAGAGAAAGATGAACAAGATTAAATGGAAGATGATATTGATTGATTAAGGTTAAGTAAACAAAAGAGAATATTAAAACTTACAAGATTTATGAATCAACAAAAATGAAAAATCACCAACACCTTAATGGTGTTGGTTACCTACGAAATAAAAGGAAGAACTGGGAAAATAAAACTAGTTGTAATGTGTGAAGGGAGGTCCTATTTATAGGCATTGTCTTTGGTTGGTGAGTGGGCTTTCTTCTTTCTTTTCGTCTTCTCGTCTTTTTAGTAAAGTTGACGTTTTCGATTCTGATTCGGGATTTGTCGACGAATAAATTCAACTCGTCTTTTAATTTCTTCGTTTAATAGACTTGAGTTCTTCGACATATGTAAATCTTCCATCTTTGGTCCTTTTCTTCGATAAATCTTCAAATAGGCCCATTGACTTCAAATCTTTTGCATCTCTTGGACTATAGACTTCGTCTTTTCGTCTTTTTCTTCGATAAAACCCGTGCAATCCCATGTTTGCTTCAATATTTATCCGGTTGGCTCTGAAAACATAACAAACACACAAACCACGCATAATTCCAAAAAAATGACATTAAATACGCGTTTTGGTCTTGTTTTAGCAAGAAATAAGTGGTAAAAGGATGGGTGTTTTCACACCTATCACCAATAAATAAGTTTATAAGTGTTTTACCAAATTAGTCGGGTTTATTGTCTATTAAGGCTACTTTGGCCCGTTAATGTCTATATGTTGTAAAGCTCGGGTTTTATCGGTTTTTACTTGTTATATATGTTTATACATCAGTATGTGAGTTTATAAAAGTTTACATTAGACGGGTCCAACCGTCTAAGTTTTATTTAACAAAAACGTTAATCTTTCGGTTTTAGCTGAAAAGACGTAAAACTTAGTATATAGTTTATATAACTTATAAAACTTACCAATCTACCATTTTTATAAAATATCCATTTATTTATCCTTATACATATTTTTATAAATGTAATATATAAGTTAGTGGGTTTTAATTCACATTTTATAGTATATTTATTTGAGTGCTTATATAATAATATTAAACTTTAATTTCACAAAATCAGTCCTAAATTTTAAGTTCACTAAAATATCCATATCTAGAGTTATATAATGAGATAGGACCTCAAATTTTTATCACAGAAACTACATGATATGTGCTTCATTTTATTCCATAGCTACTGATGAATCAACCTCTACATATTTTAATAAATTCGTCCAAAACAGTATAGGTAGATTTGCACTCTAAACTTGTTTTGATCATATCTCACTCATTTTTATGATTCTATTGCATGGCCAACTCTCACATGTGTATAACATCTAATACTTACTGTATATTGATTCCAATTTGCCATTTTATCAGTTCAACATTTGGTTACCTACTGTTTTTATACAACCATCACATTAAGCAAGATTTTAACCTTGTTACCTATGGTTTTTCATCTCTTTAATCATATTTATCAACACTTGATCCCCACACAACATTTTTATCATCATATATTCATCATATACATATACAATAAGAAAGAAAATACATGATTACATAATCAAAACAACAAGAGGATGGGAAGAACAATCTTTATACCACCAAGATTGTGTAAGTATTCATCAAGGCTTGGATTTTTGATGGAAGAACTTGTGATAGATCAACACCAATCTTCATGGCCACCAATACTTGTAAACTTCATGTAGAAATCAGCCCTTGAACATCACCAAATCTTCTCCGTGGATGTTAAAATCACCACCAATCAATAGAGCTTGAAAAGGGCTTCATCATATATGTGAATAACATATGATTTCATGGTTAAATTTGATCAAATGAGGGTGTTTATTTGATGATATGGGACGACATAATGGAGTAGAGAGAGAGATGAGAGTGTTTTGCATGGAGGAAATGAAGTAAATGGTTTCATTTGGGTGGTTTTGTGGTTTAGTGGTAGAAGTAGCTTGTTTATTAAGCTTATATGACAAGTGTGAGACTTGTTTAAGAAAATTTGACACCTAAGGGTGTTGGTGTTGATATTCTAGCCGTCCATATAGTGGGGTGGGCAAGTGTAAAACTTGTCCCATCCCACTAATTTACGGGTACTCCTCGATTCTAGTTTCCTCGATTTGCGTGCCCTCGGGTCGTTTTACGAAAAACGTTTTTATAAATTATGAATCAACGGCACAAAACGAATCTAATAAAAATTGTCTCATCAAAAACGGAGTTCGAAAATGTAAATACGTAATCCTAAGGTTTCCGGTTTAGTCGTAAAGGACGTTAAATCATAATCGTAAGTCCTAATTTCTTCTTGTAAATTTGTGAGTTTATGAACCAACACAAATTTAAAACTCCAAAATAATATTCACGGATAAATTTATTTCCTGAAATATCGGACTGTTACCAAAACGGTGTATGTAAACGTAAGCACGTAACGTAGAATCCTCCGGTTTAGATGTAGTCGATGCTACTTCAAGACGTAAATCCAAATTTCTTCCCAAAAATAAGTGAGTTCATAATATAACATTAAAATAATGTTTTTTTAATAATATTTGAGAATAAAATATAAACCATAAATTGACGGATTGTCATAGCATTTACCCCTAAACAGGATCTTTGTCCTCAAAGTTCATCTTATCTTACTACTCGCTTCTTATAGAGTTAAAGCCATGTGGGTATTTCCTCCACATTCGGTCTTTTCTCACAAGTGTAATTCATTACAATACGCGAGTTTCATCAAACATAACTACGGGAATAAGATCAGTCTTAATGTTGACTTACTTTCTCTATCCATGATGTTCACGGGTTTTTTTATGAATGCAACTTTTTGCCGATCTAAACTTCATTAAGGAATAGTCAGATTTTCACTTGATAGGCATTTTATCAAGTTCGATATACGAAACATAATTCACGCAGTCCTTAAAGTCCTAGGGTAGATCCAGCTTATATGCCTTACAAACCAATCTGTTACATCATCTCAATGGTCCCATACAACGGGGACTTATATCCCATGATCTTTCAGATCATCAATTCATTTTTCCATGGTTAAAATTTTTGGCATAACTTCGCTACCCATCTGGCACTTCAAGATCTACATTTCATATTCACATAACCTTCTACCCACTACCGGCAGTCAATAATTAGATCCTAATTTCAATAATCATTTCAGGTCTCGCGGGTCGGGTATTTTGTAAGGTTAGGTTCGCCATCATAGGAAACCTTAAACCTAAAAGACATGTCCAACTCACAAAGGGTGTATGTCGGGTGTCTTCATCCCAACTCCTGCTTACAGATGCTCTAATATTTAGATCTTAACAAGATTCAATCTCGATCCTAATACGAAAATTTTCAATGATAATCTCTCCAAATGAAAACGATTATACGGTTTATTACCAAAGGTCAATCATTCAAGCATAAAACAGCACTTCTAGTATTTTGTATCGTTACTTTACCTCGTCCCTTCGATTGGGGTGGTACACAGTACTCTCATCAAGATTCGTTCTCAATGACTTCTGAGCAAATCTCTAGAAATTCGATGCGAAGCGAGGATCTTGATAGAGATGATCGATACAGGCACACCATGTTTATATAACTCCTTTAAATACAAAAGAGTCAATTTCTTCATCAAGAATCTATCATTAACAGGAATGATATTAGCAGATTTGGTTAGTCTGTCGACGATGACCCAAATCGAATCAAATTCAGATGATGAGCTTTGCAATAGCTAGACGTTTACTAATGTATGAGGCGGTGTCTGCCTTCATAATTTGCCATCAATACAACTTCTTCTGATAATGATACATTAAATCATAAATGACAGGAATAGAATACTTATACTTACAAGATTCTAAGATAACTATATCTCAAAATCTCCATTTTTAGGCAACCTCAAATGGCCTGTTATACATTCTACGCCATCGACTTCTCAATTTTGATGGTTCACATTAGTCGCGAACCCCTTTTTATTATCTATATTATCCTCTTTACAAACATTGTTTATTTTTATATTGTTCGGCAATTTATTTTGCACCTTCATTATTAAGGAACATGTCCTAATTGGTTCTTTATCTTTTCTACATAATGTGTCGATAATTATATTCACCTTCCTCGATGAAATAAATATCATGACCGTATTTATTCAGAAATTATTCCTTCATATTTTCTAAGTCTTAGTTCTATCTCAACTATTATTTTTATCAGTTTTGCTTGATCCGACGGTTTAAAGCGTCGATATTTATTACACGTAAATTAACAATAAATATTAAGTTTTTTTTATGAAACGTAAATGTTAAAAGTTTAAATTTCTTAGTTCGACCAATTATAATAAAATGTTCAAAATAAATTTGAATTTAATTAACACGATTTTTGCTGATTTATCAAAAATAATTAATAATATTCGTAAATGTTTGAAAAATCTTTGGTTATACTTTGGTCAATATTTTCTTAGTTGAAAAGCAAAAAGTGTCGTTTCAAATTTCAAGTCATGGTTTAAATGGTTTCCTCAATCCCTCTTAGGTTGTCTTGAGGTATACACGAACATTTACCCCTAAACAAGAGTTTAGTTAAATGTTCTAGGTATAAGGGAATAATCCCTCAAAAGTTCTTTTCGATAAAACATTTGTCAAAACACATTTGCACTTTCTTTTTGGTAAAACCCAAAGTCTTAATGGCTCCAATTTTTTAAGAGTTAATATATTCCATTTTCTATTAATCACACGATCAAATAATGTAAAGGATTAAGCCTTAAATCACATGTTAAATATTAAAGGTACAAATTTTTACTACTCGTCCGACTCAGGGCATCCTACAAATAATTATTAACTCATTCTTCTTCTTATATACAAACAAATGGTCCTTAATGATCTCAAGCATGAATTTATCAATTTACAGCCTACACACGTGATTCACCAAATTTATGAATGCTACATGTGTATTCGTCAATCCAAACGACATAACATGAAACTCATAATCTTCATTACGAGTTCTGAATGTAGTGATTGGAATAGATAATCTTTTTTCGCGGACGCGAAATTGATGATAACCATGTCGTGGATCAAATTTTTGAATATACTCTAGAACCTTGTAAATGATCGAACAATCTATCATCTTGGGTAGTGGATATAGATTTTAATCATCAATTTACTTAGTTCACGGTAATCAATAAACATAAGGAATGATAACACCATAGCTCTTCATGATGACGAGCTTGGTAGAATAAAAGTCTTCTCATACAACTCTCTCAGTTGTAGGGTAATTCTTTTAATGCAGATGGGGCCGACGTACAGTGCACATGCCACAGGTGCAGTACTAGGAATATAATAAATACCAAATTCAACTTGACTTAATGGAAAAGGTCTAGGTAATTCATCAACAAATACCTCCTAAAGTTTCAGATAAAAGAAACATCTTTTAATACATTCACTTTAAGTTCTTTCTAGATCACAAGATCTATGATCAGTTTATAATCATTCATGGTATAATTTCAAGTCTAAATACAGGATATGGTCATCCATCAAGAATTATTTAGATCACTTTTGATAATCAACATCTTATCTTTCAGGGGAATTCTACTCGAGTTCCCATCAATTAAGACAATGTCGTCATGTCATAATCAATCAATTCATTCTACTGGCACTATCAACTTTCCAGTTTCATCACCGTTGATAAGATGTGAACTTCTCAAAAGACTAATAATAATTCATAATCCTTCACAAATTCAAGGATATATGGAGACACAAATATCATCAAAAGAGTAAGGTCAACGCATAATCTACGCGAGAGAATTTCAAATCAGATAAGGACGAAAACATTTAACGAATATGAATATATCCCATGTTTTCATAATTTGAGTACGCATTCGAAAGCTCCTCGGATCGTTACCCAGGTCATTCAAATGAAATCAAATCAAAAGATATGATAGGAATGTCGATACATTCAGTCGGGTATCAACACTCGGTAATCAGATACTTTTCCGAAGAATCTCACTACGGGAGAATTAGACAAGAAAGAATTGTCAATTGTCAAATAAGACAAATTCCACAGATGAGTAAATTCGACTCAGTAGAATAAATAGTACGGGCACATATGTAGGTGTCCCTAACACTATGTCCCTATTTTTCACTTCTTGCAGATCTTATAAAATTTAATCTTTCACAATCTTTAAAGAAAATGTAGTGTTTATTAATCAGTTTTATGGTGACTACTAATCATCCTTGCATGGTCCATTCCAAATTGTATGTAGGCGCGCAACTATTTTCAAGATTAACGATGCAATACTCAGTTCGTCAAAATTTTATCATCATGTTTATAAAAAAAACATTTTCATGCTTAATTCTTAAATAAGAATCAAAAATAAATTTACAAAGATTTTTTTTTGTTATGAAAACAATTAAGTTTTCCAAGGAGTTTTCATTTTGGTAACGATCACTTATAAATCTCACTTTAAATAATTCATATGGTGATAAAAATTCAATTTTTCCCAAGGGATACTATTGTATCTTATAAAAACAATGAGTGATCTGCAAAAGAATGATGAGGAGTGGTTCACCAAGAACTAACTACAATATAATAGGAAATGAGCTTAGCCAAATAGTCATGAGGTTCATGACCTTGATGGCACTCAAAAAGAATAATCCACAACGTAACTCAATTCGAGATGAGTACTTGTTCAATGGTTGCATCACTAATGCGAGCATTAGGAAGAAGAAAGAAAAGATAGATATCATCGATACATGTAGGATTTAGCAATCAAAGGTAGTCTTTTCATTAATCACAAACGAGTCAAAATTGTACCGTAACACATTATGTGTCACTATGTCATACAATTCCAAGAACTCATCCTACCAACTGATGTCTCAGTTAAGTTAGGGATTATTTTTAAAAGATACCACAATGAATACTAATCTACAAGAGTCATTAGGTGTCCCACCTGTCCTGGAAGATCCATCGGTCCCAATTCAGAAGAAGATTTCTTCAATTTTTTTGTTGGACACTGGGCATCCTCGTCATTGGACAATGACCTAGGAATAACCCTTAACACGAACCAACGATCATTTAAAACATTATAATTTAGTCACAGAACTCAACAACTTCCTCTTAACAATTTCCGATTCCATACAAGTTAAATTTTACTTCATTCAAGTTTCAATCAACTTATACTCAATGCGATATCCTACCTCATTTTCCGATACTTTCAACTTTATTCTTAGACCTTAATAGGGCAATAAAAGCTCGATATGAACAACATTTAATTTCCAATCCTATAGCTCTTACAACAATAGTTATCAAATGAGTCACTAGTATGAAATGACTCGATCATTCAATTAGACTTCTCGGAAAGGTACTAGTGGCATGAGGCTTTTGGGCAATGGTTCCATTGACAGCCTCAAGTGCAACATTCACCCTTTCGATTCTCAAATTTAAGAATTGGGTGACAACGAATCAGATGACACCTTTCCAGGTGGTAACGTTTTGTCAAACTCCACTCTATAAGGAAAGATCGTCATGACATCGATATCAGATTTAATCTCGCCAATTCTTCTTTAATATCACAATTAACTAATATCAACATTTATACGAATATAAACCATTTGTTGGGATCATAGATATCCACAACTTGGTTTAGATCTAGGATAGCTAAAATTCCTACGAGAATAGCTTCGATTAATTTACTAGGGGATTTAGGGTTCCTTGTGACAATCTACGTCATATAAATACCTCGTATAAATATCAAAATAATCGTCAAACAATCATGTAATAAAATTACATCATATATATATATATATAATCCAAGTTATATATATATATATTAAAATAACACTTCTCAGTCTGGCCTTGTCGGTAACTCGGGAATTCTTTGGCACCGTTATAGTCAAAAGATTTTTAGACATTTTGAGAAAAATGTTTATAGTTAAAAGATTTTGAAAAGTTTTATTCAAAACCTTGATTTTAAAAATCTTTCTTTCTCTATAACGAGAGCTCTGGTACCAAACTGTAACACCCCCAAATTTATACAACTCAATACAACGGAAGACTTGTTGGTGTTACGAATAGTACATTACTCACATCATAGACAACGCTTAAAAATCACGTCGTTTAATAATAAAGCTTTTCCATTCATAAATATCAGATTTACATAGGTCCCAAGTCATAGTCATTTCATACAATTATACAAAATATTTGAATGGAAATTTTTTATTTAAGTGCGGGCCATGATATCTTGTTGTCTTCCCGAGAATTACCTTCAAGTACCTGAGACAAAACATGTTAAAAGAAAAGGTCAGCGAAAACGCCGAGTGAATTCATAGAGTTTTAATTAAATCTATCAATATAACATCGGTATAAAATTATTACCGAAAATCATTTTGTACAAATCTTTGTAATAGGCCATAAAATAGCCAAAGTCATATTATACAAATCCTTATCAAAAATCATAATATAGGCTTTCGCCTTCAAAATCATTATACGAACCATTGTCGTTAAAAACATCATACAATACGTTTTATAACGTTGTACAGATTAAATAAAAACCGTTATATGAATATGGTTATATAAAACCAAAACACGAACATAATATCAATGATAAGACCCTGTATTGCTAGTCAGGCAATGTATCGTAATTCAATGCATAAAGCAGTATTTCGTTAATTGGATTATTATAAGCCGCATGACATTGTTACCTTACTATAACCAACAACGGGTAGCTAACCCGACAATCATTTGCCCATCTAAGTTAGCGTGTCGTCACAATAATCACGCTTGTGTAAATCTTCTCATACATAAATTCGCTTACCAATCAATGTGGCACGACAGGGATCAACCGTCAAGGCGCGAACTGGGGTGATCGTCCCCAAATAGTACTATTATATGCATAAGCGTCTACCAAATCCCGGTAGTTCACAATTCATGCTAATGGGACTTTTAGTGACATAACCTAACTTTAATAATCCATTTCATCTATCGGGTCATTTAATCATTCATCGGGTCATACAATCGTTCGGGTCCAAATCAATAAACAAACAATCGGGACAACTAGTGTCCTATTTCATAAAAACTAACATGTTATCTCCCTCGCGGGTTTATAAAACATTTCATAAAAACATTTAAAAGAGTGCGAGGCTATGAACTCACGTTGATTGGGAAAGGCGGTTATCGGCAATTCGGATGTACGGTACGTGCTTCAATCACGGAAACCTAGACAAATAATAATCGTCTTAGACTCTTGTCCAATGACTTTATAAAAATAACAATCATGTATACATATGATGATTTTATATATATGATGATGCTCAAGTGGGTTTATACATCTTTACTCATTCATTATAGTGTTTATATGTTGGTAATTTTCAAGACTAGTTACACAAGTTCAACTTGTTTACATTTTGAAGCCCAATGGGCCTATTACAAGCCCAATACTATTCATTTGCCCAACTATACTTTTATTATAAGTATTATACTTTATATGTTAGGCCCAAATGGGTTAAGCCCAATAAATAAGTTTATAAGTATTTTACCAAATTAGTCGGGTTTATTGTCCATTAAGGCTACTTTGGCCCGTTAATGTCTATATGTTGTAAAGCTCGGGTTTTATCGGTTTTTACTTGTTATATATGTTTATACATCAGTATGTGAGTTTATAAAAGTTTACATTAGACGGGTCCAACCGTCTAAGTTTTATTTAACAAAAACGTTAATCTTTCGATTTTAGCCGAAAAGACGTAAAACTTAGTATATAGTTTTTATAACTTATAAAACTTACCAATCTACCATTTTTATAAAATTTCCATTTATTTATCCTTATACATATTTATATAAATGTAATATATAAGTTAGTGGGTTTTAATTCACATTTTATAGTATATTTATTTGAGTGCTTATATAATAATATTAAACTTTAATTTCACAAAATCAGTCCTAAATTTTAAGTTCACTAAAATGTCCATATCTAGAGTTCTATAATGAGATAGGACCTCAAATTTTTATCACAGAAACTACATGATATGTGCTTCATTTTATTCTATTATAGCTACTGATAAATCAACCTCTAAATATTTTAATAAATTCGCCCAAAACAGTATAGGCAGATTTGCACTCTAAACTTGTTTTGATCATATCTCACTCATTTTTATGATTCCATTGCATGGCCAACTCTCACATGTGTATAACATCTAATACTTACTGTATACTGATTCCACTTTGCCATTTTATCAGTTCAACATTTGGTTACTTACTGTTTTTATACAGCCATCACATTAAGCAAGATTTTAACCTTGTTACCTATGGTTTTTCATCTCTTTAATCATATTTATCAACACTTGATCCCCACACAATATTTTTATCATCATATATTCATCATATACATATACAATAAGAAAGAAAATACATGATTACATAATCAAAATAACAAGAGGATGGGAAGAACAATCTTTATACCACCAAGATAGTGTAAGTATTCATCAAGGCTTGGATTTTTGATGGAAGAACTTGTGATAGATCAACACCAATCTTCATGGCCACCAATACTTGTAAATTTCATGTAGAAATCAGCCCTTGAACATCACCAAATCTTCTCCTTGGATGTTAAAATCACCACCAATCAATAGAGCTTGAAAAGGGCTTCATCATATGTGTGAATAACATATGATTTCATGGTTAAATTTGATCAAATGAGGGTGTTTATTTGATGATATGGGACGGCATAATGGAGTAGAGAGAGATGAGAGTGTTTTGCATGGAGGAAATGAAGTAAATGGTTTCATTTGAGTGGTTTTGTGGTTTAGTGGTAGAAGTAGCTTGTTTATTAAGCTTATATGACAAGTGTGAGACTTGTTTAAGAAAAATTGACACCTAAGGGTGTTGGTGTTGATATTCTAGCCGTCCATATAGTGGGGTGGGCAAGTGTAAAACTTGTCCGATCCCACTAATTTACGGGTACTCCTCGATTCTAGTTTCCTCGATTTACGTGCCCTCGGGTCGTTTTACGAAAAACGTTTTTATAAATTATGAATCAACGGCACAAAACGAATCTAATAAAAATTGTCTCATCAAAAACGGAGTTCGAAAACGTAAATACGTAATCCTAAGGTTTCCGGTTTAGTCGTAAAGGACGTTAAATCATAATCGTAAGTCCTAATTTCTTCTTTTAAATTTGTGAGTTTATGAACCAACACAAATTTAAAACTCCAAAATAATATTCACGGATAAATTTATTTCCTGAAATATCGGACTGTTACCAAAACGGTGTATGTAAACGTAAGCTCGTAACGTAGAATCCTCCGGTTTAGATGTAGTCGATGCTACTTCAAGACGTAAATCCAAATTTCTTCCCAAAAATAAGTGAGTTCATAATATAACATTAAAATAATGTTTTTTTAATAATATTTGAGAATAAAATATAAACCATAAATTGACGGATTGTCACAACAATACTTATGAAACAAGGTATAGTACCTTTAAAGTCTGGTAAACCAAGTACCGACAAGTCTAGACCTGCAAGTACTGCTAGACCAAACTTAAGTACTGTTGGTTTGAAGTCTGTAAAACCAAAGTTCTCCAAGACTTCTAAGAAACTTTTTGAAAAGGTTAAAACACCTAGAAGTAAGGATAAAAACAAACCAGTGCAAATGTGGGTTTCTAAAAGAGATAAATCATGTGTTAAAGCAAGTACCGCTAAAGCAGTACCTAAGGCAAAGAAGTCTGAGCACATAGAGTCACCCTATGACTTTGACTACATAAATGAAACCATGAAGTATAAGAGCAAAAGTAGCATTACTGGGAATGCTTCAGTACAAACTCTTAAATGTGTAGGTCCCACAAGATCCGAGCTAAATGTGGCTTGGGTCCCTCTTAAAAACTAATGAGTTTTATTTGTGTGCAGGGGCATCTATTTGTGTGCAGGGTATAGTATATAGTGGATGCTCAAGACACATGACAGGAAACAAAGATTTTCTTGCTGAATTTGAAGAATTCAGAGGAGGTCCAGTAGCCTTTGGGGGTGGCAAAGGTAGAATTACTGACAAAGGGAAAATCAACACAAGAAAGTTGGAATTTGAAGATGTGTTCTTTGTAAAAGAATTGAATGAGTTCAATCTCTTTTTTGTATCACAAATGTGTGATAAGAAGAACAAGGTGCTATTCACAGACAAAGACTGCTTGGTGCTGTCTAAAGACTTTGAGATGCCTAAGAAATCTCAAATACTGCTTAAAGTACCCAGGCAAGAAAATATGTACACCTTTAATCTTCATACTATTACTCCAACAGGTGGTATTACATATTTGCTAGCTAAAGCTTCTTTAGATGAGTCAAATTTGTGGCATAGAAAGTTAGGTTATGTGAATTTCAAGAATTTTAATAGATTGGTGAATAGGAATTTGGTTAGAGGTCTACCTAACAAATCTTTTCAAAATGATTTCACATGTGCTGCCTGTCAAAAAGGTAAACAACATAGAGCCTCTTATCAGACCAAGACTGTTAACACTGTGACGAAACCTTTGTAGCTTTTGCATATGGATTTGTTTGGTCCAGTTTCTATCAGAAACATTAGTCATAAGACCTTTTGTCTAGTCATAACTGATGATTATAGTAGATTCAATTGGGTTTTCTTTTTAGCTATTAAAAGTGAAACAAGTGAATTACTTAAGGATTTTATCATTTTAGTTGAAAAGCAGTTCACTAAACAGGTTTTAATCATTAGGACTGATAATGGGACAGAATTTAAGAATGTTGAATTTGATGAATTCTGTAGGTCTAAAGGAATTAAGAGACAATTTAGTAATCCTAGAACTCCACAACAAAATGGAGTACCTGAAAGGAAGAATAGGACACTGATTGAGGCTGCTAGAACTATGCTGGCTGATTCACTTTTGCCAAATACCTTTTGGGCAGAAGCAATCAGTACTGCATGTTATGTGTTAAATAGAGTCCTAGTAACCAAGCCTCAAAACAAAACACCTTATGAACTCTTGACTGATGTAAAGCCTAACATAAGTCATTTAAGACCTTTTGGGTGTCATGTGTCTATACTAAATACTCTTGATTATTTGGGAAAGTTTGATGGAAAATCTGATTGATAGGTGTGTAAACACCCATCCTTCTTACCACTTAATTACAATAATAACCGAGCCAAAACGTGTATTTTATGACTTTTATGTCGGAATTATGCGTGGTTTGTGTTTTTGTTGTGATTTAGGACGAAATTGTGAAAAAGGGAGAAAACACGGGCATTTACGGGCTTTTATTGAAGAAAACGATGAAAGACGAAGTCAAAGAAGTCAAGAGTGCAAAAAGAACGGAAGTCCAAGACCAATTCTGAAGATTTATCGAAGAAAAAGTCAAAAGACGGAAGTTTACTAAAAGCCGAAGAACTCGAGTCTTATTTATTGAAGAATTAAAAGACGAGTTTAAAGAAATCCCGAGCCATAAGTCATTAAAGTCCAAGATTAACAAAAGATTAAGAAGGGAAGGACTTAATGGTGCAATTAAGAAGAAATGAAGGAGGGGAGGAAGCTTCCTAATCCTCCCCTATATATAGTCATTAGGATATTCATTTTTACTCTTGTTGGCTAGAGTGACACTAGTTCTTCCACCCTTTTAATTACTTGCACATTTACTTTATTGCACCTTTAATTACCTTGTCTTGTACTTTAATTTTCAAGTAAGTTACTTTTACTTTTATTGCACCTTTTCTTTACTTGTTTGATCTCTCATTCTACCTTTCTTTCTTTGCTTGATCTTTATGTTTATGTGTTTATTTTCTTGCTTATTTGATTAAAGATTATGTTTTTATGCTTTTGATTGTTTTGATTTATTGATTTTTATAGCTTATTTGTGTTTAGTTTAAGTTCTTAAGTTTTTATAAAAGTTATTATTATATAAAAGTTTGTTTTTCGTAAACCTTTTTCATTTCGTGTTTTAAAAAGTCTTTAAATTTCAGCTTATTAGCTTTTTCTTATACGTGTTTGCTTAGGATTTTAGGTGTGTGCTTATTTGGCTTATAGCTTATTTTTCTAGCTTATTTTGTGTTATTTCTACTGTATTCCGACCACCAATCGGAAAAGGGTTTCATATTTCGACCAGCACTTCTTTGCTTAGTCGGAAAAGGGTTTTGGTATTCCGATCAGGGTGATTTTTGGTATTCCGATTAGGAGTTGTGACAGCATTCCGATTGGGAGTCCATTCCCCATTCCGATCAGGGGTGTTCGTTTGGTTATTCCGATTAGGATAGGTGACAATATTCCGATTAGAGGTTCCGATCAACATTTCGACCAGGGTCCACTCCATATTCCGATCAGGGTTTGGTTTGTAACATTCCGATCTAAGGTAAATACACATTCCGATCAGGTTTTGTTTGGTTATTCCGATCTGAAAAGGTGACATATTCCGATCTGGTGTTTCCGATCATCATTCCGATCAGGAGGTAAGTGCATTCCGATCGGAATGCATTCCGATGGTAGGGTTATTTTCTATTTTGTCTTATTTTATTTTTAAGTTATCATTATAATACTTTGTCAAATTTTAATTTCCGTCACGCTTTTAAATTCAAGTCTTTTATTTTCTCGTTATTTACTTTTCAAAGTTTTAAATATTGCACCTTTCTTTTAATTAGATTTAGATTTATTTTAACGCATTTTACTTTTAACGCCATTTTATTTTAACGCCATTTCACTTTTACGTCATTTACTTTAATTGTTTTGCACCTTTTTATTTAAAATCAACCAAAAATATTTGTTTCACCAAAATCAACTGAGTCGTACTTTAAACGGAAATCAATTCGTTAAGATATCGAGAACAACAATTTAACTGAGTAAAATCTAGTTATTAAATGGCACCGCTGCCGTCTCTTTTCGTAAAGATTAACGGTTTTCTGTGTGAGACGCGTTGCTTTTTGGGATCCGTTCACTTGTGAGCGTTATTTTTCTTGCATAAAAAAATTCAAAAAAAACCATAAAAAAATAAATTAAAAATTGATAAAAAAATCCATAAAAATTAAAAATTTCAAAAATCCAAAAAGATTTTATCTTTATTGTGTATATATATTGTCTTTGTGTTTGGTGTTGTTTTCTTTTGTCTTTGTAGGTGTATGCGTACTAGATCTTCTAATTATCAAGAGCCCGAGACTCGAGAAGATTTAAGTATGTCAGGTGTTAACAACAATAATAATCCACCGCACCTCAACAATAACAACAATGTTCTTCCACAGCCCGATCTTCGGACAATGGAGGAGCTTTGTCAACCTACCATGTTTGGACGAGGAGGACCGATTGCGCCGATGCAAATCACGGCTCCGGAGTTTTCGTTGAAGCACCACATGATTCAGCAAGTGCAAACTAACCCATTCCGTGGATTGCCTGATGATGATGCCAACAAACACCTCGACAAGTTCATTACAATCACCCAAAGCATGAAGTTGCCTGGTGCCACAATGGATGTTCTTCGCCTACAACTCTTCCCACATACTTTATCACATCATGCCGAGAAATGGTTTGATCGTCTCCCGAAGAATTCTATTCACACTTGGGATGACATGACTCAACGCTTTTTGTCGCGCTACTTTCCACCATCCATGGTCACGAGCCTTCGCAATCAAATCAGCGGTTTCATTCAAGATCCTGATGAATCTCTTTTTGATGCTTGGGAAAGATATAATGTCTTGATTGATCGTTGTCCAAACCACAACATGCTTCCAGTCACATTGATTGATACTTTCTACAACGGATTGACTTTTCGTGATCGTGATATGATTAATGAAGCCGCCGGTGGCACATTTATGAAAAGGAGACCCGAGGAGTGTAGAGAGTTAATTGAGAACATGACTACTCACCACAAAATCTGGGATTCCTCTGCTTCTTCTAGGAACAACCCGAGATTCAATGTCTCTTCTACTTCAGCAAACCCTGATATGACCGAACTCACCCGCATGATGACTGAAATGAGCAAAAGTATCTTGTTTCTCGCTTCAAACCAACAACAACAAGTTAAAGCGGTTGCACCTTCTTGTGAAACATGCGGCGGTCCTCACTCATACACCGATTGTCCTTCTACACAAGGAAATCCGGAAAATGTGTATGCAGCTTATGGTAATTATTCACCGGAAAATTACCAAGCTCGACAACAAGGGGATAGAAATCTGCTGAGTTACCTTTCCAACAATTACCTTTCACCCGGTTTTTCTCCTCAAAACCAAAACCCCGCCAACAACTACACTAGAAGCAACCAAATCCCACCAAGAGCTTCTAATCCTTATCACCCACCCGCCCAACAAGCCCCACCCATTAACCCCGATGTTGAAGCCATCATGAGAACCCAAGGTGAGCAAATCAAGAATCTACAGAGTCAAATTATCAATCTTAAAGGAGATATTACCAAGCAAGGAAATGAGATAAGATTCGAGCTTCGCGATAATATCCAATCCTCCTTCAGCAATCAAACAAATAATTTGAAGAATATGCTTGCTAGTTTCTTGCCCGCCGCTCAATCCTCTTCTTCGAGTTCTCTACCTTCTAACACCGTCACCAATCCGCGAGCAAATGTGAGTGCTATTACTACCCGTAGTGGAGTAACCATCGTAGGAACACCGATCCCGCCCCCATCATCTACACCTCCTCCACCACCATTTATCCCTACTCCTCCTACACCTAGTATTAGTGCACCATTACCATCTCCGCCTCGTCATGACGATGTACCTAGGAAGGACCCTTCAACTTCTCAACCTTTACCTACACCTACACCTTCACCAACCAAACCCAATATCCCTTATCCTTCTCGCTTAGGCAAGACCAACGAGCTAACCAAGAATGACTGTCAAGTGTCAAGCTATATGAAGATGCTCTCTCAAGTGAACATCAACATTAGCCTTGTTGAAGCACTTGTCCATATGCCAAATTTTGTTAAAGCATTTAAGGAATTGTTGAGCAAGAAGGAAAAGTTGATTGAGCTCGCCAACACACGCTTAAATGAAAACTGCTCTGCAGTTATTCTTAAAGAACTTCCGGAAAAGCTTGGAGATCCCGGTCGTTTCGTGTTGCCTTGCCTCTTTAACAAATCTGAAGAATTTACTGCCCTAGCTGATCTCGGGGCCAGTATTAATCTTATGCCTTTGAGTGTTTGGAAAACACTATCATTGCCCGACCTCACTCCAACAAAGATGACTCTTGAACTTGCAAATCGCACTCTCGCTTACCCCGTTGGTATAGCCGAAGACGTGTTCATAAAAGTTGGCACATTTACTTTCCCGGTCGACTTTGTCGTTGTTGATTATGAAATGGACCCTCGTATTCCTTTAATACTTGGTCGGCCATTCTTGAGAACCGGACGAGCTTTAGTTGATGTGGCCGAAGGTGAGTTAATCTTAAGAGTCGGGAATGATTCACAAGTTTTTAAAATGGGAAAGCTTACAAGCAAATCCTTTGGACGAGAATCTGTGAATATGATTAATGTGCCTGATGATTTTGTCGTCTACAACAATCCTCTATTCGATTCTTGCATTGATAATCCACTTTTTCAAGACGATGTGGATGATTATCTATTCAATTTGGACGCTTCTCCCATTTATGATTCTCCACCGATCTTTGATGCTTATGATGATGAGTCTAGCTTAGATACGGATGATTTTGATGATTGTACTTCCCAGTATCCCGAGATGCCCACTTTCGACGATTTAGATGAGGCCATACTCTTTCGAGTGATTCTTCACATGATGAAGATCTTCCGTCATCCATGCTTAATCCTACTTTGGATGATTACTCTTTTGAGGAAGACTTCTCTACGTTTCTTAACACTTACTTCCCTCATGAGAGTGATGCTCCTCCTTATGATTTTGAAGATTATCGTCTTGATCCTACTTTGGATTTGAAGAAAATTCTTTCAAAGGAGAATAAACCGGTCGACACCAATATCCGCATCACATATGATTTAACACCTCTTTGTCCCCCTTCTGAGGACGAGGTTGTGCATCTTCTTCGTGGATCTTCTTCACACTCTGCTGAGCCTGAGTGCTATTTTCCCCTAAAGGAAAAGGTGTTCGACCCCGGTATTGATATTCTGCAACCATCTCAGTATCCACCTGATGAAATAAAAGGAAATATCTTTGGAAATTATGGAAATCTGCTTGCACCACTTCACCCTTGCTCCCATCGTGCTCCATCGCTGCTTAAGGGAACCTTGCCTACTCTTCTTTGGCTTGCCTTGTTTGCCTTAAGCTTGTGCTATTTGATGGACGAAAACTATGTCTTTGATCCTGGTGGATATATTTCATGCTTCTTCCTATGATGATCAAGGTCGAGTCAGGCTCACGACTCGGTAATCAAAAATCAAGCACTTCTTGGGAGGTAACCCATGCATCTATCTTTTAAGTGTAGGGGAGACCCGTTGGTGTTTACTATTTCCCCTCCTCTCTTAATCAGGGATTCGCGCTCAATGATCCACTCTTGATGATTCTTGACGACCCGTGATTCCGTGTTCACTTCTTCCCGGTTCTATCCTAAACTCTTTTCGATTCACTATTTTATATTTTCCAATATTAAAATAGGAATCTCTTTAGTTGTCCTTTCCTTAGCAAGATTTAAACAAAGTGCACAATGTCCTAAGTGTAGGGGAGTTTACTTCCACATGCTTAAACATTGAGGACACTGTTTATATTAAGTGTAGGGGGGACTTCTATCGAAGTTAAGTGTCCTTTTCCTTGTATTTGTCCTCATTTTAACCAGAAAATCATTTTTTCGACATTTTTCAAAATTTTTGATCTATTTTGGCCTATTAGTTTTTACTTTTGTATAGTTATTTTCTTTCCTTATTAGAATAAATTTTTAATAAAGTGGTTTTAATTTTCAAACGTTGTGAATCTTTTGACTCAACCCGAGTTTACTTATCTAAGTTTACTCTAGCTAGTATCCTTAACATGTTTAAGTCAAGTTTTGCTAGGCTTTTATATAGGGAGCTTTAAAACGCGAAAGTCTTAACTCTCACGGGTTAAGAACAAGAACTTTTCGCAAGTTCCTATAATTGATCCTAGAAAGTCGTTTATCAAGGGAACTTTAAAATGCGATTTCTAAACTTGAAAAAGTCTAAGAGTTTGCAAGATCCTATATGTGACACCCTAGAATCGAGGTCATTAACGATACCCTAAATTACGCTAATTTTTGAAATTTTTAATAAATTTTAATTTCTATACTTATAAGTATTTTGGTTAAAGCCGATGTTCGAGGTTATAATTTTTACGTTTGACGTTTTAAGAAGGACGATGACGATTACGATCCCGAGGGATGCCCAATTTTATATAATTTTGACGATTTATCGATAATGTAATTTTTCGAGAATTTTATTTACGGTTCGTGTTAAGTTGAGTCGGGTGAGTTTTATAGCCTTCCGAGTACATTTAAAGTATCCCAAAAATATTTTGGAGCGTTCGGGAAGATTTCCGACTCCCGTAAAATTTTCAAAATTGACAAATGAGTCGAACCCGCAAAGTTTTGAGGACGTTTTCCATTTAAGGACAAAAGAAACTAAATATTGCACAAAAGCCCCTCCCAACCCACCAAAAAGGCAAAAATTGTCATAAACACAAACACACACAAATTTTTCACCAAAAATCAAACACCCACTCCCTCTCTTCTCTCTCAAACCGACGGACACCCCTATACCACCAAAAATTCACCAAAAAAATCTTCTTCCACTTGATTTTTCAAAAATCTAAGGTTAGACCACACTTAGTTTGGTCATTCCCCACACATTCATGTGCTCAAATCCAACATGCACTAACAAAAATTTTTCAAGATTTTTCCATATGATCCAAATTCGTTTTTGAGGCTAAATGAGCTAATGCATGTTGATTTTAAGTGTTATGGAAGTATAAACACCAAGAAAACCCACCAAAATTAATTTGGTTGTGGTGATTGGGTCACCCAAACCCCACGGCAAAGGGGGTGTTTGGGGAGCCATGGTGGTTGTTGATCTTGCATGTTATTATTGTGTTTGGTTATTTGTTTTAGGATGATTCACATAGGTTTTATTACTTGCATGTTCATTTTCTTTGATTCTTGAATTTGAGTTTGGTTGATCAATAGGGGTAGGACTGAAAATTGATGTTAGGATATGTTTGGGAAGGCTTAGGATGATGTTTAGTGTTGGTTAGAAGTCTTGGAATCAAGTCTAAGTGCGTTTTTGGTATGGTCATTTTTAGGCAGAAACATTTGGTCCATTTCACAAAAATTATTTTTTTTTCCAGAACTTGAAAGCTAAATGTAGTTATAGAGGGTTTTCCTAGCTTTAATTTGGTATAAGGTAGAGCCCGTGACTCAAAACGAGCTAAAAGTTATGACATTTTAAAGATCGGGTACCGGGAGACGAGGACTTTCATAATCCGAATTTGTGTAAAGTTTTAGTCAAATCCCGAGGGTCACAAGTATAAATTGGTAAATGGTCAAGGGTCAAAATTTGGTCCCTGACCTGTGTAAATGGGTCTATATGTTGACTTAGGTGTCAAAGAAGTCAAAGGTATTTTTCATATAGGTCAAAGAGGTCAAAATTGGTCGAAGCGCAATTTCAGCCCGTAAAATGTAGTCGTGGAAAAGAGTTGCGTAACGGGTCGTAAAAGTAAAAAACTTTTATTGGGCTTAAAAACATGTTATCTACAGGTCATATAGGATTTTTGGAAATTTTGTCAAATTTTATAAGTGTGGTTAAATAAGGTAAAACAGCCCGTACTTTAGTCGAGTACCGGCGAGAATGGGTAAAAATGGACAACGTAGGTAATAAGAACGAGTGGTATAAAATGAGTAATACTTGTTGTTTTTGTTTTTGGCGTGAGTTATATTTGTCCTAAGTGACTTGTATATATGTATTTTATACAGTACCGTAAGTATTAAGATGAGATTACTCATTACGCGTTATTTGTGATAGGTGTTGATTTAACCGGGCATCCGTTTCGTCGTCAGTGATCATCCCTCGAACTACCGACTACTTAATATCTAAGGTGTGAATTTATAGCCTCGCTTATATTTATTTCAAATTGTTTTACCCGCGAGGGAAATGCATGCTAGTTTTTAAAAGGAACGTATATCATGAATGATTGTTAGACCCGAAAGTTGCCTTAGAAATTGTGTTGAGTACCAAAGTTGCAAAAGTCCCTAAAATCATGAACTATTAACTATTGTCCTGCCCTCGAGTAGGGGGAAATAGCCGCTTATGCAAATTGTAGTACTACGGGGTTAACGACCCAATGCTAGCCGAGAAGCTGTACTTTTAGTAAGTTCTGCGGTAGATTATTTTGTATGAGAAATAAGGTATAATTGCAACTGATGCCTTTAGAAGGGGCACTGGTTTCATCTGAATCATGCCGATATATTTACGCGGGTGATTGAGTTAACGGATTAGTGTCATGAGCTTAAACACAATTGTCAGTATCCTGATTATAGTTTGTTTGATCGACAAGACTATAAATGATCACGAATGGTTTTTATTATATATACGTTCAAATGGATTGTAAAACCTATGAATTCCACTCAACGTTTTCGTTGACCAAATTTTTGGCATGTGTTTCAGGTAACCGCTGAGGTGTAGGATGGAGCATGCATGGGATGGATGTTGTGTGTACGGCTTGGTGTCCGCTTGTTTTTCCCTCCTTTTCTACTTAAACAATTTTTATGTTTAATGTCATGTTGTTGTGAAACTGAAGTTTTTTTGGGTTGAGATTCATGGGGACCGAAAACGCTTAACTCTGTGTACTATTTGGGGTTGGAAAAACTGTGGACATGTATCATCTAACAATTTTAAATTTCAAGTTTTAAGTCGACGTCTTTTTAGCGTCGTTTGATATATCTTGTGTGCAATGAATACTGTGTAGCACCCATTGTTGTAGTTCCGCTGCGCATAGCAATTGTGGGGGTGTTACAGATTGGTAATCAGAGCCACGAGTTATAGAGAACTAGGTCGTTTTTAAAAATCCTAAACTATAACTTTTGGTGTCGTAAGAAAGGGTCCAAGCACACACAACTATCCTGCATGGCTCCGGTAAGAATTATTGTTGTATTTATGGCATTTGACGTATACTTTTGAGTAAAGTATGTATGTGGGTAATTATTACGTAAGTATGGAATTACTATATGTAGACGTTGAATTTTACGTGAAATATCCGACATCGTAATTTTTGTATTAATCATGCATGAGCATCATATTATTACATTTCGGGCATATGTACCACCTTTGCATTGCATTTGCATGCATATATTTATAATTATTGTATAATTACTTATGTACCCTCCGAAATTCGCTGTTATTGCAGGAATGGCCGAGGTACCGCCCAACGATAACGGAAACGATTACGTCGTAGGTCACGAAGGGGGACCGTTTCCTCCGAACCCGCCGGACAATAATAATGGATGGATCGCTCCAGAAGACGAAATAGGGCCGGAAAACGACAATGACGAAAGTGAGGTGGATAACTTCAGCATGAGTAGTGACGAGAATGAGGATTCCGAAGAAGAGCCCGAGGAGCTATTGGATGATGGCATTCCCGAGGATGCCGTAGGCCAGACCGAACCCGATTTGTTTCAGTCCCCGAATTCGCCGAAGGGTTATGAGGTACCACCGACCGGTCGTTATGAGCAGCAACCCTTTGATCGCCCAATGGAAAATTGTAAGGATTATTTGAGAACCGTGCCAGGATTGGTTAGAGTAAGTGATGAGAGAAGTGGAGAGTCCAGCAAGTCGCCATCGATTCATGAGAATATTGCAAGGGTCTACTTTCCGAGACCGAGACACTACTGGGATCCCGCAGGTCGTTTGGGGAGGATGGAAAGGTTGATGTATGAGCGGTTTGTAGTTGAGACTAGGGTGATTAAGAAGTTTGATAAGACTGAAAGGGAACACCAAAGACTGTTGGAAAGGACTTCAAGAATTGCGTATGATGGGTTAATGAACACAAGTGCCATCAACAGTTTAAAATCAATGGTTGCAAATTTAAGTGCTAGTCTTGACCGTGTGAGGGAAGATCAGATGAGGTTGTCGAGGATGCAGAGTTGGGAGCATCGTGTGAGGGATTCATTGCCCCCGGATTGGAGATTCGTGGACGATGTGGAGATGGAGGCGAACGACTTCATGGTTCAGCCGCCTACTGGAGGTGCTTGTATTTCGGTGGGAAGTCAGGTAGCGATTGAGTATGGATCCACATCAGGGACGAGAAAGGAAATGGAATGTGGGCCAGATGATAAGGGAAAGAGAAAAGTGGATGATGTGGATGAGGACATTAGTGATGAGGAAACCGAGGAAGACGACGACGAGCCGCCATCCAAGAGGCCGTGTGGATCACCACATGCCTAGTTACTTGTTTTGTATTTTCTTTGATCATTGTAATAGAACTATTTTAGACCTTTGTATGATGGTATTATGACGAGAAACTCAAGTACTTGATGTTTTGTGGTGAACGATTGTAGTGGCAATACTTGTCACGATTTTGGTTAATTATCAATACAATCTATGTTACCTTTCATGATCTGTGATATGTCTTAAATTTTATCTTTTGTGATGTGAATTGATGAATATTAGTAACTCCGTAGTGATGTGTCGTTGTATGTATTTTATGTCTGGGAAACTTGATATGAATACTTACATTGTTTTTCTATTTTCCTTGTCTTGCAGAAAGAGATATTCGATAACACCATGCCTCCAAAGTTGACTGCCGATCGTGTTAACACCATGATTCAGGAAGCTATAGCTAATGCGTTGGAAGCGGACCGAGCTGGGAGAAATCAGGATCCAGGAAGGAACGCGGGGAGACAGCAAGCCCCGAGAGTGTGTACCTATTCTAGTTTTATGAAGTGCGGTCCCACGCAGTTCCGTGGAACGGGTGGAGCCTTAGAACTTAGACGATGGTTGGAAAAGGTTGAAAGTACGTTTGAAATCGGTGGTTGTGCAGAAGCGGATAAAGTAAAGGTTGCAGCTGCTACGTTTCTTGATGATGCGTTAAGTTGGTGGAATACCCAGGTAGCTACGGTTGGGTTGGCTGTAGCGAATGCAAGGACGTGGAATGCGACCAAAGCTTTGTTGACCAAGAAGTTTTGCCCAGAGGAGGAATTGGGGCAATTGGAGGACGAATTGAGGCACTTGACCTTGAAGAACAACGATATAGCTGCTTACACCAGGAGATTCAATGAGTTAAGTCTTTTGTGTCCGGACATATTTGCCAATGATGCCAAGAAAATGAAGCAGTATATAAAGGGTTTATCTAGCAACATCAAAGGTGAAACAACTTCGTCGAAACCTGGAACGTTTGACGAAGCGGTTCAAATGGCTCACGCTTTGATGGACGTTAAGCTTCAGGACAAGCAGAATTACATTGCCGAAGGCAACAAAAGGAAATGGGAAGCGGCACAAGGCAATCAATCCCAAGGCCAGAACCGAGGTGGAAATCGAAACAACCATGGGCCGAACCGTAATCAACAGTTTAATCAGAGAAGGAACGAAGGGATGAGGGCAGTGACGAACCCTAGAGGTGTGAAAGTGAATCCCCATTGTGGTAAGTGCAACTTGTATCATGTTGGAAATTGCCCGCCGGCATGCGGCAAGTGTGGAAAGGCAGGTCATAGGACTTCGAGTTGTCGAACGGGAGGAGTAGCCACTGGGGCTAATGCTATTAGGATGAGAGGATGTTATAGTTGTGGAGAAAGAGGGCATGTGCAAGCAAATTGCCCGAAGGCAGGGAACAGACGGGGAGGTAATAATGCGGCTGCTGTGTATCAAGTGGGAACTGCTGATAAACCACAGGGTCCAAATGTGGTTACCGGTACGTTTTTGCTAGACGCTTGTTATGCTAGTATTTTATTTGATTCTGGCTCCGACAAGAGTTTTGTAGACGTTAGATTTAGTCGTCATATCGATAGAGAACCGGTGTTGTTAACGACTAGTTATAATGTTGAATTAGCCGATGGAAAAATTGTTAGTACGAATTCTATACTGAAAGGGTGTACCTTGAAGTTAGGAAATTACGCTTTTAAAATCGACTTGATGCCTATAGAGCTAGGATCGTTTGACGTGATTGTGGGAATGGATTGGCTAATGGCGCATAGTGCTACGATCGTCTGTGGTGAGAGATTGGTTCAGATTCCGCTGAGGAATAGGGTTTTGACGGTAAAGGGAGACGAATGTACTTCTCGTTTGAAGGTGATTTCGTGTTTAAAGATGATGCGGTACGTAGAGAGCGGATGCGATGTGTTTTTGGCACAGGTTTCGAGCGATGGTGATTTAGAGGCGAGGATTGAAGAGGTACCAGTTATTCGCGAGTATCCGGACGTTTTTCCAGACGAGTTTCCAGGTTTACCGCCTAACCGTGAGGTCGAGTTTCGAATTGATTTAGTGCCAGGAGCTGCGCCGGTTGCACGTGCACCTTATCGTTTAGCACCATCTGAGTTAAAGGAGTTAGCGGATCAATTGAAGGAATTGATGGACAAAGGATTTATTAGGCCGAGCTCATCACCTTGGGGAGCGCCAGTGTTGTTCGTAAAGAAGAAGGATGGTTCGTTTAGGATGTGTATTGACTATAGGGAACTCAATAAGCTGACGGTTAAGAATCGGTACCCATTGCCGAGGATTGATGATTTGTTCGATCAATTGCAAGGTTCCAGTGTATACTCAAAGATCGATTTAAGATCAGGGTATCATCAACTGCGTGTAAGAGAGGAGGATATTCCTGTAACTGCCTTTCGTACGCGGTATGGACACTTTGAATTTCGAGTGATGCCGTTTGGGTTGACGAACGCGCTTGCTGTATTCATGGATCTTATGAATCGCGTGTGCAAGCCGTATCTAGATAAGTTTGTTATTGTTTTCATCGACGACATACTTATTTACTCTAAAAGTAAGGAGGAGCACGAGAAGCACCTGAGAAAGATTTTGGAGTTGTTAAGGAAGGAGAAGCTGTATGCAAAATTCTCTAAGTGTGAGTTTTGGTTGGAATCAGTGTAGTTTCTAGGTCATGTGATTGATAGTGAGGGAGTTCGTGTAGATCCTGCTAAGATCGAAGCGATCAGGGAATGGTCAGCACCGACGACGCCGACTGAAGTTCGACAATTTCTGGGTTTAGCGGGGTATTATAGAAGGTTTATCGAAGGATTTTCTTTGATTGCAAAACCATTGATGAGGCTTACCGAAAAGAATAGGGTGTATGAATGGGGAAATGAGGAAGAGCTTGCTTTCGAAACGCTCAAGGATAAGTTATGTTCCGCACCGATTTTATCATTGCCTGAAGGAACCGAAGATTTCGTAGTGTATTGTGATGCGTCTCGTAAAGGTTATGGAGCAGTATTAATGCAACGTGAGAAGGTGATAGCTTACGCGTCGAGGCAATTAAGGAAGAACGAGGAGAACTACACGACGCACGATTTGGAATTAGGAGCGGTAGTTTTTGCGTTGAAATTGTGGAGACACTATCTGTATGGGACAAAGTGTGTTGTATTCACTGATCACAAGAGTTTGCAGCACATTTTAGATCAAAAGGAGTTGAATATGCGACAAAGACGATGGGTTGAACTATTGAGTGATTACGACTGTGAAATTCGCTACCACCCTGGGAAGGCGAATGTTGTAGCGGATGCATTGAGTAGGAAAGAACGGGAGAAACCTTTGAGGGTTAGAGCTTTAGTGATGAGTGAGAGCGTTGACTTAACCGAAACCATACTGAAGGCTCAGGAGAGAGGACTAATGAAAGGGAATGTTGAAGCCGAAAACTTGGGACGAATGTTGAAACCTCTTTTCGTGATTAGGTCTGACGGACTAAGATATTTTGAGAATCGGATTTGGTTACCATTGTGTTCATCTGAGGAAGGAAAGCCTGGAGTTCGAGAATTGGTTATGAATGAGTCGCATAAGTCGAAGTATTCGATACATCCTAGATCGGATAAGATGTACCACGACCTGAAGAAAGTTTATTGGTGGCCGAATATGAAGGCGGATATTGCTCGTTACGTTAGTAAGTGTTTGACTTGCGCGAAGGTTCAGGCAGAACATAAGAAACCATCTGGATTGTTGGTACAACCGGAAAACCCAGAATGGAAATGGGAGAAAATCGCAATGGATTTCGTGACAGGTTTACCTAGGACTCCTAGTGGAAGCGATATGATATGGGTAATTGTGGACAGGTTGACGAAATCTGCTCATTTCTTACCTATGAAGAAGACGGACAGCATGGAAAGACTCGCCAGCGTGTACGCGAAGGAGATCGTCTGTAGACATGGAGTGCCGTTATCGATCATTTCGGATCGCGACAGTAGATTTACGTCGGAATTTTGGAAATCGCTTCAACGTGCGATGGGCACTGAACTGAGTTTAAGCACGGCTTATCACCCGGAAACTGACGGCCAGAGTGAACGAACGATTCAAACGATGGAGGACATGCTCCGAGCATGCGTGATTGATTTTGGAGGAAGTTGGGAACGCCACTTGCCTCTAGTGGAATTTTCGTACAATAATAGTTATCATGCGAGTATCAAAGCGGCACCGTTCGAAGCATTGTATGGAAGGAAGTGTAGATCGCCTGTGTGTTGGAGTGAAGTAGGGGAAAGTCAATTGACTGGACCCGAAATGGTTTTAGAAACGACAGAGAAGATCGTGCAGATCAAGAACCGACTACTTGCTGCGAGAAGCCGACAGAAGAGTTATGCTGATAACCGAAGGAAACCCTTGGAGTTTGAAGTTGGAGATATGGTTATGCTCAAGGTATCGCCGTGGAAGGGTGTAATTCGTTTTGGGAAGAAAGGAAAGTTGAGTCCGAGGTATATTGGACCGTTTAAGATCGTTGAACGAATTGGACCGGTAGCGTACAAGTTAGAGTTGCCGACCGAACTTAGTGCTATTCATGACACGTTTCACGTATCGAACCTGAAGAAGAGTTTGGCGGACAAGGAATTGGTGATTCCTTTGGACGAGATTCGACTAGACGACAAAATGCACTTTGTGGAAGAACCTGTGGAAATTATGGACCGGGAGGTCAAGCGGTTGAAGCGTAGTAGGATTCCTATTGTGAAGGTCCGATGGAATTCCAAGCGTGGACCGGAATACACCTGGGAACGTGAGGACTTTTTCAAGGAAAGGTATCCTCATCTGTTCCAGTAGAACGAAATGTGAGTCCAAGAAGAGGCGAGCGCCGGGACGTCGCTCTCTTTAAGGAGGGGTGGATGTGACACCCTAGAATCGAGGTCATTAACGATACCCTAAATTACGCTAATTTTTGAAATTTTTAATAAATTTTAATTTCTATACTTATAAGTATTTTGGTTAAAGCCGATGTTCGAGGTTATAATTTTTACGTTTGACGTTTTAAGAAGGACGATGACGATTACGATCCCGAGGGATGCCCAATTTTATATAATTTTGACGATTTATCGATAATGTAATTTTTCGAGAATTTTATTTACGGTTCGTGTTAAGTTGAGTCGGGTGAGTTTTATAGCCTTCCGAGTACATTTAAAGTATCCCAAAAATATTTTGGAGCATTCGGGAAGATTTCCGACTCCCGTAAAATTTTCAAAATTGACAAATGAGTCGAACCCGCAAAGTTTTGAGGACGTTTTCCATTTAAGGACAAAAGAAACTAAATATTGCACAAAAGCCCCTCCCAACCCACCAAAAAGGCAAAAATTGTCATAAACACAAACACACACAAATTTTTCACCAAAAATCAAACACCCACTCCCTCTCTTCTCTCTCAAACCGACGGACACCCCTATACCACCAAAAATTCACCAAAAAAATCTTCTTCCACTTGATTTTTCAAAAATATAAGGTTAGACCACACTTAGTTTGGTCATTCCCCACACATTCATGTGCTCAAATCCAACATGCACTAACAAAAATTTTTCAAGATTTTTCCATATGATCCAAATTCGTTTTTGAGGCTAAATGAGCTAATGCATGTTGATTTTAAGTGTTATGGAAGTATAAACACCAAGAAAACCCACCAAAATTAATTTGGTTGTGGTGATTGGGTCACCCAAACCCCACGGCAAAGGGGGTGTTTGGGGAGCCATGGTGGTTGTTGATCTTGCATGTTATTATTGTGTTTGGTTATTTGTTTTAGGATGATTCACATAGGTTTTATTACTTGCATGTTCATTTTCTTTGATTCTTGAATTTGAGTTTGGTTGATCAATAGGGGTAGGACTAAAAATTGATGTTAGGATATGTTTGGGAAGGCTTAGGATGATGTTTAGTGTTGGTTAGAAGTCTTGGAATCAAGTCTAAGTGCGTTTTTGGTATGGTCATTTTTAGGCAGAAACATTTGGTCCATTTCACAAAAATTATTTTTTTTCCAGAACTTGAAAGCTAAATGTAGTTATAGAGGGTTTTCCCAGCTTTAATTTGGTATAAGGTAGAGCCCGTGACTCAAAACGAGCTAAAAGTTATGACATTTTAAAGATCGGGTACCGGGAGACGAGGACTTTCATAATCCGAATTTGTGTAAAGTTTTAGTCAAATCCCGAGGGTCACAAGTATAAATTGGTAAATGGTCAAGGGTCAAAATTTGGTCCCTGACCTGTGTAAATGGGTCTATATGTTTACTTAGGTGTCAAAGAAGTCAAAGGTATTTTTCATATAGGTCAAAGAGGTCAAAATTGGTCGAAGCGCAATTTCAGCCCGTAAAATGTAGTCGTGGAAAAGAGTTGCGTAACGGGTCGTAAAAGTAAAAAACTTTTATTGGGCTTAAAAACATGTTATCTACAGGTCATATAGGATTTTTGGAAATTTTGTCAAATTTTATAAGTGTGGTTAAATAAGGTAAAACAGCCCGTACTTTAGTCGAGTACCGGCGAGAATGGGTAAAAATGGACAACGTAGGTAATAAGAACGAGTGGTATAAAATGAGTAATACTTGTTGTTTTTGTTTTTGGCGTGAGTTATATTTGTCCTAAGTGACTTGTATATATGTATTTTATACAGTACCGTAAGTATTAAGATGAGATTACTCATTACGCGTTATTTGTGATAGGTGTTGATTTAACCGGGCATCCGTTTCGTCGTCAGTGATCATCCCTCGAACTACCGACTACTTAATATCTAAGGTGTGAATTTATAGCCTCGCTTATATTTATTTCAAATTGTTTTACCCGCGAGGGAAATGCATGCTAGTTTTTAAAAGGAACGTATATCATGAATGATTGTTAGACCCGAAAGTTGCCTTAGAAATTGTGTTGAGTACCAAAGTTGCAAAAGTCCCTAAAATCATGAACTATTAACTATTGTCCTGCCCTCGAGTAGGGGGAAATAGCCGCTTATGCAAATTGTAGTACTACGGGGTTAACGACCCAATGCTAGCCGAGAAGCTGTACTTTTAGTAAGTTCTGCGGTAGATTATTTTGTATGAGAAATAAGGTATAATTGCAACTGATGCCTTTAGAAGGGGCACTGGTTTCATCTGAATCATGCCGGTATATTTACGCGGGTGATTGAGTTAACGGATTAGTGTCATGAGCTTAAACACAATTGTCAGTATCCTGATTATAGTTTGTTTGATCGACAAGACTATAAATGATCACGAATGGTTTTTATTATCTATACGTTCAAATGGATTGTAAAACCTATGAATTCCACTCAACGTTTTCGTTGACCAAATTTTTGGCATGTGTTTCAGGTAACCGCTGAGGTGTAGGATGGAGCATGCATGGGATGGATGTTGTGTGTACGGCTTGGTGTCCGCTTGTTTTTCCCTCCTTTTCTACTTAAACAATTTTTATGTTTAATGTCATGTTGTTGTGAAACTGAAGTTTTTTTGGGTTGAGATTCATGGGGACCGAAAACGCTTAACTCTGTGTACTATTTGGGGTTGGAAAAACTGTGGACATGTATCATCTAACAATTTTAAATTTCAAGTTTTAAGTCGACGTCTTTTTAGCGTCGTTTGATATATCTTGTGTGCAATGAATACTGTGTAGCACCCATTGTTGTAGTTCCGCTGCGCATAGCAATTGTGGGGGTGTTACACTATAGGCGACTCGAAAACCCAAAACTTTGATTTAATAGGCTAAGCATCCATGAGTCTCACTCCTTGAGATTTTAAACTGTGGAGAACGAGAGATGATAGAGTCAATTATAAGTTTGGTATTCTTTCGGGAATTTATGTGAGTTAAGTATAAGCCTATTCTCCCATCGCTTGCTAATAAATTTATCTGCAATAAATAAGGTTGTACGATTTGAAAAGTTACTTAGCTTCTAGCCCAAGATCGTTTAAAAGTTGCTCGGTATGGATTAGAGTTCATAGCCAAGGCATAACTTATTGAAGCGGGATGCGAAGATTGGCGAGTCCAAAAAGGTCCCAACAAGGCATGAGGGCTATATTTTGTTGCTAAAGATCCAAAGTGATGTGAAGAATCATTTATCGAAAATCAATATTAAGGATCGAGACACACGACGAAAAGCAAAAACTCCCCAAAAGTCATGGAGAAGTGTATCCGAAAAGACCCTAGCAAGGTATGAGGATAAATAGATCCAAGTCATAAAAGGAGGCGGATCGTTGTATATCAAAGTCCAAAATAAAGATTTGAGAAAAATGAAGAAGTCGTGGTCCAAGTATGAATCTCTCAGAACTTCAAGTGAAGAAATTCCTATATGAAGAGAAGACCATTATTTCATGAACGTCTCTCAAGGTTTGAAGTATGAAGTCGCTGCCAAATATCGGTCCGAGAAAGGTCTCAAATCGCGAAGCGAGTTATGCCAAGATATGAAATTTATGAGGTCCCGAGAAGCAGTTTTAAAAGATTTTGTCCTTTAGCTAACTATTGATTAAATCGTTCACTTTATTTTCGGCCTAAATAACTATTCGAAATAAGTAAACAATGCATCTTTGGATCACTCAAGACAATAATAAAATATAAGAGATACCCCTAGGAATAAGGGAGTCTAAGTGAATAATTGACCCACATGAGTTCGTGTTAGTTTGTTAACTTATAATAACAATGATCTCGTTTTTAAGCTTGGTTTGGAGAAAGTGAAAACTTGAGGATGATGATCATTCACAACATTTCCAAAACCCGAAGGTATGTTTTTGATTTCTTTATTTTCTTTACTTTGAATGTTTATAGTTTTCTATCTCTTTAATAAAGGCCAACGTGGGTTGAATATGATGAAAAATGTAAACATGCTTTGTAACTAATGCATTGCATGAGGACATTGCAATGGTCAAGTGTAGAGGATTTGATAGGTGTGCAAACACCCATCCTTTTTATCACTTAATTACAATAATAACCGAGCCAAAACGTGTATTTTATGACTTTTATGTCAGAATTATGCGTGGTTTGTGTTTTTTTTTGTGATTTAGGACGAAATTGTGAAAAGGGGAGAAAACACGGGCATTTACGGGCTTTTATTGAAGAAAACGATGAAAGACGAAGTCAAAGAAGTCAAGAGTGCAAAAAGAACGGAAGTCCAAGACCAATTCTGAAGATTTATCGAAGAAAAAGTCAAAAGACGGAAGTTTACTAAAAGCCGAAGAACTCGAGTCTTATTTATTGAAGAATTAAAAGACGAGTTTAAAGAAATCCCGAGCCATAAGTCATTAAAGTCCAAGATTAACAAAAGATTAAGAAGGGAAGGACTTAATGGTTCAATTAAGAAGAAATGAAGGAGGGGAGGAAGCTTCCTAATCCTCCCCTATATATAGTCATTAGGATATTCATTTTTACTCTTGTTGGCTAGAGTGACACTAGTTCTTCCACCCTTTTAATTACTTGCACATTTACTTTATTGCACCTTTAATTACCTTGTCTTGCACTTTAATTTTCAAGTAAGTTACTTTTACTTTTATTGCACCTTTACTTTACTTGTTTGATCTCTCATTCTACCTTTCTTTCTTTGCTTGATCTTTATGTTTATGTGTTTATTATCTTGCTTATTTGATTAAAGATTATGTTTTTATGCTTTTGATTGTTTTGATTTATTGATTTTTATAGCTTATTTGTGTTTATTTTAAGTTCTTAAGTTTTTATAAAAGTTATTTTTATATAAAAGTTTGTTTTTCGTAAACCTTTTTCATTTCGTGTTTTAAAAAGTCTTTAAATTTCAGCTTATTAGCTTTTTCTTATACGTGTTTGCTTAGGATTTTAGGTGTGTGCTTATTTGGCTTATAGCTTATTTTTCTAGCTTATTTTGTGTTATTTCCACTGTATTCCGACCACCAATCGGAAAAGGGTTTCATATTCCGACCAACACTTCTTTGCTTGGTCGGAAAAGGGTTTTGGTATTCCGATCAGGGTGATTTTTGGTATTCCGATTAGGAGTTGTGACAGCATTCCGATTGGGAGTCCATTCCCCATTCCGATCAGGGGTGTTCGTTTGGTTATTCCGATTAGGATAGGTGACAATATTCGGATTAGAGGTTCCGATCAGCATTCCGACCAGGGTCCACTCCATATTCCGATCAGGGTTTGGTTTGTAACATTCCGATCTAAGGTAAATACACATTCCGATTAGGTTTTGTTTGGTTATTCCGATCTGAAAAGGTGACATATTCCGATCTGGTGTTTCCGATCATCATTCCGATCAGGAGGTAAGTGCATTCCGATCGGAATGTATTCCGATGGTAGGGTTATTTTCTATTTTATCTTATTTTATTTTTAAGTTATCATTATAATACTTTGTCAAATTTTAATTTCCGTCACGCTTTTAAATTCAAGTCTTTTATTTTCTCGTTATTTACTTTTCAAAGTTTTAAATATTGCACCTTTCTTTTAATTAGATTTAGATTTATTTTAACGCATTTTACTTTTAACGCCATTTTATTTTAACGCCATTTCACTTTTACGTCATTTACTTTAATTGTTTTGCACCTTTTTATTAAATCAACCAAAAATATTTGTTTCACCAAAATCAACTGAGTCGTACTTTAAACCGGAAATCAATTCGTTAAGATATCGAGAACAACAATTTAACTGAGTAAAATCTAGTTATTACTGATCCAGGATATCTTGTAGGATATTCAGTGCAAAGTAAAGCATATAGGGTTTATAATTTGGCAACTAGGAAGGTTCAAGAAAATGCTCTTGTCAATTTCTTAGAAAATAAACCCAATGTCCAAAGAATAGGTTATGCTTGGATGTTTGATTTAGATTATCTAACTAACTCCATGGAATACTATTCTTTGCAAAAGGATTGTCAAACTAACAATGCAGGTGAGGAGTCAAGTGCAACTAATACAGGTACTCAAGAAGATGTTTCTTCATCAAATGATGATGTTCATATCTATGTGCCCAACATGCCTACTGTTACTCCCATGTCTGCCACTCCCAAGAAGCAAACCATGCCATCAAATGATGATCAAGCCTCCCAAGAGCTTCAGAGGCTTCAAGATCAAGAAAAGAATGCTACATCTGTTAATAGGCATTCAGGAGAAGAATCTTTTGAGTCACAACACTCAGCAGTACATACTACACCTATCGGTACTTCATCTGCAAGTACTGCTAAGTCAAAATCTGCCAAATCTGTTGACTCACTAGAAGAGATTTTACAAGCCATGGACGATGAAGACTTATATGCTAGTCCAGCTGAAAGGATCTTCTCCAAAGCTTCCTATGATGAGCTGGGTGCAGTAACTTATTTCAACAATTTGGAAACATAAATTCTAGTCAGTTCTATTCCCACTCATAAAGTCAATAACAACCATCCTACTACACAGATTATTGGAGATCCCAAATCTGCTATAAAAACCAGAAGATAACTTCAAACCAATATTGAAACTCATGCACTTGTGAGTTATGTCAAACAACATCAGAGAACAAATCATGAAGATACTCAACATTGTTTGTTTGCCTGTTTCTTATCTCAAGTAGAGCCCAAAAACATCTCTCAGGCTCTTGATGAAGAAAGTTGGGTAGATGCCATGCAAGAAGAATTAACACAATTTGAGCTACAAAAAGTTTGGATTCTTGTGGATCTTCCCTCAGGTAAAAGAGTAATTGGTACTAGATGGGTCTTCAGGAACAAGAAGGATGAAAGAGGGGTTTTTGTGAGGAACAAGGCAAGACTTGTTGCTCAAGGCTATAGACAGGAAGAAGGGATAGACTATGATGAGGTTTTTGCACCAGTGGCAAGGATAGAAGCCATTAGGTTATTTTTGGCCTTTGCATCATATATGGGATTTATAGTCTATCAAATGGATGTGAAAAGTGCCTTTTTATATGGTACTATTTCAGAGGAGGTATATGTCTCACAACCTCCAGGTTTTTGTAGATCCTAAATTCCCCAATAGAGTCTACAAGGTTATCAAAGCACTTTATGGTCTGCATCAAGCTCCAAGAGCCTGGTATGAAACCTTATCCAAATTTCTGCTAGAACATGGATATAGAAGAGGAACCATTGATAAAACTCTGTTCATCAAGAAAAATGCTAAGGACATCATTCTAGTTCAAGTTTATGTTGATGACATCATTTTTGGTTCTACCAAGAAGACATGGTGTGAAGAGTTTGAAGCTTTGATGAAAGGAAGATTTCAAATGAGTTCTATGGGAGAACTAACTTTCTTTTTGGGACTACAAGTCAAACAAAGGAAAGATGGAATATTTATCAGCCAAGATAAATATGTTGCTGAAATCTTGAAGAAATTTTCATGTATGGATACAAGGAGTACAAGCACACCTTTTGAAGTCAAGAAGTCTTTATCAAAAGATGAACATGGAGAAGATGTTGACATTCATCTATACAGGTCAATGATTGGTTCATTGATGTATCTTACTGCTTCAAGGCCAGATATAATGTTTGTTGTGTGTACCTATTCAAGATTCCAAGTTCATCCAAAGGTGTCACATCTACATGCTGTGAAGAAGATTTTTAAATATCTTAAAAGTCAACCCAATTTAGGATTATGGTATCCTAAAGATTCCACCTTTGAATTGGAAGCTTACTCAGATAGTGATTATGCTGGAGCTAATCATGATAGGAAGTCCACAACAGGAGGTTGTCAATTTTTAGGCAGAAGACTCATATCATGGCAGTGTAAGAAGCAAACCATTATTGCTACTTCTACAACTGAAGCTGAATATGTAGCTGCTGCTCATTGCTGTGGACAAGTACTTTGGATTCAAAATCAATTGTTGGACTATGGGTTTAAGTTCATGAACACCAATATTTACATTCATAATGAAAGTACTATATGCATTGTCAAGAATCCAGTATTTCACTCCAAGACCAAGCATATTGAAATAAGACATAACTTTATAAGAGATGCTTATGACAAAAAGCTTATTCAAGTCTTGAAGATTCATACAAACAACAATGTAGTTGATTTGTTGACCAAGGCATTTGATGCAAAGAGATTCGAATTCTTGGTGACACACATTGGTATGCTCAACCAATAACATGCTGCATATGTTGAGGGGAGGTAATAGCTATACAATTTTTTTATAATTTTTATTGTATAGTCTATGTTTTGTGTTTTTGATGTAATTGCAGGTTTATAGAAAAAGATAAAAGAGGTTACATCGTTAGTGGAAAGCATGAACTGGTCAAAATTTTGAGGTACCGTTGTCACCCCAAGTACCGCTAGCACAAATTCAAGTACCGCTTATGTTCCATGTACCGCTACATGTCCGTTGTACCGTTAAGGGTTTCTTTTGTAAATTTGGCGGTTTCTTCGCGTTTGGGTTTGTTATTTACTTAAATACTTACTCCAATTACACAATTGATTCACCTAATCTTTTATTTTTATCTCTTGATTCTATAACATTCTCTCTAATTTTTCGATCATCAAAAATACTAATGGCTGCTTTACAAGTAATCTCTAAGCATAATTTGGTTGCGAATCTTGCTACGAATGATGACTCTCTTGGTGTCCATGAGATGCTTGGTTTCCTATCTCGAATTCATGTTCGCTTTGCACTCACTGTAAGTCCAGTTGTCTCTATTTCCATTGTTGAACAATTTTGGAATACTACTATATTAGCTACTCGGTTTGATCAACCTTGCATTAAGGCTAGGGTGAATCATAGAAACATATATGTAGCTGAGGTACTGCTAAGAGCAAGTTTGAGATTAAATGATGAAAATGGACTTAGTATGCTTAACAATACAGATATTCATGATGGCCTTGCAGCCATGGGCTATGGAGGTGGTAGGGAAAGTCTTACTTTCTTTAAAGCTTTATTTTTACCTCAATAGAAATTGTTTTTTCATGCTTTTATTCACTGTTTAAGTTCTAACAGTACATCTTTTGATCAAATTCCTGCTGCATTGGCATCAGCTGGTGTTTGTCTAGCAAATAATAGGGTTTTTAATTTTTCAAAATTAATTTTTTAAGGCATGACTAGGAATTTGGAAGGGACTAAGAAGTTTTTAATGTATCCTAGATTCATTCAGACTTTATTTAGTGACCAAATAGCTAACCTACCAGAGTTAACTGATACATGGGATGTTCCTACATTCACAAAGAGAAGTTTCTCTTTCTTGACCAAACAAGGCAATGCCTTTACAGGAATAGTAACACCATTGTTTGCTCATATGTTAGTGAAAGTCCCTTAATATGACAATTGTTGATAAACTATAACTCTTGTAACCACAAAACACAATGAAATACTTTTCAAACGCGTAATGCTTTATTAAGTATTATAAACAAAGTATTAAAAAGTGCTATGAATACACTCGTTTAATGACAACAGGATATGAACCCTAGAAACAAGTAAACTAGATTCGAGACTCAAGTTTACAAGGGAACCAATGAGACGCTGGTAGACAGCTGGGGGCTCAGCGGTTCCAAGGTGAGAAAGAACTTAGATAAATTATCCAAGCACAAGGGTTGAGTTAATTCTTCTTTCTCCCTCCTATTTATAGTGTACGAGGTTGCTTCCTTAGTGGGAGTAGTTGATACGTGTCACCTTCTGAATGGAAGAGTACAACGTATTAAATGCATGTCCAAATCGAGACATACCTTTAACCAACTTTAGGTGAACAGTTCTGCCAATTGTTCACCTTTTGTCCCACTAGGTCGTACTAGGCTTTATCTTGAATCTCTTGTTTTGTCCCGCTCAAAACACTTGGTAGATTCTCTCGCCTAAGCTATAAAGGATTGGATAAGCTTTGCTTATCCCAGACTTCTAGGGTTCTTAAGTGATCTCTGAGTGTTGTCAACTCAGAGATCCTTGAACACCAGTACATTCCTTTAACATCCCAGCTATCCATAATCGCTGGTGAGTCTGACTTCAGATTGTCTTCGACTTCTCTGATGTTGTCTTTGACTTGAATGTTCCTGGTGTGCCAGCTGAGGCTTTGCCTTCCACTGGTCTGGTCTCTGTCGCTGGTCCTCTCAGCGATCAGTAAACACTTAGTCTAATTAAACAAATCTAGACTGGGCCATAGTTAAAACTTTCATTGGCCCAACAATCTTCCCCTATTTGTTTATAAATTAACAATCTCCCCCTATTTGTTTATAAATTATACTAAGTCTAAAATTATTGTAAGTGAGTACACAACTTCTTCTTACACATAATTTAACAAACATACCTCAAAGTTTTATTTAAACATAAAGAACCTAGTCTATTACAAGAACACCCAGAGGTGTAAACATAAATAAAAAGTAAAAAGGTTCTTCAACGATCGAGGCCTTGATCACAGATTCTCTGGGCTTCAACTTTGTTACTCCTAGAGTTGATGACAAGCTCAACTTCAAACTCAAAATCCTCAGCTGCTTTGCAATTCCTTAGGATGTCCTGTTTGAGTCTGATAAGCTGAATGGTTGATGCCAGATGTAGTTCATTCATTCGCTGAAAGCAATACTCACAATTACCATTCATAAAGACCATACATGTCTCTGGTTCTGAGTATACTTGTCCCCCTACTGGTTTGGTGATCTCTTTGGGCAGAACCAAGTTTCTGTGCATCCCATCAACAACAATGTTTTCAGTAACCAACTTCTCCACCAGAGGCCCTATTTGGGTTTTCCTTTTCCTTTGTCCTTGAGAAGGTTGTTGTTGTGAAAGTTGAGGAGGCAGGGGAACCTTCAGCTTCTTTGCCGTGTCTCTTACCCAATTCAGCTTTGCTTGAATGTTCTTCATCATTTGGGCAGCACCAGGCCCAGTCTTCTTTTGGGCAAGAGCCAGCATTTCTAACCATTCAGAGAGGCCCAAATCTACGAGTTTAAAGTCACTGGAGACTTTGTAGTTGGTTAATTGGTTCTCTCTGTAAAGGGTCATCACCACCTTTTTGTTCTTGTCAGTGTAACATGCATACTTGGTGATTTGACCAGGTTCAGCTCTCTGTGTACAAGTCTTTCATATTCCTTTAGAAGGTTGCTCCTTTTAACCTCCAATTCTTTGAGCTTAACCAGCTGAGCTTCCTTTACAGCAGGAGAGAGTTTGTTTAGAGCTTCTTTGCTTTTGAGTTCAGCCGCTCTGATGTTTGCCAGCCTTTGGTGTTCCAAGATTTGAGCTTTTGCCTGCTCTGGGGTGAGTGGTGGTTCATCAGCGCTCTTGAATTTGTTTAGATCAGAGTCTTTGGAGAGCCTGGCTGTAGATCTACCTTCTTCTTGGAGGGAGTGCAGGGTTATTTCAGGCTGTTCAATAACAATTCCTTTTCCCTTATCCTTTATTGCATCAGTGTTAGGGTTGAAGGATCTAAGAGGTTGTGGTGTAGGAATCCCTGTTGAAGGTTTTGGGTGTTTAAGTGACTGCTCCCCCTTAGGTGAGCCAGTGTCTTCTTTTTCTTCAGAGGTGGAGGTTGCTGAATTCTCCCCCTCAGGCATAGCGCCGGTAGTAGCTGTACCTGATCCAGGCTTGAGGAACTTAACGAATTCTTGATGAACAAATAAGCATATCTCTTTAAGTTCCTCTTGCAACAACTCTTGAAGAAGTTTTCTTGAAGGCTCAGACGCCTTGGCAATAGCTGCAACATTTGCTTTGACAGCTGATGTGAGGACTGATGGTATGTATTGCTGGAGGCTCTGGTCTAGAACAGCTGGGAGGTGAGCTTGCAAGGCACTTCCAAGTAGTTGCGGAAATAAGGCAGTCATAGAGGACTCCACAGATGAAGTTAGTGAAGTCTCAAGTGTTGTGGTGAGTTCCTCAGCAGCATGGGTTAGTGTTTGTAATTCAGAGAGGATGACATCATTTGTGACTTTGGGCTTGGTTTTACTAATGTCACCCCTCTTAATCCAGAGAGCCTCAGCAGCGAGTTCCTGAACATCTTTCATTCGAGGAACATGGACAGGATTGAGCTTTTGTGTAACACCCCCAATTTCATAAGGCAGCAGAATATCAACATTGGGCGTTACTTCATAGCACATCACACACAGTCATAGAAAACGACCTCAAAAAAGACGTTTTATAAAATAAACCATTCGATAACTTTATTAAATCAGAGTTAACTAAAAAAGAGGTCCCACCAATTTATACAAACCTTAAGAAAAAAATAAAGATTTGTCAATGTATCGAATGGAAATTGTTTGTTTTGCCTTTACTTTATCCTGCGCGGCTCCATGCTCCAGCTGCTTTTAAACCTACACACCTGAGAATACATGCTAACATGTCAACACAACGGTTGAGTGAATTCATAGGTTTTTAATAAACAATAATGGGTTTTTAAATAAACCATAAAGCTTTTGAACACAAGAATCTCATCCACTGTCAATACTGTAACACATACAATATCCAAAGTCAGCGCTATTCTGCTAAGCCATGACACCGAAGCCTTAAGTATAATAATGCCCTAGTTAGGTATTTTGCCGAATACCCCCTTACTTCTAATACAACACACCTGGCTGAGCCTCCAGCCCACAGGTGCGACCTGCCCAGGTGGGGGCCATCCCCGATGGATCCATCTGTCTGTACCAGCGCCTACCCATCAAGGGTAGTTAACGGTTCATGGGTTTTAGGGACTTTCAAATTTTGGCAATACAACACTTAGCAAATAGCGGTTCACAATCAATAAAATCAACACTTGTGTTCATCTATCAAAAGCATTTAATCAACCATCTTACATTTATTTACAACAACATGTATTCATTCAATGCATATAGCAAACCACATGTTTATTCATAAATATGTATTCTCTCAAATCCATATATATAAACATCATATATTTTTAAACCAAGAGCATGTATTCCCACTCGCGGGTTTATAAACACGTATAAAGTAGTAAAAGCGAGGCTATGAACTCACCTGATATAGCTATTACACGTAGATCAAGGAACAAACGTCCAATAGTCGATACACGACTTCACGAGATATCACTCGCTCATTGATCGAGAACGAGATGCCCAACGGTCGACATATGACCAAACGAGACCTATAATGAAGAGACGCGTCTTAGGCTCGAGACTATACGTAAGTCATAAATATATGTAAATAGTTCATTTTAGTAGGTTTGGACATTGTATAAGTCATATAAAACATTAATAAAAATCCACCGTTTAAAAAGTGATATCAAATTTTGATAAACAAAGCCTAGTACTAGCCCAATAGTCATCCATTAAGTGCATAGTTCACTTAAGCCCATTATATGATCAAACTTAGATTCATTTTTAAGTTTTAACTCCAGCCCAATTATGCTCAAATAGCCAATATAGGTGTACATTTGGCTTTTATAGCCCAAATTCACTATATATGCATTACGGGTTCTAAAAACGCCCCAAACAATAATAACTTAATATCTCACGATGGTTGGGTCTCAAGTTTTATAAATATCAGTATATAAATGAGTTTATATTTCAAGACAAGTGGGTTCTACCACTTTGGTATTTATAAAAATCATCACGGTTTATGTTAATTCAATATAGTTTAATTCTTACGATTTCTCGACATGCCTCGTAGATTAGATCGTTTCTCCTAAACCGTAAATAATATAGATGAGTTATTTTAACCAAAATAATTCTTAACTTATGTAGTTTACTTATTATAAGTTCAATTGCCTCTAATTTAAGCTTATCATATCTTACTCACATATTTTCTCACTTACAGACGTTGGCTGATTTAGGCTGCCAATCTCGTTTTCACTGTTTCGTCCGCCATTTTCAAGCCGTAAAGAACTGGTGGACTATCCAATTGATTCTAGTTCTTCATAATTTTATCTAAAACCCATAGTTTTACCTTTTTCAATGGTTTTAAGTTCTTATAAGAGTTTTCAGTCCGTTTATACAGCATGTTCAGATTTGACACTTTTTATCGTTTCTGCCATATCTAATTCATCGGGTATCGTCACGGGACGGGCCACCCGACAATATCACCAAAAAATATAGGGCTATCACCCTGTATGTTCATTTAAAGTTAAAACATTACTGATTTTCTCTCGTCACACAATCTTTGCTACTGGTGTGTATGTGGAAACCAAAATCAATACAGAAAGCTAGTTTAGCTTATATTTTTGAATCACAAATCATATACAATATCCAAACTACCTAGTTCAATTATTACAAACTTATCATTTACAGGAATAAAACAATATTTACATAGATCAAAAGAGAAAGATACATATATCATCATAATAAAATATGGACATAAAAGAAAATGAAATAATCTCTTACCAAATAAATGAAGAAAGTTAATAAGATATTGAACCAAAACTCTAGCTTCCAAAGCAATCACCAAACTTCAAATATTGATTTGTCAAAAGTTATATACCTATACATATAACTTTATAACGTTATCTCTGAATCTAAAAAAAACTATGACGTTGATGATGATATATAAGCCCAAAGAGATGGCTACAACATAGGAGTTTTAGGATTAATTTAAGAATTGATAGACTTTTAATATTGATGACATTTTGAGGAGTTGTGATTCACGGCACCAAAAGAAATGAAAATGATGAAATATTTTAGTTACGGAAGAGAGAGTAATAAAATGATGAAATGAAATGTTTGCTTATCTATGTATTATAAAGATGATAAGAATGATTTACAAATCTATCCACGTGTTAATCCATTTAGTGAGGATGACATATAAGAAGGCACATTTACCTTGATACTTTTGTTCATATTGAGTGGAGGCGGGGGTAAGATTTTTATAAATCTTAACTTCACAATTCGAAAATACGGGTATTATCAAAGTCCGATATTTTTGACGTTACGCGATTTGAAAGATATTTGTTAACCACGAAAAATAAACGCTCAATATAAAATAAAAACATTGACATTCGGAGAACATTTATATTTTAATAAATAAAGGAGGGCTTATAATTTAACAAACGTTAATGCGTCGCCTAAACAAATGACGCATAAAGGTTTAACGTAAATTACCAAGAATTCTCATAAAATGAGAAATTCAAACGACAATAGAAAATATTTCTATGTCATAACGAGGATATTTACGGTCGATGACGGACATAGACTTTACCGATAAATAATAAATGACACATATTCGATATGTTAAAGCCCTAATCTTGCCGTCTAGTCGAGAAATCAACATTATTCGTCGAACGAACATGACAAATAAAACTCGAGTAGTAAATATTGATCCAACTACTAGGAATAAGATTAGATCTCAGTCCAAATGTTGATTTTAAAGTTCGGGTTATTACATCATCTACCCCTTTAGGAAGCGATGTCCCAGCGCTTAATTCTTCTCAATAGTCTTCGGTTAAAGGGCGGAGAGGTGAGAGATAGACAAATCATCGCTAAGGTTTCTAACGAATATTAAATGAACAAAATTCAAAACAACGAGTATATATAACAACCATGAATGAACGTTTTAAATGTAGCTTTAACCCTTATAAGTAATAATAATACATAACTCGAAGGAGAAGCCATTGAAAGCGAAAAATTAACAAGCCATCAATTTTTGAAAGTGCTTCAAGGTACATTACTACTAGCTTATCAAGCATGAGACGGTCGATATAAGTTCGAAAAATTCCACATGACAAGTGAAGAGTTGAAAGAAGTAGGCGCATTTGAAAAATCTTCAATGCGAGAATCAATTCACTATCGATAATCACGTCGATCAAATCGAAACACATATGGTCCACGGGTCTGATAAAAACATTTACGTCGTAAAAGAAAATCACATGGATCACACATAAGCCCATCGAAACGTTACAAAATAATCAAGACGAGGTAATTGGTACTAGTCATACAAAATCACCTAATTTCATTGATCTCTAACATGCAAACTTATTTCGTCAAAAGCGAATTCATCGACATGGAAGTCACCCGGAGTATACATTACTCGATCGGAGGAACTATGATCCAAATAAAATACAAAATCCATCATTAGGTACATATAATTATATTACGACATGCTTGCAAGATATCCAAGCCACGCCAAATCAAATAAGTTCAATCAAGTTAAATCATGCTTGCTAAGTAGTCAAGCCTTGATAAATAAGAATATTTGATAGGATTTTCAGATAAGTTCAGTCAAAGGAAAGTTTGCAAGTTAAAGGATGTTCACGATCTTGATTGCATAGATGCATATCGAACAATATTTTCGTCATCAAAGGGTGCTCACACACGGATCCATACCCAAATGACATTACAGGGTGCTCACAAACGGATCCATACCCAACAGATATTACAGGGTGCTCACAAACGGATCCATACCAAAAAGATATTCTCGTTACGTTTGAAAAATTATTCGATGAACCATCCATAATAACAAGCAAAATTTCAAAATCTTTTCATCCAAGATAAGCTATCAGTGATAACTTAATCGTCGATCGATCCACAAGTACACACTTAAATTCTAGTGTCGATTAAACAAGTCATCTATCCTTGTGTAATGGTTCTTAACGATCAACTTATCAAGCTTACGATATTCGGGACACATTAGAAATTGTCCATAGGAATAAAATTATAACTCGAGAGAAGACTAACAGGGTTACTCGTACATAGAAGATAATCAATAATAACCATAATGACGACGAAAACGAACGATTCGTACCAACGAAACATGATTCGAAGAAAGACGTACGCACACCAAACATCCACAAATCGAGCCAGACATACTTGAGCCCACGTATTTATAACTCCTTGTCTACATCAAAAGGCGTCCCCCTCCATGTATACACGAGTTTATAAATTTACAGTTCAGGAACTTATAACTTTCTTGTTCAAATAAAAAGGCGTCCCAATTTATTTCAACAAGACGATTATAAATCATCCTACTCAGGTAATACCGTCCTAAAACACAATATCAACAAAATTAAATGCCAAGAAAAGTACAGGGTGTCAAACTTACTCCATGATTTGTTTATTCAAACGTCCCATACCATTTGAATAAATAAACCATCGATAATCTAAGGTCCAGTGGTTTAAAAATTTCTTATTCAAATGTCCCAATCCATTTTAATAAGAGAACTTTAAACGGCACATAGTTGGGCACATAGTTGGGCGATTTAAAATCTCTATATTTAAATGTCCCATTCCATTTAAATACAATGTATTAAGTTGCTCAACTAATGACTACTATGAGAATATCTTTGTTGTACCCAAATTATATATAGTTGATTTGGGTATATATATATTTTAGTTCCAACATAGGCATCCTCCTTTTCGCCAATAAAACGTAATCAAACATAATTAAATTAAATATATTATTACGTAGAATATGTCTCCTTGAAGAAATGATTCTTCAAAATCATAAGGAGTACATAAATAAAATAATATGTTTATCAATTACGTTTCAAAAGGAGATATCCTAAAATGTCACATCACGATGCGATGACAACAATCGAGCTTAAATTAGTCGATATGCGATAGATTATGAAACAATATATATATGTACCCAAAATAATAAACGAGTTCCATAATCGTATTAGGATAATAAATTAGTTATCGTGAAAGGTGATTGGATGTGAGGCCAAACTCTATATAAAACTGTATCATAAAATGTACGATAATCACGCAAGGACCATTGCTTCACGCGCAATGCCCTTAAATACCGTAGTATATACATTCATATACATACAACTATTTCTACATACACATAGGATCACATTATCACAACCAAGCATTGGTTTCTTGGAGCCATGAGCGCGCGGATACTTTGTAAGGCAATCGAACAATTTTACGAAAGAGCAGTTATAGTCTAGGTTTTGAAAAAGACCTAGTTCTCTATAGCTAGTGCTCTGATACCAATCTGTAACACCCCCAATTTCATAAGGCAGCGGAATATCAACATTGGGCGTTACTTCATAGCACATCACACACAGTCATAGAAAACGACCTCAAAAGAGACGTTTTATAAAATAAACCATTCGATAATTTTATTAAATCAGAGTTAACTAAAAAAGAGGTCCTACCAATTTATACAAACCTTAAGAAAAAAATAAAGATTTATCAATGTATCGAATGGAAATTGTTTGTTTTGCCTTTACTTTATCCTGCGCGGCTCCATGCTCCAGCTGCTTTTAAACCTACACACCTGAGAATACATGCTAACATGTCAACACAACGGTTGAGTGAATTCATAGGTTTTTAATAAACAATAATGGGTTTTTAAATTAACCATAAAGCTTTTGAACACAAGAATCTCATCTACTGTCAATACTGTAACACATACAATATCCAAAGTCCGCGCTATTCTGCAAAGCCATGACACCGAAGCCTTAAGTATAATAATGCCCTAGTTAGGTATTTTGCCGAATACCCCCTTACTTCTAATACAACACACCTGGCTGAGCCTCCAACCCACAGGTGCGACTTGCCCAGGTGGGGGCCATCCCCGATGGATCCATCCGTCTGTACCAGCGCCTACCCATCAAGGGTAGTTTACGGTTCATGGGTTTTAGGGACTTTCAAATTTTGGCAATACAGCACTTAGCAAATAGCGGTTCACAATCAATAAAATCAACACTTGTGTTCATCTATCAAAAGCATTTAATCAACCATCTTACATTCATTTACAACAACATGTATTCATTCAATGCATATAGCAAACCATATGTTTATTTATGTATTCTCTCAAATCCATATATATAAACATCATATATTTTTATACCAAGAGCATGTATTCCCCCTCGCGGGTTTATAAACACGTATAAAGCAGTAAAAGCGAGACTATGAACTCACCTGATATAGCTATTACACGTAGATCAAGGAACAAACGTCCAATAGTCGATACACGACTTCACGAGATATCACTCGCTCATTGATCGAGAACGAGATGCCCAACGGTCGACATATGACCAAACGAGACCTATAATGACGAGACGCGTCTTAGGCTCGAGAATATACGTAAGTCATAAATATATGTAAATAGTTCATTTTAGTAGGTTTGGACATTGTAGAAGTCATATAAAACATTAATGAAAATCCACCGTTTAAAAAGTGATATCAAATTTTGATAAACAAAGCCTAGTACTAGCCCAGTAGTCATCCATTAAGTGCATAGTTCACTTAAGCCCATTATATGATCAAACTTAGATTCATTTTTAAGTTTTAACTCCAGCCCAGTTATGCTCAAATAGCCAATATAGGTGTACATTTGGCTTTTATGGCCCAAATTCACTATATATGCATTACGGGTTCTAAAAACGCCCCAAACAATAATGACTTAATATCTCACGATGGTTGGGTCTCAAGTTTTATAAATATCAGTATATAAATGAGTCTATATTTCTCGACAAGTGGGTTCTACCACTTTGGTATTTATAAAAATCATCACGGTTTATGTTAATTCAATATAGTTTAATTCTTACAATTTCTCGACATGCCTCGTAGATTAGATCGTTTCTCCTAAACCGTAAATAATATAGATGAGTTATTTTAACCAAAATAATTTTTAACTTATGTAGTTTACTTATTATAAGTTCAATTGCCTCTAATTTAAGCTTATCATATCTTACTCACATATTTTCTCACTTACAGACGTTGGCTGATTTAGGCTGCCAATCTCGTTTTCACTGTTTCGTCCGCCATTTTCAAACCGTAAAGAACTGATGGACTATCCAATTGATTCTAGTTCTTCATAATTTTATCTAAAACCCATAGTTTTACCTTTTTCAATGGTTTTAAGTTCTTATAAGAGTTTTCAGTCCGTTTATACAGCATGTTCAGATTTGACACTTTTTATCGTTTCTGCCATATCTAATTCATCGGGTATCGTCACAGGACGGGCCACCCGGCAAAATCACCAAAGAATATAGGGCTATCACCCTATATGTTCATTTAAAGTTAAAACGTTACTGATTTAATCTCGTCACACAATCTTTGCTACTGGTGTGTATGTGGAAACCAAAATCAATACAGAAAGCTAGTTTAGCTTATATTTTTGAATCACATATCATATACAATATCCAAACTACCTAGTTCAATTATTACAAACTTATTATTTACAGGAATAAAACAATATTTACATAGATCAAAAGAGAAAGATACATATATCATCATAATAAAATATGGACATAATAGAAAATGAAATAATCTCTTACCAAACAAATGAAGAAAGTTAATAAGATATTGAACCAAAACTCTAGCTTCCAAAGCAATCACCAAACTTCAAATATTGATTTGTCAAAAGTTATATACCTATACATATAACTTTATAACGTTATCTCTGAATCTAAAAAAAAACTATGACGTTGATGATGATATATAAGCCCAAAGAGATGGCTACAACATAGGAGTTTTAGGATTAATTTAAGAATTGATAGACTTTTAATATTGATGACATTTTGAGGAGTTGTGATTCACGGCACCAAAAGAAATGAAAATGATGAAATATTTTAGTTGTGTACGGAAGAGAGAGTAATAAAATGATGAAATGAAATGTTTGCTTATCTATGTATTATAAAGATGATAAGAATGATTTACAAATCTATCCACGTGTTAATCCATTTAGTGAGGATGACATATAAGAAGGCACATTTGCCTTGATATTTTTGTTCATATTGAGTGGCGGTGGGGGTAAGATTTTTATAAATCTTAACTTCACAATTCGAAAATACGGGTATTATCAAAGTCCGATATTTTTGACGTTACGCGATTTGAAAGATATGTGTTAACCACGAAAAATAAACGCTCAATATAAAATAAAAACATTGACATTCGTAGAAAATTTATATTTCAATAAATAAAGGAGGGCTTATAATTTAACAAACGTTAATGCGTCGCCTAAACAAATGACGCACAGAGGTTTAACGTAAATTACCAAGAATTCTCATAAAATGAGAAATTCAAACGACAATAGAAAATATTTCTATATCATAACGAGGATATTTACGGTCGATGACGGACATAGACTTTACCGATAAATAATAAATGACACATATTTGATACGTTAAAGCCCTAATCTTGCCGTCTAGTCGAGAAATCAACATTATTCGTCGAACGAACATGACAAATAAAACTCGAGTAGTAAATATTGATCCAACTACTAGGAATAAGATTAAATCTCAGTCTAAATGTTGATTTTAAAGTTCGGGTTATTACATTTTGTAAATGTTCTAAGTGTTGCTTGGCCCCTAGTTCCATGACATTTGGTAAGGTTGGGAAGGGAACTGGGGTTGGTGCACAGAGCCTCTGGTCCAATAGCCGCTTAGCAGCTAGTTCTTGCACATTGGGCCATGATGGGAAGGAGATGGGTTTCAACTCTGATGTAACTTGGTCATCATCAGCATCCATATCAGCATAATCTGAAATGGTCAAGTTCTCTTCAATAATGAAGACCTCATCCCCTGGCATGGAATCAATGTCTGACATGGTATCAAGATCTATGTGGGGGACTTCAGCATTTTCATCACCAGCAATAGAATAGGCATCATCATTATGCTGTTCTTCATGAAGATTATGAGCCTGTTATGACATTTGTTAGTAACCAATTGTGAAAAAATATGAAGTTATAGATCGCCATTCGCCGCCCCTAGGAAAGCTGGGTGTGATTATCCAGCCCCCCCTAAGGATTTCTCCTTGGGACTCTTTTAATTGTGAAGTAGTTATGTTGAAGGGTCGCCATTCGCTGCCCCTAGGATAGCTGGGTGTGATTATCCAGCTCCCCCATAAGGATTAGTCCTTGGGACTCTTTTGAGTTGTGAAAATTATGTGGTGAATGGTCGCCGTTCGCTGCCCCTAGGATAGCTGGGTGTGATTATCTAGCTCTCCCTGAAGGATTGCTCCTTGGGACTCTTTTAGTTGTGAATTCATGGAAGTTAAAGGTCGCCCTTTATCGCTGCCCCTAGGAAGACTGAGGGTGATTATTCAGTCCCCCCAAAAGAATAAATTCTTTGGGACTCTTTTCAAATGAGGGGACCCAGAGACTGCGTGAAGTGTAGAGACTCCGGGTCGGGACCTATAGCATGCTCAGGTTGGTATGGACAAGAGCACAGTCCAGAGGGTGAAGGATCATCGGGGTGCGTTATGAGCATAAATGAATCATATCCTTGTGTTAAGACAAAGTGTACAGATAATCCTAAGAGTTCTAGGTGCTGACACATACACTCTATGGGTTGAGGCAAACCCTAAGACTTCACCACTCTCTCCTACAGAATGTTGAGAGTGATTGTATGTGAACCTCCAAGAGAATAAAATGGCAAACTAATACCTGAGAGATATCAGCGTTGAGAAGGTTCTTAGTCGTCTCTGCTGACTGGGAGACGCTAGACTCAGGTTGTTTGTCAGCGGCATGCTCTTCAACCACATCCACCAGAGAAGGGGATGGGTTCTTCTAGCCTTCTTGGACTTGGAAGGATTAACAGAAGGGGTTTCAGAGGAAAGGGGGATGTCTTTCCTCTTCTTCTTCTTTTCCTTGGGCACCTTGGGCTGAGAAGAAGACTGCACAGAGATCTTTAACAGAGACTTGTCAGTTTCTCTTTCAGCATTCACCTCATTGTGAGGGATCAAGGGCTCTCCATCAGCAACTAGTATCCCAGCGACCTGCATCATGTGCCTGCTGAGAGGTACTTCGTCTTCCAAAGGAGTCTTTAGTGATGCAGCAGTGATGTGATAAGGAGAGAAGGAGAGAAGTTCATCATTAGTGTAGCCTTCACCCAGCATATCTTCTAAGAGAATAGAGAGATATCTTGTGTAGTAGATGGTGGCCAGTCTGTTCTCCTTCCCTTTGTTTTCTAGCTTAGCAATGAGGTCAGAGTAAAGTATATGAGCGATCCCTATATCTTGCCCCCAAATTAATCTGTAAGCAATCGCTTGATGGGCTCCATTAAGTTGATCATGAGACCCCTGGTTTCCACCCAAACATTTCATATTGTATAACATCAGCGTCCTCCAAATAGGTGAGAAGTAGTTCACTTTGATCAGGGATTTGGTCTGGAAACCTTGTGTGGTGAAGGGTTTATCATTGTCGTCATGAGGACGAAGGGTAGCCAGAGCCTTCTTCACCGTGGCGCTGGCAGGCATACCAGACATGCCTTCATTGACTGGAAGTCCAATGACTTTGGCAAAGGTATGAAGATCAAAGGTGAGAGGTTGGGGATGAGTGGAAAGGTTGAAGGTGATGTGTGAAGAGGTTGGATCAACTTCCGCGCTATACCAGAACTCCTTCAAATATTGGTGGTAGCATGTGGAGGGTACTCTGGTTATGGCTTCGAAAATGGTGGAGTTTTTGAGGAAGGAGAACAAAGGTTGGTAGAGTAAATTGGTGTGTTCCAAGAGAGCTACACAATTGTTCAAGGCAATTTTGCTATCGTGTATCCCAAAATCAACGTTCGAGGCGGCCAGGACGGTGAAAGCGGTGTTAGATGATGAAGACGCCATTGTTGAAGTGTGGAAGAAATGAAGGTTTTTGAGAAGATGAATAGTATGTGTGTGTGAAAGTAATGAGTAATGTGAGTTTTGAAAAGTGAGTCAAGGGTTTGATAAAAGGATTAGCCGTTTTACAATTAAAGCATTTAATGCAAAAAATTACCTTTTAGGAAAAGTGGGACCCCTTGACTCTTCATGTGATATTTTTGTCCCTTGGAAAGCGGAAAAGTTGTTGACAATAAAGGTTAATCATTTGAATTAAATATGGGAATTGATTGGTGTATTTTGCATACACCTCATAGCATGTTAATTTAGTATAATTGTATATTTATTTGTCGTTATATATGTACTTTGAGTGTGTTTTGTGATTATATAGGTTACGAGCGAAGTGGAATAAAAATGGACGCTTAATTAATTTTTTGGAGAAAAGACATTGTGAGTGCCGATAAATGAAGAAGAAATATTGAAGAAAAAGATTTGAGCGCGTCGCAATATTTTCGGTCATCTTTTATTTGTCCGGGCTTCGTTCGAACAATTTTGTCGTTGGGTTATTTTTTATTGGGCCAAATTTATTGTATGTCAAGAGAATTAAAAAAAAAAAAGACTTTTGGCCCATTGGGCCCTAAAGCCCAATAATAACCCAAACCGACTGAAAAATCTATATATATTGAAGGTTGATTTTGTTTTGTGGACACATCTTTCAACGGAAGAAAAAAAAGACGATCGGAAAGAAAAAGAGAAAAAACAGCCGATACAAAAAAAATAAGAAGAAAAGAAGTGGGGACAAAGAGGGAAGTCGACATATACATATAAAAAAAAAGATTCCGTTTTTTTTTTGCTTTGATATTGGTTTGATATTGGTTACACCAACCAATTGTCAAAGAGAAAGAAAAAAATATTGATTTTTTTTTTGGTGGCACCTTTTGAGACATCAGCCACCACTTTTAATATATAGAAAAGATGGAGATGGTGAACAGTGGACAATGGCCCGAGTGTACCGCGATGTCCGGCTAATTTTGTTGTAATTCCTTCCGGTAACTTTATTTATGGTTTGATCATTACTTTTGGGTTATCATATTTTCATTACATTGATTTATGATTTATTTATAAGTTATTTTTATTGACTTAATATTATGTTTAATTATTTGTGCGAGACAATTTATTATTAGTTAACGATTCATACTTATTTTACTTAGTTAAAAAAAAAAGATGGTCGTTTAATAAACATAAGTTGTACCTAAATAAATAATTAAAACATAAATATTGGTTGGATTAATATAAGATTTATTATTGCGAGTCGTTGATAAACATAATAAATGCCGACATTAATTCATTCATATTAAGTCAAAATAATCTTTGTAACCGGTTCTAAAAAGTTTCAATAATCCACTAGTGTGATCAACCATAAATATTAGGAGCTGGAAGGGATTACATTTTTCTTTTAATTATTTACATCTTATTTTATTTTTCTAGCTTTACAATTAGTTTAATAATTATTTTAATTTTTAATCAGCATTTTTATTATCAAAAGTATTTTAGTTGTCAGATTTCAAAACCAAAACCTTTATTGATCAGTGATCACCTAAAAACTTAAACTAAAACCACATAGTCCTCGTGGATCGATACCCATTTACCCTATCTAATATAAGGTAATTAGGTTTATTTTTGACCGGTACTTCGACGTCGATCAAATTTTGGCGCCGCTGCCGGGGACTCAGTGAGCTTTTCGTTTAAGTTTTTGTTAATATTTTTCTTTAATAAAATACAAAAATACAAAAAGATTTTATTTTTCTTGTTTTGTTTTGTTTTGTTTGCTTGTTTTGTTTCTTGTGAGTGTGCAGGTTAGTGTATGCGTACGCGTAGATCGGGACGTACATCACCGTTAGCTTACGATCCCGAGGTTGAGAAAAGTGCAAGGTTAAGAAGGAAGACGTTTCGACAGTTTTCTACTAATCTTGATTTTTCAGGTTTAGCAGAGCTTTTCGCTGAAATTCCAGGTGACGAAGATGCTGGCGGAAGTGCTAGCGGCAGTAGTAGCGGAGGAGAATCTCCACCACGGGGTGTTGATTCTTGTTACAGGCCGGGGATCTTCGAGGATCCCTCGCCTATCGTCTATCCGGATCCGGTTAAAGGGGTTACAAGTAACTTCAAGATCCAGCCGAACCTCATAGCAATCTTGCCAGTGTTTAGAGGTCGTGAGGAGCCATACGCACATCTGCGAGAATTCTTCTCAATTGCTGACACACATCAGGTTAATAACATTACCAAGGATGAGGTAAGACTTCGCCTTTTTCCTTTCTCACTTAAAGATCAAGCTAAGGACTGGTTCTCATCTCTTGAGCCAGGTAGTATTAACTCATGGTCTGAAATGCAATCTGCTTTTCTTGAGGAATTTTATTCTATAAGTAAGACTGCTGCCATTAGGAATAAGATTAAATCCTTTCGTCAAATCCCAGGCGAGCAGTTTCATGAAGCATTTAATAGACTTAAGGAGTTATTAAGAACATGCCCTCATCACGATGTTCCAAAATGGGAGCTTGTCAAAGTCTTCTATGATGGGTTGGATTATAACAACCAACAATTTGTGATGGCCACTAGTGGGGGTATGTTTTTCTCGCGACCTATGGAGGAAGAATGGGAGTTTTTTGAAAAACTAAGCAAAGGTTCTAAGACCCAAGCTTCAGTGGATCGAAACAACCACCCATCTTCCGCCAATTATGTGTCTAACCAACGTGGCACAAATTCTGAAATTAGCGAGTTAAGTAAGAAAGTTGATCTTTTGTTGAAAAATATAGGAAAAGGTGTGCCAAATGTGTCTAATGTGTCGCATAGTGGGTGTTTAATGTGTGGTGATCCGAGTCACTCTGTCGATAATTGTCAAAGTTGGGGGGCGCCACCGAATGAGGAGGTAAATGGAGTCTACGGTGGTCGTCCACGAAATGACCCATTCTCCGAAAGTTATAATCCTGGATGGCGCAATCACCCCAATTTCCGTTGGAAAGATGAAGACAGTCGCCCTAATAATGCCCAACAACAACACTATGGTTACAAACCAAGGTACGAGGGTGGCGATTCATCTAACTTCCAACAAAATTCTTACAATCATAGGCCACAACAACAATATCCAAATCAGGGCCAAGGCCAAGATGACAACCGTCTCTTGAACCTTGACCGAAAGTTTGATAGGCTTATGGATTCATTGACTACCAACAATCAAGAGATTAATAGAAAATTTGAGGTCACTAATCAAAGACACGAGACCACTACTAAATCTATTGCAGCTCTTGAGAGACAAGTTGGTCAATTGGCGGATCAATTAAGCAAAAGAGATGAGGGAAGGCTACCGAGCTACCCCACCATGAATCCCGCACACAAGAAAAATGGAAATGAGCATGTGAATATGGTGACATCTCTTCGAAACGGTAAAATCTACAACAATGACAAGGGGATTCCAATTTCTCCTGACGTCGAGGATTTCGTCACTGATGACGAAATTATTGTTGAAGGTAACAATTCTGATAATGTTAAGTCCGATTCTGAGTTGGTAAATGATTTGTTAAATGATTTTCCTAAACCAACAACACCGAATCCTAAAGCTACGAAAACTCCCGAAGTTGAGGAGGGTGGTGTGTCCAGCACACCTTACCCTACGGCTTTGGAGAAATCGACATCTGCAAGGTTAGCTAAAAAGGGTCCTCACGCTGAGGATATGTGGGAGACTTTCAAGCAAGTTAAGATCAATCTCCCCCTTATTGATGCTATCAAGCAAATTCCTGCGTATGCCAAGTTTTTAAAGGACTTGTGTACCCAGAAGAGGAAGCTGAAGGCGTCTTTGCCTAAAAAGATTGACCTAACTGAGCATGTTAGTGCAGTCTTATCTAGCTCCCTTCCTCCTAAATTCAAAGATCCTGGAGCACCGTTGATTTCAGTGGTGGTCGGAAATATTGCCATTAAGAAGGCGCTCCTTGATCTTGGTGCCAGTATCAACATCCTTCCTGCTAGTTTGGTTGATAAGTATGACTTAGGAACTCCTCGTAAGACAGACACCATTATTTCCTGAGCCGATCGATCTACCAAAATTCCTAGAGGTATCTTAGAGGATGTTATTGTGAAAGTTGATGATTTCTATTACCTAGTTGATTTCTTTGTTATGGACACCGAGTCACAATACAAAGATGTTCAACCAACTATTATCCTTGGACGCCCATTTTTAGCCACGATAGATGCTAGGATTAATTGTCGGACTGGCGCCATGGATATTGCCTTCGGTAATAAGAAGATAAGATTGAATGTGTTTAATTCTATGAATTCTCCTACGATGAATGTATGTTACCAAGTAGATGTGATTGATGAGGAAGTTCAAAAGTATGCATCCCGTATGCTTAAAAATGATCCTTTGGAATTATATCTAACTGGTGATAATGAGGAGATTCTTGATGTTGTTGAAGTTCTAGAGATTCAAGAGTGTTTGGTCAGTTTTTTGGACCATCAAAAACCACCTTGGTCTTATAAAGTGGAGCCCTTGCCTTCTACTTTTGACACGGCTACGAAGCCGTCTTTGGAGGTGCCTCCAACTCTTGAGCTAAAACCTCTGCCATCCAATCTCAAATATGCTTTTCCAGGTCCTAATAATACGTTACCCGTTATTGTTGCTTCTGATCTTTCTGAATCACAAGAGGTAGCACTTTTAAAAGTGCTTCCAAGTACAAAGCAGCAGTGGGATGGACAATTGCAAACTTAAAAGGGATCAGCCCTTCATTATGTATGCATCGAATTGTTACGGACCCAGATATTAAGCCAGCAAGAGATGCGCAAAGGCGACTGAATCCTAATATGAAAGAGGTAGTCAAGACGGAAGTTCTTAAATGGTTAGATGCCGGTATCATCTATCCCATCTCGGATAGTAAATGGGTAAGTCCTACTCAAACGGTGCCTAAAAAGGCCGGAATCACCGTTGTTGAAACCGAGAATGGGGAAAAGCTCACAACCCGACCAGTCACTGGGTGGAGAGTTTGTATAGATTACCGTAAGCTGAATAATGCCACATCTAAAGATCACTTCCCACTACCTTTCATTGATCAAATAGTTGAGAAGCTTTCTGGTAAGAAATTCTATTGCTTCTTGGATGGGTACTCCGGTTATAATCAAATACCCATCCATCCTGATGACCAGGCCAAAACTACGTTTACGTGTCCATATGGGACGTTTGCATTTCGAAGAATGCCTTTTGGCCTGTGTAATGCACCTGCTACCTTTCAGCGGTGTATGATGAGTATATTTTCTGACATGGTTGGAGAATCTGTAGAGATATTTATGGATGATTTCTCCATCTTTGGTCAATCTTTTGAAAGCTGCCTTGATCAGCTTGAAAGTGTGTTAAAAAGATGCACTGAAACTAATTTGGTGCTTAGTTGGGAGAAGAGCCATTTCATGGTTCGAGAGGGAATTGTATTAGGGCATGTTGTGTCTGAAAAAGGATTTGAGGTTGACCGTGCCAAAGTTCAAGTAATTTCAACCCTTCCTCCTCCAACTACCGTCAAAGGTGTGCGTTCTTTTCTTGGTCATGCTGGGTTCTATAGGCGATTTATTAAAGATTTTAGTGCTATATCAAAGCCTCTTTGTAATCTACTCTTAAAAGATGCACGCTTTGACTTTAATGAATCATGTCTTAAAGCATTCAACATGCTTAAGCAAAAGCTTGTAGAAGCCCTTATTCTACAATCACCTGATTGGTCGAAGCCTTTCGAGATCATGTGTGATGCGAGTGATTATGCCGCTGGGGCGGTTTTAGGACAGCGGGTCGATAAGAAACCCGTTGTGATCTTTTATGCTAGTAAGACTTTTTCAGAAGCTCAAATGAATTACACCACTACTGAAAAAGAGTTGTTAGCTGTGGTTTTTGCTCTTGATAAGTTTAGGTCATATATTTGGGGGCATTCTAAGGTGATAGTATTTTCAGATCATAGTGCCTTAAGACATTTGTTGACTAAGAAAGAGACAAAACCGAGGTTGCTTAGGTGGATTTTGCTTTTACAGGAATTTAATCTAGAAATTCGGGATAAAAAGGGGTCAGAAAATGTAGTTGCTGACCATTTGTCTAGAATTATCCCTCCGCCGTTCAACCCTTCTAATGTGATTAAGGAAAGCTTTCCGGATGAAAGTTTATTTGAGGTTTCTAAGGTTCCTTGGTACGCAAATATAGTTAATTACCTAGCTGTTAAAAAGTTTCCGGATTTTTGGTCCAAACAACAAAGAAAATACTTCTTCTCTCAGTTGAAGCATTATTTTTGGGAGGATCCGGAACTCTATAAGGTGTGTGCTGACCAAGTTGTTAGGAGATGTGTTCCCGACCATGAGCATATGGACATATTGGCTCATTGCCATTCTTATGCATGTGGTGGTCACTTTGGTGCTACGAAAACTGGGCATAAAGTCCTACAAAGCGGTTTCTTTTGGCCGACTATATTCAAGGATGCCCAGTCTTTTGTGAAAGCATGTATTCGTTGCCAACAAGTTGGAGGAATTTCAAGGCGTGATCAAATGCCTATGAATCCCATACTTGTTGTTGAGATCTTTGACGTGTGGGGTATTGACTTTATGGGACCATTCCCCACTTCCCATGGCAATGTGTACATTTTAGTGGCAGTTGATTATGTGTCTAAGTGGGTGTAGGCTGAAGCTACTAGAACCAATGACCATAGTGTAGTTCTTAAGTTTGTTAAGAAGAATATCTTTGCTAGGCATGGAATTCCTAAGGCTATCATTAGTGATGGGGGTTCCCACTTTAAGAACTTTAAATTTGGGAAATTACTGAAACACTATGGAGTTAATCATAGGATAGCTACCCCTTATCACCCACAGACTAGTGGACAGGTTGAAGTATCAAATAGGGAGATTAAGCGAATTTTGGAAAAGACCGTTCGTAGTGATAGGAAAGATTGGTCCTTGAGGTTAGATGATGCATTGTGGGCATATAGGACGGCTTTTAAGACTCCTATTGGTATGTCACCGTATAAGTTGGTATATGGCAAGGCGTGTCATTTACCGGTTGAGATAGAGCATAGGGCTGAATGGGCAATTAAGACCGTTAATCTGGATTTAGAGAAAGCGGGTAGTTCTAGGAAACTTCAATTATCTGAACTAGATGAGATTAGACGTGATGCTTATGAGAGTTCTAGGATTTATAAGGAGAAAACCAAAGCTTTTCATGATCGACACATCACCAAGAAATCCTTCTTGGTTGGTCAAAAAGTTTGGTTATTCAATGCTAGACTTAAGCTTTTTCCTGGAAAGTTAAGAAGTAAATGGACGGGTCCATACGTTGTGACTCAAGTCTCTCCATACGAAGCCATTGAAATAAAAAATATGGTGGGTGGAGAGCCGTTTAAAGTTAATGGACACCGTTTAAAGCCGTATGTTGAGTTAGAAAGTGATCAGATGGAAACGGTGGATGTGGTTTATTTGGAACCACTCCAACCGTCTCAATAGCTCATACGAGTTATGTCTGGCTGAAGACGGTAAACTTAGCGCTTCGCGGGAGGCAACCCGTGGTTTGTGGAACTTTGTGGGTATGTTCACTACAAACCCTCACGAGACAAAACTCGTCCAGTCGGGCTACCGAGTGGTTTAAAGGCTTGTTGCATACGCTAAATGCAACCGTGATTCCTACGATAGTGAGTTAGGTTTTTGTTTTTTGTGTGAGTTTGTCAAATTGATTTTTAACCAAAATTTCAATTTAACATTTTTGCATTAGGGACAATGCAATGCTTTAAGTTGAGGGGGGTGGCACATGTGTTACATGTTTTTGTGTGAAATTTTGGTCAAAATGGGTTAAAATGTGATTTTTGGGAAAAATTGAAGATTTTTAAAATTTTAAATCACATTATAAGAGTCTTGAGCTAATTAGATGTGGAAGTTTCTTCTACATATATGTTTGTTGAGTGTTTGCAGATTCTAAAGATTAGTTTGTGGATGATTTATTGGAGCAAGCTAGAAGATTTGGCCATAATTATCAGGTGCACCCGATTCCATTGTATAATTTGGTTATTAAATTGATTTGATTGTTTGCATGTAAATTAGGCATATGTATAATTAGATGATCAAACCACGCCGGTTGAATTCCCTCTACTTACCTTTGCTTAGATCGAGTAGAAAGTTTGAATAAATAATATGAAATATAATAATGTAATAGTTGGGTTAGGACATTTAGAATTGATCTTATTCGGCTCGTCACCCGCGCACGGTGGCCTTAGAAAAGAGTTGGAGAACTGTCATAATTATTGGTGGTAGTCATATGCTGGGCTTGCCTATCTGATTCGTCACCCGCGCAAGGTGATACTTTAGTTGTTAGCATGGGTCAGACGCCAATTTTTATGATGGATAGCATTGCACTTAGCTGAGACAATTTTAGGTGAAATAACCCAATCCTTGTATTGTTGTAATGAAATTAGAAAGATTAGTTTAATTTAGTGCATTGTATAATTAGACTATGTGGTAGATAATTCCATCATGTGATGTACCAGTAGGCACGAAGTATAACTGTTCCCATTTAATTAAACAGACTTAATTAACCGGTTCTCATGTGCCAATGTGTCTTAGTATGCACCTATAGGATAGATATTCATTTTTCTGAATAATTGGTCTTTATATCAACCATGAAAGGAGTGTATAAAGCGTTCGGGATGACTTGTATAAGAAACGGTCTCGAATGGTTAAAAAGATAGAGCTTATGTGTGATGTGAAAAAAAAAAGTGAATAAAAAATGAAAGAAAAAAAAATGTGTGAAAAGAAAAAAAAAATGATGAGAAAAAAAAGTGGAAGTATGTAAGCTAAAGTATGATGGCTTATGATGTGCTCTTATGTATAAAAACTCCAAAGTTATAAAAGGTGTACGATATTCTCACCTCTTGTTTTAGATTAATGTTTAGATTGATTATAGGTGTGTATTAGGTACGTTGGACACATGGTTAATTATATGAAATATAAAGTAAATGGAATCAATGGGAATGGTTATGCTAAGTGTTTAAGAAGGACAAAAATATTGGTAATCATTTTGGATTATTTGTCATGTAGGATGGTTATTAGTGTATTAGGTTGAATGTGATCTTTTTGATGAAATTTCAATAGTATGATTAAAAATTATGAAATTAACATGCTTGTATATTTTTATTTTATTTTTACTTGGGACACGTAAAAGGTTAAGTTCGAGGGGATCTGATTGGTGTATTTTGCATACACCTCATAGCATGTTAATTTAGTATAATTGTATATTTATTTGTCGTTATATATGTACTTTGAGTGTGTTTTGTGATTATATAGGTTACGAGCGAAGTGGAATAAAAATGGACGCTTAATTAATTTTTTGGAGAAAAGACATTGTGAGTGCCGATAAATGAAGAAAAAATATTGAAGAAAAAGATTTGAGCGCGTCGCAATATTTTCGGTCATCTTTTATTTGTCCGGGCTTCGTTCGAACAATTTTGTCGTTGGGTTATTTTTTATTGGACCAAATTTATTGTATGTCAAGAGAATTAAAAAAAAAAAAGACTTTTGGCCCATTGGGCCCTAAAGCCCAATAATAACCCAAACCGACTGAAAAGCCTATATATATTGAAGGTTGATTTTGTTTTGTGGACACATCTTTCAACGGAAGAAAAAAAAAGACGATCGGAAAGAAAAAGAGAAAAAACAGCCGATACAAAAAAATAAGAAGAAAAGAAGTGGGGACAAAGAGGGAAGTCGACATATACATATAAAAAAAAAAGATTCCTTTTTTTTTGCTTTGATATTGGTTTGATATTGGTTACACCAACCAATTGTCAAAGAGAAAGAAAAAAATATTGATTTTTTTTGGTGGCACCTTTTGAGACATCAGCCACCACTTTTAATATATAGAAAAGATGGAGATGATGAACAGTGGACAATGGCCCGAGTGTACCGCGATGTCCGGCTAATTTTGTTGTAATTCCTTCCGGTAACTTTATTTATGGTTTGATCATTACTTTTGGGTTATCATATTTTCATTACATTGATTTATGATTTATTTATAAGTTATTTTTATTGACTTAATATTATGTTTAATTATTTGTGCGAGACAATTTATTATTAGTTAACGATTCATACTTATTTTACTTAGTTAAAAAAAAAGATGGTCGTTTAATAAACATAAGTTGTACCTAAATAAATAATTAAAACATAAATATTGGTTGGATTAATATAAGATTTATTATTGTGAGTCGTTGATAAACATAATAAATGCCGACATTAATTCATTCATATTAAGTCAAAATAATCTTTGTAACCGGTTCTAAAAAGTTTCAATAATCCACTAGTGTGATCAACCATAAATATTAGGAGCTGGAAGGGATTACATTTTTCTTTTAATTGTTTACATCTTATTTTATTTTTCTAGCTTTACTATTAGTTTAATAATTATTTTAATTTTTAATCAGCATTTTTATTATCAAAAGTATTTTAGTTGTCAGATTTCAAAACCAAAACCTTTATTGATCAGTGATCACCTAAAAACTTAAACTAAAACCACATAGTCCTCGTGGATCGATACCCATTTACCCTATCTAATATAAGGTAATTAGGTTTATTTTTGACCGGTACTTCGACGCCGATCAGGAATATATTAAGTCCCATTGGAATGTAACTACCTCGTTACATTCAATTCCCTTTAATGCCCAGAGACAGAGATCAGAGATCATTTATCAGATTTGTTTACTAATATTGAGCATACCCAGCTCAGCAACCAACCTAGTAAAACTTGGCTCAGCCAGAGGTTTGGTGAATATATCAGCGAGCTAGTATTCAGTGGGTATAAAATGAAGCTCAATATCACCTTTTAAAATATGGTCTCTGATAAAGTGATACCTGATGTCAATATGCTTAGTTCTGGAATGAACGACCGAATTATTTGAGATGGCTATAGCACTTGTGTTGTCACAGAATATGGGAACCTTTTCATAAATGATCCCATAATCAGCCAACTGACTTTTCATCCAGAGAACTTGAGCACAACAACCAGCGGCTGCTACGTATTCAGCTTCAGCTGATGACATGGCCATAGAGTTTTGTTTCTTGGCGCTCCAGCATACAAACTTTCCTCCAAGGATTTAACAACTCCCAGAGGTGCTCTTTCTATCAAGACAGCACCTAGCATAGTCAGAGTCTGAGTAGGCTTTGAGGTCGAAGCCTGATCCATTAGGATACTAAAGACCCAATGTGGGAGATCCTTTTAAGTACCTGAAAATTCTTTTGACAGCTACAAGGTGGGATTCCTTGGGGTTAGCTTGGTACCTAGCACAGAGACATGTGGCAAATTGTATGTCTGGTCTGCTTTCTGTGAGGTACATCAGTGACCCAATAATGCCTCTATATAAGGTCTCATTAACAGAGACCCCTGAGTCATCAGCTCCCAAGTTGTTGGGAGGAAGCATGGGGCATTTCACTGATGCACAATCAGACAGATCATACTTCTTGAGCAAATCCTTAACATATTTTTCTTGACAAATGGAAATTCCTTTTGAATTTTGTTTAATTTGAAAACCCAAGAAAAAAGTTAGTTCCCCCATCATGCTCATTTCATATTTTTTGGTCATTAATTTGGCAAACTGTTTGCTCAATGTAATATTGGTTAAACCAAAAATTATATCATCCACATAAATCTGTACTAAAATGACATCACCCTTGGACCTATAAGTGAACAGGGTTTGATCAATGGTACCTCTGACAAATTTATTTTCAAGTAAGAATTTTGATAGGGTTTCATACCAGGCTCTAGGCGCTTCTTTCATCCCATAGAGTGCTTTGTGAAGTCTGCAAACGTGATCAGGATACTCACTGCTTTCAAACCCTGAGGGTTGATAGACATATACTTCCTCTACAAGCTTCCCATTGAGAAAAGCACTCTTCACATCCATCTGGTATACAGTAAACCCCATATAAGCTGCAAAGGCTAGGAAGATTATGATAGCTTCCAATCTGGCTACTGGTGCAAACGTTTCATCATAGTCAATCCCCTCAGATTGATTATATCCCAGCACTACAAGCCTAGCCTTGTTTTTGACAATCATGCCATCTTCATATTTCTTGTTTCTGTAGACCCATTTAGTTCCAACCACTTGCTTCCCAGCTGGAGCTTTTACCAGAGTCCACACCTTGTTCCTCTTGATCTGATTCAACTCATCTTGCATGGCAACAACCCACCCTTTATCTAGAAGCGCAACAACCACATTCTTAGGTTCATCCTTAGAGAGAAAATCAGCGAAAAGGCATTCATTCGCTGAGGCGGTTTCCAGAGATCTCAATTTGCCCCTGGTGGTGACTCCCTCAGAGGGTTCACCAAGAATATTCACCGGAAGAATATCTTGGTTCCTACTCCATTTGGATTGAGGAGCAGGAGTCTTTGTGGGTTCAGGAGTCACAACAGGTTCAATGAATGCTGACGGATCTTCACAGATTATTTCTTCATCCATAATCTCTTCATCAAGAGAAGAGATTGGTTCGATGAGATCAGCATTCACAGTATTGGGTGGAGTGATTTGTTAAGCATTTTCAACTTCTGGAGTGATGTCAGAGATTGAATGAGGATCAAATGCATGAACATAAGGGAAGTCCTTGTGACAGCCCTCGGATGATTCCTTGGGATGTGAGAAATCATCCTCTGGATATGATTTGACTTCATTGAAGTCAATGTCACATTCTTCTGAGTTGGTGTGGTTGATGACAGCATCTGCCTCATTGAAGGTGACATGGATGGATTCTTCTAATTCTTGTCTGCGGATGTTGAATACTCTGTAAGCTCTGGAGGTGAGAGAGTAACCAACGAAGAATCCATCATCAGACTTTTCATCAAATTTTCCCAGGCGATCTCTGTAGTTGTGAATGAAAACAGGGCAACCAAAGACATGGAAGTAGCTTACATCAGGGGCTCTCTTCCTATATACTTCATAAGAGGTCTTGCCATGTCTCTTCGTAATAATGGATCTGTTTTGTGTATGACAAGCTGTGTTCACAACTTCACCCCAAAATTGTTTAGGAAGTCTTGATTCGCTGAGCATTGTTCTAGCAGCCTCTATGAGGGTTCTGTTTCTTCTTTCAGCGACACCATTTTGTTCAGGGGTGCCTGGATTCGAAAAGTTCTGTGATATTCCCTTTTCATCACAAAAGGATTCCATGGCATGATTCTTGAATTCAGTGCCATTGTCACTTCTGATAGCCTTAACTCTACAGTCATTGAGATTCTCTATTTCTCTGATGAAGGACATTATTCTTTCAACAGCATCACTCTTTCTTTTGAGAAAGAATACCCATGTAAATCTGGAGAATTCATCGACAATGACTAGTGTATACTTGTTGTGATTAAGGGATTGAGGTTTTACTGGTCCAAATAAGTCCATGTGAAGGAGATTGAGGCACTTATTTATGGAGAATGATTGTTTAGTCTTGAATGAGGCTCTGTGGTGCTTCCCTTTCTCGCACGTTGAGCAGGTCTGTCTTTGGTGAAGGTCAGAGAGGGAAGCCCAGCTACTAAATCATTCTTGGCCAGTTTGTTAATGTTTTTGAAGTTGAGATGGGAGTCTCTTATGCCATAGCCAATTTTCACTATCAGATGCTTTGGCATAGAGACAAGTGTTTGTCCCTTCTGGACAAGATGTCATGTCGATGACATACACATCCCTTCTCCTGGGTGTAATAAGAACAACATCAACATTTTGATTGAAGATTGTTCCTTGGGTCTTGGTGAATAGAACTTTGAAGCCAGCATCACAGAGTTGACTAATGCTGATTAGGTTGTGCTTCAGTCCATTGACATAAGCGACCCTTGTGAAGGTTATTCCATTACAATCCACTGAGCCATAACCCTCAGTAGCCCCTGAGGAATCATCTCCAAAGACTACTTTAGGACCAGACTCCTTTTTATATCTATGCAGATATTGTTTAACCCCTGTCATGTGTCTGGAGCACCCGCTATCCAGATACTAAATAGATTTCTTCAGATATTCCTGCATAGATATAACAAATCCAGATTAGTTTCTATGATGAACCCACTTTCCAGTGGGTCCATGCTGTCGGTGACCAGCGACATTGGTCCTTCTCTGGTTACCTCCCCCTCTTTGGTTGCAATCCCTGGGTTCATGACGCATGCTTCCACAGATGTCACATCCAGGATAATGCTCGCACTCATCAGAGTGATGGTCGGAAAAACCACAGTACTTGCAGGGGGGGTTAGGTCTGTAACCCTGAGAGTTATCTCTGGGTTTAGGCTCAACCTTTCTTGAGGGTCGATGAGGAGTTTTAGATCTCATTTGAGTTCTGGTTCTTTGAACCGCAATGACCTCCTCATGCTCTCTAGATGTGTTCAGTGGACTCGCATGTGATACATTTTGGTTTCTTAGAGCAATCCTCGGATGAGTGATTCTTAAAACCACAATGCTTGCAAGGTCTGAACAAAGCTCTACCCTTGGAGCTACTAGAACCTTCACCAAGAGAGTTAACAGATGGACTATTAACTCTAGGGTTGATTTGTTCTTTCAACCCTTTTACATCTTCCATCAGGGTGAGGAGAAGTTGCTTGGTGGGAGAAAGCTCTTCAGAGGGAGGAGTGGGTTTGTTGGAGTCCTTAGCCACAAAAACCTTTTTATTCGCTTTGTCAGCGACTTTGAGAATTGAATTCCCAGGGATTTTAGCTTGAGGTTTTGGGCCAAGCAAGGAATCAGATGGGTTGGCACCAGCGAGTCTTGGTGGGGCTGGTACCTCTGATTCTTTGTCAGAGTTCTTCTCATCCACAGAGGTGGAAGAAGGAGAAGAAACATCTGAAGGGACAAATTTGACATTGGGAACATGGATATGTTTTTTGAATCTACCCTTTCCCCCAATAGCCTGAACCACATCACCAGGTATGGATTCAGCAACTATTTCTTCCACTGTGGATTTAGCCAAATTCCATTTTTCAATGGTTTTTCTAAGTTTAGAATTTTCATCAGACAAAGACTCATTTTCAATGGATAATTTGCTCACTTCATTTTGAAGTTGATTGGCAAGATTCACAAATGGTTTAAGATTTGTTAATTCAGATTGGCAAAGATTTAACTCTGTTTTATAACTATGAAATTTGTTTAACAGGTTTTTTCTTTGCTCTTCCACAAAGTGGAGGTCAACCAAGGTATAGTCACTGACATGGTCTCTATCAGGACCTTCAGACATAGATAACATTCTTTGTACCTTTTTCATGGTTATATCCACCCATTGACCAGATATTGCTTTACTTTTACCCACAGCGGGTTCTTCATCAGAGACAGCCATAAAGGCTCTGACGGTGGTGGTACCTTCATCCTCAGAAGTGAGAGGTTCATCATCCCAATCGAATGAGGCATCGATCAGACCTTTTTCAGTCTTCTTAACATCCTTTTTCTTTGCTGCATCATCGGCTTTCTGATTGAGTTTTAGCAGCTCAGCTTTCAAGGCTTTGTATTTGACTTTGTAGTCCTTCTTCCCTTCTGAGTCAGAGAGAGAGGTTTGCTTGAAAGGTGAGGTGGAAAACTTCTTCTTGCTGTTGTTGTTGCTGGATGAAGGGAAGCTTGGAGAGGAGGTTTTGTTTGACCAGCAATCCTTTTGATAGTGACCAGTCTTTCCACAAGTGTAGCATGACACCTTGGATTTATCAACCTTTGCAGCTCCAACTCTACCAGATCTCTTGTAGTACCTCTTTTGATCAGCTAAAAGAGCTCTGTCATAGAACTCAGCATGTAACTCATCAAGAAATTCTTTACTACTTCTGGTGTCCTCTTCAATGTCAGAGTCGCCGTCCTGAAAGGAATGGTTAGCAACAAGAGCTTTTGAACCAGTGATACTGGTGGTAAATCTATCGGTCTCTGATTTATAAATGGAGTCAATTAGCCCTTCTTCATAGTTATATCTACTAAACAGTTGGGCTAAAGTATCATTCTTTATAGCATTGTTAGCTCTTAAGGTCTGATTTAGGCTAAGCCATTTTCTAGGTAAGCTATTGAAAAAAGTAGCATTAACCACAGCCTTAGGTAGAACAACTCCATTCTTTCCTAAATCATTCAACAAAATCTTAAGCCTGGTATAAGTTTGTGCAACAGTTTCTGTTTCCAAAGCTTTAAAAGCATTAAACTTAAGTCTAAGGGCTTGGATTTTGGTTTCTTTTGTTTCCTCTAGACCTTCATACCCTAGAACTAATTCAGTCCACATCTCCTTAGCAGATTTGCATTTAATGATGGACTTTATAATGTTCTTGGGTAGGCAAGAGACTATGATACTTTTGAGTCTCTTGTCCTGGTTAGCCAGACGTCTATCCGCTGGAGACCATTGCTTAACAGGTTTCTTAATGGGTCTCTCAGGGGTAGAGGAAACGGCCAGTGGTACATAGGGACCATTTTCTAAGATTTCTATCAAGAAGGGTTCTAAGCCATCTAAATATATAAGAAATTCACTTTTCCAACTTGAGAAATCCTCTTCATCGAATGCTGGTACATCGGACACATGTGACCCCCTCGAACATCAAGTAGTTGGGGAAGGTCATCATCATTATTACAAGTGCTTACAACTGGTGTAGGCATGGTAGTAGATGTGGTGGCCGGCATGGTGGTCGAGGTGGTACCTAAACTGGTTTGACCAAAAGGTGGAGGAGGTATAGTATCAGCCATATTAAGATCTTGATTTTAAAAACTAGAACGGTTTATGAAAAGTTTTATAAATCAAACTGCTCTGATACCAATTGAAAGTCCCTTAATATGACAATTGTTGATAAACTATAACTCTTGTAACCACGAAACACAATGAAATACTTTTCAAACGCGTAATGCTTTATTAAGTATTATAAACAAAGTATTACAAAGTGCTATGAATACACTCGTTGAATGAAAACAAGATATGAACCCTAGAAACAAGTAAACTAGATTCGAGACTCAAGTTTACAAGGGAACCAATGAGACGCTGGTAGACAGCTGGGGGCTCAGCGGTTCCAAGGTGAGAAAGAACTTAGATAAATTATCCAAGCACAAGGGTCGAGTTAATTCTTCTTTCTCACTCCTATTTATAGTGTACGAGGTTGCTTCCTTAGTGGGAGTAGTTGATACGTGTCACCTTCTGAATGGAAGAGTACAACATATTAAATGCATGTCCAAATCAAGACATACCTTTAACCAACTTTAGGTGAACAGTTCTGCCAACTGTTCACCTTTTGTCCCACTAGGTCGTACTAGGCTTTGTCTTGAATCTCTTGTTTTGTCCCGCTCAAAACACTTGGTAGATTCTCCCGCCTAAACTATAAAGGATGGGATAAGATTTGCTTATCCCAGACTTCTAGGGTTCTTAAGTGATCTATGAGTGTTGTCAACTCAGAGATCCTTGAACACCAGTACATTCCTTCAACATCCCAGCTATCCATAATAGCTGGTGAGTCTGACTTCAGATTGTCTTCGACTTCTCTGACGTTGTCTTTGACTTGAATGTTCCTGGTGTGCCAGTTGAGGCTTTGCCTTCCACTGGTCCTCTCAGCGACCAGTAAACACTTAGTCTAATTAAACAAATCTAGACTGGGCCATAGTTAAAACTTTCATTGGCCCAACAGTTAGCCCAACCTGCCAATCAAGAAGGTGAGGAACCTAGCAATGCTAGTGCTTCTCAGCAAACTCCTTCTCACCAGAGTTCCCATTCCCTAGAAGATTCACAATCTTCTTCTCACAATATTGGTGTTCCACCAAACACTAATGAGATGATCCACACACCTGCTGCTTCTATTGCTGCTAGTGGTTCACCACAAGCACAAGCACCAGAGGTGGTGGATGTTGCAAATTTAACTACTTTGTGTACAAGTTTGTCCCAACAGGTACATGTGTTGCAGAAAGAAAAGCTTGTTCAAGACAAGAAAATTGTTGAATTGGAAGCTAGCCTAATCAAGTTAAGGAAAAAAGTGTCATCTTGGATGAGGCAACATAGATCTATTCAGAAGTCTGCAATCAAGAAGCAAAGATTCAGGAACCACAAGAAGAGGCAACTGAATGCAACCAAATAGGGGAGGAATTATGAAGGACAACCACCTTCTTCTGATAATCAGACAAGGATCTCTGGAAATGACATCAATTTTGAATTGGATGAAGATGTCATAGGGACTTATGAAGATGGAACTGGTTTAGAGACTGGTGTGGATGGACCTTCAAATATGGAGATTCAGCAGGAAGAACCACAACCTACTCATGAGAAGCCACAAGTTGAAGAAATATTGGTAACTTAGCCAACACCACCACCTCAATCACCACTTCAAACAAATTGGAGTGCTTTCTATGAGAAGTTGGAAGAAATTAATATTCAGTTTCCTGTATATTCAACTCCATCACCACAAAGACAAGTATGGTTTCAAAGGAAACAGACTTTGCAAGTACTGTCTAGATCAAGAATGAGCAATGAATCAGACAAGACTGAAGAGGTGCAAGTTGAAATGATGGTTTCTATAGAAGAAAGAGTATCTGGGGATACACAAGTGATTGAAGAAACAAGTGTGTCTAATACTGGTGAAATCAACATTGTTGAAGATCCAAGTACTGCTAAGCCAACTAAGCCGACTGCAAGTACTACTGACATTGTTGAAGACCCAAGTACTGCTAAGCCAACTAAGACGATTGCAAGTACCGCTGGTGATCATCCTTCACTAGAAAGTCAAACTCCTTTTGGAGAAGATGAGACTTTAGCCCAATTGCTGCTTGACTTAAGAAAGAAGAATTTAGTTGAGAAGACTAAACAAGCAGAGGCAGAGAAAAAGACACAACAAGAAGTTCTTGCCAAAAAGAATCAAATTCAAGGTAAGAAAGTTCAAGCTTCACACCCTACTAAAGGTATAGTTATTCAACAGCAAGCTAATGAGGAAAGATCTACCAAGCTGAAGAAGAAGCTACCTAAGATTGATCCAAAGGATAAGGGGAAGAAGCTACCTAAGAATGATGAGGAATTTGCTTACAGAATGCAAGCACGAATTCGTGAAAATGAATTACAGGAAGAACTTGCAGCAAAGCAGAATTTGCTAGAAGCTAAAAGAATACAGCAAGAATGGAACATACAAGAGTATGACAGGATTCAAGCTGAATTACATGCAAGTGAACTTCTTGCAGACTCATTGATAGCTGAAGAGAGAGATGCATATGATGAAGAAGAGAAATCAAAATTGATTGATGATCAGGTAAGGGAGCAACAAAGATTCTTTACTGAAAAGAGAAGAAAAGAAAAGATTAAGCCTCCAACTACTATGCAGATTAGAAATCAGATGATGAATTTTCTTAAGAAAGTTAAGGGTTTTACTCATATTCAGCTGGTCAAGAAGAATTTTGAAGAAATCAAGACTTTGTATGAGCAAAATAAGAGAACTGAATTGAATTTTGTTGAGATTGGATCTGAAGCAGATAGAAAAGCTGTTGAAGAGTTTAAGAGACATCTGCTACAACAAAGGTAATTTGGTAGTACTCCTAGAATTGAGCCAAGTACTACTGAACCTACAAATACATCTCCACCTATCAAGACCACTTATGTGAGGAAGAATAGAAAGGAGAAGGTAAGTTCAAGGGAGGAAGAGATTGCTCAAAGAATGAATGCAGGAGTTGAAACTCAAGATATTGCTCAGACTGAAAATGTATAAGCAGTACATACACAGTCAACAGTACATACAACAATACATATTGAGGAGACGGTACATACAAACTTGGAAGAGGGTTCAACAGAACTTGAGGGAATTTCCAAGGGTGTTAAAAGGAGAAAGGTCAACAAAGACAAAGAAGAAAGCCAAGAGGGCTAAATCAACAGCAGAGGATAGTGATGATGATGAGAGCTTGAAGAAGTAATTGAAGATTGTAAAATTTAAAGATCAATGTATTGATACAGAGATTTTTGGAAAGAGAGCATCCATTGCTAAATGGATTTACTCTATGTCTGAAGGACTTGAAGCTCATGAAATTCAGAGAACTGATGGCACAACAAGGATATTCAGACTTTTGGAGGATATTCTTCACATTCTTGACAGACAAGATATTTAAGATCTTTCTAGGTTAGTTCAAGAAGCCAGTGCAAAAAAACTGAAGTATCACTATTATACTGGGAATTTCTCTTTATGTATGAGCCACACAATTGTGATCAAGAAATGTTGAAAGAATTAGAAAATCAGGTTCCTAGTTACTGGAGATATTATAGGTCACGTGGATTACATATTTTGGATGTAGATGATGTTACATACTATATGCTGCAAGAGAAAACTTACCCTTTCAAAAGAAAATTGTTGGAAAGGATGTTAGAACAACAATTGGAAGTTACAGAAGAATCTGCTGATGCTTTGGAGTTGATCAGAATGGTTAAACAACAGATCAAGGATTTGAAAGATGAGGAAGAAGCTGAGAAAGAGCCTTAAGTGTTTGACTTTCAGTCACACTTCACAAATGGTTCTCAGTTCACCATGTCTAACACACATAAGAACTGGCTAGTCCATAAGCAAACGGTTTGTGGTAAAGACTTATCAAATCCGTTGAAAGCTGATAGTTTGCTAAAAACTATATGGTTCTAACTCACCTTGTTTCGAAACAAAGAGTTGGCTAGTCCTAGACAAACGGTACTAGGTAAAGACTTCATCAAATCCGTTGATGGTTGACTATTTACCAAAAATTGTAAGGTTTTCATTACACCTTATTCTTTATGAATAAAGTATTGGATATTCCAGAGTGTACGGCTAACTGGTAAAGAATTTATCAAATCCGTTGATAACTGGTGGTTTGCTAAAAATCATGAAGCCAATACAGATTGGTTTTTGTTGTTAACTGTTTTATTTCAGGTATGAAGATTGCAAGCAAAGAAGTATTTAAAAGATACTTAGAAGGTTTTGTCTAATCAAATCAAGACAAAGGTTCATGATTCAGAGTTCAAAGACTAAAATCAAGAAGACAATAACTAATGCTGCAAAGATAAGTGAATGTTTAGAAGAAACAAGAAGATCATAGTTTGAAGACAAAGATGATACTCATGATGTTTGAATATTATCTTATCAGAAGAAGATCTACATTTGAAGTGTTTGGTTACATTCAGTTGGATACAAATACAAATTACCAAGTTCAATCCAAGGATGAAGGAAAGACTGAAGACATGTATTTTAATACATCCAGTACAAGAGAAACTAGAAGACAACAAGGTATCATTTCTTGTTTAGGGGAGGATTGTTGGGAATTATTTGTTAAGTGTCAAGTACCGTTAGTGTATTTTAAGTACTGTTAGTGTTATGTAAGTACCGTTAGTATTAACGCGGTACATAGTAAGTACTTCTACTTATAAAGTAAGTACTGCTATGATGATTAGGACGAATATATCTTTGTATAAGATATGTCATAGTTATAGTTAGAGTATATCTTATGTGATATACTTAAATAGTTAGAATATTGATAATATATCGTCTGTGATATAGTTATCTTTATAGAATATTCTAAGGTTTCTAGGGTTCCTTACTCTATAAAAGGAACATAGGTACAATGTCTTTCATGTACCTCATTCAAGTCGATTAATAAGAGAATCAAATAGTTAAAAGTAATTCTGTTCTTCTGTGCTTTATAAGTTAGATTCCGCATAACTTATTTAGTGTTAGTAAGAGTGCTTAAAGTGTTTTAGTTTGATTACAAACTACTATACTAATTCTTAACAGAATATAGATCCAACCAAAGGGATCAACAAATTCATTTATCCACATCAAACACTCCTTGTGAATCAATGATTTGGGTCATATTACTTAAGACGCCGTCCATGTTATATCCCATTGTGTTAACCACTTTAATCAGATCTTCCATCAAGCATAGAATTGATCCACCTGTGCGCGGGGTAGAAGATTTTTTAAAGTGTCCAGAGCAAACAGATTTTGAAGAAGATGTTTTGTAGCCTTCCTTGTTAACATCCTGATTAACTTGTGAAATGTCTTCATATAGTTCCTAGGGTTTGGTGATGCTATGTTCTTTCGATGAGACATTAGGAGTATAACAAAGAGGATGGTAGGAGTAGGAACCGAAGTGTTTTCGTTAACAATATTGGTTTTCAGCTTATCAAGCTTATCAAGCAGTGGATAAACGTCGAATGGGCCAGCAGATAGGATCTTATCCTGCTCCAAAGGTGAAGCTGAAACCTCGCTATGGTGTTCTTCTACAAATTGGGTTTCAGGGACCTCACCTTGTAGTTCATCGTCACCTATTGGTTCAACTTTGCCATCGCCATTAAGTGATTCTCCACCTTTCGATTCGATGTCGGATTCCTCTTCTAAATCCTCCAAGAGGTCTGGAACCCATCCTAGAACTTCATTTGCACGAATCCACATTATCTTCCATTGATAAATGATTTTAACCCACTTAGAAATATTATGTGTAGAATTCGTGATGAGACATATGCGATTCGAGTTGAGATAAGAGTCATTTTGGTCATTGCAATCCAAAAGTTCACCCCACTTGTTGGCTATACGTTTGAAGGTGTTTTTGGACCAGAATTTAATGGGACCCCCCTCAATATCAACCCAAGCTATTCTTCCAGGAGCCAAGAAATCGATATGCGCATCTTTCATCTGAGAGAACCAAGATTTAGCCCCAACACTGTTCATGAATAGATGTTTGGAGTTTGATGAAACAAAATCCATTAGCACCTAAAGTTCTCCCATGTATTGTATTTTAAAATCAGTGAAGCCTTCATTAAAAAGGGCAGTCTTGAGATTAGATAACGATGCGAATTCATTAACCTTTCCAAGTACAGAGTTTTGCATGTCTTTCTCGAATAAGCAATTAGAATCCAAAACAATTGCAGGAGAAGGTTCGTTATCCGAGGCAACAAGAGGTGAACCATTAACCACATTAGCATATGTCTTGAATTTAGGGTTCGGAGTGGTATTAACATGCCTTTGCATTTTGACAGTGTTGGTACCCTGAAAACGATTAATATTTAATGGAGGTCTCTGAAACCTAGCGATGTTTTCAAGGAATTTATGTTTGTCAACCCAAATAGTAGACACATTGTTTACCAACCTCTCAAAGTTGGATACATTAATGAATCGAACAAATCCAAAGCGCTTACCTCTTGTCGATCTCTTAAACGGGATGTAAGAATCAACAACGTGTCCATATATGGTACAAGCGTGGAATAGATCTTTAGCTATGAACAAATCAAGCATATTCGATATAAAAATAGATGTGGAGATGTTGGCCACATCGTCTTCTTTGGATCTGGGGACTTTCTCCTACCTTGTAACCTCGTGCCAGTTATTGTCGCCCATGATTGAATAACGAAAGAACATAAGTAAAATAAAAAATGTATGAAAAAATGAAACCCTAAAAAAGGAACAATTAAATTACCCAAGAAGATGAAGAGTCACAGAAAACCTAAAGCACTCGTCGAATTAATTAAGGAGTGATTACGGATATGAGCAACGTAAATTATTAATACCCGGTTATTAATGATCATGATGAAAAAAAGGGACGAACGAATCGAAGCCCTAGAATCACTCACAATTAATAGCGACAGAATAGAGAATTAACGAAGGAAAACCATGTAATTAGACATTAATCGATGAATGGAGGCTAACAATACCTGATCCCCTAAATCAAAAAGGAAGATGAAGAAATCGCCCATAGTTTACTTAGTATATTAGTGTGGTTATTAAAAATTGAAATCATATATTAATTTTTAGGTTTTATTTCAGGAGGGTAGTGTCTCTCCTTTGTAATTTCGTTCTCGTGATATTTCATATGATTTCGAAATTCATACCGATTGTTATTTATAACACATACCAGACATGCACCCTAAAATATGATTTGCACACTCAAAAGTTGTGTCATGACATTTATACCCTTAAGATATGTGGCTTTATGTGTGCATTCCACTATGTCAATAGACAACTAATTTGAGTGTGCAATCGAATTGTAGATGTGTAAATCACCTTCCATACTCAATAGGTAAGGTATAATGTAGACAGATGAAACCTATATCTTTAGGAAAACCCACGGGTAAGGAGACTGATTCCAAGTAGAACAAAACAATTGAAAGAAAAGTGAAAACCGCCAAAAATTTAAAATTAATAAATTATTATAAATAAAAAATATTCATTATTTTTTTCACAAGAAAATAAAAAACCCCTAGAAAGCTTGAAATGATACCAGGGTATGCAAAAAAATATAATACTAAAAAAAACCAATACGCATACGACGCAAGCAAAAAGGCAAATAAACCGATCAAATAACAAACAACAAAGCAGGAGATCACAAAGAGCACATCGATCCACCAAGCAAAGAAAAAATCACAACAAATTTTAAAAGCAGTTATAAATGAGCAACCACGAACGCAAAGCAAACGCAAGGGGCAAGGTTTAATAGCAAAAAACAAGCAACCAAAAGGAAACACAAGGCAAGAAAAACAAAGCAAAAGCAAGCAGACAACACGCAAAAGGGTCAAATATTGTTGGGGTCAACGTTTACTGACCATGAAGCAACTATAGGATTTGAACATAAAATCCCCCTAAGTGTTAAATGCTACAGAAAGGTAGTTATGCTGAAGCAAGCCCATATGAATGAAGATTCCTATTAAAGAAAGTCTATTTGAAGACAAATCAGCTACGACTCAGTACTTTGAAGACACGAAGTCTTTACTTCAACAACTAGGCGGTACAGTTGCTGAAGACAAAACCGGAAGAAGAGTTTCAGATCAGCATGGTTTGACAATATCATCCTGAACGATGTCGATCTACTCTTGGACGCTGAAGACACTTTAGTCATCCTGAAGGTTTACAAAAGCGGGAAAATACCTGCTTTAAGTCAAACGATAAAGCAGATCTCATTTGAAATAAGTTTGCTTGTAAAGTTAGATATAAATACAACCTTTATTCTTTGTCCTACTTTATAGATACAACTAAGTACTGTTTATCACGTGGGACATTCAACCACCATTAGATAAACAACACGTATAAAGTAGTGACATTTATAAACCTTAATATGTTGCATATAAAAGGAATAGATTTGGGAGTGAAAAACTCATCTCTTGTACTATAAAGTTAGAACACTTCTAAGAGCTGCTTCACTCCCACCATCAACCTAACCATCCTGCTGATGAACGTTAGGGTTGAGACTTAAACTTATAACTTTGGTTTGTAGTTTAAGTAGAGGAGGTCAACAAAATATTGTCATTCAATCACTATGTCATTCCGCAAGCAAAGTGTGTCATAGATTCTTTATTAAGTGTTTAATAAATCTATATACGTTGAAAAGTATTTTGGTATTGTTGTTTTACTTATTCGTATTGTTATTACTTTGTTAAAACAAATCCCTTAAATCAATGATACGAGATAATACTTAAGGTTGATAAGTATTATCAAGTTAAAAAAACCAACAAATACCACGATGGCACGAAGACTAAAAAAGTAAAAGAATAAAAAAGCAAAATACTCAAAGTTTACCACCTAACCACCTACTCTAATTTTAACTCTCTACTCATTCATATCAGAGGTCATGTCCTTGGAAAAAAGAAGCTCCTCCATATCCTAATTCACTTGATCCTCCCACCTAAGTATATGTTTACCCTTTTTCCTCGACCCGTCGACAGTCAAGGCTTCCACTCTTATAGCCGGTGTTGACTGTGGTCTTCTCTAGACATGTCAAAACCACCTCAATTATCCCTCTATCATCTTGTTGATGATCGTATCAACCTCAAGCTGCTATATACATACTCCATTAGGGACCATGTTAAGCAAACTTCTACCACAAGTCCACATAAGCATTCTCAATTCCGCCGTTTCCACCCTGTTAGCAAGGGCTTTTGTAATAAGCCAACACTCTGACCCATACAACATGGCCGACCTAATTATGACTTTATAAAATTTTCCCTTCAACTTGAGCGGAATTTTCTATCGCAAATGACTCTTGTGGTCGCCCTTCACTTCATCCATACTACTTTAATACGGTGGGATACGTCTTCGTCAATCCTCCAGGTTTTGTGCAACAACGATCCAAGATATCGAAAAGGATCATTAGGTTGTAGGATCTTGTCTCCAATACAAATCTCTACTCCTGCGTTTTGTGATATCTCACCGTTATCGAAGTCACATCTTAGATATTTCGTCTTCTCTCGACTGAACCTAAGGTCGTTGGCATCTAAAACTTCTCTCCAATTCTCAAGTATGGTGTTTAATCCTTACGATGATTTTGAGACTAATGCCACATCGTCAGTGAAAGTCAAGCACCATGGGATGTCTTCTTAAATCCCTCTCGATAGCTCATCATCAATCAAGCATAGATACGGGCTAATTGCGGATCCTTGGTGAAGCCTCACTTCCACGTGGAAAACTCCGTGTTTTCGACTAAGGTACGTACATGGGCTTTCACATCATCATACATATCCCTAACTACCTTAATGTATCTCCTAGATGCTCCCTTGCCGATAAGGGTCTTCCAAATCAACTCCCATGAAACGATATCATACGCCTTTTCTAGATATGGGAAAGCAAAATGCAAGTCACTTTCTATCTCCCTATACTTATCCATAATGCTTCAAATACGATATATTGCCTCAACCGAAGATCTTACGCGCATAAAACCGAACTGGTTCTCAGACACTGAAGTCTCCCTTCACAAGCTCCTCTTGATCATTCTCTCCAAAAGCTTCATGGTGTGACCTCGAAGCATGGTAGTGTTGGAATTTAACAACCATACAAATCAAGTATTCATGCATCAAGAGTAAAATGCAGCGGATATGATCGATTAACTATGCACATAATGTAATAAACATAAAGATAAAGAAATCATACCTTAAGTCCAAGAACGGATGATCAAGTAAGCAAAACCAATCAACTAACCAAACCCTAATTCCAATACACCAAAACCGATTACCAATTACCCAAAGATTAAGTTAGATCTTCTCCAAGATAAGGCCATACAACACCTCAATCAATCACCCTTGATTGCTAGATCTTGATTAAGTATAATACTTAAAAATTGAACCCTGAAAACCCTTTTGGGTTCCTTTGGCCGTCGAACACAAGAGAGGTGGAGAAGGAAAAGTTTAGTTTTAATTCTATGAAACAATGAATCAAATCCCTTGTTTATATAGTTGAGCCTATTAATGCAATGATACCTAAAAAGTTACTTGCATTTTTTGGTCTCGCTTTGTTTTGATTACGACAATATATAAAAACAAGCATTTACGAAAACAACGAAAAACGAATTCTTGAGTTCAAGTATTTTTCATTTCAACCATTATCATTTAAGGTATGAACAAACAAGTATTCATCTTAATCAAGTGATCAAGGATTTAAGTTTTTTTAAAACTCACCTTTTATTAAATGTAATAAAGTTTTTATTAAACTTATCATTAAGAAAATGATTTATTAAATTTAATATTTGAAAATTTGAAAATGGCATATTCCATATGGTGTAGGAGTATCCCTTAGGGATAAATATTCCACCAGATGTGACTACCCCACTAAAAGACAAAAGGGCGCGAAGTCTACCTCTACGATTCCTTAAATGCCTATGCGAATCTTTATCGATAAGGAACCGCTCGCACCAATAAGGAACCGCGCCTAGAAATAGCCGTTGGGATGTTGTCTTATAAATAGTGGACCATTCTCAGATTTTCTCTTGACCTCTTTTGCACACATATTTCCAGATTCTATCATACTTCTTAAATCATAAAATCATTGGTTATTTGGTTGATTACTACTTGTTTAGAAGTGAATCTTTCTCCTCCCATCTCTTCCTCTCCAAGTGAAAAGAGAAGAACACTTTCATCCTTGAAGTGAAGAGTCTACCTCAAGATCTATTGAAGATCAAGTTTTATTTATTCATTCTTGTGTTGTGTTGTGAAGATCCATGTAGTTGTGTTATTTGGAAGTTGTGTTGTGAAGATCCAAGTAGTTGTGTTATTTGGAAGTTGTGTTGTGAAGATCCAAATAGTTGTGTCTATTTGGAAGTTATGTATGTAATGTTGTTAATACTTAGTCCTTAAAGTATATTAGTGTAGATTGGTCCTAGCTAAGATTAGGTCTCGACTTTTAGCTTAGAGTCGGAAATTGGTTAAACGACGTGTACGGTTTCTCCACCTTAAGAAGTTTGTTGATAGTGAACTCTAGAGTAAGGAGTACTCGAGGAGTGGAGTACGGACGAGGAGTAAGCTTTGTTACCGAAACACTATGAATCCTTGGTGTTTGGTTTGATCTTTCTTTTCCTTATCTCTTTACATTCATTATTCTTTACTTGCACATACTTGTGATTATTAGCTTAGTTTCACTATGCTTGTCCATATTAGGTATAAGAAGATTTCACATATTTGCTCAAGCCTAAGTTTTTTAAAAGGATTTTTGAAAACCCATATTTAATAGTAAATTTAAGAAACTATTCAACCCCCCTTCTAGTTTCTACAATTGGTATCAGAGATTGGTTGCTCAAGCATTTTTAAAATATATTGTATTTTAAAACTTGAATCGATATATGGATTCCAACAAGCACCTAGAAGGGCAATCTATGCAAAGACCACCTCTTTTTGAAACCGATAGTTTTATTTATTGGAAAAATAGATTTGAAACTCATGTGAAATCAAAAGATTTAGATCTTTGGCATGTTATTACCACTTGTGACTTTTTGCATTATCAATATAATGAAGTTTCTAAAAAGAAAGAGTTAGTAACTTTTGAAAATTCTAGTGATGATACTAAAAAGAAACTTTCTAAAAATAATGAGGCTAAAATGGTGATTTATAATGCTTTACCTAAGCAAGAGTATGAAAGGATTTTCATGTGTAAAACCGCTAAAGATATTTAGAATACTCTTTTAGTAACCCACCAAGGTAATAGCCAAGTCAAAGAAAGTAAAATCGATCTTCTTGTTCAACAATATGAACAATTTGTCATCTTAGAAGATGAAACTATTGATAGTGCATTTGCTAGGTTTAATACCGTTATTACTAGTCTAAAAGCACTTGATGAAGGTTTTTCTAGCAAGAACAATGTTAGGAAGTTTCTTAGGGCGTTGCGTCCAAAGTGGAGAGCTAAAGTCACGACAATTGAAGAATCAAAGGACCTTACTATATTATCACTTGATGAACTTATTGGTAACTTAAAAGTTCATGAAATGATAATTTTAAAGGACACGAAAATGGTGAAAACCAATAGTGAAAGAAAGTCTCTAGCTCTCAAAGCCAAGAAGGCACAAAGTGACCATGATCGCTCTTCCTCGGAAAGTGATGATGAGGAATATGCTATGGCGGTTAGAGATTTCAAGAAGTTATTCAAAAGGCGAGGTCAACATGTAAGACAACCAAGCAACGACAAGAAGGTCTTTTCCAAAAACCGATTTGTCAAGAATGATAATGGTGATAGGAAATGCTTTAGATGTGGTGACTGATGTAGTAAAATCGTACACGTTTTAGAAAAAACGCGTATGAGCGGCAAGTATTAAGTCTTACGCTTTAGGAAAAACGTAAAACCGAATAAATGCGGGTTCGTTCTCGAAGGAGGTGTGTGAATTAAGTGTGCCAATTATAAAAAATCAAAGTTTGGATTAGTGACGTTTTTAGTTGAGAAAAAGACGAAATAAAAGACGAGGTACGCTAAAAACTATTCTACGACATAAAAAACGTGAAATCGTAAAAATCGACGAAAAACCAAAGTACACTAAAAATTACCAAAATTTTAAACTAAGTTAAGAAAAATCTAATTAAAGCAAAAATGAAAACCAATATTTCCAAAACTTTTTAAATTATTTTAAATTATTTTTTTAAGTTTAATAAAAAAAACCAAAAATAAATAAAATGTATAAAAAGTGAAAATGAAAATTTTAAGATTTTTAAACCTAAATTATACTAATTGAAAACTAAAAAATAATTTTTGAAAAATTAAAATTATTTTTCCTATTTTTTTTTATTTTCTAAATTTTTTAAAAAAATAATGATAATAAATTAATTAATAAAGATAAAAAAAATAATTTTGCTTCTAAAAATCCTAAACTAACATCTAATCCTAAGAAAATTGAAAATACAAAAAGCTGATTACCAATAAGCTCAAATTGAGCTTATCAGTCTCGAATTGGATTAAATAAGCTACACTAATAACCCTTTAAATATTAAATGAACTGATTAATAACACATGTTCCATGCCTGCTGTACTGGTTAGGTCGTGTGGTGTGTGAACAAGGGTTTAGGGGTTCGAGTCCCATTGCTGCCCTTTTCTTATCTTTTTTGCTTTTCCTTTTAAATATTAACAGTATAAAAGAAAAAGGAGAGAGTTATAAAACAAAATCTGCCAAGTGAGCAGATGGTTGTGAGGTTATGTATTGCGTCTGTTGTGTTTGTGAGGTCAGGGGTTCAAACCCACTTGACAACAATTTTTTTGTTGTGTTTATTAGTACTACTGTTCAGCTATTTTGGGCAGAAAACACCAACAGACAGTTGTCTATTGGGCTAATAACAACAATGTTAAACGGACAGAAACAACATAACTCAAATTATAGCAAAAAGAAAAGTAAATAAGGAAATTACACAAGTATGAAAAATGAACAGTGATGTGCTATGTAAGTGCTAAACTAGATGTTCTAAGGAGAATTTCGGCTTAAACTTATGCAAACTTAATGAGCACTAACCGCCTTATAGACTAAAAACAGTTAGAATATGCTATGTAACCTATTAAAATTACAAATCTTAGACTTAAACAGCTAAACGTAAGCTTACACGAGTAGCTGATGTATTCTACCTCAAATAGGCCAGAAACAAGCAGTCAAGTATGAGAAGTTTAAGTTCCTAAGTGAGCAATACATACATCTAGTAACTAAAAGCTATCAAAGCAATTGAAATGATTATTACACAAGAAGTAAATAACATCTAGGACTGCAAAAAAAAATGAAACCTATCAACTATGCATAAGACATAAATCAATAAGGACACAAATTTTTATGTTTTGAGATATTAAGCCTAAATAAAACCTGACTATCGCTAACTCTAACCTCAGAATAATAATGCAATAACAACTTAAGCCTAAACCTAAGCTTAAATCATAATTACTACTTAAACCAAACACTAGTTTAATTTCTGTAAATGAAAATTTACAAAGCAAAGAGCAAAATTAAGCCACAAGCATAAGAATAACCGACATAACAGAAAAATGGGCAGAGAAACAAATAAGAAATATGAACAAATAAGCATAAACAGTTAACACACAAGCAAGTACTATAAGCATACAACAAAATTAGATAGGAGTCGAACTAGAATGAAATAAAAGAGCTTACTTTGGTCCTTAGTAGCTCAACCTTCAATCTCACACTCGGCCTCTTTCTCAACTATGAATCAAGCTGTAAGAGCTTAAGTACTAGCTTATGCTTAGAAGCTTTAAGATTTTATTAAGAAACTTCACCGTAAAGAACCAACATATATCTTGAAAGCAACAACACAACCTTCAAAACTCCTTCCTCCCACTTGTACAATCGGTCTAAGAGAGGAACAAATTAAACCAACCTTAATCGACTATAACCCCTTTCTTGCTGATTCATCCAGTAAAATAACAACAACTATATTTTTTCTTTCTCTGTCAAACAGTACCCACCAAACAACCAACCAATATTCAATTTTTTTTTCGTCACTCAGTGACCAACAACAACTCCTCTTTTTTTGATTACGAATCTAGAACAAATCTTTTTTTTTCAAAAACTTTTTCACAAATTTTCTCAAATAATTTTCTTTAATAAAACTTGAACAAACCAACTTGCAAACACTTGAAAGCAGAATTTTGGAACCAAGATTTCCAAAAACCTTCTTGAATAAACAAGAAACTGTAAATTGCGTAAAAATAAATTTGCAAAATATAAAAGATTAAACTCAAACACGAATTAAAAGTGGAACTCAGAATTTCAACTTGCAAGGCTTAAAAACTTCTTTAACTAATTCATAAGAAAGGTTTACAATGTTGAAAAAAACTAGAACCAGAAAAAAAATAAACACCTAACTGCCTTATATATTGGGGACATGAAGATTCTAGAAAAAATGAAAACACAAACCCTAATGACATGTAATTCCATTGCTGCCCTTGGATATTCGTTTAAAGATGCCATATTCTACTTTGAATTCTTGGTCCATGGATGATCATGTGATCTTTGGTGGAATGAGCTGTTATTTGACCAATCTTAACCTTTGAATGTTCCTTTGGGAGTAAGAAACTCAATGAGAATCATTGGATTGCTGTACCACCTTTGTTCTTTAGCAAAAATGAAGCAGGGGACCATAGGAGTGGGGTCTTGTGAGCATGTGAGGTTGTTTGGGGAGTAGGGAAAGGATGATGGTGACGTGAATAGTGGTTCTGGAGTGGATTAAGTTTAATCATCAAGTGTTGAAGATGATTAGGAATTAGGGTTCATGAGAGATTTTTTTGGGGGTTAATGAAAACACTAAAGGTTTCCCGGTTGTGTCATTAATAAAAAATATGTTTTAAATAAAACTTATTTATTAATAAACATGGTTTAGTGTGTAGCACCCCCAAGTTTACACAATTCAATACAGCGGAAGACTCGTTGGTGTTACGGGATAGCACATTACTCACATCATAGACAATGCTTAAAAATCGCGTCGTTTAATAATAAATCATTTCCAATCATAAAAATCAAATTTACATAGGTCCCAAGTCATTGTATTTCATACAGGTTTTACAAAGCATTTGAATGGAAATTATTATTTAAGTGCGGGCCATGAATTCTTGTTATCTTCCCGAGAATTACCTTCAAGTACTTGAGATAAAACATGTTAAAAAGAAAAGGTCAGCGATAACGCTGAGTGAATTCATAGAGTTTAATAAAATCCATCAATATAACATCGGTATAAAATTATCACCGAAAATCATTTTGTACAAATCTTTGTAATAGGCCATAAAATAGGCCAAAGTCATTTTATACAAATCCTTATCAAAAGTTATAATATAGGCCTTTGGCCTTCAAAATCATTATACGAACCATTGTCGTTAAAAACATCATACAATACGTTTTATAACGTTGTATAGAGTTAAATAAAAACCGTTATATGAACATGGTTATGAAAAACCAAAACACGAACATAAAATCAATAATAAGACCCCGTATTGCTAGTCAGGCAATTCATTGTAATTCGGTGCGTATAGCAGTATTTCGTTAATTGGATTATTATAAGCCGCATGACATTTGTTACCTTAATACAACAAACAACGGGTAGCTAACCCGACAATCATTTGCCCATCTAAAACAGCGTGTCGTCACAATAATCACGCTTATAGAAATCTTCTCATACATAAATTCGCTTACCAATCAATGTGGCACGACGGGGATGAACCGTCAAGGCGCGAACTGGGGTGATCGTCCCCAAATAGTACTATTATATGCACAAGCGTCTACCAAATCCCGGTAGTTCACAATTCATGCTAATGGGACTTTTAGTGACATAACCTAACTTTAATAAATCCATTTCATTTCGTTTATCGGGTCATATAATCATTCATCGGGTCATACAATCATTCGGGTCTAAATCAATAAACAATCAATCGGGACAAATGGTGTCCTATTTATCAAAACTAACATGTTATCTCCCTCGCGGGTTTATAAAACATTTCATAAAAACATTTAAAAGAGTGCGAGGCTATGAACTCACGTTGATGTGGGAAGGTTGTTATCGGTGATTTGGATGTACGGTACGTGCTTCAATCACGGAAACCTAGACAAATAATACTCGTCTTAGTCTTTTGTCCAATGACTTTATCAAAATAACAATTATGTATACATATGATGATTTTATATATATGATGATGATCAAGTGGGTTTATACATTTTTACTCATTCATTATAGTGTTTATGTGTTGGCAACATTTTTATACTAGTTTTACTAGTTTTACTTATTTACATGTTTTAGGCCCAATAAGCCTATTACAAGCCCAATACTTTATATTAGTCCATTTTACACTTTTATTATCATTATTATACTTTTCATGTTGGGCCCAAGTGGGTTAAGCGCAATAAGTAAGTTTATAAGTGTTAAACTTATTTAGTTAAATTATTAGTCCAAATATGCTAACTTAGCTCGTTAATATCCGTATGTCATATAGTTCGGGTTTTATCGGTTTTTACTTGTATTAGGTACTTATATATCAGTATATGACTTTTAAAAACTTTACATTAGACAGGTTTGATCGTCTAAGTTTTAATTGGCGAAAAACGTTAATTTTACGATAATAGCCAAAAAAGTCGTAAAAATCATGTTTATAGTTTTTATAACTTATAAATCTTATTTGATGATGGTTGAGTTTTTTATACCCTTTAGGAAAAGAGTACCAAAGTAGGGTAAACACGACGATTTAGGAAAACCGTGTGTAAATGACCCTAAAGTGAGTTCGTTCTCGAGGAGGCTAGTGCGTTGTGTGATGAAATGATTAACTTTTGTGATTATATGATTTTGAGAAAAGAAAATAGAAAAGGGGTAAGAAGAGAATGACGGTTACGAAGACGAATTAAGCTAAGACGAAAGGGTCGTTTACGTAAAACCGTAAAAAGCACCAAATTAAAAAAATTACACCTAAAAATTAATTAGAAGTTAAAACTAAGGCTAAAATAATATAAATAAGAATAAAAATCCAACAAAAATATTTTAAAACCTTTTATTAATTAAATATTCAATTTTAAATGCTAATTAAAGCCCTAAAATTAAATATAATTAACGAAATGTTCAAAATATTATTTTATTGAATAAATAACTTACTTATATTATTTAAAGACTAAAAAGTATTTTTCCTAAATTTTAAAAACTATTTTTGTATTTTTAGAACACTTAAAACTAATTTTAAACTAAAATAATCATAAAAGATAATAAAATAATGCTAAAAATAATTTGAAAATTTGAAAAATCCTAATTTATACTAAAGAACAGTAGAAAAATGAAAAAGTTTAAAAAATATAAATTTTTTCACTAAAAGACAAAAACAGTTTGAAATTAAACCCTAATTAAACTAAATTAATTCTAAAAATTAAATAAAAAGTGAACAGTAAAAAAATTTTTGAACTAAAAATCTTAAAACAATTTTCTAAGTCTATGAAAATTTTTGAAACTGAAAAATAATAATTTTTGTCACTAAAAGACAAAAACAGAAATTAAAAAGTTAATTAAAATAGCAATTTAATGTAAAAAATATAAAATGAACAGTAACAAAAAATCTAATTAAACAGAAAAATCACAATTAAAATAAGAAAAATAATAAAACTAATTTGAAAGTCTAAAACCTATTTTACCCCACTAAAGACAAAAAACCTAAGTTTCTGATAGTGACATGTGCTAGGTTTTGTTTTTTAGCTGAGCAGTGGAAACCAAAGCACTAGCAGGGGTAAATGAGTTCCCACTGCTAGTGCAATGTTTTTGGTCAGTTGACCAATAAGCTTAGGGAAGCTTATTTTGAGCTTTTTCTTGGGCAATAAGGCACCCCCACTACCAGTGGGGTTGTGGGGAGTCAAGAACAGCACAAAAACACACAATCACTTCACAAGATCAAACACAAAATGCACAAAAATGTGACTGATCAAGCTTGAATATTTCTGATGAACAGTGGTCTGATCTACTTGGCACAAAAATGGATTTAAACAGCTTAAAACTTGCACACAAGCTACCCAAATGACTTAAAATTGATACACAATCATATATGGATCTAATATCTAGCAGTCAACAAGATCTCAATGTCAAATATGCACAAAAACTGGCAGAAAATGGATTTGCTGATTTTTGACTGTTTTTACTCAATTTTTGACATACAAACTTCTGATTAAACACACCTAACTAAAAAGAACAATACACTTACACTAAGTAAACCAAAGAGAGTGTGTGAGAGTGGTTTTTAACAGGTTTATAAACCTTTAAGCCTCTTAAATCCCTAATCCCAAACAGTCCCTTAATTCATGAAATCAAAAATTGACACACCAAATCTTACAAATCCTACTCAAAACCTAATTGAAATAGATTCTAGCATGCATACAACCCTAAGTGAGCATAATTAAACTGAAAATCCAACACACAAGCAATTTCACTCAAGATCATACAAGGTCACAAAAAAAAACTTTAAAAGGGGGGTTTAAGCCAGGTTTTACCTTATGGGACCTACAATCCAGGTCCCACTATGGCTGATAAGCCATCTCCTTTCAGGCTCGGGCCTGAGCTGAACCTTTTGACTGTTGGTATGCAAGATGATGATGATGATAGTATTTGTTCTTGCTTTGAACCTGCACAAAAACAGACAACCAAGAGAAAACACTACAAGTTGAATAAGCTTGAAGCCAATAAGTTTATCAGACTTATTAGTTTTAGCTTATTAAACAGTAAATGTAAATAAAAATAAGGAAATAAGATTTTTCTTTGAAAATCTTTGAAAAACCTGAAAATTTGTAACCAACCAAGATTCTTGACAAAAAGTTACACAAACGTAAAACCAGTGTATGAATCCATTATCATTTCATCATAGCACTGATTTTACCCATTTTTGAAAACCTTTTTCAACAATCCTTAAAATTATAAGTTTTCTGAAAATGCCTTCTCAAAACACCACTTTTCAAAACTTAACCTAATTGAATAGAAATGGAACTCAGATTATGCTAACTTTCACACCAGCTTTTAACAACATAAAAAGGAATTACTTTAAAAAAATACCAACTTTTATATATTAAAAAGGAATTACAAGAAAAACCTAGCAAAATCTAGAACAACTAATACATGGTACATGCACCATGTATTTATACTATGAAATAGAACTAACTAGAAGCTCTAATAAAATAATATAGGAAATAAAACCCTAAACCCTAATAGACATGAAAATCCGAAAATGCCCTTGGGGTCTTGGTCAAAAATCGTCCATGTGATGATGCCAGGTGGAATCTTCAATCTGGAGCGTTTATCTTAGCTTTGGGATGAAGGAATACATGTGGGATGTCGATTTGGTCGGGTTTTTGGGGTTTGGGTAAAAAGGACGTTGCAGGGGAGGTATAAGGGGGGGTCCACAAGGTCATGGGGAAAGAATCTGGGTGGTGGGTTTTGATTAGGAGGTTGCTAATCAATGTTCTGGAAACATTCAACCAAAACCCCTTTGGTTTAGTGGGTAAATCAGATTAGGGTTTATGGGTATTTGTTTTAAGCAGGTTGGGTGTTTTAATCTGATTTGGGGGTAAATTCATTTTAAAAACGTGTTTAGGGGGAAAATTAGTTAATAAACTAATTGGGTTTATAACTGGGTGGTGGAAATCAGACGTGGAAGGGATGTGGAGGTGGAGAGTGGTGATTGGTGGACTGGATGACATGGCAACCTGGTATTGGGTGGGTAGGTTTAGGTGTTTGATGGTTTTAGCCCTCTATGTTTCTTTCTTTCTCCATTTTGTAAATAATAGCTAACAACTCCATTTTCCTTTATAACAACTTTAGCCTTCTTGTCAAATTTGGCACAAGTGTTTTGTAAACTTTGTATAAGGACCTCTTTTGTAATTATGGCATTCTTCAAGGACTGAATATGCAATATCTTGAAACTTTAAGGACCCACTTGTAATATTTGAGATTTACAAGGGTCTAAAGTGACAAGTCTTCAATAGTTGAGGGACCATTCTTGCCAAATCTTCAAACTTCAAGGACTTCATAGGAAAATCATGATTCAGGTCCGGTTCATTGTGCGGCTTCGTTTCCCGTGTTCGTTTTTGATTGATTCTTGTGATCTTTTTGTCATTTCCTCAATATCCGTACCTAAAATACACAAGCAACAAACACGAGCATATATTTGGCATTTTTAATGATATTTAATGCATTTTAAGCCCGTTTTGGACGATGAGACTATGTATAAAAGCAGTCTCATCACTCCCCCATACTAAACCATTGTCGTGCCCTCACGCAATGCTAGAATTAAGTATCGTAGCACTTCCAAAATTCATTTTTATTCACTTTTATTGAACGATAAACTAGCTACACTACTACTATTACTACTACTTGCGTTTTAGACATAATGTATGATTTTCATCGCAAAATGGGACGTTTAGGTTCATAGAATAAGAACATGTGAATGCTTCGTTAGAAATAATTTCATCGTCCTCGATTTTCACCCCAATTCCATGCCAAGCGTGTAACGAGATCATTGTCATTATAAGTTAGTAATGCTAACACTACTCATATGCCCTAATCACGTACTTATCCTCCCATTATCCCTAGGTTGTATCTCTTATATTTTATTTTGTCTTGAATGTTTCACGAGGATACTTGTTTGACTTATGCGATAATAGAGATTTAGGTCTAAAAATAGAGTCCTAACGGTGTAACCAAGACCATCAAATCAATAACCCCTCCTAATAGACAACAATGTCAAAAAATTAAGTTGACAAGAAGAATCGATAAACACGGTTTTATAACGGTTTTGAACATGAGACTTATTACCAAGACTTTTATACGCCCCCTAACGGAAGGGCCTTATTATATTTGGTTTACCTCCATCTTTTATTCAACTTCGCCATGAAGCTTTTATTATGACTTCGGTCTTGCCTTGCCTTTTATTATCCGCCTCATCGGTGGTTTTATTAGCCAAAGACGTATATCCTCACGCTAAGGCGAATTTTGGATCTTTAAAGCTTCGAAGATTAAGGCTTGATTCACTTTCAATTTTGCATAGATTTTTCGGCTTTGTGGGGCTTCAAATTGTTTGCTAGATTTAGGTGAGCACTTGAAATCTTATTATTGGGTGAAGCTTTCGATTATTCGGGTGCCAGTACTTCAAAACCGTGACGCTGGCGATACCTTAATGTCTTCCCAATTTAATTACACGGAAGCTACTAGAAAAGACTAGAAACCCAACAATCCTAACTAAACCGCTAAGTCAATATTTATTAAGCAAAAAATATTTACATGCGAAGGGAGAATAAGCAAATAACGAGAACACATGAGTTTTTGAAAGAATACGAGTACTCTACGTTTAGCATAGTAACTTATAATTAACTCTATCATTTCTCGTCCTCATTTAAGAGACTTAGCCTAAAAAGTTAAGGAATCAAAGCTAAGTGCTCAAAACGCACGGTCGAGTCAAGAATTACTCTTATTCTCGCCATCGGAAAATCTACATTCGTGTCTTCAAACACTTATGAAACATGAGAAAATTTTTAAAATTTGGCCATTTTTAGCCTTATTTTGCAACAAAACGATAACAAAAAGATAAACTTTGGAAATCGTGAAGGTTTGGCAAGGCAAGTATCTATTCACCCCCCATACTAAAGTTAAACATTGTACTCAATGTTTCGAGTCTAGGGGTGCAAACACCCCCATACTAGAGACGTAGTCGAATGCCTAATCTAGCATGGAAAGGGTGTAACCAATAAATTTAAAGCCGTTTATGAAGTGTGCTATAAACCTAAGGTTAGAACATCAAAGGATATATCATTTGGATATTGAAAAAGTCTTCAAAGCAAACGATCGAGTGCTCCCATAAAACGAACACGAGAGGCTCCAATCGTGAAGATCATGATCTAAAAACCACAATTCACAAACAACCACAGAACAAAGGTTGGAAGGGCACAAATCCCCTCACATTAAACTAATTAGAAAGCAATAATATGTACATGGGTAAGCATGGGTCTCCCCCACGAGGCACCTTGTTTTTGATAACCGAGTCAAAAGCTCGACTCGAATCTCCATAAATGTGATCATTTAGGGATTATCTTGGTGTGGTCAATTTTTAGTGGGGCTTACATGATATACAAGGCCCAAAAACAACCGGTATTAAGGACTAAGTCCTTTGATGGTGCAAAATACCGGGATCGAAGATGGCGTTTTCGTTTTCATTGGAAAAACAAATCAACGCCACTTCATCATGTGTCAACACAAACCCAAAGGGTTTCAAGAAAATAGATGAGAAGAAATAGAAGGGTGGGACAATGGGTAAGTCATAAAAACCATGAGCTACTCTAGGTAAACTCGCACCAATCAAATAGAAAGATTTTCCATTTATTGCATCGGTGGAAGACCGAGATTTCCCTTTATAAGAAATTCCGGGATCAAATATCTCGTCCTCGGTGGAGAAAGGGGAGGGAACATAAGGGGCTTCCCCCACACTAAGTCCACACAAAGCATCGTCAAAAGGAGAAGACGAGCTTGTAGTACTCAAAACACTAGGTGATGACGGAGTTAGCATTGTAGAAAAATCTTTTAAATCCAATTTAAAATCTTTCCCTTTTTCATCTTTTAAACACTCCTTATGAAAACCCGACTTAATTATGTCAAAAATATTTGGTGTTTCTAAAGCAATGTTAGTCACACTAAAAATTCTCACATTTGAAAACCGTTTTGGTTTAGGTGGTGGTAAGTTCTCAAAACGTTTGTCAACAAAGAAAACTTCCCCATCGGGATCAACATATTCATCATCCGAAGAATCATTCGTGATTGGAATCGTAGGCTTAACACTCTTAACCTCCACCGGCGGAGGGGACGGAAAATCGTTTTTATCATCAACTTCTAAAACTCTTTTTGAAATCTTTTTGCAAATGTTTTTGATGGGATTAACATTTTTCAAAGACGTGATAGAGTACACATGAGAAAGTGTGGAGTTTTGAGTTGCATTTATGACGAGTTCCTCCTCATTGAAACGAAGAGTGATTTTCCTAGCATGCACATCGATAAGTGCTCTCGAGGTATCAAAAAATGATCGACCTAAAATTAGAGGAACTTTAGGATCGATGGGAATGTCAACAACAATAAAGTCTACGGGATAGTAGAACTTTCCAACTTTCACGAAGACGTCCTCGGCTACTCCACAAGCTAAAATTGTGGAATAATCGGCCATCTCGATTGACATTCTTGAAGGAGTGAGATTTGGAAGATTGAGCGACTTAAAAATCTCAAGAGGCATCAAATTAATACTATCACCAATATCGGCCAAGGCGTAGCATTCTTCCATATCTTGTATTGCACATGGGATTAAAAACTTGCCGGGATCACCGACTTTTTGAGGTATGCGGCTAAGAAAAACCGAAGAACAACTAGACGACTTTTGCAATTTCTCTTTGTTATTCAATATACTTTTAAAGTTCGCGGCAAACTGAGGCATCATGACCAAGGCGTCGGCAAAACTTATATTAAAATGCAAGTCACGAAACATTTTCATAAAAAGTTCAAATTGATAATTATTTCGTTCTTGTGCCTTTTCCTTGTTTCGTCTTGAAGGGTAAGGTAAGGGTGGTGTGGGTTGGGGCATAGGCATCAGCCTTGGAATCTCGGGTTCCATGATTGGTTTTGGTTCAACCGTAGGTGTGGTTTGAGCGGTACTTCGTGGGCTTAGAATTTGCTCCTTTTCCACCACCACCTCGGGTTCTTTCTCTTTTTCCTTCTTCATAGAAGTACTGGGACGAGAAATGGGTTCTTTGAAAGTTTTATGATAGGTGTGAAAACACCCATCCTTTTACCACTTAATTCTGGCTAAAACGAGACCAAAACACGTATTTAATATCATTTGTTTGGAATTATGCGTGGTTTTTGTGTTTATTGTGTTTTCAGAGTCGACCGGATGAATATTGAAGAAAACATGGATTGCACGGGTTTTATCGAAGAAAAAGACTCAAGACGAAGTCTATTGTCCAAGAAATGCAAAAGATTTGAAGTCATTGTGCCTATTTGAAGAATTTATCGAAGAATAGAGCCAAAGATGGAAGATTCATATATGTCGAAGAACTCGAGTCTATTAAACAAAAGATTATAAGACAAGTTGGAATTATTCACCGACACTTCTCAAATCCAAGTCGGAAACGTTTATTTAAAGAAGCGTGAAGACTAAAGAAGGAAGAAGGAAAAGAAGCCCAAGCCAAAGCTCACTCACAAGCCCACCACCATTACACACGCCTATATAAAGGCCTTACCTCACAAATTTTGAGACACTTAGTCTTTTAGGTAGTTTTTAGTTTTAGAGAGAGAAAGTACTAAACTTTCTCTCACTAGATTTCATCTTTTTCTCTTTCAAATTCAAACTTTTGTATTATCTTTCATTAATCAAGTTCAAGTTTTTATCTTTTAATCTTTATTCTCATCCTTCCTTTCTTTTATTTTTGATTGATTTTGGTACAAATCTCGTATGATCCGTGTTGTTCATCAATGATTTGTGCTTAAAAAGTTGATTTCTTTTTATGTTTCCTTAAGTTTTTACACTAATAAGCTTTAAGATCCTTGTTCTTATTGGCTTATTTGTTGATTTAGCTTATTTACTTTTTAAAGTTTTTATGAAAAGTTCATCTTTTTATTGATTTGATTTAAAATTTGTTTATTTGAAGCCTAGATAAAGTATTCTTAGTGCTTATTTGATCAGCTTATTGTTGGATTTGAGCTAGTTTTGGGAGTTAGCTTATTCCATAAGCTTATTTCTCTTGTTTAAGCCTCGGATTGCACCATTTTCGGAAAGGGTAACTCCCTTTTCCGATCGTATTTTCCGACCAGGTCACACAACCCTCTTTCCGATCGGTCGATCGGAAAAGGGTTTAATCTTTCCGATTGTTCCTTATTTTCAGCACATTCCGATTGATCTTGTTTTACGTATTCCGATTGATAAGATTCTGAGTATTCCGATTGGGGTAATTTCCCATTTTCCGATCGGGTATTACGATTGGCTTCATTCTAAGATATTCCGATCATTCGATCGGAATAATATTCCGATTAAGGGGATTTTCCAATATTCCGATTAAGGGGATTTTTCCAATATTCCGATTTAAGGTGTTTTGCTCCGTTCTTACTTTCTTTTAGTACTTGTCAATTAAGTTCATATCTTTCACAAAGTTTTCCAAGTGTTAGTTTTTATTGAGTGATCATTTATTTTTCTAATATAATCATTAAATTTTTAAGCATTTAATTTTCACTTGCCCTTTTAAGTTTTAATCTTTCAAAGTTTTAATTTACTCTTCGAAAGTTAATTAATAGTCATTAGTTTAAAATAGATAAACAAACCAACCACTTTTTAATAACCAAGAACAAATTATTCCATTTAAGGCCGAGATCAATTCCGATTGAACTTGGATTTTGGGATCCGTTCCCCGTGAACATTACTTTTTCATAAAAAATTTCAAAAAAAAAATCCAAAAAATATAAAATTTTCAAAAATACAAAAAAAAAAAAAAAAATAATTTTAAAACATAAAGACTAAAAATATTTTTGCTTTGTTTTTATTTGTTCGTTCTTTTGCAGGTGTATGCGCACTCGATCCACGTCTTATCAAGAGCCCGAGCCTCTCGATCAGTTAGACATGGCCGGTGTACAAAACAACAATAACATACCACCTCCGAACAACAATAATAACAACAACAACCCGCCTTTCAACAACATGCACAATAACAACAACAATGAGCCCCTTCCGGATAATCGCCCGATGATTGAACTGCTGCAAGCTCATGTAGACGGCAACACTGATCCAATTGTCATACCTCCAATTGCCGCCAACAACTTTGAGCTCAAGTTAGGCTTTATCCAGATGGTCTCTGCTCAACCATTCTTGGGACGTACCATTGATGACCCACATGACCACCTCAAGAGATTCTTGCAACTCACTAACACGGTCAAATTCAATGGTGTTCCACAAGAGGTTATCAGGTTACAACTTTTTCCCTTTTCTTTAGAGGGACAAGCCCGGCATTGGCTTGCTAAGGAACCGCCACAGAGTATTCTCTCGTGGACGGATTTGGAAACCAAGTTTATCAATTACTTTTTCCCACCCTCTCGTACTACCGCTTTGCGGAATGAGATCATAAATTTTGAACAAAAGTACGATGAGTCGTTCAGTGAATCTTGGGATCGTTTTAAAGATCTTTTAAGAAAATGCCGACAACATGGTTTTACCAAAGTACATCAAATTAATACTTTTTACAATGGTTTAAGCATGAGTGACCAAGATTCACTAAACAGTGCCTCGGGGGGTAATCTTTTGGCTAAGACTTCCAATGCTGCTTGGGATATCATTGAGAATAAGTCTCGTGTGCAAACCAAGAGTGTTCGGACCAATGTCGCTAGTGATAGCACTAATGACAGCGACAAGCGACTTGACAAAATCACCACGCTTCTTGAATCGCTTGTCACCCACACCGTCAGCAACAACAACAACAACAACGCTAAACACGCTCAAGTTAGTGCTGTCAGCCAACCTTGTGAGATATGCGGTGGTCCTCACTCTTACACTACTTGTACTGCCACCCAAGACTACCCTGCTGAGAATGTGAATGCAGCATATGGCACCTATCCTCAACCCGCCTATCAAGCTAGACCTCAAGGTGACCGTAACTTGCTGAGCTACCGTTCTAACAATTATCTTTCCCCACCTGGTTTTCCTCCAACCAATCCAAACCAACAACAAAACCTCAATCGCCCTCCTCAACAACAACAACAAACTCGTACACCATACATCCCTCCTCACAAGCAGCAACAACCACCTCAACGTAACAACCAATTTTACCAGCAACCTGCTTATCAACCACCCACATACATTGCTCCTTCCAACCAAACCCCCGCATCACATCAAGACATTAGAACCTACATGAGGACTAACGATGTGATCGTGGATAATCTCCAACAGGAAGTGCACAACTTGAAAGCAGACCTGATGAAACAAGGGAATGATCTGAGAGCTGATATGAAAAACATTATGGATAGTCAAACGAATGACTTACGGAACATGATGGCTAGTTTCTTCCACGGTAATCAACCCTCTTCTTCGGGTACTCTTCCGAGTAACACCGTTGCGAATCCAAGAGGGGAGATGAAAGCAATCACTACTCGAAGTGGTAAAGGTACCAAGGAACCCGAGCTTCCTATTCCTCCACCGGTGATTGTGACTAAGGAGAACGAGTCACCTACTTCTATTCCTCATCCTTCTCCTGCCCCAATTTCTCCACCTCTTCCTTCTACCCCTCCTCCACCCAAGGATGTGAGTGATCCTATTCTTCCAAAGCCTTCCTCTTCTTCCAATATACCTTATCCATCTAGGTTGAGGAAAGAGAAGCTCAAAAGCAAGGATGATATTCAAGTTTCGAACTTTCTTAAGATGTTCAAACAACTGAATTTCAATATCTCCTTCGCTGAGGCTCTCGCTCACATGCCTAAATATGCGAAAATGTTTAAAGATCTTCTGAGCGACAAGGAAAAGCTCCTCGATATTGCCAACACCCAACTTAATGAGAACTGTTCTGCAGTGCTCTTAAGGAAATTGCCAACCAAGCTTGGTGATCTGGGTCGTTTCCTTATCCCTTGCAATTTCCCGGGAGTAGAGAATTGCATGGCCCTAGCCGATCTAGGTGCCAGTATTAATCTTATGTCTCTAAGCGTTTGGAAGAAATTATCTCTCCCAGAGCTAGTCCCCACCAAAATGACTTTGGAATTAGCTAACCGTACGGTTGCTTATCCAGTGGGGATAGCCGAAGACGTCTTTGTAGGAGTCGACAAATTCACTTTTCCTGCTGATTTCGTCGTCATCGACTACGAGATGGACCCTCGTGTTCCCTTGATCGTGGGTCGTCCATTCCTGAGGACCGGTCGCACTCTTATCGATGTTGAAGCCGGTGAGCTTATCATGAGAGTAGGTGACGATAAAATCGTCTTCAACATGGGAAAGTTGTCCAAACAACCTTATTCCAACGAGAGTGTTAATTGTATTGACGTTCTTGATGAGGCTTGTGAAGAACACTTCCAAAATTCTTGCAAAAGTATTCCTACCTCTCTTCCCAATGTTGAAACCGTGTCCTCTATTGATTCATCGTTGTCTCTATTTGGAGATAGTGATTTATTTTGGAACAATCTTGAAGACACCATGGGAGATGTGAATTTAGCTACTAATGATTCTCCCACCGATGGGGATGAAGACATGAATTTCTTTGACAATCTTCTCAACGAAGACAATCCTTCGCCTCCATCTCCCACGGTTATTGCTATCGATACTCCGACTTCGAATACGCCTCCCGTCGAAAATCCTCCGGATTCAGAACTTAAGGAGTTGCCGCCTCATCTTGAGTATGTATTCCTTGACGAAGAGAAGAAGTCGCCAGTCATCATTGCTAAGGACCTAAAGGAAGAAGAAAAAGCCCGACTTATCACCGTCTTGAAAAATCATAAGAAGGCTATTGCTTGGAAAATCTCGGATATTCGTGGAATTGATCCTCACTTCTGCACCCACAAAATTCTCATGGAGGACGACTTCAAGCCCACAATTCAAAGCCAACGAAGGGTGAATCCAAAAATCCATGAAGTCATCAAAACAGAGGTTATCAAACTTCTTGATGCGGATTTACCCTATTTCGGATTCACCATGGGTTAGTCCAATCCATTGTGTGCCCAAGAAGGGCGGAATAACCGTTGTTCCCAATGAACACAACGAGTTGATTTCCACTCGTCTCGTTACTGGGTGGAGAGTTTGTATAGACTACCGCAAACTCAATGATGCCACGAGAAAGGATCATTTCCCTCTACCTTTTATGGACCAAATGCTTGAACGTTTAGCGGGTAATGAATATTACTGCTTTCTTGATGGTTTCTCGGGTTATTTTCAAATACCCATCGATCCCCAAGATCAAGAGAAGACAACATTCACTTGTCCCTATGGCACATTTGCTTACAAAAGAATGCCTTTTGGCTTATGCAATGCCCCCGGGACTTTCCAAAGGTGCATGTTAGCTATCTTCCATGACATGGTTGAACAAACCATGGAAGTCTTCATGGATGATTTCTCGGTCTTCGGGGATTCCTTCTCTTCTTGCCTTGCCAATTTGGAACGTATGCTTAAGCGGTGCGAAGACACTCGCCTTGTTCTGAATTGGGAAAATAGCCATTTTATGGTAAAAGAAGGCATCGTGCTGGGACACAAGATATCCAAAGCCGGTCTTGAAGTAGACCGTGCTAAAGTCGATGTATCGCCAAGTTGCCTCCACCTTCAACCGTGAAGGGTGTGCGAAGTTTTCTGGGTCATGCGGGTTTCTACCGACGATTCATCAAATATTTTTCTCAAATCGCTCACCCGATGACCCACCTCTTGGAAAAAGATACTCCTTTTCTCTTTTCCAAAGAGTGTCTTGAAGCCTTCAACTCGCTTAAGGATAAGCTAACTAAGGCACCCGTCTTGGTTACCCCTAATTGGGAGCTTCCCTTTGAGTTGATGTGCGATGCTAGTGATTTTGCTATTGGAGCGGTTCTTGGACAAAGAGTGAACAATCACTTCCAACCAATCCATTACGCTAGCAAGACAATGACGGGGGCTCAATTGCATCACACGACAACCGAGAAAGAGCTTTTAGCTGTTGTCTATGCTTTTGAAAAGTTCCGCCCCTATCTTGTCCTTTCCACCACTATCATTTACACCGATCATTCCGCGTTGAAGTACTTGTTGACAAAGCAAGATTCTAAACCAAGACTTCTTCGCTGGGTTTTGCTACTCCAAGAATTTAAAATCGAAATTCGCGATAAAAAAGGAGCTGAAAACCTAGCCGCGGATCATCTCAGTAGACTTGGGGATCCTTACCAGGGGGATCATCCAAACAAAGAAATCAATGATTCTTTTCCCCTGGAGACCTTAATGTCTATCAACTCGACTGCTGACAAAACCCCGTGGTTTGCGGACATTGCAAACTACTTAGCGGGTGGAATTCTCGTTGACGGGTTAACATCCCAGCAAAAGAAAAAGTTCTTCAAAGACATCAAGACTTACTTTTGGGATGACCCGTATCTTTTCAAACAATGTGCCGACTTGATTATTCGCCGATGTGTTGATGGACCGGCAGCTTTAGAAATCCTTGATGCTTGCCACAACGGACCCACTGGTGGTCACTTTGGTCCAAACTACACCGCCAAAAAAGTGTTTGATTCGGGATTTTATTGGCCCACCAACTACCGTGATGCTCACGAGATGGTTCAACGATGTGATGCTTGCCAAAAACAAGGCACGATCACACATAAAGACGAGATGCCTCAGAATTTCATTCAAGAGTGTGAAATCTTTGATGTTTGGGGTATCGACTTTATGGGGCCATTCCCTTCCTCTAAAGGAAACAAATACATCCTTGTAGCCGTTGACTACGTTTCAAAGTGGGTTGAAGCCAAAGCTTTACCTACTAATGATGCAAGGGTGGTATGTAACTTTTTGAAATTGCTGTTCGCTCGATTCGGCGTTCCTCGTGCTATTATCAGTGACCGCGGGACTCATTTTCGCAACGATCAATTTGCAAGAGTCATGGCAAAGTATGGTGTCAATCACCGTCTTTCCACCGCCTATCATCCCCAAACCAATGGGCAGGCCGAGATATCCAACCGTGGATTGAAGCGAATTTTAGAGCGTACTGTGGGAGAGCATCGTGCCGCGTGGGCCGATAAATTAGATGATGCTCTGTGGGATTTCTGTACTGCTTACAAGACCCCGATCGGTTGTACACCTTATCGTCTTGTGTACGGGAAAGCATGCCACCTTCCCATCGAGCTGGAGCATAAGGCGCACTGGGCCTTGAAGTGGGCTAACTTCGACATCAACAAAGCCGGTGATCATCGTAAGATTCAACTCAACGAGCTCAACGAACTGAGGAATAAAGCTTATGAGAACTCGCTAATCTACAAAGAGAAGACGAAGATCCTTCATGACGCAAAAATCAAGAACCGAGAGTTCCACGTTGGTGATCAAGTCTTACTTTTTAACTCTCGGTTGAAGATCTTCTCTGGCAAGTTGAAGAGCCGCTGGTCTGGTCCATTCACCGTCACCAAAGTCTTTCCATATGGGACCATTGAGCTTTCTCAGCCAAATGGGCCTAATTTCAAGGTGAATGGCCAGCGTCTAAAGTTGTACTTTGGTGAGGACATCTCTCAGGAGATGATTCCATCCCTCACCACGTTCCCCATGAACTAATTTTGGGTCGAGTCAGGCTCGTGACTCGGTTATAAAAAACAAGCGCTCCTCGGGAGGCAGCCCGAGTATCTATCCTTTTATGTTTTAACCTCCTAAGTGTAGGGGGACTTCTATAGGTTCTTTATTTTGTGTGGTGATGTGATTACAGGGATAAGTGCACTCTTGGAATCTTTGAAGAACCGTGCTCCCGTGTTATCCGAAATCCGGTTCCATCTCTCAACTATCGTGATTCAATTTTCTTCATACTCACATTTTAAATTGATCACTTTAGTCGTCCCATCCTTAACTTGAGTTAACCAACGTGCACAATTTCATAAGTGTAGGGGAGACTTTTCCCACATGCTTACACATTGAGGACAATGTTTATCTTAAGTGTAGGGGGGACTTCTATCGAAGTTTTAAGTGGACTTTTCCATGAAAATGCCTTCATTTAACCAGAAAATCATCTTTTTCAGCATTTTTCAAATTTTTTATTAACTTTGGCCATTTAGTTGTAATTTTTAAATTTTTATCGTTGATTTCATATGTATATACTCCGCAATAAAGTCAAAAATATTAATAAAGTGGTGTAGCTAGTTTAGAAGTCTTTGACATATTAGGCCCGTTGCGTTTATTTTGACTCAAACCGAATAGACTTATCCAAGTTTATTCTTGCTAGTATCCTTAACCATGTAGACCTTAATTGGTTTATTAGGCTAAGTATCCACGAGTCTCATTACTTGAGATTTTAAACTGTGGAGGACGAGAAATGATAGAGTCAATTATAAGTCGGTATTCTTGCACAAGCTCACTTGGTGTAATTATTTGCCTTTTCTCCCATCACTTGCTAATAATTTATCTGCAATAAGTAAGGTCGTACGATTTGAAAAGTTACTTAGCTTCTAGCCCAAGATCGTTTAAAAGTTGCTCGGTAATGATAAGAGTTCATAGCCAAGGCATAACTTATGAAGCGGGGCGCGAAGATTGGCGAGTCCGAAAAGGCCCTAACAAGGCATGAGGATTCCATTTTATTGCTGAAGATCCAAAGTGATGTGAAAAGCATTATTCCCAAAATCAATATGAAGGATCAAGACTCACGACGAAAAGCAATCACTCCCATAAAGATCATGGAGAAGTCTATCCGAAAAGACCCTAACAAGGTATGAGGATAAATAGATCCAAGTCCGAAAAGGAGGCGGATCGTTGTATCTCAAAATCCCAATTAGAGATTGAAGAAATAATCATGAAGTCGTGGTCAACAAAGTTGGAGTACCCCTCAAAAGTCTCCAAGTGAAGAAACTCTATTAACGATGAGAAGACCATTATCTCAAGAACGTCTCTCAAGATATGAAGTATGAAGTACATGCCAAATATCGGCCCGAGAAAGGTCTCAAATCGCGAACCAAGTTATGCCAAGATATGAACTTTTTGATATCCCGAGAAGCAGTTTTAAGAGATTTTGTCCTTTAGCTAACTATTGATCAAATCGTCCTACTTTGCTTTCAGCCTAAATAAACTATCAAAATAAGTCCAAAAATGCATCTTCATGATCATTCTAAGACAAAAATAAAATATAAGAGATACACCTAGGAATAAGGGAGTTTAAGCATTTAATTAAGCCATGTGTGTAAGTGTTTGAATTGCTAACTTATAATAATAATGATCTCGTTTTTAAGCTTAGTTTAGGGAACGTGAAACTTGAGGGTGATAAATCTTCGCAGCACCGAAGCCCTAATGTAAGTCCTCGATCTCTTTACAAGTTATTTCCACGCAAGCTATTTTCTATCCTCGTGTTTACTTTAAAGTTTCAATTTCTCTTAGTACTTTAATTTTTGTTTAGTAGTATTTTAATAAGGCCAAGGTTGATTGATTATGAGAAAAGTGTAAATGTGCTTTGTCACTAAGCATTGCATGAGGGCATGGCAATGGTTAAGTGTAGGGGAATTGATAGGTGTGAAAACACCCATCCTTTTACCACTTAATTCTGGCTAAAACGAGACCAAAACACGTATTTAATATCATTTGTCTGGAATTATGCGTGGTTTTTGTGTTTATTGTGTTTTCAGAGTCGACCGGATGAATATTGAAGAAAACATGGATTGCACGGGTTTTATCGAAGAAAAAGACTCAAGACGAAGTCTATTGTCCAAGAGATGCAAAAGATTTGAAGTCATTGTGCCTATTTGAAGAATTTATCGAAGAATAGAGCCAAAGATGGAAGATTCATATATGTCGAAGAACTCGAGTCTATTAAACAAAAGATTATAAGACAAGTTGGAATTATTCACCGACACTTCTCAAATCCAAGTCGGAAACGTTTATTTAAAGAAGCGTGAAGACTAAAGAAGGAAGAAGGAAAAGAAGCCCAAGCCAAAGCCCACTCACAAGCCCACCACCATTACATACGCCTATATAAAGGCCTTACCTCACAAATTTTGAGACACTTAGTCTTTTAGGTAGTTTTTAGTTTTAGAGAGAGAAAGTTCTAAACTTTCTCTCACTAGATTTCATCTTTTTCTCTTTCAAATTCAAACTTTTGTATTATCTTTCATTAATCAAGTTCAAGTTTTTATCTTTTAATCTTTAATCTCATCCTTCCTTTCTTTTATTTTTGATTGATTTTGGTACAAATCTCGTATGATCCGTGTTGTTCATCAATGATTTGTGCTTAAAAAGTTGATTTCTTTTTATGTTTCCTTAAGTTTTTACACTAATAAGCATTAAGATCCTTGTTCTTATTGGCTTATTTGTTGATTTAGCTTATTTACTTTTTAAAGTTTTTAGGAAAAGTTCATCTTTTTATTGATTTGATTTAAAAGTTGTTTATTTGAAGCCTAGATAAAGTGTTCTTAGTGCTTATTTGATCAGCTTATTGTTGGATTCGAGCTAGTTTTGGGAGTTAGCTTATTCCATAAGCTTATTTCTCTTGTTTAAGCCTCGGATTGCACCATTTTCGGAAAGGGTAACTCCCTTTTCCGATCGTATTTTCCGACCAGGTCACACAACCCTCTTTCTGATCGGTCGATCGGAAAAGGGTTTAATCTTTCCGATTGTTCCTTATTTTCAGCACATTCCGATTGATCTTGTTTTACGTATTCCGATTGATAAGATTCTGAGTATTCCGATTGGGGTAATTTCCCATTTTCCGATCGGGTATTACGATTGGCTTCATTCTAAGATATTCCGATCATTCGATCGGAATAATATTCCGATTAAGGGGATTTTCCAATATTCCGATTAAGGGGATTTTTCCAATATTCCGATTTAAGGTGTTTTGCTCCGTTCTTACTTTCTTTTAGTACTTGTCAATTAAGTTCATATCTTTCACAAAGTTTTCCAAGTGTTAGTTTTTATTGAGTGATCATTTATTTTTCTAATATAATCATTAAATTTTTAAGCATTTAATTTTAACTTGCCCTTTTAAGTTTTAATCTTTTAAAGTTTTAATTTACTCTTCGACAGTTAATTAATAGTCATTAGTTTAAAATAGATAAACAAACCAACCACTTTTTAATAACCAAGAACAAATCATTCCATTTAAGGCCGAGATCAATTCGAGAGGATATCGAGACAAATCTAAACCCAAGCAAAATCATTGTATCATTTTACCACTACGAGTAGTAATAACCTTCAATTCTCCTTTCGGGTTCACGATGGTATCACTAGGAAGTCCACCCGAAGAAGAAGGTTTACACATGATAGCTTCAAACATTTTTCCCATTCGGTCTTCAAACTTAGATTGACTAGCATCCGCTTTTAACAACTCTTGCTTAATCTCATGTTGACCTTGCTCCATTTTTTGTTGATTTTGTTGGAGACGTTGAACATTTCCTTCCATTTTATTAGCATGGGTCTTAAGTTCATTAGCAAGTTCGTTTTTAAGCTCGTTTTTCAACTCGGATCTTAAGCTAACCATTTCACGTTGCATATTATCAAACTTAGCATCGTTTGCTTTAGCATAATTCAAAAATTCTCCTTGAAGATTTTTGGTGTGATCATTTTGAAAACCTTGTGTGGTAGTTTGAAAATCACGGGTTTGGTTTTGGTTTGAAATTTGCCCATTTCCACTTTGATAATTACCCTTGTTGTAGTTACGTTGATTTCCTTGATAAGCACCACTTTGATTGTTGTTTTGATAGTTGTTAGCATTTTGATTTTGTGGAGCTTGATTTTGGCGGGAACCTTGACCGTTTTGGTTATAAGTTCCCGTGGCTACATAAGCACTCGAAGTGTTACCATCCGCGGTAATGCACTCGGAAAAATCATGAGCTCCACCACACGAAATACAACTCTTAGCAACCACTTTAACCGAAGCGGAATTTGAAGCTTCTTGAGCTTTTCAATGGGACATAAGAGTCGAAAACCTATCGAAAAACCGATTCTCCTCATTTGCTTCATCTTGCAAGGCATTAATGCTACGAGACGATGACGAACCCAAATTGGTAGCACTCGGTGTGTTACGAGGGCTATAAACCTTAGACCTATTTTCAATGATTTTCAAAGCCTCTTCGGTTGTTTTGCACAAGAAATTACCACTCGCGGTGGCATTTAAGTAATCTCGTTCATGATCATTAAGCCCATTATAAAAAGTGTCAATTTGATGCAATTCGGAAAAATCATGGTGTGGACATTCATGTAACATTTCTTTAAACCTTTCCCAAGCCATTGAAAAACTTTCATTAGATCTTTGTGTAAATCGTGAAATCTCGTTTTTCAAATGTGTTGTTTTAGATGGTGGAAAAAATTGATTCACAAACTTAGAAACGAGATCAGCCCACGTCAAAATTGAATTTGGGGGTTCTTTCTCGAGCCATATCTTGGCGGGTCCATCTAACGAGTATGGAAACAACATCATCTTAATGGCATCGTGTGGTACATCCTTAAACTTGCTTGTCGCGGTGAGACGATTAAATTGCCTAATGTGATAATGTGGGTTGTCTTTTTCGTGTCCGCGAAACTTGTTGGCTTGAAGCATAGACATTAAACCCGTCTTGATCTCGAAGTTCTCCGCAAGGATGGAGGGAATCACAATGGCCTCTCCAAAACCCTCGGTGGGTGCTTGAAGCAACTCCATCATAGTACGATTAGCCATGATAGCTTCTTGTTCTACAACGGGTTCCTCACTTGGAGTCTCTTCACTAGAAAGATTAGGAGTAGGTGTTGCCTCCTTTTTGTTTCTTCGTTTACGTGCACGTCTCGCTTGATTACGAGTAAGCATAAACGTCACGTACAACGTAGGGATGAGCAAAGAAGATTCTTTTTTGTGTTTTTAACTTTTTCAAGTTTTTTGGATTTTTGATTGTTTTTACTTTTTTTGGATTTTGGAATTGTATTAGGTAGACAATAATCTACAAATCTCCTCCTTAATCAAATCTCTTGATTAAAGAAGCCTCAAGGAATGAAAACGATCACGTGAAGTGAACGCCTTCGATGACTTTAGAACGTTGGTGGAACACCAAAACGTTCAAGAGGGTTTAATCAATGAAACCAAGAAAATATATATGATACTTAATAATACTTTGGGCGGCAAAACCCTCGATTAGCTATCAAAATCAAATACTCACAAGCAAGCGGGGAAAGGAGGCGGAGCGAAGCACTTAAGAGCCTTTTTCCTTAGGATATATTTTATAATATCCGCCTTATACCCACCTTATGGTTTGTATTTTCAAAATCGAGCTTCTCGAAAGTATTTATCTATTTTTGCCTTTTTTCTTTGGTTTGAGATTCGAATACAATGATTGGGTAATGAACTCCCAAGTCAAGGTTGTGATTTCCCACGTATTTGGAGTACTTGTGAATTTATTGTTCTACGTATACAATATAGTAATAGTATTCACAAAAAACGAAAAACCGATAATACGTATTAGTAGAGTGCTACTAATACAAATACTTATTATGGCTATATAAAAACAACAATTGTTCAAGTCAAAACACAACAAGCCTCCCCGGCAGCGGCGCCAAAATGATGGTTGAGTTTTTGTATACCCTTTAGGAAAAGAGTACCAAAGTAGGGTAAGCACGACGATTTAGGAAAACCGTGTGTAAATGACCCTAAAGTGAGTTCGTTCTCGAGGAGGCTAGTGCGTTGTGTGATGAAATGATTAACTTTTGTGATTATATGATTATGAGAAAAGAAAATAGAAAAGGGGTAAGAAGAGAATGACGGTTACGAAGACGGATTAAGCTAAGACGAAAAGGTCGTTTACGTAAAACCGTAAAAAGCACCAAATTAAAAACATTACACCTAAAAATTAATTAAAAGTTCAAACTAAGGCTAAAATAATATAAATAAGAATAAAAATCCAACAAAAATATTTCAAAACCTTTTATTAATTAAATATTCAATTTTAAATGCTAATTAAAGCCCTAAAATTAAATATAATTAACAAAATGTTCAAAATATTATTTTATTGAACAAATAACTTACTTATATTATTTAAAGACTAAAAAGTATTTTTCCTAAATTTTAAAAACTATTTTTCTATTTTTAAAACACTTAAAACTAATTTTAAACTAAAATAATCATAAAAAATAATAAAATAATGCTAAAAATAATTTGACAATTTTAAAAATCCTAATTTATACTAAAGAACAGTAGAAAAATGAAAAAGTTTGAAAAATATAAAATTTTTCACTAAAAGACAAAAACAGTTTGAAATTAAACCCTAATTAAACTAAATTAATTCTAAAAATTAAATAAAAAGTGAACAGCAAAAACTTTTTGAACTAAAAATCTTAAAACAATTTTCTAAGTCTATGAAAATTTTTGAAACTGAAAAATAATAATTTTTGTCACTAAAAGACAAAAACATAAATTAAAAAGTTAATTAAAATAGCAATTTAATGTAAAAAATATAAAATGAACAGTAACAAAAAATCTAATTAAACAGAAAAATCACAATTAAAATAAGAAAAATAATAAAACTAATTTGAAAGTCTAAAACCTATTTTACCCCACTAAAGACAAAAAACCTAAGTTTCTGATAGTGACATGTGCTAGGTTTTGTTTTTTAGCTGAGCAGTGGAAACCAAAGCACTAGCAGGGGTAAATGAGTTCCCACTGCTAGTGCAGTTTTTTTGGTCAGTTGACCAATAAGCTTAGGGAAGCTTATTTTGAGCTTTTTCTTGGGCAATAAGGCACCCCCACTACCAGTGGGGTTGTGGGGAGTCAAGAACAGCACAAAAACACACAATCACTTCACAAGATCAAACACAAAATGCACAAAAATGTGACTGATCAAGCTTGAATGTTTCTGGTGAACAGTGGTCTGATCTACTTGGCACAAAAATGGATTTAAACAGCTTAAAATTTGCACACAAGCTACCCAAATGACTTAAAATTGATACACAATCCTATATGGATCTAATATCTAGCAGTCAACAAGATCTCAATGTCAAATATGCACAAAAACTGGCAGAAAATGGATTTGCTGATTTTTGACTGTTTTTACTCAATTTTTGACATACAAACTTCTGATTAAACACACCTAACTAAAAAGAACAATACACTTACACTAAGTAAACCAAAGAGAGTGTGTGAGAGTGGTTTTTAACAGGTTTATAAACCTTTAAGCCTCTTAAATCCCCAATCCCAAACAGTCCCTTAATTCATGAAATCAAAAATTGACACACCAAATCTTACAAATCCTACTCAAAACCTAATTGAAATAGCTTCTAGCATGCATACAACCCTAAGTGAGCATAATTAAACTGAAAATCCAACACACAAGCAATTTCACTCAATATCATACAAGGTCACAAAAGAAACTTTAAAAGGGGGGTTTAAGCTAGGTTTTACCTTGTGGGACTTACAATCCAGGTCCCACTATGGCTGATAAGCCATCTCCTTTCAGGCTCGGGCCTGAGCTGAACCTTTTGACTGTTGGTATGCAAGATGATGATGATGATGATAGTATTTGTTCTTGCTTTGAACCTGCACAAAAACAGACAACCAAGAGAAAACACTACAAGTTGAATAAGCTTGAAGCCAATAAGTTTATCAGGCTTATTGGTTTTAGCTTATTAAACAGTAAGTGTAAATAAAAATAAGGAAATAAGATTTTTCTTGGAAAATCTTTGAAAAACCTGAAAATTTGTAACCAACCAAGATTCTTGACAAAAAGTTACACAAACGTAAAACCAGTGCATGAATCCATTATCATTTCATCATAGCATTGATTTTACCCATTTTTGAAAACCTTTTTCAACAATCCTTAAAATTATAAGTTTTCTGAAAATGCCTTCTCAAAACACCACTTTTCAAAACTTAACCTAATTGAATAGAAATGGAACTCAGATTATGCTAACTTTCACACCAGCTTTTAACAACATAAAAAGGAATTACTTTTAAAAAAATACCAACTTTTATATATTAAAAAGGAATTACACGAAAAACCTAGCAAAATCTGGAACAACTAATACATGGTACATGCACCATGTATTTATACTATGAAATAGAACTAACTAGAAGCTCTAATAAAATAATACAGGAAATAAAACCCTAAACCCTAATAGACATGAAAATCCAAAAATGCCCTTGGGGTCTTGGTCAAAAATCGTCCATGTGATGATGCCAGGTGGAATCTTCAATCTGGAGCGTTTATCTTAGCTTTGGGATGAAGGAATACATGTGGGATGTCGATTTGGTCGGGTTTTTGGGGTTTGGGTGAAAATGACGTTGCAGGGGAGGTACAAGGGGGGTCCACAAGGTCATGGGGAAAGAATCTGGGTGGTGGGTTTTGATTAGGAGGTTGCTAATCAATGTTCTGGAAACATTCAACCAAAACCCCTTTGGTTTAGTGGTTAAATCAGATTAGGGTTTATGGGTATTTGGTTTAAGCAGGTTGGGTGTTTTAATCTGATTTGGGGGTAAATTCATTTTAAAAACGTGTTTAGGGGGGAAAATTAGTTAATAAACTAATTGGGTTTATAACTGGGTGGTGGAAATCAGACGTGGAAGGGATGTGGAGGTGGAGAGTGGTGATTGGCGGACTGGATGACATGGCAACCTGGTATTGGTTGGGTAGGTTTAGGTGTTTGATGGTTTTAGTCCTCCATGTTTCTTTCTTTCTCCATTTTGTATATAATAGCTAACAACTCCATTTTCCTTTATAACAACTTTAGCCTTCTTGTCAAATTTGGCACAAGTGTTTTGTAAACTTTGTATAAGGACCTCTTTTGTAATTATGGCATTCTTCAAGGACTGAATATGCAATATCTTGAAACTTTAAGGACCCACTTGTAATATTTGAGATTTACAAGGGTCTAAAGTGACAAGTCTTCAATAGTTGAGGGACCATTCTTGCCAAATCTTCAAACTTCAAGGACTTCATAGGAAAATCATGATTCGAGTCCGGTTCATTGTGCGGCTTCGTTTCCCGTGTTCGTTTTTGATTGATTCTTGTGACCTTTTTGTCATTTCCTCAATATCCGTACCTAAAATACACAAGCAACAAACACGAGCATATATTTGGCATTTTTAATGATATTTAATGCATTTTAAGCCCGTTTTGGACGATGAGACTATGTATAAAAGCAGTCTCATCATTCAACTACCATTTTTATAAAGTGTCCATTTATTTAACCTTATACATATTTATATAAATGAAATTTATAAGTTAGTGGGTTTTAATTCACATTTTATACTATATTAGTTTGAGTGCTTATATAATACTATTAAACATTAATTCTTCAAAATCTGATTTTTAGTTTCATCTTTACCATTTTTATCATATCTTGAGTTCTATAAGGACATAGAAGCTCATTTTTGGATGGCATAAACTTCATATTATGTGCTACAAATAAGTTAGTTATAGATACTGCTCATTCCATGTCTAACTATCCTTAACAGTCCCATGTTTTCATAATTTCAGTAGCATTCGAAAGCTCCTCGGATCATTACCCAGGTCATTCAAATGAAACCAAATCAAAAGAAATGATAGGAACGTTGATACATCCAGTCGGGTATCAACACTCGGTAATCAGATACTTTTCCTAAGAATCTCACTACGGGAGAATTGGACAAGAAAGAATTGTCAATTGTCAAATAAGACAATTTCCACAGATGAGTAAATTCGACTCAGAAGAATAGATGCTACAGGCACATATGTAGGTGTCCCTAACATTATGTCCCTATTTTTCACTTCTTGCAGATCTCATAAAATTTAATCTTTCACAATCTTCAAAGAAAATGTAGTGCTTATTCATTAGTTTTATGGTGACTACTAATCAGCCTTGCATGGTCCATTCTAAATTGTATGTAGGCGCGCAACTATATACAATTTCAAGATTAACGATGCAATACTTAGTTCGTCAAAACTTTATCATCATGTTTATAATAAAAATATTTTCATGCTTAATTCTTAAATAAGAATCAAAAAATAAATTTACAAAGATTTTCTTTGTTATGAAAACAAATAAGTTTTCCAATGTGTTTTATAAACAACTTCATTTCGATAACAATCACTTATAAATCTCACTTCGAATAATCCTTATAGTGATGAAAATTTAATTTTTCTCAAGAGATACTGTTTTATCTTATAAAAACAATGAGTGATCTACAAAAGAGTGAAGAAAGCTTGTTCACCAAGAACTAAATACAATATATCAGGAAATGAGCTTAGCCAAATAATCATGAGGTTCATGACCTCGATGGCACTCAAAAAGAATAATCAACAACGTAACTCAATTCGAGATGAGTACTTGTTCAATGGTTGCATCACTAATGCGAACATTAGGAAGAAGCAAGAAAAGATAGATATAATTTAGTAATCAAAGGTAGTCTTTTCGTTAATCACAAACAAGTCAAAATTGTACCGTAACACATTATGTGTCACTATGTCATACAATTCCAAGAACTCATCCTACCAACTGATGTCTCAGTTAAGTTAGGGATTATTTTTAAAGATACCACAATAAATACTAATCTACAAGAGTCATTAGGTGTCCCACCTGTCCCGGAAGATCCATCGTTCCCAATTCAGAAGAAGATTTCTTCAATTTATTTATTGGACACTGGGCATCCTCGTCAGTGGACAATGGCCTAGGAACAACCCTTAACACGAATCAACAATCAATTAAAACCTTATAATTCAATAACAGGACTTAACGACTTCCTCTTAACAGTCTCATATTCCATACAGGTTAAATTTTACTTCCTTCAAATTTCAACCAACTTATACTCAATACGATATCCTACCTCATTCTCCAGTACTTTCAACCTTATTCATAAATCTTAAAAGGGCAATAAAAGCTCGATATGATCAACACTTAATATCCAATCCTATAGCTCTTACAGCAACAATTATCAAATGAGTCACTAGTATAAAATGACTCACACATTTAATTAGACTTCTCGGAAAGGTACTAGTGGCATGAGGCTTTTGGGTAATGGTTCCAATGACAGCCTCAAGTGCAACATTCACCCTTTCGATTCTTAAATTTAAGAATTGGGTGACAACGACTCAGATGACATCTTTCTAGGTGGTAACGTTTTGTCAAACTCCACTCTATAAGAAAAGATCGTCATGACATCGATATCAGATTTAATCTCGCCAATTCTTCTTCGATATCCTAATCAACTAATATCTACATTTCTAGGAATATCAACCATTTTGTTGGGATCATAAATATCCACAACTCGGTTTAGATCTAGAATAGCTAAAATTCCTACGGGGAATAGCTTCGATTGATTTGCTAAGGGAGTTAGGGTTCTTTGTGACAATCTACGTCGTATAAATAACTCGTATACATATTAAAATAATCATCAAACAATCATGTAATCAAATTACATCATATATATATATATATATATATATATATATATATATATATATATATATATATATATATATATATATATATATATATATATATATATATATATATATATATATATATATATATATATATATATATATATATATATATATATATATATATATATATATATATATATATATATATATATATATATATATATATATATATATATATATATATATATATATATATATATATATATATATATATATATATATATATATATATATATATATATATATATATATATAAAATCCAAGTTATATATATATATTAAAATAACACTTCTCAGTCTGGCCTTGTCGGTAACTCGGGAATTCTTCGGCACCGTTATAGTCAAAAGATTTTTAGACATTTTTTTTTGAGAAAAATGTTTATAGTTAAAAGATTTTGAAATTTTTTATTCAAAACCTTGGTTTTAAAAATCTTCCGTTCTCTATAACGAGAGCTCTAGTACCAAACTGTAACACCCCCAAATTTACACAATTCAATACAGCGGAAGACTCGTTGGTGTTACGGGATAGCACATTACTCACATCATAGACAACGCTTAAAAATCACGTCGTTTAATAATAAATCATTTCCAATCATAAAAATCAAATTTACATAGGTCCCAAGTCATTGTATTTCATACAGGTTTTACAAAGCATTTGAATGGAAATTATTATTTAAGTGCGGGCCATGAATTCTTGTTGTCTTCCCGAGAATTACCATCAAGTACCTGAGATAAAACATGTTAAAAGAAAAGGTCAGCGATAACGCCGAGTGAATTCATAGAGTTTAATAAAATCCATCAATATAACATCGGTATAAAATTATTACCGAAAATCATTTTGTACAAATCTTTGTAATAGGCCATAAAATAGGCCAAAGTCATTTTATACAAATCCTTATCAAAAGTTATAATATAGGCCTTTGGCCTTCAAAATCATTATACGAACCATTGTCGTTAAAAACATCATATAATACGTTTTATAACGTTGTATAGAGTTAAATAAAAACCGTTATATGAACATGGTTATGAAAAACCAAAACACGAACATAAAATCAATAATAAGACTCCGTATTGCTAGTCAGGCAATTCATTGTAATTCGGTGCGTATAGCAGTATTTCGTTAATTGGATTATTATAAGCCGCATGACGTTGTTACCTTAATACAACAAACAACGGGTAGCTAACCCGACAATCATTTTCCCATCTAAAACAACGTGTCGTCACAATAATCACGCTTATAGAATCCTCTCATACATAAATTCGCTTACCAATCAATGTGGCACGACAGGGATGAACCGTCAAGGCGCGAACTGGGGTGATCGTCCCCAAATAGTACTATTATATGCACAAGCGTCTACCAAATCCCGGTAGTTCATAATTCATGCTAATGGGACTTTTAGTGACATAACCTAACTTTAATAATCCATTTCATTTCATTTATCGGGTCATATAATGATTCATCAGGTCACACAATCATTCGGGTCCAAATCAATAAACAATCAATCGGGACAAATGGTGTCCTATTTATCAAAACTAACATGTTATCTCCCTCGCGAGTTTATAAAACATTTCATAGAAACATTTAAAAGAGTGCGAGGCTATGAACTCACGTTGATGTGGGAAGGCGGTTATCGGTGATTTGGATGTACGGTACGTGCTTCAATCACGGAAACCTAGACAAATAATACTCGTCTTAGACTTTTGTCCAATGACTTTATCAAAATAACAGTTATGTATACATATGATGATTTTATATATATGATGATGATCAAGTGGGTTTATATATTTCTACTCATTCATTATAGTGTTTATGTGTTGGTAACATTTTTATACTAGTTTTACTAGTTTTACTTATTTACATGTTTTAGGCCTAATAAGCCTATTACAAGCCCAATACTTTATATTAGTCCATTTTACACTTTTATTATCAGTATTATACTTTTCATGTTGGTCCCAAGTGGGTTAACCCAATAAGTAAGTTTATAAATGTTTAACTTATTTAGTTAAATTATTAGTCCAAATATGCTAACTTAGCTCGTTAATGTCCGTATGTCATATAGTTCGGGTTTTATCGGTTTTTACTTGTATTAGGTACTTATATATCAGTATATGACTTTTAAAAACTTTACATTAGACGGGTTTGATCGTCTAAGTTTTAATTGGCGAAAAACGTTAATTTTACGGTAATAGCCGAAAAAGTCGTAAAAATCATGTTTATAGTTTTTATAACTTATAAATCTTATTCAACTGCCATTTTTATAAAGTGTCCATTTATTTAACCTTATACATATTTATATAATTGAAATTTATAAGTTAGTGGGTTTTAATTCACATTTTATACTATATTAGTTTGAGTGCTTATATAATACTATTAAACATTAATTCTTTAAAATCTGATTTTTAGTTTCATCTTTACCATTTTTATCATATCTTGAGTTCTATAAGGAGATAGAAGCTCATTTTTGGATGGCATAAACTTCATATTATGTGCTACAAATAAGTTAGTTATAGATACTGCTCATTCCATGTCTAACGATCCTTAACAGTCTCTACAAAACAGACTATTCAGATTGGCACACTAATCTTGTTTTGATCATATCTCACTCATTTTGATGATTCCATTGCATGGACAACTCTCATATATGTATGACATCTAACAATTACTGTAAATGGATTCTACCATGCAATTTTATCAGTTTATAACTTGGTTACTTACTGTTTTTATACAGCCAACATATTTAAGCAAGATTTTAGTCTTGTTTCTTATGGTTTTTCATCTTTTTAATCATATTTATCAACACTTGACCCCCACACAACATTTTTATCATCATATATTCATCATATACATATACAATAAGAAAGAAAATACATGATTACATAATCAAAATAATAAGAGGTTGGGAAGAACACTCTTTATACCACCAAGATTGTGTAGGTATTCATCAAGGCTTGGATTTTTGATGGAAGAACTTGTGATAGATCAACACAAATCTTCATGGCCACCAATACTTGTAAACTTCATGTAGAAATCATCCCTTGAACATCACCAAATCACCTCCTTGGATGTTAGGATCACCTCCAATCTGCATATCTTCAAAGGGTTTCCATCATATGTGTGAATAACACAAGATTTAGTGGTTGAAAATTGATCAAATGGGTGGTTTAAGGTGAGGATGGGACGGCCAAAATGGCTAGAGAGAGAGTTTGTGTGTTTTTGGTGGTTTGCATGTGATAGAAATGAAGTAAATGGTTTAGGGAGGAATGGTTTTTGTGTTGGTTAGCTTGTTTATTAAGCTTTTATGACAAGTGTAGTAGCACTTAGCTACAAATTGACACCTCAAAGGGTGTGGTGTCCTTAGTTAAACCGTCCCATGTGTGGGGTGAGGCAAAACTTGTTTTGTCTCATCCCACTAACTTACGGGCACTCCTCGATTCTAGTTTCCTCGATTTGCGTGCCCTCGGGTCATTTTACGAAAAACGTTTTTATAAATTATGAATCAACGGCACAAAACGAATCTAATAAAAATTGTCTCATCAAAAACGGAGTTCGAAAACGTAAATACGTAATCCTAAGGTTTCCGGTTTAGTCGTAAATGACGTTAAATTATAATCGTAAGTCCTAATCTCTTCTCGTAAATTTGTGAGTTTATGAACCAACACAAATTTAAAATTCCAAAATAATATTCACGGATAAATTTATTTCCTGAAGTGTCGGACTGTCACCAAAACGGTGTATGTAAACACAAGCACATAACGTAGAATCCTCCGGTTTAGATGTAGTCGATGCTACTTCAAGACGTAAATCCAAATTTCTTCCCATAAATAAGTGAGTTCATAATATAACATTAAAATAATGTTTTTAAATAATACTTGAGAATAAAATATCAACTATAAATTGACGGATTGTCACATAGTGGGTTGGGATGTATTGGTTGGGTCGGGTATATGGGTAAATGGGTGGTTTGGGTGAGGTGTCAACATGGTATTGGGTGGGTAAGTTTTGTTGTCTGGCATAAATAGTCCCTATGCTCACAAACTTTTGTCATTCCAAGATTCAGCACCAAATACTCTCCATTCCTTTGATATCAAGTTTGTACCATTTGTCAATTTTGGCCCAAATAATGTAATAACTTTGATTAAGGACCACTCATGCAACTTTGGCATATTTCAAGGGCTTTTCTTTCATTCTTGAAATTTTAGGGACCCACATGTAATTTTGAGGTTTTACAAGGTATAAAGTGACAAGTCTTCAAAAGATGAGGGACCAATCTTGAAATCTTCAAAACTGCAAGGACTTCTTTGGGAATTCATTGTTCGAGTCCGGTTCTTTGTGCTGCTTCGTTTCCCGTGTTCATTTTTGCTTGATTCTTGTTCTCTTTTGGTGAATTCACGATATCCGTACCTAAAATACACAATGAACAAACACAAGCATATTTTGGGTATTTTATGACATTTTTAAGCATTTTAAGCCCGATTTGGACGATGAGACTATGTATAATTGTAGTCTCATCACTCCCCCATACTAAACCATTACCGTGTCCCCATGCAATGCTAGAATTAAGTATCATAGCACTTCCAAAATTCATTTTATGATGACATTTATTTAAAACGTAAACTTAAATAAACTAATACATGGGTTTTAGACATAATGTATTGTTTTCATCACAAAAAAGTGACTTTTAGGATCATAGAACAAGAACACGTGAATGCTTCGTTAGAAATAATTTCGTCGTCCTCGATTTTCACCCAATTCCATGCTAAGCGTGTAACGAGGTTATTGTTATTAAAAGTTAGCAACACAATCATATCTCATGAGTGTTAATTATGAACCTAAACTCCCTTATTCCTACTTGGTATCTCTTATATTTTATTTTGTCTTAATGATCACGAGGATATATCATTGACTTATGCGTGAATATAGATTAAGTCTAAAAATAGAGTTTTAACAGTGTAACCAAAATCATCGAATTAATAATTCACCCTAATTGACAACGATGTCAAAAAATTAAGTCAACAAGAAGGATCGATAAACACGGTTTATAACTGTTTTGAACATGAGACTTATTACCAAGACTTTCATACGCCCCCTAACGGAAGGGCCTTATTATTATAGGTTTACCTCCATCTTTTATTCAACTCCGCCATGGAGCTTTTATTATGACTTCGGTCTTGCCTTTCCTTTTATTATCCGCCATCATCGGTGGTTTTATTATGGCCAAAGACGTATATCCACACGTCAAGGCAAATTTTGGATCTTTAAAGCTTCAAAGATTAAGGCATAATTCACTTTCAATTTGGGCATAGATTTTTCGGCCTTGTGAGCTTCAAATTTTTGCTTAATTTAGGTGAGCACTTGAAATCTTATTATTAAGTGAAGCTTTCGATTATTCGGGTGCCAATACTTCAAAACCGTGACGCTGGCGATACCTTAATGTTTTCCCAATTTAATTACATGGAAGCTACTAAAACAAATTAGAAACCAACAATAGTGAATAAATCGCTAAATCAATATTTATTAACAATTTATTATACAAAAGCGTGGGGAGAATAAGCTAATAATTACTACACATGAGATCGTGAAAGATTACAAGACTTATTAATAACTCTATCATTTCTCGTCCTCATTTAAGAGACTTAGCCTAAAAAGTTAGGGAATCGAAGCTAAGTGCTCAAAACGCACGATCGAGTCAAAAATTACTCTTATTCTCTCCATCGAAAAAGCTACATTCGTGTCTTAAACACTTATGAAAAATACGAAAAATTTTAAAATTTGGCCATTTTTAGCCTTATATTGCATAAAATGATAACAAAATGATGAAAATTGGATTACGTGGTGATGTAAGCAAGGTGAAGTATCTACTCACCCCCATACTAAAACTAAACATTGTCCTCAATGTTTTGAGTCTAGGGGTGAAAACACCCCCATACTAGAGACGAAGTCGAATGCTTAATCTTGAGCATGGAAAGGGTAAAACGAATAACCTAAAAGCCATTTATGAATTATGCTAATAAGATAATCGTTAGAACATAAAAGGATATCATCGGATATTGGAATCTCTAAAGGCAACGATCGAAGCTCGAGTGATCCGTAAAACAAACACGAGAGGCTTCAATGATGACGATGAACCTAATAAATCACAATCACAAATAACCACGGAACAAAGATTGGAAGAGCACAAGTCCCCTCGTTACACTATTAGAAAGCAATATATTTACAAGGATAAGCATGAGAATCCCCCACGAGGCACCTTGTTTTTGATAATCGAGTCAAAAGCTCGACTCGGATCCCTATAAATGTGATCATTTAGGGATAATAATGGTTTGGTCATTTTTGGTGGGGCTTACATGATAAAGAATGCCCAAAAGTACATGGAGTACTTTAAAAACCCGATATACGTATACCGGGGTCGAAGATAGCGTCCTTGTTTTCGGATGAAAGACGAAACAACGCTACTTCAACTGATAGTAAAACCCCAAAGGGGTAGAAGAAAAGAGATGAGAAGTAGAAAGGTGGGGAAATGGGTAAGTCAAAATAATGAGCTACTCGAGGTAGACTCACACCTAGAAAATAGATACAATTTCCATTTATTGCATCGGTGGAAGACCGAGATTTCCCTTTACAAGCAATTCCGGGATCGTAAATCTCGTCCTCGGTGGAGAAATGTGAGGGAACATAAGGGGCTTCCCCCACACTAGATCCACACACACCATCGTCAAAAGGAGTAGACGAGGTGGTAGCACTCATAAAATGCAGTGATGACGGAGTTAAACTTGTAGAAAAATCTTTTAAAACATTTTTAAAATCCTTTCCTTTTTCATCGTTTAAAAACTCTTTTTGAAAACCTGATTGAATAATGTCGAAAATATTTGGCGTGTCAAATTCAAAATTAGTCGCGCTAAATATCCTCACATTGAAGTCATTGGTGGGAGGGGGTGGCGGATTATATAAGTTCTCAAAACGTTGATCAATAAAGAACACCGCCCCCTCGGGGTCTACATACTCGTATCTTCATGAACGTTGATCTCATCGATTTCTTCGTCATAGATAGGCTTGTCAAACCATGGTTTGTCATTCCCCTCTTTGATGATTTTAGAAACACTCTCGAAGAGATCACGATCAAGCACGAAACCATCATTCTTTTGTGGGGATCGTTGATAAGTTAGATCCTCACGAATGTGGTAAACGTCATTCTCAAATGAGGAGTGTTTATAAGGTAACTCCTCGAGAATGGGACTTGTGTCTATAGCGAGAAATTCATCGACATCCTTAAAGAATTCTTCATCATGACAATCGTAAAACGAAGGAGGATCGACGATATGGTCATCAACGTTCTCGAATTCATCATCAAAAATGGGGTTATGATGAAAAATAGGTTCGTATACAGAATTCGAGTACGTTGTAAAAGTGTCGTCATTCTCATCATCATAAGAAATTTCCGACATGAGATCGTCCTCTTCATTTGAAGATTTGTCAAAGGGTAAATCCTCGAAGATGGATGGCGGATTAGCAAGTATATGCTCGATCTCGGAAAAATCATCATTGCCATCAAAGAAAGTGTCGATGTGAGCAAGTTCTCGAGTGGATTTCTCGAGAGTCACAACCATGGTCTTACAAGCCTTTGGGCTATGCTTAGGTGACATTTCTATGATGGGTGAGATTGCATTGGGTTGGGACACTTCCTTAGCCTTAATGGATTTGGGGCTAGGAGTGGGAGGCACTTCAATGGATTTAGAAGTATGGGGCCTCAAAGTCATGGTCCTTCGATGGTAGTGAAGACGAGCCCATATTGGTCTTTGTCGTGATGGCACTAACGTCACCCTTCGGAATTAGTGTTTCATTTGTTTCACTAAATATATCCCAAAGTGATTTTTCATCCATAAATTTACGCATCCCCTTTTGAATTAGGTACACGTATTCTTTATCATTAAAATCATCATCTTTAAAACCGTTCTTCTTAATTTTTTCAAAACATGCATTAAGCCTCATTCTTTCCGCTAAAGTGAACATTTTGAAATCATTAGGTTTAGAAACATTAGGTTTTGAAACCTTGGTTTTTTCATTATCATTAAACACTTGGGTTTTACTCGTAAAAAAGTCCATTTTATCCTCCCCATATCTCATAGTAAGTCTCCCCTCGTGAACGTCGATTACGGTTCGAGCTGTTGATAAAAATGGTCGACCTAAAATAATGGGACATTTAGGGTCACACTCGTAATCGGATATAACAATATCCGCGGGAAAAAAAACTTTCCAATTTTAACATAGACATCCTCGGCTATTCCAATTGGTATTAACGGTGTATAATTTGCAAGCTCGATAGTCATGTTCGTGGGGGTAAGTCTAGGAAATCTCATTAATTTCCAAAGAGAATGAGGCATAAGGTTGATGCTAGCACCTAAATCGGCGAGGGCTAAACATCCCCCAATCTCGGAAAAATCACAAGGTAATAGAAATTGGCCCGGATCCTCTTCCTTTCTCGGCATACGCCTTTTAGGTTTTTTAAGAAGGATCGATGCACAAGTTTCTTCAAGGGTTAATTTGGTGAGGTCGATGAAGCTCTCTTTTTGAACCGTGGATGGAATTTGAGGTACACGAGGGTGTGCACTCTTTTCCTTGGTCACCACATTCATCCCCTCGACTTTAGAACATGAAGGCGTCTTAGAAGTCTAGGGTCGAGAGGAAGAAACAACTCTAAATCCATCAAGGTTAGGGGTAATCACACGACCTTTTCCAATAGACAAGGCAGCTTTACATTGTTTCTTCGGGTTGGGTACGGTGTTACTAGGTAACGTACTCGAAGACAAACTCGCTTGATTGCTCATGATTGCCGAAAACATCTTTCTAATCTCACTTTGACCTTGTTCAATTTTATTATTTTGACCTTTCAAAGTGTTAGAAAATTCGTTTTTTCAAAGTACCGATTTGTCCCTCTAATCGTCTCATATTAGCCTCATTCGTTTTCATATATTCTTGAAAATCGTTTGACGAACTATTTTGGTTAGCATTAAAGTTCCCTTGGTTTTGATTACTTCTTTGAAAATTTCCTTGATTACCATTCGAAAAATTGTTTCCTTGATTAGCGTTGTTTTGAAAACTCGAGTTTTGGTTGTTGTTGTTATCTCGGTTTTGCCAATTCAAATTACGACCTTGATTATAACCTCCTTGATTCGAAAAATTTCCTTGTTGATTGTTTCCTTGAAAATCGTTTGGGTTTTGATTATAACTGTTGCCTTGGTTATAATTTCCTTGTTGTGATGGACCCGCGTTATTTTGATTTTGAAAATTGTTGTTTCCATTTAACGCACTCACATTCGACATTTGGACATCCGTAGCCGCACACTCGTAATAATTATGAGGTCCACCACAAAACGTACACGAAACCTCAACCGCTTTCACCGTAGCGGGAGCGTCTTTCTTTTGCATCTCAATGAGAAAAGACGTAAACACATTCGTCAACTTATCGACTTTCGCATCAACTCTCTCAATGTCGCGATTAGAACTACTAACATTGGCGACATTGGCAACACTCGGTGCGTTGCGGAGTTAGTAAACCTTGGATCGATTCTCGATAATCATTAAAGCGTCTTTCGGAGTCTTACACAAAAAGTTGCCATCGACGGCGGAAGTCAACGAATCTTGTTCTTGAAAATTAAGACCGTTGTAAAACGTATCGATTTGGTACAACTCGAAAAAACCATGTCGAGGACATTGCCTAAGCAATTTGTGACAATCCGTCAATTTATGGTCGATATTTTATTCTCAATATTTGTTTGAAAACATTATTTTAATGTTACAATATGAACTCACTTATTTTTGGGAAGAAATTTGGATTTACGTCTTGAAGTAGCATCGACTACGTCTAAACCGGAGGATTCTACGTTACGTGCTTACGTTTACATACACCGTCTTTGGTGACAGTCCGACATTTCAGAAAATAAATTTGTCCATGAATATTATATTGGAGTTTTAAATTTGAGTTAGTTCATAAACTCACGAATTTACGAGAAGAGATTAGGACTTACGATTTTATTTTAACGTCCTTTACGACTAAACCGGGAACCTTAGGATTACGTATTTACGTTTTCGAACTCCGTTTTTGATGAGACAATTTTTATTGGATTCGTTTTGTGCCGTAAATTCATAATTTATAAAAACATTTTTCGTAAAACGACCCGAGGGCACGCAAATCGAGGAAACTAGAATCGAGGAGTACCCGTAATTAAATGGGGATGAGACAAGTGGGACACTTGCCCCACCCCCACAAAACCCACGGCTACAATACTCCACCAAGCTAACTTGGTGTCAAGTTTTCACTTATGAAGTGTACACTTGTCACACAAGCTTACAAGGTAAGCCATCACTCAACAAAACCACCAAATGCTAAACCACTTCTCATTCCTACATGCAAACAAGCTACAAAACTTTCTCTCTCACTCTTGACTCCATTTTTGGCCGTCCCATATATCACAAACAACACCTTCACTTGATAAATTCCAACCACAAAATCATGTGTTATTTACACATATGTTGAAGCCCTCTTGAAACCCTATTGATTGGTGGTGATTATAACATCCAAGGAGGAGTTTCCATGGAATATCAAGGCTGATTTTCCACAAGGAGTTCATGGAGCATGGTGGTCTTGAAGATGGTCTTGGTGCAATACAAGTTTCTCCATCAAAATCCATGTTTTGATCACAACTTACATCATCATGGTGGTATAAAGATTGTCCTCCTCATCTTTTTGTTAATTTGATTATGTAAACATGTATTTTATTTCCTATTGTATATGTATATGATGATTATATGATGATAAAAATGTTATGTGGGGATTTGTTGTTGATAAACATGATTAAAAAGGTGAAAAACCATATGAAACAAGGTTAAAATCTTGGTTAAATTTGATGGCTGTATAAAACAGTAAAGAACCATATGGTAAACTGATAAAATGATGAAGTAGAATGAATTTAAAGTAAGCTATGGGTCTTGTACACATGTGAGAGTTGGCCATGCAATGGAATCATTGTAATGAGTGAGATATGACCAAAACAAGTTTAGGGTATAAATCTGAGGTTACTGTTTTGGACGATTTTTAGAAAATACTTAAAGGATGATTCAACAGTATCTATAGGAGAGTTAAATGTAGCACATATCATTTAGTTTATGTGATAAAAATTTGAGCTTCTATCTCCATATAGAACTCAAGATATGGAAGTTTTGGTGAAAGTGAAGATAAAAATCAGATTTTTGGAAATTAAAGAATAATACTATTATATAAGCACTCAAAATTTAATAGTATAAAATGTAAAATAAAAACCCACTAACTTATGGATTTTATTTATATAAGTATGTAAAAGGTTAAATAAGTGTAAATTTTATAAAAATGGTAACTTGTTATGTTTTATAAGATATAAAACTATAAACATGATTTTTACGACTTTTTCGGCTATTGCCGTAACATTAACGTTTTTGTTAAATAAAACTTAGATGGTTGGACCCGTCTAATGAAAACTTTACAAAACTTATATACTGATATATAGACATGTATAACAAGTAAAAACCAATAAAACCCGAACTATAGGGCATACGGACATTAACGAGCTAAGTAAACATATTAGACTAATACTTGGACTAATAATTGGACTAAATAAGATATAAACTTGTAAAAAGAAATAATTGGGCTTAACCCATTTGGGCCCAACTTGAAAGTGTATGTACTGATAATATAAGTACAAAATGGATTAAAATAAGTTAAGAACTTATAATAGGCTTATTGGACCTAAAACACGTAAATAGGTAAAACGAGAAAACTAGTATAAAAGTTATCGACACATAACACAAAAATGAGTAAATGAGGATATGTAAACCACTTGATCATCATATATATATAATCATAATATGTATACATAATTGTTATTTTTATAAAGTCATTGGACATGAGTCTAAGACCGATTATTATTTGTCTAGGTTTCCGTGATTGAAGCACGTACCGTACGTCCGAATTGCCGATAACCCGCCTTCCCACATCAACGTGAGCTCATAGCCTCGCACTCTTTTAAATGTTTTTATAAATGTTTTATAAAACCGCGACGGAGATAACATGTTAGTTTTTATTAAATAGGACACCATTTGTCCCGATTGTTTGTTTATTTATTTTGGACCCGAATGATTGAATGACCCGATTGTATGACCCGATAAATGATTAAAGGACCTGATAGATGAAATCAAATGGATTATTAAAGTTAGGTTATATCACTAAAAGTCCCATTAGCATGAATTGTGAACTACCGGGAGTTGGTAGACGCTTATGCATTTAAAAGTACTATTTGGGGACGATCACCCCAGTTCGCGCCTTGACGGTTGATCCCCGTCGTGCCACATTGATTGGTAAGCGAATTTATGTATGAGAAGATTTCCATAGCGTGACCTTTGTGACGACACGCTACTTTAGATGGGCAAAATTGGTATCGGGTTAGCTACCCGTTTTGGTTTAGTAAGTTAACAATGTCATGCGGCTTATAATAATCCAAGTTAACAAAATAATAATAGACGCTCCGAATTACGATGTATTGCCTGACTAGCAATACAGGGTCATACTATTGATATTATGATTGTATTTTGGTTTTCATAACCATATTCATATAACGGTTTTTATTTGATTTTATACAACGTCATAAGACGTATTGTATGACGTTTTTACGACATTGGCTCGTATAATGATTTTTAAGGCTTTTTATAACCATATTCATATAACGGTTTTATTTAATCTATACAACGTTGCAAAACGTATTGTATGGTGTTTTTAACGACAATGATTCGTATAATCATTTTTAAGGCAAATGCCTATATTATGATTTTCGATAAGGATTTGTATAAAATGACTTTGGCTATTTTATGGCCTATTAAAATGATTTGTACAAAATGATTTCAGTAATAATTTTACACTGATATTATATTGATAGATTTTATCAAACTCTATGAATTCACTCGGCGTTATCGCTGACCTTTTCTTTTAACATGTCTTATCTCAGGTACTTGAAGGTAATTCTCGGGAAGACGACAAGAATTCATGGCCCGCACTTAAACAATATTTTTCCATTCAAATACTTTGTAAAACTTTGTATGAAATATACTGTCTTGGGACCGATGTAACTTTGATGTTTATGAATGGAAATGATTTATTATTAAAACGACGCGATTTTTATGCGTTGTCTATGATGTGAGTAATGTGCTATCCCGTAACACCAACTAGTCTTCCGCTGTACTGAGTTGTATGAATTTGGGGGTGTTACAGTTTGGTATCAGAGCTCTCGTTATAGGGAACGAAAGATTTTTAAAACCAAGGTTTTGAATAAAACTTTTCAAAATCTTTTAACTATAAACATTTTTCTAAAAATGTCTAAAAATCTTTTGACTATAACGGTGCCGAAGAATTCCCGAGTTACCGACAAGGCCAAGACTGAGAAGTGTTATTTTAATATATATATAACTTGGATTATGTATATATACATATGATGTAATTTTATTACATGATTGTTTGATGATTATTTTGATTTTTATACGAGGTATTTATACGACGTAGATTGTCACAAGAAATCCTAACTCCCCTAGTAAATTAATCTAAGCTATTCTCGTAGGAATTCTAGCTATCCTAGATCTAAACCAAGTTGTGGATATTTATGATCCCAACAAATGGTTGATATTCGTAGAAATGTAGATATTAGTTGATCGTGATATTGAAAAAGAATTGACGAGATTAAAACTGATATCGATGTCATGACGATCTTTCCTTATAGAGTGGAGTTTGACAAAACGTTATCACCTGGAAAGATGTCATCAGATTCGTTGTCATCCAATTCTTAAATTGAAATCGAAAGGGTGAATGTTGCACTTGAGGCTGTTATTGGAACTATTACCCAAAAGCCTCATGCCACTAATACCTTTCCGAGAAGTCTAGTTGAATGATCAAGTCATTTCATATTAATGACTCATTTGATAATTGTTGTTGTAAGAGCTATAGGATTGGAAATTAAGTGTTGATTCATATTGAGATTGTATTGCCTTTACAAGGCCGAAGAATAAGGTTGTAAGTATTGGATAATGAGGTAGGATATCGAATTGAGTATATAATTTGTTGAAATTTGAATAAAGTAAAATTTAACCCATATGGAATAATAAATTGTTAAGAGGAAATCGTTAAGTTTTGTGATTGAATTATAAGGTTTTAATTGATTGTAGGTTTGTGTTAAAGGTTGTTCCTAGGCCATTGTCCACTGACGAGGATGCCCAGTGTCCAAGAAATAAATTGAAGAAATCTTCTTCTGAATTGAGACCGATGGATCTTCTGGGACATGTGGAACACCTAATGACTCTTGTAGATTAGTATTCATTAAGGTATCTTTGAAAATAATCCCTAACTTAACTGAGACATCAGTTGGTAGGATGAGATATTGGAATTGTATGACATAGTGACACATAATGTGTTACGGTACAATTTGACTTGTTCGTGATTAATGAAAAGACTACCTTTGATTGCTAAATTCTACATGTATTGATGTTATCTATCTCTTATTGCTTCATCCTAATGTTCGCATTAGTGATGCAACCATTGAACAAGTACTCATCTTGATTTGAGTTACGTTGTGGATTATTCTTTCTGAGTGCCATCGAGGTCATTAACCTCATGATTATCTGGCTAAGCTCATTTCCTATCGTATTGTAGTTAGTTCTTGGTGAACAAGCTTTCATCACTCTTTTGCAGATTACTCATTGTTTTTATAAAGTTAAAACGGTATCCTTTGAGAAAATTTAATTTTCATCACAATAAGGATTATTCAAAGTGAGAATTATAAGTGATTGATATCAAAATGAAGTTGTTTATGAAAATCTTTGGAAAACTTAACTGTTTTCATAACAAAGAAAATCTTTGTAAATTTATTCTTGATTCTTATCTAAGAATTAAGCATGAAAATGATTTTACTATAAACATGGATGATAAAATTTTGACGAACTGAGTATTGCATCGTTAATCTTGAAATTGTATATAGTTGCGCGCCTACATACAATTTGGAATGGACTATGCAAGACTGATTAGTAGTCACCATAAAACTAATGAATAAACACTAAATTTTCTTTGAAGATTGTGAAAGATTAAAAATTTTATGAGATCTGCAAGAAGTGAAAAATAGGGACATAGTGTTAGGGACACCTACACATGTGCCTATAGCATCTATTCTTCTGAGTCGAATTTACTCATCCGTGGAATTTGTCTTATTTGACAATTGACAATTCTTTCTTGTCCAATTCTCCCGTAGTGAGATTCTTAGGAAAAGTATATGATTACCGAATGTTGATACCCGACTGGATGCATTGACGTTCTTATCATTTCTTATGATTTGATTTCATTTGAATGACCTGGGTAACGATCCAAGGAGCTTTCGTATGCGTACTCAAATTATGAAAACATGGAATATTTCATATTCGTTAAATGTTTTCGTCTGTATCTGATTTGAAATTTCTATCGCGTAGATTATGCGTTGACCTTACTCTGTTAATAGTAATTATGTCTCCATATATCCTTGAATTTGCGAAGGATTATGAGTTATTATTAGTCTTTTGAGAAGTTCACATCTTATCGACGGCAATGAAACTGAAAAGTTGGTAATGCCAGTAGAATGGATTGATTGATTATGACATGACATTGTCCTAATTGATGGGAACTCGAATTGAATTCCCCTAAATGATAAGATGTTGATTATCAAAAGTGATCTAAATAATTCTTGACGGATGCCCGTATCCTGCATTTAGACTTGAGATTATACCGTGAATGGTTGTGAATTAGTCATAGATATTATAATCTAGAAAGAACCTAATATGAATTTATTAAAAGATATTTATCTTATCTGAAACTTTAGGAAGTATTTGTTGGTGAATTACCTGGACTTTTGCCATTAAGGCAAGTAGAATTTGGTATTCGATTATATTCCCGGTGCTGCACCTATGGCTTGTGCACTGTACGTCAGCACCATCTAAATTAAAGGAATTACCGTGCAACTGAGCGTTGTCGGAGAAAGATTTTATTATACCAAGCATGTCATCCTGAAGAGCTATGGTGTTATCTTTCCTTATATTAGATTACTGTGATTGAGTAAATTGACAATCGAAAACGAAATCCATAACTCGAAATGGAAGATTTGTTCGATCATTTACAAGGTTCTAACAATTTGATCCATGGCATGGTTATCATCAACTTCGCATCTGCGGAAAAGATTATCTATTCCAATCACTATATCCGGTACTTGTGATGAACATTATGAGTTTCACGTGATGTCATTTGGATTGACCAATGCACACGTAGCATTTATAAATTTGGTGAATCACGTGTGTAGGCTGTAATTCGATAAATTCATGCTTGTGATCATTAAGGACCATATGTTTGTTTATAATAATAAGAATGAGTTAATAATTATTTATAGATTTCCCTGAATTGGCCGAACAGTGTAAACTTGTACCTTGAATAATTAACATGAGAATTAAGACTTAATACTTTACATGATTTAACCGTGTGATTAATAGATAATGGAAGCTATATTGACTTTTCAAAAACTAGAACCATTAACGCTTAGGGATTAAAAACTTAATCCTTTACATAAAATGACCGTTGGATTAATAATGGTAAGATATATGCATATAGACTCTTCAAAAATTAAGAGCCCTTTTAAGACTTTTGATTTTATCAAAAAGAAATGGAAATATATTTTGACAAATGTTTTAACAAAGGATTTTTAAGGGATTATTCCCTTATACACAAACCATTTAACTAAACTTCTGTTTAGGGGTAAATGTTTGTGTATACCTCAAGACAACCTAAGAAGGATTGAGGAAACCATTTAAACCATGACTTAAAATTTGAAACGACAATTTTTGCTTTTCAACTAAGAAAACTTTGACCAAAGTATAAACAAAGGTTTTTCGAACATTTACAAATCTTATTAATTATTTTCGATAAATTAGCAAAAATCTTGATAATTAAAATCAAATTTATTTTGAACATTTTATTATAATTGGTCGAACTAAGAAATTTAAAACGTTTACGTTTCATAAAAATTTAATAATTATTATTTAATTAATTATAATAATTATCGACGCTTTAAACGCCAGATTAAGAAAAACTGATAAAAATGATAGTTGAGACGAAACTAAAACTTAGAAAATATAAAGAAGGAATTTTGAATAAATACGGTTATGGTATTTATTTCATCAGGAAGGTGAACGTAATTACTGACGCATAATATAGAAAGAATATCTGAGTGAATTGTGGACATGATAATTATATCATCATGAGAAGTGAACATAGATATCGACACATTATGTATAAAAGATAAAGAACCAGTTAGGACATGTTCCTTAATAATGAAGGTGCAAAATAAATTGCCGAACAATTTAAAATATAGCCGATGCTTATAAAAAGGTTAATATAGATAATAAAAGGGGTTTGCGGTTAATACGAACCATTAAAATTGAGAAGCCGATAGCGTTAAATATTTTTAAGACCACTTGTGATTGTCTAAATATGGAGATTGTGAGATATAGTTATGTTGGAATTTGTGAGTATAAGTATTCTATTTATGTCATTTATGACTAAAAGTATCTTTGTCAGAAGAAGTTGTACTAATGGCAAATTATGAAGGCAGACATCGCCTCATACATTAGTAAACGTCTAACTATTGCAAGGGTCATCATCTGAATTTGATTCGATTTGGGTCATCGTCGACATACTGACCAAATCTGCTAATATCATTCCCGTTAATGATAAATGCAAAAGATTTATGTAAACATAGTGTGCCTGTATCAAACATCTCTATCAAGATCCTCGCTTCGCATCGAATTTCTTGAGATTTGCTCAGAAGTCGTTGTGAACGAATCTTGATGAGAGTACTATGTACCACCCCAAATCGAAGGGACGAGGTAAAGTAATGATACAAAGTAATATAAGCGCTGCTCTATGTTTGAATGATTGACCTTTGGTAATAGACCGTATAATCGTTTTCCTTTGGAGAGATTATCATTGATAACTATCGTATTAGGATTGAGATCGAATCTTGTTAGGATCTATATTAGAGCATCTGTAAGCAAGAGTTGAGATGAAGACATCCGACATACACCCACTGTGAGTTGGACATGTCTTTTAGGTTTAAGGTTTCCTATGATGGCGAACCTAACCTTGCAAAATACCCGACCCGCGAGATCTGAAATGATTGTTGAAATTAGGATTTGATTATTGACAGCCGGTAGTGAGCAGGAGGTTATGTGAATATGAAATGTAGCGAAGTTATGCCACAATTTTTAACCTTGGAAAAATGAATTCATGATCTGTCAAATCATGGGATATAAGTCCCCGTTGTTTGGGACCATTGAGATGATGTAAAAGTTGGGATTGAAAGGCATATAAGCTGGATCTACCCTAGGACTTCAAGAACTGCGTAAATTATGTTTCGTAAATCGAACTTGATGAAATATCTATCAAGTGAAAATCTGATTGTTCTTAGCAAAGCTTAGATCGGCGAAAAGTTGCATTCATCAGAAACCCGTGAACATCATGGATAGAGAAAGTAAGTCAACATTTAGCCTGATCTTATTCCCGTAGTTATGTTTGCTGAAACTCGCGTATTGTAATGAATTGTACTTGTGAGAAAAGACCGAGTGTGGAGGAAATACCCACATGGCTTTAACTCTATAAGAAGCGAGTAGTAAGGTAAGATGATCTTTGAGGACAAAGATCCTGTTTAGGGGTAAATGTTGTGACAATCCGTCAATTTATGGTCGATATTTTATTCTCAATATTTGTTTGAAAACATTATTTTAATGTTACAATATGAACTCACTTATTTTTGGGAAGAAATTTAGATTTACGTCTTGAAGTAGCATCGACTACGTCTAAACCGGAGGATTCTACGTTACGTGCTTACGTTTACATACACCGTCTTTGGTGACAGTCCGACATTTCAGAAAATAAATTTGTCCATGAATATTATATTGGAGTTTTAAATTTGAGTTAGTTCATAAACTCACGAATTTACGAGAAGAGATTAGGACTTACGATTTTATTTTAACGTCCTTTACGACTAAACCGGGAACCTTAGGATTACGTATTTACGTTTTCGAACTCCGTTTTTGATGAGATAATTTTTATTGGATTCGTTTTGTGCCGTTGATTCATAATTTATAAAAACGTTTTTCGTAAAACGACCTGAGGGCACGCAAATCGAGGAAACTAGAATCGAGGAGTACCCGTAATTAAATGGGGATGAGACAAGTGGGACACTTGCCCCACCCCCACAAAACCCACGGCTACAATACTCCACCAAGCTAACTTGGTGTCAAGTTTTCACTTATGAAGTGTACACTTGTCACACAAGCTTACAAGGTAAGCCATCACTCAACAAAACCACCAAATGCTAAACCACTTCTCATTCCTACATGCAAACAAGCTACAAAACTTTCTCTCTCACTCTTGACTCCATTTTTGGCCGTCCCATATATCACAAACAACACCTTCACTTGATAAATTCCAACCACAAAATCATGTGTTATTTACACATATGTTGAAGCCCTCTTGAAACCCTATTGATTGGTGGTGATTATAACATCCAAGGAGGAGTTTCCATGGAATATCAAGGCTGATTTTCCACAAGGAGTTCATGGAGCATGGTGGTCTTGAAGATGGTCTTGGTGTAATACAAGTTTCTCCATCAAAATCCATGTTTTGATCACAACTTACATCATCATGGTGGTATAAAGATTGTCCTCCTCATCTTTTTGTTAATTTGATTATGTAAACATGTATTTTATTTCCTATTGTATATGTATATGATGATTATATGATGATAAAAATATTATGTGGGGATTTGTTGTTGATAAACATGATTAAAAAGGTGAAAAATCATATGAAACAAGGTTAAAATCTTGGTTAAATTTGATGTCTGTATAAAACAGTAAAGAACCATATGGTAAACTGATAAAATGATGAAGTAGAATGGATTTACAGTAAGCTATGGGTCTTGCACACATGTGAGAGTTGGCCATGCAATGGAATCATTGTAATGAGTGAGATATGACCAAAACAAGTTTAGGGTATAAATCTGAGGTTACTGTTTTGGACGATTTTTAGAAAATACGTAAAGGATGATTCAACAGTAGCTATAGAAGAGTTAAATGTAGCACATATCATTTAGTTTATGTGATAAAAATTTGAGCTTCTATCTCCATATATAACTCAAGATATGGCCGTTTTGGTGAAAGTGAAGATAAAAATCAGATTTTTGGAAATTAAAGAATAATACTATTATAAAAGCACTCAAAATTTAATAGTATAAAATGTAAAATAAAAACCCACTAACTTATGTATTTTATTTATATAAGTATGTAAAAGGTTAAATAAGTGTACATTTTATAAAAATGGTAACTTGTTATGTTTTATAAGATATAAAACTATAAACATGATTTTTACGACTTTTTCGGCTATTGCCGTAACATTAACGTTTTTGTTAAATAAAACTTAGATGGTTGGACCCGTCTAATGAAAACTTTACAAAACTTATATACTGATATATAGACATGTATAACAAGTAAAAACCAATAAAACCCGAACTATAGGGCATACAGACATTAACGAGCTAAGTAAACATATTAGACTAATACTTGGACTAATAATTGGACTAATAATTGGACTAAATAAGATATAAACTTGTAAAAAGAAATTATTGGGCTTAACCCATTTGGGCCCAACTTGAAAGTGTATGTACTGATAATATAAGTACAAAATGTATTAAAATAAGTTAAGAACTTATAATAGGCTTATTGGACCTAAAACACGTAAATAGGTAAAACGAGAAAACTAGTATAAAAGTTATCGACACATAACACAAAAATGAGTAAATGAGGATATGTAAACCCACTTGATCATCATATATATATAATCATCATATGTATACACAATTGTTATTTTTATAAAGTCATTGGACATGAGTCTAAGACCGATTATTATTTGTCTAGGTTTTCGTGATTGAAGCACGTACCGTACGTCCGAATTGCCGATAACCCGCCTTCCCACATCAACGTGAGTTCATAGCCTCGCACTCTTTTAAATGTTTTTTCATAAATGTTTTATAAACCCGCGAGGGAGATAACATGTTAGTTTTTATTAAATAGGACACCATTTGTCCCGATTGTTTGTTTATTGATTTTGGACCCGAATGATTGAATGACCCGATTGTATGACCCGATAAATGATTAAAGGACCCGATAGATGAAATCAAATGGATTATTAAAGTTAGGTTATGTCACTAAAAGTCCCATTAGCATGAATTGTGAACTACCGGGAGTTGGTAGACGCTTATGCATTTAATAGTACTCTTTGGGGACGATCACCCCAGTTCGCGCCTTGACGGTTGATCCCCGTCGTGCCACATTGATTGGTAAGCGAATTTATGTATGAGAAGATTTCCATAGCGTGACCTTTGTGACGACACACTACTTTAGATGGGCAAAATTGGTATCGGGTTAGCTACCCGTTTTGGTTTAGTAAGGTAACAATGTCATGCGGCTTATAATAATCCAAGTTAACAAAATAATAATAGACGCTCCGAATTACGATGTATTGCCTGACTAGCAATACAGGGTCATACTATTGATATTATGATTGTATTTTGGTTTTCATAACCATATTCATATAACGGTTTTTATTTGATTTTATACAACGTCATAAGACGTATTGTATGACGTTTTTACGACATTGGCTCGTATAATGATTTTTAAGGCTTTTTATAACCATATTCATATAACGGTTTTATTTAATCTATACAACGTTGAAAAACGTATTGTATGGTGTTTTTAACGACAATGATTCGTATAATGATTTTTAAGGCAAATGCCTATATTATGATTTTCGATAAGGATTTGTATAAAATGACTTTGGCTATTTTATGGCCTATTAAAATGATTTGTACAAAATGATTTCAGTAATAATTTTACACTGATATTATATTGATAGATTTTATAAACTCTATGAATTCACTCGGCGTTATCGCTGACCTTTTCTTTTAACATGTCTTATCTCAGGTACTTGAAGGTAATTCTCGGGAAGACGACAAGAATTCATGGCCCGCACTTAAACAATATTTTTCCATTCAAATACTTTGTAAAACTTTGTATGAAATATACTGACTTGGGACCGATGTAACTTTGATGTTTATGAATGGAAATGATTTATTATTAAAACGACGCGATTTTTATGCGTTGTCTATGATGTGAGTAATGTGCTATCCCGTAACACCAACTAGTCTTCCGCTGTACTGAGTTGTATGAATTTGGGGGTGTTACACAATTCCTTAAAACGACCCCACGCGTCTCTAAAAGATTCATTCGGTTTTTGCTCAAATCTCGTAATTTCATTTTTGAAAAACGTCATCTTAGACGGTGGGAAAAAATGATTAACGAATTTGGAAACGAGATCCTTCCACGTAATTATGGAATTAGGTGGCTCTTTCTTCGTACCAATCCTTGGCGGCACCATCGATCGAGTACGGAAAAAGCATAAGCTTGACGACATCAGCGTCGACATTCTTAAATTTCTCGTGGCTAAAAGACGATCAAAATTCCGAATGTGGTCGTGAGGATTATTGGCTTCACGACCTCGAAACTTCGTAGCTTGGATTAACTAAAGCATTCCGCTCTTAATCTCAAAATTCTCCGCTTCGATAGCGGGAATTACGATCGCGTCTCCATAACCCTCGGTGGGCGCTTGGAGCAATTCCATCATTGAACGATTGTCGGCCATCTCGTCTAAGGTTTCTTCAACAACGATATTAGGAACGTCGGTTTCTAAATCTCGTCTGCGTTGTCGTTTCCTTCAATTACGATTGCGTCGATTCGAAGCGTCTCTAGAATTAGAATAATCCTTCGATCGAGTGCGCATGCACTAAGCGTAGAATGGGTGGTAGCAAAGAAGAGTCTTTTTGCGGTTTTTCGATTTTTCAAATTTTTTTGGTTTTTTGATTGTTTTTAATTTTTTTGGATTTTTGATGTATTACGTAGACTCAAATCTACAAATCTCCCCTCGAAGCGATTTATCGATTAAAGGAGCCTCAAAGAATGAAAACGATCACGTGGAGTGAACGCCTTCGATGACTTTAGAACGTTGGTGGAACACCAAAACGTTCAAGAGGGTTTAATCTTGAAAACAAGCAAATATAATATAAGTAGATAATACTTGGGCGGCAAACCCTCGATTAGCCTTCTTTCTCAAAACACGCACAAGCAAGCGGGGGAAACGAGGCGGCGCTAAGCACTTAAGAGCCTTTTTCCCTTAGGTCGTGAAATACAACCGCCTTATACCCACCTTATAGTTTGTGTTAATTAAAATTAAGCCTCACGAAAGTATTTATCTATTTTGCCTTTTAACTTTTGCTTTGGATTCGAATACAATGATCGAGTGATGAAATCCCGAATCAAGGTTGCGTTTTCACGCTTTTGGAGTACTTGTATATTTATTGTTCTACGTAGTACAATATAGTAATATATTCACAAAAAACGAAAACGATAATGGGATATCTACAATATAGTAAAATGATTGTTGTGTGTTTAGTTTAGGAAAACTAAACACGATTTATTTTGATACTATAATATAATAAGTAAAAATAACAAAAGTGAGTATGTACGTTATTTACGCTTTCCAAAAATTGAAAAGCAAAAACGCACTACTCACACAAACACGATAATAGTAATGGCACTATAAACACCTCCCCGGCAGCGGCGCCAAAAATTGATGTAGTAAAATCGTACACGTTTTAGGAAAAACGCGTATGAGCGGCAAGTATTAAGTCTTACGCTTTAGGAAAAACGTAAAACCGAATAAATGCGGGTTCGTTCTCGAATTAGGTGTGTGAATTAAGTGTGCCAATTATATAAAATAAAAGTTTGGATTAGTGACGTTTTTAGTTGAGAAAAAGACAAAATAAAAGACGAGGTACGCTAAAAATTATTCTACGACGTAAAAAACGTGAAATTGTAAAAATCGACGAAAAACCAAAGTACACTAAAAATTACCAAAATCTCAAACTAAGTTAAGAAAAATCTAATTAAAGCAAAAATGAAAACCAATATTTCCAAAACTTTTTAAATTATTTTAAATTAATTTTTTAAGTTTAATAAAAAAACCAAAAATAAATAAAATGTATAAAAAGTGAAAATGAAAATTTTAAGATTTTTAAACCTAAATTATACTAATTGAAAACTAAAAAATATTTTTTGAAAAATTAAAATTACTTTTTCCTATTTTTTTTATTTTCTAAACTTTAAAAAGAAAATAATGATAATAAATTAATTAATAAAGATAAAAAAAATAATATTTTCTTCTAAAAATCCTAAACTAACATCTAATCCTAATAAAATGAAAAATACAAAAAGCTAATTACCAATAAGCTCAAACTGAGCTTATCAGTCTCGAATTGGATTAAATAAGCTACACTAATAACCCTTTAAATATTAAATGAACTGATTCATAACACATGTTCCATGCCTGCTCTACTGGTTAGGTCGTGTGGTGTGTGAACAAGGGTTCAGGGGTTCGAGTCCCATTGCTGCCCTTTTCTTATCATTTTTCTTTTCTTTTTAAATATTAACAGTATAAAAGAAAAAGGAGAGAGTTATAAAACAAAATCTGCCAAGTGAGCAGATGGTTGTGAGGGTATGTATTGCGTCTGTTGTGTTTGTGAGGTCAGGGGTTCAAACCCACTTGACAAACAATGTTAAACGGACAATTCACACAGACAGAAACAACATAACTCAAATTATTGCAAAAAGGAAAGTAAATAAGGAAATTACACAAGTATGAAAAATGAACAGTGGTGTGCTATGTAAGTGCTAAACTAGATGTTCTAAGGAGAATTTGGGCTTAAACTTAAGCAAACTTAATGAGCACTAACCGCCTTATAGACTAAAAACAGTTAGAATATGCTATGTAACCTATTAAAATTACAAATCTTAGACTTAAACACCTAAACGTAAGCTTACACGAGCAGCTGATGTATTCAACCTCAAATAGGCCAGAAACAAGCAGTCAAGTATGAGAAGTTTAAGTTTCTAAGTGAGCAATACATACATCTAGTAACTAAAAGCTATCAAAGCAATTGAAATGATTATTACACAAGAAGTAAATAACATCTAGGACTGCAAAAAAATGAAACCTAACAACTATGCATAAGACAGAAATCAATAAGGACACAAAATTTTTATGTTTTGAGATATTAAGTCTAAATAAAACCTGACTATCGTTAACTCTAACCTCAGAATAATAACGCAATAACAAATTAAGCCTAAACCTAAGCTTAAATCACAATTACTACTTAAACCAAACACTAGTTTAATTTCTGTAAATGAAAATTTACAAAGCAAAGAGCAAAATTAAGCCACAAGCATAAGAATAACCGACATAACAGAAAATGAGCAGAGAAACAAATAAGAAATATGAACAAATAAGCATAAGCAGTTAACACACAAGCAAGTACTATAAGCATAAAACAAAATTAGATAGGAGTCGAACTAGAATGAAACAAAGGAGCTTACTTTGGTCCTTAGTAGCTCAACCTTCAATCTCACACTCGGCCTCTTTCTCAACTATGAATCAAGCTGTAAGAGCTTAAGTACTAGCTTATGCTTAGAAGCTTTAAGATTTTATTAAGAAACTTCACCGTAAAGAACCAACATATATCTTGAAAGCAACAACACAACCTTAAAAACTCCTTCCTCCCACTTGTACAATCGATCTAAGAGAGGAACAAATTAAACCAACCTTAATCGACTATAACCCCTTTCTTGCTGATTCATCCAGTAAAATAACAACAACTATATTTTTTCTTTCTCTGTCGAACAGTACCCACCAAACAACCAACCAATATTCACTTTTTTTTGTCACTCAGTGACCAACAACAACTCCTCTTTTTTGATTACGAATCTAGAACAAATCTTTTTTTTTTAAAACTTTTTCACAAATTTTCTCAAATAATTTTCTTTAATAAAACTTGAACAAATAAACTTTCAAACACTTGAAAGCAGAATTTTGGAACCAAGATTTCCAAAAAACCTTTTTGAATAAACAAGAAACTGTAAATTGCGTAAAAATAAATTTGCAAAATATAAAAGATTAAACTAAAACACGAATTAAAAGTGGAACTCAGAATTTCAACTTGCAATGCTTAAAAACTTCTTTAACTAATTCATAAGAAAGGTTTACAATGTTGAAAAAAACTGGAACCAGAAAAAAAATAAACACCTAACTGCCTTATATATTGGCGACATGAAGATTCTAGAAAAAATGAAAACACAAACCCTAATGACATGTAATTCCATTGCTGCCCTTGGATATTTCGTTTGAAGATGCCATATTCTACTTTGAATTCTTGGTCCATGGATGATCATGTGATCTTTGGTGGAATGAGCTGTTCTTTGACCAATCTTAACCTTTGAATGTTCCTTTGGGAGTAAGAAACTCAATGAGAATCGTTGGATTACTGTAGCACCTTTGTTCTTTAGCAAAAATGAAGCAGGGGACCATAGGAGTGGGGTCTTGTGAGCATGTGAGGTTGTTTGGGGAGTGGGGAAAGGATGATGGTGACGTGAATAGTGGTTCTGGAGTGGATTAAGTTTAATCATCAAGTGTTGATGATGATTATGAATTAGGGTTCATGAGAGATTTTTTTGTGGGTTAATGAAAACAGTAAAGGTTTCCCGGTTGTGTCATTAATAAAAAATCTGTTTTAAATAAAACTTATTTATTAATAAACATGGTTTAGTTGGTTGGGATGTATTGGTTGGGTTGGGTATATGGGTAAATGGGTGGTTTGGGTGAGGTGTCAACATGGTATTGGGTGGGTAAGTTTTGTTGTCTGGCAGAAATAGTCCCTATGCTCACAAACTTTTTTCATTCCAAGATTCAACAGCAAATACTCTCCATTCCTTTGATATCAAGTTTGTACCATTTGTCAATTTTGGCACAAACAATGTAATAACTTTGATTAAGGACCACTCATGTAACTTTGGCATATTTCAAGGGATTTTCTTATACATTCTTGATATTTTAGGGACCCACATGTAATTTTGAGGTTTTACAAGGGTATAAAGTGATAAGTCTTCAAAAGATGAGGGACTAATCTTGACAATCTTCAAAACTTCAAGGACTTCTTTGGGAATTCATTGTTCGGGTCCGGTTCTTTGTGCAGCTTCGTTTTCTGTGTTCATTTTTGCTTGATTCTTGTTCTCTTTTGGTGAATTCACAATATCCGTACCTAAAATACACAATGAACAAACACAAGCATATTTTGGGTATTTTATGACTTTTTTAAGCATTTTAAGCTCGATTTGGATGATGAGACTATGTATAATTGTAGTCTCATTAGTGACCCAAACCACTTCATCGGTGATTGTCCCAAGCCATCTCGCGACAAGAATCACATGGCTTTTGTTGGTGGTTCATGGAGCGATAGTGGTGAAGAATGTGACGATAATGCTAAAGATGAAAAATGTCTCATGACCCATTCTTCCAAAGAGGTACATTCCGAAACCGAATACTATATAATGATATCTCTTCACTAGACAATTTAGAATTAGAAGGTCAATATAACAACCTATCCAAACTAAGTCTAAAATTCATCGAAAAAGAACAAAGTGCTAAAATCAACTAGGACCAAGCTTGAAAATGAGATTAGTGAGCTAAGAGATAAATTAGCTAAGCTTGAGAAAAATAAGGAAGTTGATTTAGGTTGCTTAAATTGTGAACACCTTAGACAAGAGAATGAAGATCTCAAGAGTACCTCCATTAAATTGGAAAAGTTCATGAAAGGTATGCTATTGATGACATGTTAAATAGGCAAATTCACTCTAACGAAATACTAGGCTTAGGTTTTAACACCAATGAAGCATCCACTAGTGAACCAAAACAAGTTAGATTTTCAGAAAAACGACCCTCTGTCTACGGTTCGCCAATTTATGGCGCGGTACCTTACATTTATGGAACCGCAGGGTGTGATAAGGAACCGCGGACAGAAGACAGGATTCCTGAAAATTCTCAACTTTCTGAAAATTCCATTTTAGGTAAAGTGTCAAAACATCTTGTTGTTAACAATGTTAAATTACCTATAATTGATAAAAAGGAACTTGATAAATTCAATAAGTCTTTAAGTAAACCTCTAATGGGAATGAGAAATTTATCAAGACAATCATCTACTAAGCAATTGACATCAAAATGATCACATGAATTGGAATAACTTTCAACAATGCTTTTCAACGTGGGGCATGTGTCCTCCATTCATGCATCCCAACCAAATGCAAAGGATGTTTGGAACTAACAACTTTAGACCCATGAGATATTGGGGACCAGATGTTTGATCTTGTGTGTTGTTACCTAGATATGCTTGGGAATCGATTTGGAGCCCGACGAGTGGATTAAGGATAGTGGTTGTTCTAAACACATGACGGGTAATCAAAGTTTATTCTCTACTTACAAAGCATATAATGGAGGTACCGTTACTTTCGCTAGTAAGATACGTGGTAACATCAATGGCAAATGTATGGTCTCTCTTGACTCCATGACCATCGAAAATGTTGAACACGTAGATAATCTAGGGTATAACTTACTAAGCATAGGTAAAATTTGTGACAATAAGTGTAAGGTCTGTTGGTCCCTTGTAATTCGTTATTACTTATTATCTTAAGTAATAACTCTTTACTTCGACTCAAGTGTGTTGTTTTAACAATAGATAAGAACTATGAAGGATTAAAACAACAATACAAATATACTTTTCAGCGTATAGACTTTAATTAGAATCAAATAAAGAATCTATAACCCACTTTGTTTGCGGAATAACAAAGTGGTTGAATGACAATGGGTTTCGATCTCCACTACTTAAACGTCTAACCAAAGTTAAAGTCTAAGCTCCAATCTAAACGTTCATATGCATCTTGGCTATATGGTTTAGTTGGTATCGAAAGAGAAAGGTTTTCCAGAGTTTAAGCTCTTGTATTGGTTAACCCTTTCTCTCCCAATGTACACTCCTTATATAGGCAGTGTAAATTAGGGTTTGCATTTTGCATGTTTCAATGCATGGGTTTATCCAGTGGGTGGTTGATGCCTATCCTGGATAAACAGTACAAAGTACATATTAAACTATTCTAGAAAAGATAAAGGTTGTACTTATATCTAAGTATACAAGCAACCTACTCTGACTTAAAGTTATCTTTTCCCACCTAATGCAAACCATCATAATACTGAAGAGTCTTCAGTATCCTAGAGGAGATTGACATCATTCAGTTTGGTATTGTCAAACCAAACTAAACTGAAAGCCCTTCTTTAGTCCTTGTTCTTCAGCAACTAGACCGCCTAGTATTTGAAGCAAATACTACTTTGTCTTGTAAGTTAACTGGAAGGGGAGTGCTGATCTTTCTTCAGCTATAAAGTCTTTAGTAGGAACTTTGTTCCTCTGGTCATCCTTCAGCAGACTGTCCTTACTGCTGAGCATGAAACACTTAGGGGGATTTTATATTCAAATCCTAGAGTTGCTTCAGAGTCAGTAAATACTGACCTAACAATCTCCACCTATTTGGATATACAAATAGCCGAAGTCTAATGTCAGTAGTAAGTGAGCATAACAACTTCTTCTTACTTGCACTGAACAATTAATAACTTATAAACATCTAATAATCATTGATTGTGGTAACATACACCTTTTAGGAAAAAGGCGTAAAAGCGGTAAGTATTAAGTGATGATTTAGGAAAATCAAACACTAATGACCCAAATAAGTTCGTTTCCCAAGGAGGTATATGTGTGTGAATAATTCGTAATTGATTTGAGATTAATATTTGAAAGAAGGGGATGAGAAATTAGAATGACGAAGACGTGAAAATTATTACTACTGTTGGGTTTAACCGGGTGTGTTCACGTATGCATGGATAGAGCAACGTTATATGCATGGTTCTACTTTGGATAATATCCATATTACAAATTAAGTTTGAAATGGTACTAGGTTGACCGAATCTCAAGGTTACATGGAACAGTGGGTCAGTAGTAGCACCTAGTCTTTAGGTACACTAAATGGGTAGTTTTGTATGCTACTTTCATGGGTCACATGTATATATATAGTCTTTTAGTGGTATGAATAAAAATAGAGAGAGTTTGGTAGTCTTTTGCTTTCAAACGTATATATCATATCCTACATTTGGTATCAGAGCGTAGGCTCGTAACGGGGAACCTCCGCCGCTGGTGGGTGTGTGTCGGTCGGTGGAGGGCAGGCAGGAGTGAAAGATTTGTTCGGGACAACAGGTGGCTGTTCGGGACTGTGTTGCAGCAGAAGACGGAGGCTTTATGGTGGTTTCTTTCTGGCCGTCGTCGCGGAGGAGTGCCGGTTAAGATGGCAGGGCTATGTTGGATCGAAGGCGGGTTTGATTTCGGATCAAGAAAGAGAGGACCGATTTCAAACCTTATGCAACTAGTTCGAATAAAAGAAAGCAGCAACTTTTGATCACATTAGGTGACGAAAAGAACGCGACAGAAAGATAGCAAGAAAGAAAGAAAGAAAGAAAGAAAGAAAGAAAGAAAGAAAGAAAGAAAGAAAGAAAGAAAGAAAGTCGACAGAAAGAGTCGACAGAAAGTGTCAGACAGGAAGAGTCGGACAAGAAAGTAGTCGATAAGAAAGTAGTCGACAAGAAAGTAGCAAGATTTTCTTGCAAGAAAGAATGAAAGGAAGAAGAGGCGTCACAAGAAAGAATGAAAGAGGCCGGTGTCGCTTCGCAAGAAAGAAAGAAGGCCTCGAAAGAAAGAAAGAATCTGACCTTGGTATGAGAAAGAAAGAAAGATAGACCGAAGACCGAAAGAGATGACCGTGACCGTGGGTTGTCCGAGAAAGAAAATCAGACCGAAGATTCAACAGCAGATGACCGAAAGAGACTGTTGATTTGAAAGGCCGAAGACCGAAAGACCGAAGACCGAAAGGCCGAAGACCCAAAGGCCAAAGACCGATAGGCCGAAGACCGAAGAATGGAGACCCTAAGCTTCATCTAAGAAAGATTAGACCAAGGTTCGAAAGGAGGTGTTTAAGGCGTGATCGAGGTGACGTGAACAACCGATTAAGGGGGTGATTGTTGGGTTTAACCGGTTGTGTTCACGTATGCATGGATAGAGCAACGTTATATGCATGGTTCTACTTTGGATATTATCCATATTATAGATTAAGTTTGAAATGGTACTAGGTTGACCGAATCTCAAGGTTACATGGAACAGTGGGTCAGTAGTAATACCTAGTCTTTAGGTACACTAAATGGGTAGTTTTGTATGCTACTTTCATGGGTCACATGTATATATATAGTATTTTAGTGGTATGAATAAAAATAGAGAGAGTTTGGTAGTCTTTTGCTTTCAAACGTATATATCATATCCTACAACTACGACGACTAAAATAAAAACCGTAAAAAGTGACACAATACAAATTAATTCTAAAAATTCCCAAAAAATTCCCAAAAATCAAATTAAACAAACTAAGAGTTTACAAATGATCAAAACTTTTTCAAACCTTTTAATTAATTAAATATTAATTTTTAAATGCTAATTAAAGCCCTATAAATAAAATAATTATTAAAAAGTCCAAATAAAGGTTTTTTACTTTGTAAACCTTTAAAATGACTAAATAAGAACAAAAACTATTTTTATGAATTTTTAAACTAATTCAAACTATTTAAAATGATTAAAATCTATTAAAAACTTAAAATAATTCTAGAAATTAGAAAAATGAAGATAAAATTAATCTAAGAGTTGCAAAAATCCTATTTTAATGTATTTAACCTAAGAAAAATATAAAAAGTGCAAAATGTGAAAATTAAAATTTAATAATAAAATAATATTAAAGATCCAAAAATTATAAAAAATTCTAAAAACTTGCAAACTAGTTTATTTTAACCTAAATAAACAGAAAACGAAAGTGAAATTACCAAAATACCCCTAATGGGCAAAAATAGAAAACAGTCCAATCTAATGGGATTTTTGGCCCCAAAACTTCAACTAAGCCCAAATGACCTAAAAAAGCCCTATCTGACTCAAAATTTAATTCTAAACACGAAAGTCTGAAGGCTCAAAAGCTGGTTTTGAGCGTATCACAGCTTAAATGGTCAACAACTTATCCTTATTGGGCCAATAAGCCCATTAAGCAATAAGCCAATGCCATAAGCTCAGATTTGACACACAACCTTCTTTTGAGATGCCTAAGAGATCTGTGAAAAGAAATTTTGAAAAAGCAAACCCAATAAGCCAAAAATAAGCAAAGCAAAATTTCACTAAAGGACAAAATAGTCGGGTTAGAGTTCTAGGACGTTTCAGAAGCTGATTCTTTTTGCAAAAGCTTACAAATGGATTAACTAAGAGTAATAAATCATAAAAGTCACAAAAAGCCAAGTAGAATAAGCTGTAGGAGCAAATAAGCTGGCTGAAAAAGCAAAATAAGCTAGTTTTCTAGCAAAAGCTTAACCAATTGACTTGTAACTTTCCAGATTTGATATTTAGCTGAGAAAAATGACACCTATTACAAAAGCCAAGTTGTTGCATGTACCAATAAGCAGTTCTAAAAAATAAGCCAAATTGTGCTTATTTGACCAAAAGTCAAAGTCCACCAAAATTAACCAAAAGCTCAAGGATTGTTTGTAGGCTTGTTTTAAGCAATTTTTGTGAAGAACTCAAGGTAGAGTCCTTGTGAATCAAGTGGTCAGTTGACGAAATGACAACAGATTTTGGACAAATTAGGCCAATAAGCCAGTTTGCTTATAAGCACTCAAATAAGCAAACCAAATAGCCAAATTGTCTCACGAGCAGCACAAAAACAAGTTCCAAGCAACAAACAAGCATGGCATATACTAGATAACAAAATGCAAGGCAAAATTGAGGTGGTCACTTTGCTGATGCAAATGACCACTTCAGCCAACTTTGATAAGCTCTAGCACCCACAATAAGCCACCAAATTCAACAAACAGATACTGCACATATTTCTTATCACCTAAACTCTTCCCAAACCAGATTTCAGACCTTAGATCCAACAAACAAAGAACTTATTGGATCTGATGTGTTTGACCAATTTCAAACCACTTTTATCAAATTTTTCCAAAACTTTGAAAACCTTAACCAAACCACTTGAGCCTTAACCAATGACCAACACTTGTTGCATATGACTTGTTTAGACTCCCCAAGCCCTAAGAACCAAGGGCACAAGGCCACAAGGCCTTATGATCTCAAAATCCCAAACAGCCTTGTTTTAGTCCTTTTTCAAACAAACTTTTTATTCAATCAAACAACCTACTGATTTTAAGGTTCAATTACCTCAACTAGGTGAGAACTAACAGATAACAACTATAAAACACAAAGCACAATCACAAGAACACCAAATCACATGGTAAAGTACATATCAGACAAAAACATAAATTTTTTAGAGGAAACTTAAAAAGAGCTTATACCTATCCCTCACAACTTCCTAGAGGGATCAACTATGCTCCTTGGACCACTCTCAACAACTAGAGAGTGGCCATGGTCCTTGAACAAAGGAGATGGTATGTGCCTTGGTTGATGGTTCAAAGCAGAACCTCAAGGTCTTGATTTCTTCAACACAAACAGCAAACAACCTATCCAAAGGTTGATAAGCCTTCACTAGCTTGGTGTCAACAAGCTTGCAAGGGCTTATAGCTTTTGGATAAGGGTTAGTACAAGTAAAATATCAAAAACAGATGACTGATTTCAAGGTTTTTTCAAACTTGAAATCTTTACCAAACATAAACTTGCTTTAACCACAAGATCAAAGCACCTTTATAACATCAAATGGAACTCAGAATCACTCTTAAACAACACCAACTTTCAAAAACATAATAAGGAATTACAATTTTCTTAAAATACCAACTTTTATAATTTTAAAAAGGAATTACAATGTTTAAAGAGTAAAACTGGAACAAAAGCTCTCTCACATGTTGAGGAGTCTTTGTATAGGCCATAAGGGCTGAGATTACAATGAAAACCCTAGCTACAAAGTCCCTAAAATGCCCCTTGAATCTTCTAGACGAATTTTGTTCATGAGCTGTTAAAATGCATCCAAGTCGTTCATTTTAGCTTTGGGGCCAAGTAATGAGTGTGGGCTGTTGATTTGGCCACGTGTCATTCCTTGTAGAGGAAGTTAGATTATGATTGGTTGACGTGTGAATGGGTGGGGTCCTTTGGTGAGTGAAGATTGGGGTTTTGGGCGTGGGATGGGTTTTTGGGCATGTGAATCAAGCATGTGCCTGGGTAATTTTGATTTACCCTTTGTCTTAAGTGGGATAGTAACTGGGTTTATCACGTGAAACAGTAACTCCTTTGATTCGTTTTTTGTGGGGAAAAAGTGTTTGGCGCGTATATCTTTAGTTTGAACTTTGGGAATTGACACTTTGAGTCCTTGTGTTCAGCAAAACAAACGATTTCCTTTGTATTTAAACTTTCCAATTTCACACTTTGGCCCCAAAACTTTGGCAAAAGGATTTCAAGGGTTGTTTTTGTCATTTTTGCATAGTTTGAGGACTGATCTTGGACATTTCTCATCTTTAAAGGTCTTCAATGTATCTTTGACTTCATGAGGGACCATTGTTGACAATTTAGAATTGTTGAGGGACTAAATTTGCCAAATCTTCAAAGTTGAAGGACCTTTTTGTAATTTTGACAAACTTAAGGGACCAAACTTGTAATTATGAATATACAAGGGTATTAAGTGTCATTTCTTTATAAATGAGGGATCAATATTGTACATCTTCAAATCTTCAAGGGTTTTTCTTTGAGAAATCCATAACTAGGGTCCGGTTCTTTGTACGGCTTCGTTTCTCGTGTTCGTTTTTCCTTGTTTCTTGTGATCTTTTGTCTTTTTCACGTTATCCATACCTAAAACACACAAGCAAACAAATACAAGCATATATATGGTATTTTTATGACATTTAATGCATTTAAAGCCCGGAAAGAACGATGAGATCATGTATAAATGCCATCTCATCAGTGATTAATTTATGAAATATTAAAAATTACAACAAACTATGACAAATGATTATTCAGTTTTCCTTTGGCCTAAGTTCTTCAATGACAGGGGTCTGTACTGATGGATCAGAGTTCCTGATGTCCAGCATTAATAGTAAGCACATGCTGAAGGTTTTTGCAGCTTCAGTGAGTCTTGGACCACCATGGTGAGCAAAGAAGATTTTCTAAATGTTTCCAATAAATTTATTGTTTAGATCATCAAGATCACTAATAGCCACAAAATCTTGTCGTTCACGATGGTTGAACATTATCATTCCCAATTCAGGTTCTTCTAACACATGTCCAGGGAGATGATTTTCAAACTGAACAAGATCTTTGTATTTCTTGGTAGTGACAAAGATGTCACCCACACCAGGTTGAAACAGATTGGCTCTCTTGTTCAGTTCCAGAATTGGATCTTGATCCTCTAGTGAGATTTGGTTGCTGATGTTTAGATGCTGACCAAGCCTTTCATGATTTCTCACAAAGTGTTCAAATTTTGTGCGAACCTCTTCCCATCTCTTGGATTTTTTCTTTTCAATGTTTTTGCTCATCTTTAGCCATTCAGTATAGGAGAGCTCTTCCCTTGGAAGTCATCTATGATCTCATCAGACCCATCTGCCCTATAGAACTTCAGATTGATATCTCTTTTGTAAGTCATCTTATCAACGTTTGTGATTTCTGAGAGACATATTCTGTTCAACCTAGCTATACCAAATTTTTCGTATAACATCTTTTTCTTGAAGAGGCCTTCAACCTCAGATTTTCCAATTCTTTCATATAAGCTCATCTTCAGATCCCTGAGCTTTTCTTCATCTTGAAGCTTGTGTAATTTATCAAGTTCTTCTTGAGTGGCCAACCCAGACTTGATAATTCTTTCATCTAGTGTGAATTCACCTTTGCTTTTGGGTTTAATGGGAGGTGACCCATTTTTAGATGACTCAGTGCTAGTGTTAAGGCCATCAAAATGAGTGTCCTTAGCCGAAGACTCCCCCTTAGGCTTAGCTGGATTGTCTTCACTAAAGGGAGATACATACACAAAAGGTTGTTTTTGGGCCTTCTTCTGTGCATGTTTCTTAAAGAGCTGCTGAATAGTGACTTTCTCCCCCTCAACAGAAGAGTACCCTTTAACTTCTGATGCACCCCCAATAGGTAAACATGCACATAGGCAGTATAAGGTGGATGATAACTTGGTCAACATTGCTGGAACATTTGTAAGAGCATTCAGTTTCTGCTAAACTTCATCTGATAAGTTCAACTTTTGTTGCTCCAGTAGACCCACCCTATCCTTGATCTTTGATATTAAATCACATAGCTCATTAAGCTGATTAGGAATCGGCTTGAATTCAACCGGGAGCTCAAAAGATGCAGTATTAATGGAGTCCATGAGGGAGGTGATCTCTTGCTTGACAGAAGTGGTAGTAGCCACATCCTTCACAAATGGATTCAGTGCAGTGAGAATTGCATCTTTGATCTGTTCAGCAGTGGGAGGAACTGGCCTTGCTTTAAGAGTAACTAGTTCAGCATCAGCAATAGCCTTTTCCTCCTTGAGCTTGGTCACATGTGATTGTAGAACCAACACCTGATTTGTTAGTTCATTTACCTTAATGATTATGGGGGATAGAGGCTTGGAAGTTTGATCAGCAACGTCATCTTCAGATTCACTATCATCCAGGTTTATTGGAGCTCTTTCACTCAGCCCCAACTCCTTCTCCAAGTCATCAGCAGACATGCTGAATATAAATGTAGGCAAGTGTCCCCCTTGGCGCCAGTGGGGAGAGGCACTTCCTTGATTGTCTGCTGACCGCCACCTTCAGTGTGCTGGTCAGTTTCAAGTCCTTCACCACCAGGATTGGTTTTGCCTGATGGATCCTGAGAAAGAGTCCCTGATGAGTTAAGATCAATGATAATGTCTTTGGTTTTTTCAGTAGGACCCTGTTGTTAGGGAACTACATCATAAGAAACAGAAGGGCCAGGGTCAGCGTCAGCTGTTGTATTTACTGACGCCTCATGCCCTGATGCAGACTCAGAGTGACAAATGATAGAGATTGGTAATGAAATTTGAGATGTATTCAGATTTAAATTACTTACCAATGCTGACTCCATTGTAATAAGCTGAGGGTGCGCTCTATCTTCACCCTTCTCTCCTAAAGAAGTTGGGAGATGGGTTGCCTTCAGGGCCTCTTGATGCATGCCACCTTCAACAGAGACCGATGGTGGCGGCTGGCTTGGGTTCTGGTCCTTGGCCAAGGACTTTTGTTTCTTCGAGGCTTGGCCTTTGGGATCATCAGAATGCTTCTTTGATGAAGATTCTGTGGGGTGCCTCCTTTTCTTAGACTCACGTCTACACTTAATAGTATTCACAGACGTGCTCTTTTGATGTGGTCCAAAAGAAGCTCCAGACTTTGTGCTTGTTAAATCCCCTTCTCCAGTTGGAGGAGGGTTTTGTGGAGCTTTAAACACTACTGGAGCATTTGCTGAGCAAATGTCCATCATGGACTGTGTGAGGTTCAGTTGTGCTGACTGGAATGTTCCAGCGATTGGTATCAAAGGTTTGAAAAACTAGTTTAACTCCTTGGTTATTTGTATACTCTTCACCAAATTGGTCAGCATAAATGAGGGATAAAAATCTGGTGTAGACCACATTCTTTTCCCTAGTTTTCTTCTCCATTTTTCCATGGAGATTTTCAAAGACTAATTTTCCAAAATCAGCTTTTATGCCCTTTGCCAGACAATACAAAATCAGGGCATCCTTTTGGTTGATCTGATCAAGCCCACCAGTTTTCCCACCCAGACACTCAATTAAGATGGACATCAAAAGTTTCCACGTAGGTGGTAAACAACTTCTCTTCAACCCCCCTTTATCACCAATCTCTTCAGTGTACCCAATTTCTTTAAAAAATGATTTGACAACAGAGAAATCATTGGGTACAGCCTCATATTCACTAGAGTCCTCCAAATAGTTTAACCCTAAAACTCTTCTAAACAGCTTTAAACTTATTTTCCCATGAATATCTAAAGTTATAGAGACAAACTCAATAGATTTCTTGTTCTTTGACCCATGTGCTGTGAACCAAAATTCTTTTAACAAATTTTCAAACATAACCCCTGAATCCTTGAACAAGGCATCACGAATCACACATTTGGATAAACAATTTAGTAGTTGCTTTCCAGGTTCAGATGTTAGGGTTTCTGGTTTGATCAAGGTGAGGTTGTTGGGTTTAAAGAATAAGTCCTAAATGGGACAGTTAACATGGATGGAAGGATTGAGGGTGATCTCAGTCTCTTGTGGTTGTGAAGAAGATTCAGCAGCCATTGATGTTTGTTGTGTGTGTTTTCTTTTGAAAGAGAAAGAGAGAGAGAGAGTTGTGTGTGTTTTTTTGAAAACTTTTGCAAATGATATGAATCTTCAATCTTCAAAAGATATATGTAAACACTTTTTGAACTGATTTGTCAAAGTTTGTAAAACATTTGAAAAGAGAATGAAAATTTTAGGGTTTCTTTTGAACAAATGACACAAACTCTCTCATTAATGTTCTAAAAAAGGTGATGATTTTCTGTTGCTTTGAACAGTGAAACGCATCATTATGTCAGAAAGTTCTTGACTGTGATATGGACGCTTGAAATTTACTAGATAAACAATTGACACCTTTTGAAAGAATGTTTTGTATTTATTCTCAAGAAATTTAATGCCATTAACTCTTTTGAATCACATGATTGATAGGTTATAAATGCTGTTGCTCAGATATGCTGAAGCTGATGGCAATACTTGTGAGCTTCAGTACGTCAGATGAGGCGACAAAACCCCATATAGATGTTCACATAAGTGAACAAGACATATGACATTGCACGCTCCTCTACTCAGGCCTTGCTACTCAGTTGTATTAAAAATTTGTTCAGCATTGCTGAAGGTACCTTTTGATGACTGGTGATTATTTGTTCAGCTTCAGTGAATCAGATAAGGTGACAAAACATCATATACACAATCACATAAAGTGAAATAGACACATGACATTGCACACTCCTTACTCAGACAATGCTACTTATCATTAATCAAAAACTTTTATGAACTGCTGAACCTTCAATATTCTTCAGTGAATGCTGAATGTTCAGGTTTTGTATCATCAATGTTCAGCATACCAAGCTCTATTATCTATCTTTTGAAAGTTGGTTCATCCAATGGTTTGGTGAAGATATCAGCCAGTTGGTATTAAGTGGGGATGAAATGTAATTCAATGTCCCCTTTCACAATGTGATCTCTGATAAAGTGATATCTGATATCAATGTGTTTTGTTCTTCAGTGGAGGACTGGATTGTTGGATATTGCAATAGCACTAGTTTTATCACAAAAGATTGGTACCTTTTCATATTCTATGTCATAATCAGCCAGTTGGCTTTTCATCCAAAGAACATTGGCACAACATCCAACAGCTGCCACATATTCAGCTTCTGCTGAATACATGGCAACTGTTTGTTGCTTTTTAGCAGTCCAACACACAAGTTTGCCACCTAGCAATTGGCAGGCACCAGAAGTGCTTTTTCTGTCCAAATTGCATCCAGCATAGTCATAATCTGAATACCCCTTTAGGTCAAAACCTGAGGATTTGGGGTACCAAATACCTAGACTTGGTGTACTTTTAGGTATCTGAAGATTCTCTTTACAACAGTAAGGTATGATTCCTTTGGATCTTCTTGGTATCTTGCACAAAGGCATGTAGAGAATTGAATGTCAGACCTGCTTGCAGTTAAGTACATGAGTAATACAAGGTTTTGCCTCGTATGAAAATTTTATCATCCGATCTTTTCGAATTGATTACTAGTAGAAAGTGCGACTCAGTCGTTCTTGGTGGAAAATAAAAAGGGTTTGTTTATCTATTTTAAGCTAAAAATGAAGATGTCGTTGAGTAAATAAGTAAAAATGAAAGCATGAAAATATTTTAAACTAAAATTAAAGAATTTAAAAATTGAAAAGTAAATGATTAAAACTTGTAAAAAATATAAACTTAAAATATTAAACTAAAACAAGACAAGTTAGAATAGTTGTAAGTAAAAAGGCGGGAAAAAATAAAGTTTGAATTAAAAACTGGGAATTACAAAACCTTATCCGGAATGTTATTCGGAATGAAGAAATGCAGCTAACCCGGAATCACTTGGGAGGCTTATGCGGAATCTTTAACAAACTCCTTATCCGGAATATATTTGTGATGCTTGTCCGGAATAAGTTCTTGAGATGCTTATCCGGAATCCGTCTTCTTTTACTTATCCGGAATAATGACTTCGTTTGCTTATCCGAAATATATTCCGGATACTTATCCAGAAAAACTCAAAAATACCTTTATCCGGAATAATTGGAAAACCACTATCCGGAATCCACTAACTAAACTTTATCCGGAATCCTCTTCCTTGCCTTATCCGGAATCGTCTTCGGGTGTTTATCCGGAAAAATTAATAAAGGGCTTATCCGGAATAATAATAAAGTGCTTATCCGGAATAGGGAAATAGCGACTATTCGAAATGTTGTTCTACAAGCTATCCGGAATATGGAGGTCCTAAGGATTATCCGGAATTGATTTCGGACCCTTATCCGCAATCCACTGATCGACCACTTATCCGGAATAATGGGGTTTTAAGGAAAACCGGAATACACCAACATTAAGCAATTAAGCAAATCCAAAATAAGCACTTACCAAAACTTAAACCAAAGAGATTTTTAAGAAAAACTAATAAGCCACAATTTAAAAACTATTAAAACACTAAATAATCTAAATACTGGAAATCAACTTTTTTAAAAATATTAAACTTATCAAAATCAACTTATTTTAAAAAACTATTAATCATGAAAATTAAGAAACTAAGCACTTTAATCTAAAACTTTTAAAATCACCACTCAATAAGCACAACCAAATAAGCTACACAATCAAATCATCAACAAAATTAAAATAAACTACATGATTATCAAAATTAAAAAGATTAAGAAAGGTAGAATGAGAATTAAGGAAATAAGCTTGATTTGACTAAAGATTAAGATCAAAAGATCACAAGATTAAAGTAAAGATTTAATAAGCTTCAAGAAAAACTAGAGAGAAAAATGAAAACACACTTAATTAAAACTAAAAAATTAACTACAAACTAACTAACACCCTCTTAATGACATATTAGGAGGGTATTTATAGGAGGTGGGGAGATTAAGTGCTTAAGCTTTCTTCTCGTCTCGACTCGATTTAATTTCTTTGTCTTTCTCGACGTCGCCTCGGGATTTGTCGATATAAGTTGAACTCGTCTTATAATTTTCTTCTATAATTAGACTTGAGTTCTTCGACTTAATTAAACTTCCGTCTTTAGACTTTTTCTTCGATAAATCTTCAGAATAGGCCTTGGACTTCCATTCTTTTTGCATTCTCGATCTTTTGACTTCGTCTTTAGTCGTTTTCTTCGATAAAAGCCCGTGATAGCCAATGTTTTCTTCCTTTTTCATCTTTTGGTCCTAAAACACAATAAAAACACAAACCACGCATAATTCCGACTTTTACGACATAAAATACACGTTTTGGTCTTGTTATTATTGGAAATAAGTGGTAAAAGGATAAGTGTTTTCACAGTTATTAAATCCTCTACACTTGACCATTGCAATGTCCTCATGCAATGCATTAATTTCAAAGCACGGTTTACATTTTTCATCATAGATAACTCACCTTGGCCTTTATTAAATACTAAGCACTAAGAAAACTAAAAGAACAAAACAAGTAAGAAGTTAAAGACTTACATTGGGGTTTTGGTTGTCATGAATGTTTATCATCCTCAAGTTTCACGTTCCCCATACTAAGCTTAAAAACGAGATCATTGTTATTATAAGTTAGCAAACTAACATAAACTCATGTGGCCCAATTATTCACTTAGACTCCCTTATTCCTAGGTGTATCTATTATATTTTATTGTTGTCTTGAATGATCACGAGGATGCATTGTTTGACTTATTTCGATAGTTTATTTAGGCCGAAAATAAAGTGGGACGATTTAACCAATAGTTAGCTAAAGGACAAAATCTATTAAAACTGCTTCTTGGGACCTCATAAAGTTCATATCTTGGCATAACTCGCTTCACGATTTGAGACCTTTCTCGGACCGATATTTGGCAGCGACTTCATACTTCAAATCTTTGAGAGACGTTCTTGAAATTATGGTCTTATCTTCATAATAGGAATTTCTTCACTTGAAGTTTTGAGAGATTCTTCATCTTTGGACCACGACTTCTTCATTTTTCTCCAATCTTTATTTTGGACTTTGATATACAACGATCCGCCTCCATTTAGGAATTGGATCTATTTATCCTCATACCTTGTTAGGGCCTTTATGGATAGACTTCTCCATGATCTTTTGGGGAGTATTTGCTTTTCGTCGTGTGTCTCGATCCTTCATATTGATTTTTGATAAATGATTCTTCACATCACTTGGGAACTTTAACAAAAAATGTAACCCTCATGCCTTGTTAGGACCTTTTTGGACTCGCCAATCTTCGCATCCCGATTCAATAGGTTATGCCTTGGCTATGAACTCTAATTAATACCGAGCAACTTTTAAACGATCTTGTGCTAGAAGCTAAGTAACTTTTCAAATCGTACAACCTTATTTATTGCAGATAAATTTATTAGCAAGCGATGGGAGAAAAAGCTTATAATCAACTCACATAAATTCACGAAAGAATAACAAACTTATAATTGACTTTATCATCTCTCGTTCTCCACAGTTTAAAATCTCAAGGAATGAGACTCGTGGATGCTTAGCCAATTAAATCAAAGTTTTGGTCTTTCGAGTCATCTATAGGATCTTGCAAACTCTTAGACTTTTTCAAAGTTCCCTATATAAAAGCCTAGCAAAACTTGACTTAAATACGTTAAGGATACTAGCTAGAGTAAACTTAGATAAGTAAACTCGGGTTGAGTCAAAATATTCACGACTTTGAAAAATTTAAAACCACTTTATTAAACTTTTATTTTAGCAAGGAAAGTAAATAATGATAGCAAAGGAAAACTACAAGACCAAAATCGATTAAAATTTTTGAAAAATGTCGAAAAATTAGATTTTCCGGTTAAAATGAGGGCAAATTCATGGAAAGGCCACTTAATTCGATAGAAGTCCCCCTATACTTGATATAAACATTGTCCTCAAGGTTTAAGCATGTGGGAGTAAACTCCCCTACACTTAGGACATTGGGCACTTTGGTTAAATCTTGCTAAGGAAAGGACAACTATAGTTCTTTCAATGTGAACATATAAGATATGAAATATTGAATCACGACAGTTTAGGATAGAACCGGGAAGACGGGTACACGGGATCACGATTCGTCAAAAGTCATCGAAAATGGATCTTTGAAGCTTTAATCCCTGCACATTAGAAGAAACAAGACAACAAACACATACGGGGCTCCCCCTACACTTATTATGAAAACAGGAAAGGATAGATCACGGGTTGCCTCCCGAGAAGCGCTTGTTTTTGTTAACCGAGTCACGAGCCTGACTCGACCCAGAACTTAATTCAAGGGAAACATGGTGAGGGATGGAATCATCTCATGAGAGATGTCCTCACCAAAGTACAACTTCACGCGCTGGCCATTCACCTTAAAATTGGGCCCATTTGGCTGAGAAAGCTCAATGGTGCCATATGGGAAGACTTTGACGACGGTGAATGGACCAAACCAACGGCTCTTCAGCTTGCCCGAGAAGATCTTCAACCGAGAGTTAAAGAGTAAAACTTGATCACCAACGTGGAACTCTCAGTTCTTAATCCTTGCATCATGGATGATCTTGGTCTTCTCCTTGTAGATCAATGAGTTCTCATAAGCTTCATTCCTCAATTCATTAAGCTCGTTGAGTTGAATCTTGCGAAGATCACCGGCTTTGTTGATGTCGAAGTTAGCCCACTTCAAGGCCCAGTATGCCTTATGTTCCAGCTCGATAGGGACGTGGTATGGTTTCCCGTACACAAGACGATAAGGTGTACAACCAATCGGGGTCTTATAAGTGGTACGGAAAGCCCACAAAGCATCATCTAACTTATCGGCCCAGGAGGCACGATGCTCTCCCACAGTACGCTCAAGAATTCGCTTCAATCCACCGTTAGATATCTCGGCTTGACCATTTGTTTGAGGATGATAAGAGGTGGAAAGAAGGTGATTGACACTGTACTTAGCCATGACTCGAGCAAACTGATAATTGCAAAAATGAGTCCCGCGGTCACTGATTATAGCACAAGGAACACCGAATCAAGCAAAAAGTTGCTTCAGAAAGTTCACAACCACCATCGCATCGTTCGTGGGGACAGCCTTAGCTTCAACCCATTTGGAAACGTAGTCAACGGCTACGAAGATGTACTTGTTCCCTTTAGATGATGGAAATGGCCCCATAAAGTCGATACCCCATACGTCAAAGATTTCACATTCTTGTATGAAATTTTGAGGCATCTCATCTTTATGTGTGATCTTGCCTTGTCTTTGGCAAGCATGACAACGTTTAACCATTTCATGAGCGTCATGATAAATGGTGGGCCATTAAAATCCAGAGTCGAATACTTTCTTCGCGGTGTAATTGGGACCAAAGTGACCACCGGTGGGTCCTTTATGGAAAGCATCAAGGATTTGTAAAGCTTCCGGCCCATCAACACATCGACGAATAACAAGATCCGCACATTGTTTGAAAAGGTAAGGGTCGTCCCAAAAATAGAGTTCAATGTCTTTAAAGAACTTTTTCTTTTGTTGGGACGTTAACCCTTCCTTGAGAATTCCACCCGCTAAATAGTTTGCAATGTCCGCAAACCACGGGGTGTCATCAAGATTGGAATTGATAAACATTAAGGTCTCAAGGGGAAAAGAGTCATTGATCTCTTGGTTCGGATGATCCCCTTGATAAGGATCCTCAAGTCTACTTAGATGATCCGCGACTAGGTTTTCGGCTCCCTTCTTGTCACGAATTTCAATTTTGAATTCTTGAATGAGTAAAACCCAACGAAGAAGTCTTGGCTTAGAATCTTGCTTAGTTAACAAGTACTTCAACGCGGAATGGTCGGTATATACAATTGTGGTGGAAGGGACAAGATAGGGGCGGAACTTCTCAAAAGCATACACTACTGCTAAAAGCTTTTTTTCGGTAGTGGTATAATGCAATTGAGCCCCCGTCATTGTCTTGCTAGCATAATGTATTGGTTGGAAGTGTTTGTTCACTCTTTGGCCCAAAACCGCTCCAATAGCAAAGTCGCTAGCATCACACATCAATTCAAAAGGTAGCTCCCAATTAGGGGTAACCAAGACCGGTGCGTTAGTTAGCTTATCCTTAAGAAGATTGAAGGATTCAAGACACTCTTTGGAAAAGATAAAAGGAGTATCTTTTTCCAAGAGGTGGGTCATCGGGCGAGCGATTTTAGAAAAATATTGAATGAATCGACGATAGAAGCCCGCATCACCAAGGAAACTTCTCACACCCTTCACGATTGAAGGTGGAGGCAATTTAGCAATAACATCGACTTTAGCACGGTCGACTTCAAGACCGGCTTTTGAGATTTTATGTCCAAGCACAATGCCTTCTTTTACCATAAAATAGCATTTTTCCCAATTTAGAACAAGGCGAGTGTCTTCACATCGCTTAAGGATGCGTTCCAAATTGGCAAGGCAATGAGAGAAAGAATCACTATAGACCGAGAAATCATCCATGAAGACTTCCATAGTTTCTTCAACCATGTCATGGAAGATAGCCATTATACACCTTTGGAATGTCCCAGGAGCATTGCATAAGCCAAAAGGCATTATTTTGTTAGAAAATGTTCCATAAGGACAAGTGAATGTGGTTTTCTCTTGGTCTTTGGGATCGATGGGAATTTGAAAATACCCGGAGAAACCGTCTAAGAAGCAGTAATAATCATTACCCGCTAGACGTTCAAGCATTTGGTCCATAAAAGGAAGGGGGAAATGATCCTTTCTCGTAGCATCATTGAGTTTGCGATAGTCTATACAAACTCTCCACCCTGTAACGAGACGAATAGGAATCAACTCGTTGTTTTCATTGGGCACAATGGTGATTCCGCCTTTCTTAGGCACACAATGGACCGGACTAACCCATGGTGAATCCGAGATAGGGTAGATCATTCCCGCATCAAGAAGTTTGATAACCTCTTTTTTGATAACGTCATGGATCTTGGGATTCACACTTCTTTGGCTTTGAATAGTGGGTTTAAAGTCGTCGTCGATGAGAATTTTATGTGTGCAAAAGTGAGGATCAATTCCACGAACATCGGAGATTTTCCACGCAATCTCTTTCTTATGATTCTTCAGAACGGCGATAAGTCGGGATTTTTCGTCTTCTTTCAAATCCTTTGCGATGATGACAGGTGACTTCTTGTTGTCTTCAAGGAAAACGTACTCGAGATGAGACGGTAGGTCCTTAAGATCTAAATCTGGAGGATTTTTGATGGAAGGCGTAGTCAAAGTCGGTTCATCGATAGAGATATCCTTAGGAGATGGTGGAGAAATATGGTCCTCATTGAGAAGTTTCTCAATGGTACGAATGTCTTCATCCCAATTGGAGGGAGAATCGTCATATTGCAAGTCCATATCTCCTAAAGTTGCTTCAAATTCTTTCAAAATGAAATCACTTTCTCCAAATGGAGTTAGTGATGGAGCAATAGAGGCAACGGTCTCAACAATGGGAAGAGAAGAAGAACCACTTTTACAAGCGTCTTTGAAATGTTCTTCACAAGCCTCATCAATAACGTCAATGAAATTAACACTCTCGTTTTCAGAATGTTGCTTAGAAAGTTTTCCCATGTTGAAGACGATTTTATCGTCACCAACTCTCATGATTAATTTGCCCGCAGCTACATCAAAGAGAGTGCGACCGGTCCTCAAGAATGGACGTCCAACGATTAATGAAACACGTGGATCCATCTCGTAGTCAACGACAAAAATCCGCCGGAAAGGTGAATTTGTCGACACCAACGAAGACGTCTTCGGCTATCCCCACCGGGTAAGCAACCGTACGGTTGGCTAATTCCAAATTCATTCGTATGGGGACTAGCTCGGGTAGAGACAATTGTTTCCAAACGCTTTGAGGCATTAAGTTGATACTAGCACCTAGATCGGGTAGGGCCATACAATTTTCTACCCCGGGGAAGTTGCAAGGAATGAGAAAACGACCCGGATCACCAAGTTTGGTGGGTAATTTCCTTAAGAGCACTGCAGAGCAATTCTCGTTAAGTTTTGTCTGAGCGATGTCAAGAAGTTTTTCCTTATCACTGAGAAGATCTTTAAACATTTTAGCATATTTCGGCATGTGAGCGAGAGCCTCGGCAAAGGAGATGTTGAAATTCAGTTGTTTAAACATTTTGAGAAAGTTAGAAACCTGAATATCATCCTTGTTCTTCAGTTTCTCTTTCCTCAACCTTGAGGGATAAGGTATATTGGGTTGAGATGAAGGCTTTGGAATGGAATTCTCACTCACATCCTTGGGTAGTGGAGGGGTGGAAGTAGAAGGCGGTGGAATTGGAGAAGTATAAGTTGGAGGAATTGGAGAAGTAGAAGATGGAGGAGTTGGAGAAGGGGACTCGTTTTCCTTTGTCACAATCACCGGTGTAGGTGTAGGAAGCTCGGGTTCCTTTAAACCTTTTCCACTTCGAGTGGTGATTGCTTTCATCTCCCCTCTTGGATTAGCAACGGTGTTACTCGGAAGAGAACCCGAACCAGAGGCTTGATTACTTGGGAAGAAACTAGCCATCATGTTCCTTAAGTCATTCGGTTGACTTGCCAAAGAGTTTTGCATATCGGCTCGAAGATCATTCCCTTGTTTCACCATATCTTCTTTCATGTTGATCATTTCTCGCTGAATATTTTGCACTATCACATCATTAGTCCTCATGTAAGTGTCAACCTCTTGATTAAATGTGGTGGGTTGGGTGGGAGGAAGAGCATGGTAGGCAGGTGGTTGATAAGCGGGTGGTTGGTGAACTTGATTGTTTCTTTGAGGTGGATATGAGTTTCTTTGGGTTTGATATTGATTTGGAGCTCGAGGTTGATTTTGATTGTTGCGATTGAGATTGTTTAGGTTTTGAGGTGGAAAACCGGGTGGTGAAAGAAAGTTGTTTGAACGATAACTGAGCAAAATGCGGTCACCTTGAGGATGTGCTTGATAGCCTCCCGTGGAAATAGTTACCATTAGCGGCATACACATTTTCCGGATTGTCGTGAGTCGAAGGACAATTGGTGTATGAATGAGATCCCCCGCATATCTCACATGACTGACTCATAGCATTAACTTGTGCATTGATAGCTTTGGTGTTGTTAGCGGTTTGGAGAGAAAGTGTTTCAACAAGGGAAGTAAGCTTATCAATTCTCTTGTCGCTCTCATTAGTTCTAGCACTAGCCACATTAGTCCGAACACTCTTGGTTTGCACTCTAGACTTATTCTCAGTAATGTCCCATGCAGCATTAGAAGACTTAACCAAAATATTACCCCCCGAGGCACTATTTAGTGAATTTTGGTCATTCATGCTTAAACCATTGTAAAAAGTATTAATTTGATGCACTTTTGTGAAACTATGTTGTGGACACTTTCTTAAAAGTTCCTTAAAACGGTCCCAAGATTCACTAAATGTCTCACCGTACTTTTGTTCAAAGGTAATGATTTCATTCTGCAAAGAGGTAGTACGTGAGGGTGGGAAAAAGTAGTTGATGAATTTGGTCTCTAAATCCGTCCACGTAAGAATACTTTGTGGCGGTTGCTTATCAAGCCAATTCCGGGCTTGTCCCTCTAAGGAGAAAGGAAAAAGTTGCAAGCGAATCCCTTCTTGTGAAACCCCATTATACTTGACCGTATTAGTAAGTTGAAGGAACCTTTTTATATGGTCATGAGGATCATCAAGCGAACGCCCCAAGAAAGGGTGAGAAGAGACCGTTTGAATGAAGACGGATTTGAGCTCAAAATTGTTGGCTCCAATCTCGGGTATGACAATAGCATCGGTGTTGCCCTCTAAGTGCGATTGCAAAAGCTCGATCATTGGTTGATTTTCCATGGTGACAATAGGTGGAGTTATGACTTCGGCTTGTATTGTTTTCTTCTTACGAGCACGAGTACGCATGCACACCTACAAAAGTAAGAGAAAAATAGACAATAAATATTTTTGGTTTTTATGTTTTTCTATCTTTTTTTATTTTTGAAAATTTTATACTTTTTAGGATTTTTTTGAAAATTTTATACTTTTTAGGATTTTTTTGAAAATTTAAGCAAGAAAATAACGTTCAAAGATGAACGGATCCCAAAATCCAACGCGTCTCTCACTAAAAACCGTTAATCTTAACGTAAAGAGCCGGCAACGTCGCCATTTAATACAAGGTTTTTGCCTCGTATGAAAGTTCGTTGTTCCGATCTTTTCGAATTGATTACTAGTCAAAAGTGCGACTCAGTCGTTCTTGGTGAAAAATAAAAAGGTTTGTTTATCTATTTTAAGCTAAAAATGAAGATGTCGTTGAGTAAATAAGTAAAAATGAAAGCATGAAAATATTTTAAACTAAAATTAAAGACTTTAAAAATTGAAAAGTAAATGATTAAAACTTGTAAAAAATTTAAACTTAAAATATTAAACTAAAACAAGACAAGTTAGAATAATTGTAAGTAAAAAGGCTGGAAAAAATAAAGTTTGAATTAAAAACTGGGAATTACAAAACCTTATTTGGAACGTTATCCGGAATGTTATTCGGAATGAAGAAATGCAGCTTATCCGGAATCACTTGGGAGGCTTATTCGGAATCTTTAACAAACTCCTTATCCAGAATAATATTCGAACCGTTATCCGGAATAATTACTTAAAAGGCTTATCCTGAATAGGGAAATAGCGACTATTCGGAATGTTGTTCTACAAGCTATCCGGAATATGGAGGTTCTAAGGCTTATCCGGAATTGATTTCGGACCCTTATCCGCAATCCACTGTTCGACCACTTATCCGGAATAATGGGGTTTTAAGGAAACCCGGAATACACCAACATTAAGCAATTAAGCAAATCCAAAATAAGCACTTACCAAAACTTAAACCAAAGAGATTTTTAAGAAAAACTAATAAGCCACAATTTAAAAACTATTAAAACACTAAATAATCTAAATATTGGAAATAAACTTTTTATAAAAATATTAAACTTATCAAAATCAACTTATTTTAAAAAACTATTAATCATGAAAATTAAGAAAATAAGCACTTTAATCTAAAACTTTTAAAATCACCACTCAATAAGCACAACCAAATAAGCTACACAATCAAATCATCAACAAAATTAAAATAAACTACATGATTATCAAAATTAAAAAGATTAAGAAAGGTAGAATGAGAATTAAGGAAATAAGCTTGATTTGACTAAAGATTAAGATCAAAAGATTACAAGATTAAAGTAAAGATTTAATAAGCTTCAAGAAAAACTAGAGACAAAAATGAAACACACTTAATTAAAACTAAAAACATAACTACAAACTAACTAACACCTAACACCCTCCTAATGACATATTAGGAGGGTATTTATAGGAGGTGGGGAGATTAAGTGCTTAAGCTTTCTTCTCGTCTCGACTCGATTTAATTTTTTTGTCTTTCTCGACGTCGTCTCGGGATTTGTCGATATAAGTTGAACTTGTCTTATAATTTTCTTCTATAATTTTTGAGTTCTTCAACTTCATTAAACTTCCGTCTTTAGACTTTTTCTTCGATAAATCATCAGAATAGGCCCTGGACTTCCGTTCTTTTTGCATTCTCGATCTTTTGACTTCGTCTTTAGTCTTTTTCTCCGATAAAAGCCCGTGATAGCCCATGTTTTCTTCCTTTTTCATCTTTTGGTCCTAAAACATAATAAAAACACAAACCACGCTTAATTCCGACTTTTACGACATAAATACACGTTTTGGTCTTGTTATTATTGGAAATAAGTGGTAAAAGGATAAGCGTTTTCACACTTATTAATGAGTGGCCCAATCATACCTCTATACCGAGTCTCATTGACTGATTGTCCATTGAGATCAGGTCCTAAGTTGTTAGGGGGTACCATTGGAGTCTACACTGAAGCACAATTGATATCATACTTCTTTAGTAGATCCTTGACATATTTTTCTTGATTGATGGATATTCCTTGGTTAGATTGTTTAATCTGAAGACCAAGGAAGTATGTGAGTTCTCCCATCATACTCATCTCCAACTTGCTGGTCATAAGCTTGGCAAATTGTTTGCAAAGTTTCAATCTTGTAAAACCAAAGATTATGTCATCCACATAAATTTGTACAAGAATGGTGTCAGTTTTAGATTTATAGATAAACAAGGTGCTATCTATTTTTACTCTGACAAATTTATGTTCAATGAGAAATGTTGAGAGAGTTTCATACCATGCTATTGGAGCTTGCTTCAGTTCATACAAAGCTTTATAAAGCTTGTAGACATGATTTGGGTATTTACTACTCTCAAAGCCAGGAGGCTGAGTAACATAAACTTCTTCTTTTAGGTCACCATATAGGAATGCACTTTTGACATCCATTTGGTAGATGGTGAAGTTCATGTATGTGGCATAAGCAAGGAAGATTCGTATGGCTTCCATACGTGCAACTAGAGCAAAGGTTTGATCAAAATCAACACCAGGCTCTTGATTGAATCCTTGGGCCACCAGCCTAGCTTTTTTTGGTCACTTCACTGGTTTCATCTCTTTGAGCTTGTAAACCCATTTGGTGCTAGTGGTTGATTTACCATATGGAAGAGGAACCAATTTCCAGACTTTGTTTCTTTCAAATTGATTTAGATCCTCTTCCATGGCATCCACCCATCCAGGGTGTGTGAGTGCTTCAGAAACCTTTATAGGTTCAATTTCTGAGAGAAAATTTGCATAGAGGCATTCTCTATATCAAGCAGCACTTAGTTTCTTTGCCATAGATCTAGTGACTCTACCTTCACCAGGATTACCTATTATGTTCACCAGCTGTATGTGACTATTTTGAGTCCAAGATTTTTGTGGAGCTGGAGAATAGGTACTGGTATCATGATTAGATCTAGAGCTTGGAAGTCCATGACATGGACTTGGACTTGGATTATCTCTAGTGTCTACTGAAGGATATTCAATGGACAAAGGTTCAATCAATGAAGGGCTTCCTTCTTGGTCAGAAGCAACATATCCAAGACCTAATTTCCTAGAGATGGTAGGAGAGCTTTGAACAAGGGGCTCAGATTCTTCATTAGCAGATGCATATGATTGATCATTTTGATCATGTGTGTCAGCATGCTGATTGTTTTGAGACTGGCCATTTTGGTCATTTGTGTTGCCTTGCTGATCATTTTGATCATTTTGAGATTGATCATTATTTGATTGACAGCCATCCAGTATGTGATACTAAAGGATTTCCTTTTGTAGGACTTGTCAAATCTTCAAATGGATCAGTATGAGGGACTGGGTTGCTTGTTTGATATTTTTGAGAAGGTTCATAATGTTGAAATTCATCAGATGGATAATTGTGAGATTCATGAATATGAAGTTCATCATCTGATGGATTTGTAGAAGTAAGAGCTTCAGAACTTTCATTGAAGGTGATGTGATATGTTTCTTCAATACATTGTCTTCTTGTGTTGAAGACTCTGTATGCTTTAGATACTAGGGAGTATCCAAGGAAGTAACCATCATCAGATTTTTCATCAAAATTTCCAAGGTGATCTTGTGATTGTGAATGAATACTGGACACCCAAACACATGTAAGAATGAAATGTTTGGAATTCTCCCCCTGAAGACTTCATAGGGAGTCTTCATATGTCTCTTCACAATGATGGATCTATTTTGAGTGTAGCAAGCAGTGGCTACAACATCAGTCCAAAAATGCTTAGAGAGAGCAGATCCGGCAAGCATTGTCCTTGTTGCTTCAATCAAAGTTCTGTTCCTTCTTTCAGCCACACCATTTTTTTCAGGCGTGTAAGGAGATGACAAATTTTGAGAAATTCCTTTGTCATCACAGAATTTGATCAGTGTGTAATTTTTGAATTCAGTGCCATTGTAAGTTCTGAGTTGTTTGACATGAGTGCCATTTTGATTTTCAACACTTTTGATGAATGACATGATGGCATCTAGTGCATGGCTTTTCTTTGTCAGAAAATATACCCAGATGTACCTAGAGTACTCATAAACAATGACAAGTGTATATTTTTCATGACAAATGGCCCTAGGTGAAACTGGGCCATATAAGTCCATGTGAAGCAAATGAAGACTTTCATTGATTGAGAAAGTTTGCTTTATTTTGAAACTGGCCCTATGGTGCTTCCCTTTTTCACATGCTGAGCATGGTTTGTCCCTGGAATAGACAAGTGAAGGAAGACCAATAACAAGATTTTGTTTTTCCAACAAAGTTATTGTTTTGAAATTGAGATGTGAGAGCCTTTTATGCCAAATCCAATTGGTAATATTGGAGGCTTTAGCAAAGAAGCATGTCTCCTGAGTAGAATTCATGTTCATTACATAAACATCTTTTACTCTTAGAGCAATCATCACAATTTCATGATTAGAGCTGAAAATTGTACCTTTTTTGTCATCAAACAGCACAAGATACTTTGCATCACAAAGTTGACTTATGCTGATGAGGTTGTGCTTCAATCCATTGACATATGATACCCTTGAGAAAACTATACCATTGCATTTTACTGAACCAAATCCTTCAGTAGTAGCTGATGAGTTATCACCAAAAACAACTTTAGGACCTTGTTCCTCCTTATACTTGTGTAGATAACTTTTGGTGCCAGTCATATGCCTTGAGCAGCCACTATCTAGGTACCAAATAGGCTTCCTGAGATCACACTACACAAGTTAAGGAAATGGTCAGTTTTGTTTTGAAACCCACCTTTGTTGGGTGGGGGTTTTAGATCTAGAAGGTGTTCCAAATCTGAAGGGCCCTCTGGTAGAGGCTATGTGTGATTGCTAAGAAGAAGAAGAGATCTGAACAGCTTTTGCTTTCTTATCCTGGACGGCTTCACCTCTTCTGAACCACTCTATATGGTTGTGATCAGATGTAGTGTGGACATTGCTTCCACAAGTTTCACAACATTTAGTAATAGAGTTTGGGTTTCTTGGTTTAATACCTCTTTTGAGTGAGATGATACGATTATGTCCATGAGTGTCACGGTCATAACTTCCACAAATATTAAAAACAGGGTAATAGTGGCAGTCATCTGAGTGATGATTGCCCATACCACAATGAATGCATGGTGGGAAAGGCATATTTCGCCTAGAATGAGATGCTTCAGTTTTGTGAGCATCAACACTTGTTTTAGCTAGCATATACTGAGTGTGTTCACAAGTGCGATGATCAGTCCTTTCACATTTAGTTCAATAAATCACTCTTAGGCAAGTTTCAGTGAGATGGTTGTTTAGACCACATAAATCACAAGCCTTTTTAAATTGTGTCTTTAATACAAGTTTTTTAACCAAGTATAAAATAATTAAGTTCCAAATCTTTTCGAATTGATTACCGATTAAGAGTGCGACTCAATTGTCTTTTGGTGAACAAGAGGATGGTGTGGTTTGATTATCTAATTTTAAACTAAAAGCAAATAATTGTTGTTGAGTAAAGTGTAATTGACTAAAAGCTTAACAAGTAATTTTAGAACTTAAAACTTTGTAAAACTTTTAAAACTTTTAAAACTTAAAAGCTCAAACCATCAGAATGTAACAAATCCTTTCTATCGAAATGCACCAAAATTTGAACCATCAGAATGTTATTAATGCAAGTCATCGGAATAATATAAGTGAAAAGCCATCGGAATGTTCATCTGAATACCCATCGGAATAACAAAGTCAATTCTGTCGCAATATGATTCTATCGCAAAGTCCAAATCGGAATAAGGGAGAAATACTTCTGTCGCAATATGTCAGATCGGAATACAAGCTATCGGAATGTTGTAGACTAACATTGGGCAGAGTTTCGACTCAAAGTAACCTTACCACCCGTCGGAATATGCGATCGCAATGAGCGATCGCAATCCCAGATCGGAATAAGGGGGTAAAATCCAAGTTATCTCAAAGTAGAACCCTCAATGGGTTATTGCGATAGAAACCAACAACAAATCGGAATGCGTAATACCCAATATTGCGATGAACACAAGCAGTAATCCGAAAATGAAGTTAAGCTGAAATTTCAATAAGTACGTTCAGTAAGCTACCTTAACCGAACTTTTAAACAACTCAATAAGCATAAATTTGGCAACTTTCAAAACTCTAAATAAGCAAACTTAATAAATCGAATCTTTTAAAAACACTAGACTTTTTAAATAATCCGAAAATGCAATAAGCTATAAATAAGAAATAAACCAATAAGCACAAAGAGCTTATAGCTTATATCGTATGAAAGCTTAGTAAGGACTAAAAAGAATAACTTTTTAATCACTAAAACATCAAAATCAAACACGAATAAAGGACTATTCGGATCAAAGATGAAGTTTTGGATCAAGAATAATAACAAAATCAAGAAAGGTAGAAAGAGATAAAAGATTAAAAGCTTAAATTTGAACTTTTGATTAATGAAACTCTAATACAAAGATTAAACAAAGCTTAACTTGAAAGAAAATATGAAGTTTAGTGAGAGAAAGTTAAACACTTTCTCTCTCTAAAATGAAAATTAAAACAAAGAAAAAATAAAAAAATAGCTAATGACTAACACCCTCCTAATGTGTCATTAGGAGGGTATATATAGGGAGTGGGGAATGCATGTATGCTTTCTTCTTTCTTTTTCTTCTCGACTCGATCTAAATTCTTTGTCTTTCTCGATGTCGTCTCAGGATTTGAACTCGTCTTTTAGTTTTCTTCTATAATTAGACTTGAGTTCTTCGACTTCATTAAACTTCCGTCTTTAGACTTTTTCTTCGATAAATCTCCAGAATAGGCCTTGGACTTCCGTTCTTTTTGCACTCTTGATCTTTTGACTTCGTCTTTTCTCGTTTTCTTCGATAAAATCCCGTGAAAGCCCGTGTTTTCTTCCTTTTCTGTCTTTTGGTCCTAAAACACAATAAAAACACAAACCACGCATAATTCCGATTTTTACGACATAAAATACACGTTTTGGTCTTGTTATTATTGGAGATAAGTGGAAAAAGGATAAGTGTTTTCACACTTATTAAATCCCCTACACTTGACCATTGCAATGCCCTCATGCAATGCATTAATTTTAAAGCACCATTTACATTTTCCATCATAAATAACCCACCTTGGCCTTTATTAAATACTAAACATTAAGAAAAATAAAAAGATAGAAATATATACAAAACAAGTAAAGAAATCAAAAACTTACTTTGGGGTTTTGGCTGCCATGAACGTTTATCATCCTCAAGTTTCACGTTCCCCATACCAAGCTTAAAAACGAGATCATTGTTATTATAAGTTAGCAAACTAACACGAATTCATGTGGGCCAATTATTCACTTAGACTCCCTTATTCCTAGGTGTATCTCTTATATTTTATTATTGTCTTGAATGATCACGAGGATGTATTTTTGACTTATTTCGATAGTTATTTAGGCTGAAAATAAAGTAGGACGATTTAATCAATAGTTAGCTAAAGGACAAAATCTTTTAAAACAGCTTCTCGGGACCTCATAAAGTTCATATCTTGGCATAACTCGCTTCACGATTTGAGACCTTTCTCGGACCGATATTTGGCAGCAACTTCATACTTCAAATCTTTGAGAGACGTTCTTGAAATTATGGCCTTCTCTTCATAATAGGAATTTCTTCACTTGAAGTTTTGAGAGATTCTTCATCTTTGGACCACGACTTCCGTTCATTTTTCTCAATCTTTATTTTGGACTTTGATATACAACGATCCGCCTCCTTTTAGGACTTGGATCTATTTATCCTCATACCTTGCTAGGGTAGTTTTGGATAGACTTCTCCATGATCTTTAGGGGAGTATTTTCTTTTCGTCGTGTGTCTTGATCCTTCATATTGATTTTCGATAAATGATTCTTCACATCACTTTTGGATCTTTTAGAAACAAAATGTAGCCCTCATGCCTTGTTAGGGCCTTTTCGGACTCGCCAATCTTCGCATCCCGCTTCAATAAGTTATGCCTTGGCTATGAAATCTAATTAATACCGAGCAACTTTTAAACGATCTTGGGCTAGAAGCTAAGTAACTTTTCAAATCGTACAACCTTATTTATTGCAGATATATTTATTAACAAGCGATGGGAGAATAGGCTTAAAATCAACTCACATAAATTCATGAAATAATACCAAACTTATAATTGACTCTATCATCTCTCGTTCTCCACAGTTTAAAATCTCAAGGAATGAGACTCGTGGATGCTTAGCCAATTAAATCAAAGTTTTGGGTTTTCGAGTCGCCTATAGGATCTTGCATCTTCTTAGACTCTTTCAAGTTAAGAATTTGCGTTTTAAAGTTACCTTGATAAACGACTCTCTAGGATCAATTATAGGAACTTGCGAAAAGTTCTTGTTCTTAACCCGTGAGAGTTAAGACTTTCGCGTTTTAAAGTTCCCTATATAAAAGCCTAGCAAAACTTGACTTAAACACGTTAAGGATACTAGCTAGAGTAAACTTAGATAAGTAAACTCGGGTTGAGTCGAATATTCACGACTTTGAAAAAACGAAAACCACTTTAATAAAAATTTTATTCTAGCAAAGAAAGTAAATGGCGATAACAAAGGAAAATACTACTATACAACTAGGCCAAAATAGATTAAAAATTTTGAAAAATGTCGGAAAATCAAATTTTTCGGTTAAAATGAGGGAAAATTCATGGAAAAGACCACTTACTTCGATAGAAGTCCCCCTACACTTGATATAAACATTGTCCTCAATGTTTAAGCATGTGGGAATAAACTCCCCTACACTTATGACATTGTGCACTTTGTTTAAATCTTGCTAAGGGAAGGACAACTATAGTGATTTCAATGTGAACATATAAGATATGGAATATTGAATCACGACAGTTTAGGATAGAACCAGGAATACGGGTACACGGAATCACGGTTCGTCAAAAGTCATCGAGGTGTACTGTGAAGCTTGAATCCCTGTAGAGAATAAGAAACAAGACAACAAACACATACGGGGCTCCCCCTACATTTATTATGAAAGCGGTAAAGGATAGATCACGGGTTGCCTCCCGAGAAGCGCTTGTTTTTGATAACCGAGTAACGAGCCTGACTCGACCCGAAACTAGTTCATGGGAAACGTGATGAGGGATGGAATCATCTCATGAGAGATGTCCTCACCAAAGTATAACTTCACGCGCTGGCCATTCACCTTAAAATTGGGCCCATTTGGCTGAGAAAGCTCAATGGTGCCATAGGGAAAGACTTTGGCGACGGTGAATGGACCAGACCAACGGCTTTTCAACTTGCCCGAGAAGATCTTCAACCGAGAGTTAAAAAGTAAGACTTGATCACCAACGTGGAACTCTCGGTTCTTAATCCTTGCATCATGGATGATCTTGGTCTTCTCCTTGTAGATCAATGAATTCTCGTAAGCTTCATTCCTCAATTCATTAAGCTTGTTGAGTTGAATCTTGCGAAGATCACCGGCTTTGTAGATGTCGAAAATAACCCACTTCAAGGCCTAGTATGCCTTATGTTCCAGCTCGATAGGGAGGTCGCATGCTTTCCCGTACACAAGACGATAAGGTGTGCAACCAATCGGGGTCTTATATGCGGTACGGAAAGCCCACAAAGCATCGTCTAACTTATCGGCCCATGCAGCACGATGCTCTCCCACAGTACGCTCCAAAATTCGCTTCAATCCACGGTTGGAAATCTCGGCTTGCCCATTGGTTTGGGGATGATAAGCGGTGGAAAGACGGTGATTGACACCATACTTAGCCATGATTCTTGCGAATTGATAATTGCAAAAATGAGTCCCGCGGTCACTGATGATAGCACGAGGAACACCGAATTGAGAAAATACTTGCTTCAAAAAGTTCACAACCACTCTCGCATCGTTCGTAGGGAGAGCCTTGGCTTCAACCCATTTGGATACGTAGTCAACGGCTACGAGGATGTACTTGTTCCCTTTAGATGATGGAAATGGCCCCATAACGTCGACGCCCCATATGTCAAAGATTTCACATTCTTGTATGAAATTTTGAGGCATCTCGTCTTTATGTGTGATCTTGCCTTGTCTTTGGCAAGCATCACAATGTTTAACCATTTCATGAGCATCACGATAAATGGTGGGCCAATAAAATCCTGAGTCAAACACTTTCTTCGCGGTGTAGTTGGGACCAAAGTGGCCACCGGTGGGTCCTTTATGGCAAGCATCAAGGTTTGTAAAGCTGCCGGCCCATCAACACATCGACGAATGACAAGATCCGCACATTGTTTGAAGAGATAAGGGTCATCCCAAAAGTAAGTCGTAACATCTTTAAAGAACTTCTTCTTTTGTTGGGATATTAACCCTTCGATGAGAATTCCACCCGCTAAGTAGTTTGCAATGTCCCCAAACCACGGGGTGTCATCAAGATTGGAGTGAATAAACATTAAGGCCTCAAGGGGAAAAGAGTCATTGATCTCTTGATTCGGATGATCCCCTTGATAAGGATCCTCAAGTCTACTTAGATGATCTGCGGCTAGGTTTTCGGCTCCCTTCTTGTTACGAATTTCAATGTTAAATTCTTGAAGGAGTAAAACCCAACGAAGAAGTCTTGGTTTAGAATCTTGCTTAGTTAACAAGTACTTCAACGCGGAATGATCGGTGTACATAATGGTGGTGGAACGAACAAGATAGGGGTGGAACTTCTCAAAGGCATACACTACAGCTAAAAGCTCTTTTTCGGTAGTGGTATAATGCAATTGAGCCCCCGTCATTTTCTTGCTAGCGTAATGGATTGGTTGGAAGTGTTTTTTCACTCTTTGGCCCAAAATCGCTCCAATAGCAAAGTCGCTAGCATCACACATCAATTCGAAAGGTAGCTCCCAATTAGGAGTAACCAAGACCGGTGCCTTAGTAAGCTTATCCTTAAGAAGATTGAAGGATTCAATACAATCTTTGGAAAAGATGAAAGGAGTATCTTTTTCCAAGAGGTGGTTCATCGGGCGAGCGATTTTAGAAAAATCTTGAATGAATTGACGGTAGAAGCCCGCATGACCAAGGAAACTTCTCACACCCTTCACTGTTGAAGGTGGAGGTAATTTGGTTATGACATCCACTTTAGCACGGTCTACTTCAAGACCGGCTTTTGAGATTTTATGTCTGATGAGACTGCTTTTATACATAGTCTCATCGTCCAAAAAGGGCTTAAAATGCAATAAATATCATCAAAATACCCATATATATGCTTGTGTTTGTTGCTTGTGTAATTTAGGTACGGATATTGAGAAAATGACAAAAGATCACAAGAATCATACAAAAACGAACACGGGAAACGAAGCCGCACAATGAACCAAGCCCTAATGAAGAATTTTCCCAAGAAAACCCTTGAAGACTTGAAGAATTGTGAAGAAGGGTCCTCCAATATGGAAGAATTGACACTTTATACCCTTGTATCTTCATACTTACAAGTTTGGTCCCTAAAGTTTGTCAAAATTACCAAAAGGACCCTTGACTTTCAACATTTGGCAAGAATGGTCCCTCATAAATGAAGACTTGGCAATTTTAGTCCTCTAAAATGCCAATCATATAAGTTAAGACCATAATCCATCAAGAAAATGCCAAATCAGTCCCTCAAGAATCACAACATGGCAAGAAATACCCTTGAATTTACTTTACAAAACTTTTTGGGGGCAAAAGTGTGAAAATGGAAAGTTTGATAACAAAGGAAATCCGGATTTTGCTATTATTTACAAAGTGAAACAAGATTGAAAAGAAAGAGGTTAAAGCTGGCTAGACAAGAGAGATACATAGACTAATGAGTGGGTGACACCTGTCCCACTCACACTCTCCACCAATCACATTGCACCATTCATCCATGTCACACCCCACTCACCAGGTTTATTAATTTCTTAATCCTTGGCGCCTTAAACACTTATTTAAATCTTAATCACCCATTAAACAGATCAAAACCTATGTTCATCAGCTCAAGAACACAATTAGGTATTTTTAATTGTGTTGTAATTAGGCCATGAAAACCTCCAGATTGATGATTAACCATCCCTTAATCACATCCCAACACCCAAAACACATACTACTTCACCAAGGAGGCCCACACAAGATTCCCCTGCTACAAGCTTGAGCTAACTGCCAAAATGGTGGCAGCAATCCAACGTTGGAGATTTCAGCTTACATCCTAAGCTTGATACAAGCCCTTGGATACACTTTTCACTTGCCAACTCATGCTACACAACAAAATACAGTCACATGATCTTCAAAAGATGCCAAAGCTCCAAGGGCAATTCTAGACTTCTACACATTAGGGTTTACATATTTTTCAGCTTTACTAGATAACTTGTAGCCTATATAAAGGCATCTAGGTCATTCATTTACATTTGCTCTTGAATTTTCAGTTGTTCACTTTTCTGTAAATCCTTTTCAGAATTAATGAAACGTGTTTGAAATGTTGAAGAAAGCTCAAGTGCCATTGTTATAATCTGCTTATTATTGTTCTTAGTTTGATATTTCTGAATCTCAAAACCTGTTTTTAAGGAGAGTGCAAAAGTTTGCATTTTTCCTTCAAGCTTGATATTTTGCTAAGTTCTTGTTCAAACCTTGGAATTCTTGGGCTATAGGGCTGATCATAGCATCCTGATATTGTGTTATCAAGGTGTGGTGAGGCTTATAACTTGGGGATAATCAAGTGTGGGGTAACAAGGTTGCATCAATCAAGGCTTTTTACTTTTCTGATTTTGATATTGTGCTTCTAACCTTGTTGAATCTTAGCAGGGTTGCTGTTGGAAGCTTCTGCTTGTTCTAGCTAGCACATAAGCTCTAACATTCGTGGGTGTGGATGTACATCCATGAGGTTTGTCTTAAAACCTTGAAAATCTGATAAATATTAGATTTTTTGTAGATTTGTGCTCTACTGGTGTTCTTGTTGTTTTCTTGGATTGAATCTGCTAAATTTTGCATGATAATGTTGTTTATATGCTAGATTAATCATTTGGTAAACTGAATCACACTTTTTCTTGTTTAAAAATTGATTTGAAAAGTTAAAGGGGTGTTTGGGATTACCTGTTTGAGTTCATAATTGGATATTGTGTTGTTAGAAGTGTGTATTTGTGCTCTATATCTGATATATCCTTGGTTGACAGTGTTTTGCTGCATGTTTTGGAGTTTGAAACCTTGAATCACATAATCTGCTATAACTTGTTGATTTTAACTGTTTTTGACCTAAGATTTTGGTGAAATCTAGAATTTGTGCATGCTTAGGGTTAAAAGTTGTTTAAACATCATTATTATAGCATATGTTATAGATCTTGAGGTTTGAATCTCGCTTGTTGGTCAAATACATCAGCAAAGTATAAAACTGCATGTTCTTGTGTTCATTAGTAACTTAAGGTGCTTGAATCTTGCTTAAATCTTTGAATCATTGCATGAAACCTGTTTAGACTTGTTCATTTGAGTTTATAATAGCTTGTGTATGTATTTGGTTGCGTTTGGCTGGCTGAATATTGCTAAAAGTGCTTATTGAACCTGTTCTGCTTATTTGTTCAAGTCTGTGACAGATCTGGTGCTTGTTTGAATTAACTGTACAAATTGGCTGTTTCTTGTTGTGATTTATTGATTGTTATTGACTCCTTATGATCCAAAGATCATTTGGGTGACTTTGTGAAATCTGAATCTCCAAAAAGTTCACTAAAGACAAAAAAGTCTACAAGTCAAACAGTGGGAAAAGTTCCCACTGCTCAACACCCAAAACTAGCCCCTGCTAGTGTTAATTTGTACTCAGCTTATCAATAAGCTATTTTAGCTTATCCAGACCTGCAACAACTTATTTTTTGTGATAGATCTTCATTATTTGACCCATTTTATTAGACTGGAGCTTATTGGACTTTGACTTTGACTTTTTGCTAGAAAACCAACTTAATTGACTTTTTCATAAGTGCTTATTTGCTTTTTCCAGCTTATTGAGTCAGCTTATTTGAAAACTTTTTGTTGAAATAGCTTAATTAAGTCATTTAAAATCTTTAGAAACTTGAATCATCTTTTGGGGTGGCCTAGAACTCAAAAACGACTATTTTGTCGTTTTCTGTAGATTGCTTATGGCATTTTCAGGCTTATTCCTTGGGCTTATTTCAAATTTCTTTTTACAGAAGCCTTATTTAGGACAAAAGAAGCTTGTGTGTCTAATTTGAGCTTATGGCGTTAGCTTATAGCTTAATGGGCCTAAAAGCCCATTAAGAATAAGCTGTTTGGTATAAGCTTGCTTATTTCACACTTTTAGCTTTTGGGCCTTTGGAAAAAGTTGTTTAAAATTAAATTGTGTCTCAAGTAGTTCTTTTTGGGCTTATTTGGGCTACTTTTTCATTTGGGCTCAAATTTGGCCCATTAAGGATCTGTTTTGGGTTTAGCCCGTTTTTTAGGCCCATTAAGGGTATTTAGGTAATTTCAAGTTCATTTCTGTATTATTTAGGTTAAATTAAGCTAGTTTGCAAGTTTTTAGAATTTTTTAAGATTTTTGGATTCTTATTAATATTTTAATATTATTTTATTATTAAAAACTAAAAGTATGATTTTCTAAGTTTTTATATTTTTCCTAAGTTCTAGACACTTAATTAGGAATTTTACAACTTTCCAAATATTTTTAGAGTCTTTTAATTATTTTCTAGATTTATTTTAAGTTTTTATAGTTTTTAATTGTTTAAAAATAGTTTTTAGTGGTTTTAAAATTTGAAAAATACTTTTTAGCTTAATTAGGTTATTTTAAAGGTTTACAAACTTTAAGATCTTGGTTTGGGCTTTTTATTAGTTAATATTGATTTTTAGGGCTTTAATTAGCATTAAAAATTAATATTTAATTAATTAAAAGGTTTTAGCAAGTTTGGATTTTTTGTAAACCCTTAGAATATTTTAGTGGATTTTTAGTAATTTTTGGTAATTTTTAGAGTAAAATTTTTATTTTGGTGTTTTTTTACGATTTTACGTGTAAGCCTTTATCGTCTTAGTGTAATCCGTCTTCGTAACCGTCATTCTCTTCTTATCCCATTTCTATTTTCTTTTCTGAAATCAATATAATCACATCACTAATCAATTCATTACACACACACCAAGCCTCCTTGAGAACGATCCCCATTTAGGGTCATTAGTGCTTGGTTTTCCTAAACTGACACTTAATACTTGTCACTTTTGCTCTCTTTTCCTAAAGAGTAGTAAAAACACTACATCAATTTTTGGCGCCACTGCCGGGGAGGCGTGTTGTATTTTGATTTGGAATTGTTGTTTTTATATACTAACCATAATCGTATTTGTATTAGTAGCACTCTACTAATACGTATTATCGGTTTTCGATTTTTGTGTGAATACTTACTATATTGTATACGTAGAACAATAAATTCACAAGTACTCCAAATACGTGAGAAATCACGACCTTGACTTGGGAGGTCATTACCCAATCATTGTATTTGAATCTCAAACCAAAGAAAAAGGCAAAAATAGATAAATACTTTCGTGAAGCTCAATTTTGAAAAATACAAACTATAAGGTGGGTATAAGGCGGATATTATAAAATATATCCTAAGGAAAAAGGCTCTTAAGTGCTTCACGCCACCTCGTTTCCCCGCTTGCTTGTGAGTATTTGATTTTGAGAGCTAATCTAGGGTTTTGCCGCCCAAAGTATTACTAAGTATCATATATACTTTCTTGGTTTCATTTGATTAAACCCTCTTGAACGTTTTGGTGTTCCACCAACGTTCTAAAGTCATCGAAGGCGTTCACTTCACGTGATCGTTTTCATTCCTTGAGGCTTCTTTAATCAAGAGATTTGATTAAGGAGGAGATTTGTAGATTTTTGTCTACTTAATACATTCACCAAAATCCAAAAAGGTTAATACAATCAAAAACCACAAAAAAATTGAAAAATACAAAACACCAAAAAGAATCTTCTTTGATCGTCCCCTCGTTGTACGTGACGTTTATGCTAACTCGTAATCAAGCAAGAAGTGCACGTAAACGAAAGAACAAAACTCCCACTCCTAATCTTTCTAGTGAGGAGTATCCTATTGACGAACCCATTGTAAGAGAAGCACCAACCATGGCGAATCGAACTATGATGGAGTTACTTCAAGCACCCACCGAGGGTTATCGGGAGGCTATTCTCATTCCCGCTATCCTTGCGGAGAATTTTGAAGTGAAAACGGGTTTGTTGTCATTGATCCAAAACAACAAATTCCGTGGTGATGAGAAGGACAATCCACACAACCATATCCGCCAATTCAATCGTCTTACCGCCACTTGTAAGTTTAAGGATGTCTCGAATGACTCGATTAAGATGATGTTTTTTCCGTATTCCTTAGCGAGGCCCGCTAAAATTTGGTTGGAGAAAGAGCCACCCAATTCTATATTGACGTGGAAGGATCTCGTGTCTAAGTTTGTGAACCAATTTTTCCCCCCTCTAAGACTACGCATTTGAAAAACAAGATTTCAAAATTTTCACAAGAGTTTAATGAAAGTTTTCAGCGGCTTGGAATAGGTTTAAGGAAATGTTACATGAATGTCCTCATCACGGTTTTTCCGATTTGCATCAAATTGACACGTTTTACAATGGACTTAATGATCATGAAAGGGATTATTTAAATGCCGCCGCGGGTGGTAATTTTTTGTGTAAAACGGTTGAGGAAGCTTTGGTGATAATTGAGAATAGATCTAAGGTGTATAGTCCTCGTAGCACGTCTAGTGTTCCTAAGGCTTCGTCTTCGGCTTCACCTTCTTTGTCTACTACCATCGATGCTTTCCAAATTGAGGCGAACTTGGAAAACAAGATTTTCGATAAGCTTAAAGGTCTTTTGATTGAGTTCAAAGTAGGAGAACCAAGTGCTCCCGCTACGGCTAAAGCGGTTGAGGTTTCATGCATGTATTGTGGTGGAGGTCATGATTTCTCCGAGTGCATTACCAACGGTGGTAACACTTCGAGTGCCTACGCGGCCACGGGAACTTACAACCAAAACGGTCAAGTTACCCGCTCTAATCAATTGACTCCACCGGGTTTTGGTTCAAATCAAAATGCTAACAACAACTATCGCAACAATCAAGTTGGTTTCAAAAACAATTACAACAAGGGAAACTATGGTAATCAAGGGGCTAATAATCAAGTTTCAAACAAAAATCAAAATGATTTTCAAAACAACAAAAAAGGTTTGCAAACTTTGAAAGATCTTCCAAATGAATTTGTTGAATACGCTAATGGGAATGATGCTAGGTTTGACAATATTCAAAGAGAAATCATTAGCCTAAGATCCGAGTTTAAGAACGACTTGAAGAAAGAGTTGAAAAATGAGTTAGCTAATGAGCTTAAAATCCATACCAACAAGATGGAAGGGACCGTAACTAGGTTACAACAAAACCAACAAAAAATGGAACAAGGGCAACATGGTTAAAGCCGAGAAGAGGCAATCCAAGTTTGAAGATAAAATCTCATCTATGTTTGAGGCAATTATGTGTAAACCGTCTTCGAGTAGTCTTCTTAGTAACACCGTATCAAACCCTAAGGGTGAGATGAAATTGATTACCACACGTAGTGGTAAATCACTTAAGGAACCGACTCCTCAACCAATTGCTCCTACGAAGGAAGCAATTGAGGAAGAACCCGAGGTGGTGGTCCAAAAGGAGCATGTTCCAATCCCACGAAGTACAGCTCATACCACACCTACGGTTGACCCATTACCAACATTGGAACCCGAGATTCCAAAGGCTATGCCTACGCCTCAACCCACACCACCTTTTCCCTATCCATCGAGACTTAGAAAGGAGAAACGTCAAGAGCGCGACAATTACCAATTTGAGCTTTTTATGAAAATGTTTCGTGATTTGCACTTTAATGTGAGTTTCGCCGATGCCTTGGTCATGATGCCTTGGTTTGCCGCTAACTTTAAGAGTATGTTGAACAACAAGGAGAAATTGCACCAGTTGTCTAGTTGTTCGTCGGTTTATCTTAATCGCATACCTCAAAAAGTCGGTGATCCTGGTAAATTTTTGATCCCTTGTGCAATTCAAGATATGGAAGAATGCTTTGCCTTGGCCGATCTTGGTGCTAGCATTAACTTGATGCCACTTGCAATCTTCAAGTCGCTCAATCTTCCTAATCTTACTCCTTCACTAATGTCTATCGAGTTGGCCGACCATTCCACGATTCCCGCATGTGGATTGGCGGAAGACGTTTTTGTGAAAGTGGGAAAGTTCTACTATCCCGTAGACTTTATCGTTGTTGATATTCCCACGGATCCTCAAGTTCCTCTCATTTTAGGTCGTTCGTTTTTAGATACGTCTATGGCTTTGATCGATGTTCATGCTAGAAATATCACCTTACGTTTCAACGACGAGGAACTTGTTATAAACGCAACTCAAAACTCTCAAATTTCTCATGTTTATTCCGTTGCAACCATAAACCTCGTTGATATGATCGACGTGGTTTGCGAGGAATTTTCACAAGAACTTCTAGGTTTTGGTGTTGATAAAACTAGTCGCAATCCCACTATGTTAGATCCAATTCTTGATAATTCGACACCAACCTTCACTCCATTTGAAGGTGGTGGTTTTACGTTGGAAGAATTCGATGTTCCACGTACTTGTAATGAAGACCTCGACAACGATTAGGACTTCTCGATTATCAAGGATTTTCTCAACGACTTCCCATTTCCTCCACCCGAGGAGGTTATGAGTATCGAGCCCAAATCTTCACTTGAGGAACCACCTATCCTCGAGTTGAAAGATTTACCTCCTCATCTCGAATATGTCTATTTGGAGGAGGGCGATAAGTTGCCGGTTATTATTGCGAAGGAACTTTCGGATGATGAAAAAACCGCACTTGTCAATGTTCTAAAGGATCACAAAGGGGCAATTGCGTGGAAGTTATCCGACATTAAGGGGATCGATCCCAAATTTTGTACCCACAAAATCTTAATAGAGGAGGATTACAAGCCCGCAATCCAATGTCAAAGGAGGGTGAACCCCAAAATTCACGACGTCATCAAAAAGGAGGTCCTTAAACTCCTTGACGCGGGAATGATTTACCCTATTTCCGATAGCCCTTGGGTGAGTCCTATTCACTGTGTCCCTAAAAAGGGAGGAATGACCGTTGTACCAAACGATGCCAACGAGTTAATTCCCACTAGACTCGTGACCGGATGAAGAGTGTACATTGACTATCGAAAGTTGAATGAAGCCACTCGAAAAGACCATTTTCCCTTGCCCTTCATGGACCAAATGTTGCAGTGTCTTGCGGGAAACGATTTCTATTGCTTTTTAGATGGTTTTTATGGTTACTTCCAAATCCCATCGATCCTCGTGATCAAGAAAAAACTATGTTTACGTGTCCATATGGAACGTTTGCCTATCGTAGAATGCCATTCGGACTTTGTAATGCACCAGGAACCTTCCAAGGTGCATGATGGCTATTTTTCATGACATGATCGAGAAGACGATGGAAGTCTTCATGGATGACTTTTCCGTGTTTGGTAATTCGTTCACTTCGTGTTTGTCGAATCTTGAGAGAATGTTGAAACGTTGTGAGGAAACCAACCTTGTGCTCAATTGGGAAAAATGTCATTTTATGGTTAAAAGTAGAATCGAATTAGGGCACAAGGTCTCGAAAGCGGGGATTGAGGTAGATCAAGCTAAGGTAGACGTCATCACCAAATTACCTCATCCCAAAACCGTTAAGGGAGTTAGGAGTTTCCTAGGCCACGCGGGCTTTTATCGTCGATTTATCAAGGATTTTTCAAAAATCTCTCGACCCATTACACATCTTCTTGAAAAAGAGGCACGTTTTATCTTTGACGAAGATTGTGTACGAGCCTTTGAAATCCTTAAGAGGAAACTTACCGAAGCTCCCATTCTTGTTGCTCCCAATTGGAACCTCCCCTTTGAGCTCATGTGTGATGCTATTGATTACGCTATTGGGGCCGTATTGGGGCAACGTCATGAAAAGCACTTCTTGCCTATTCACTATGTTAGCAAGACGATGACCGAGGCTCAACTAAAATACACTACAACGGAGAAGGAATTCCTTGTCGTGGTGTATGCATTTGAGAAATTTCGACCTTATCCCGTCTTGACGAAATGCATAGTGTATACGGATCATTCGGCTATCAAGTATCTTATGGCTAAACAAGATGCAAAGCCGAGATTACTTCGTTGGATTCTCCTCCTTCAAGAATTTGATCACAAAATCGTTGACAAAAAAGGAGCCGAGAATCTAGCGACCGATCATCTTTCTCGTTTGGAAGATCCTCACCAAAGTGTTTACGAGCCCAAGGAAATCACCGAAACATTTCCGCTCGAGACACTTGGTGTAGTGAATTCTAAGCTTGATTCTTCCACCCCATGGTTTGCGGACTTTGCAAATTACCATGCGGGTAACTTCATCATCAAGGGTATGACGACTCAAGAAAAACGAAAATTATTTCGTGACGTCAAGTTCTACTTTTGGAACGACCCTTACTTGTTTCGAACTTGTGCGGATCAAATCATCCGACGTTGTGTATTTGGCACCGAAGCTTCTAACATCCTTAGAGCTTGTCATGAGGGACCCACGGGTGGTCACAATGGTGCTAATCTCACGGCTAAGAAGGTGTTTGATGCCGGCTTCTTTTGGCCTACTATTTACCGAGATGCACAAGATCTTGTGAAGTCGTGTGACTCATGCCAACGACAAGGAAAAGCCTCACAAAAAGATGAAATGCCACAAAATATCATCCAAGTGTGTGAGATCTTTGACGTTTGGGGTATAGACTTTATGGGGCCGTTCCCATCATCTCATGGTAATAAGTACATCCTCGTTGTGGTTGACTACCTATCTAAGTGGGTGGAAGCTAAGGCTTTACCCACCAATGATGATCGTGTGGTAGTCAAGTTTTTGAAAAGCTTGTTTTCTCGGTTTAGAACCCCTCGTGCGATCATAAGCGATCGTGGAACCCATTTTTTAACAACCAATTCGAAAGGGTCCTAAGGAAATATGGGGTTACACATCGGCTTTCTACGGCTTATCACTCACAAACGAGTGGGCAAGTCGAGGTTTCAAACCGAGCGTTGAAGAGGATCTTGGAGAGATGCGTTGGGGAAAACCGACAATCTTGGTCGGATAAGTTGGATGATGATTTATGGGCCTTTAGGACCGCTCATAAGACGCCCATTGGGTGCACTCCCTATAAGCTTGTGTATGGGAAAAATTGCCACTTGCCTATTGAATTGGAACACAAGGCTTATTGGGCCCTAAAGCATTGTAATGATGATATGGAGACCGCGGGAAAACACCAGAAAATGCAATTAAATGAATTGGATGAATTAAGGGATATTGCTTATGAAAATTCATTGATTTATAAAGAAAAGACCAAAAAGTTGCATGATTCTAAAATTAAAAACCAGGTTTTTAACATTGGGGATCAAGTTTTGCTTTTTAATTCTCGTTTGAAAATCTTTTCTGGTAAGTTGAAATCCCGTTGGTCCGATCCATTCACCGTGACTCAAGTATTTCCATATGGGACCATCGAGCTAGCTCAAAATGATGGTCCCAATTTCAAGGTGAATGGACATAGGTTGTAGCACTACTTTGGCGGGGAAGTTTGTAAAACCCGCATGCTTTTACCATGAATAGTACCCTTAAGATCGTACGTACTAGATTAAAACTTTCCTAATATAGCATGACTACGATTACGTGTTAGGATTTTATGTATTACGTACGTGTTAGAACACGATAAGTATTTACTACGCACGAGCACGTAATAATTATATGACAATAATTAATCACGAACATGCGATCATGAAATCATGAACGTAATTAAAACACGAACTATTATTAATTACATATATATATTTATTACGAGCGTAATTAAATATATTAGATCACGATAATTACGTAACAAGAACACATAAAACGTGAACACAAATAATCATGAACGAATAACTAAACGTCGAGACACGGAAAAAAGGTACGGGTACCCCATGTGGGGCCCCTACCCGCGGCTACAAGGAGTAAATGGGCCAGGCCCATTTGTAATTTTTACTAAAGGGGGTTAAGGGATTTTTACACTACTCAAAATCACTTTACAGAAGATTTTTAACAAAAACCTAAAACCCTCCTCTCTTCTTCTTTTTTTTTGCCGCCACCCTCAAAACACCACAAGGGGGTGTTTGTTGATCTTGGATCTTGGAATTCTAGTTGGTGATTGTGTTTGTTCTTCGTCCTTTTGATCCACGCATTCTGTAAATCCTTTTTAAACCTTTTTCTTTTGATTTGATCTTTTATAAATTAAGAACATGTTATGTTTTTATAAAAACCTAATTAAAATCATGGATCTAACATGAATTAGGATTTAATAAAATCAAAAGTAATGTTTTAAGGGGTGTTTGTTTTGGCCGCAGCCTACACCGAACCCAAGGGGGGGTTTCGGTTTGGCCATCCGACCACCACCGAGACCATATGGTCCCGGTTGGTTGGTGTGGGTCCCACGGCAGCATCAAGACAAGGGGGGTACCCCGATTTGGTTCGGGGTACGGTGTTGAATTCATGTCCGGTTCATGGTTTTTAGGCTAGATTCGGTTCATGGTGTATGTTTAGTTTTTTTATGTTTTATGATCTTATGTTAAAATTAAATTAATAAAATGACATGATTAATTTAATAACGTGACTTAGGTTATTTTAATTATTAATAATCATGAAATTAATTAACCTAAGTATTTTTATATTTTAGACTTATAATTAATTAATTATTTAAAAACCATGGTTATAATTAATTAATTTACATGACTTAGGTTATATTATTAATAAATAATAATACATGTTTTAACCTAAGTATTTAAATTTATTTAATTAAAAACATGTTATAATTTAATTAAATATTTTAACCTATTGTTTAATTTAATTACATGAAATAATTATTAAACTATACATTATATCACATGACTTAGAAAATAATCATGAAAACACTTAGGCTTATATACTTAGCTTATTTAACCAGCTTATTTCTAATTATGGAAACTTTCTATTTTTAGAAACTTAATTAAAAAAGGCAGCTAATCTATTTATGGAAACCTTCTATTTTTAGAAACTTATTTATTTCAGGCAGCAAATCTATTTATGGAAACTTATTAAATTAGGCAGCTGATCTATTTATGGAAACTTTCTATTTTTAGAAACTTATCTATTTTAAGCAGTAATTCTATTTTTGGAAACTTTCTATTTTTGGTAACTTTCTATTTTTGGAAACTTTCTATTTTTGGTAACTTTCTATTTTTGGAAACTTTCTATTTTTGGAAACTTTCTATTTTTGGAAACTTTCTATTTGTGGAAACTTTCTATTTTAGGAAACCTGCTATTTTTGGAAAGTTACTTATTATTACACAGTAAGTATAATAATAACTGAAATACCAGAAATACTTAATCAGATTAAACAGAATATAAGATAAACACGGTTTAAGGCTTTAAAAAAGTAAAACATGGTAAGAACACGTAAAATAAGCTAAGACATGACATAAAACCAGCTACGTATTTAGTAAGCAGATACTTATTCATGTATGTATTTATGTAGCATTAGTGATACGGAAGTAGGATTTCTCCCAGTTCATCTTCTTCGTTCACTAGACATAAGGTACGGATTCCCGTCCTTTTAGTATAGACATTCTTTCCTTATTAGGATTCCCCGTATGCAGCCAAATGTTTTCCCGTAGTATAAGTTACGTGTTTGATTTGCTTATGTTTAATTAAGAATACCTATAGCCATATACATGCATGAACAGTTTCAAGTTATGGAGGTACCATAACCATAACATTAGATGCACTGATGTTATGACTTCACCACGGTGGAGTGATTGCTCCTGGCGTCCCTGTCAGCTTTTGGCCATTTATATTATATTTATCATGTGGGGCGTATGGGTGCATCCTAGTTACATGTTTTCAGTCAGGATATCATGGTGAATGTGGTGTGTGCCTTGCATCCTTCACAAGGAGCTGATCCCTCCTACCCAAAAACCAGTATATTAAATTAGAGGCAGCCCCTCTAATTTGCATGATGAGGTCACCCCTCCAAGTATTCATGCACGGTGGATTTTCATGACCTATATTGGCTAATGGTAAAATATGATAAACAATTTTTACAAGATAAACATAAGACTTTTCAAACTATAAAACCAGTTTTATCAAGACTTAACCAGGTTACTCGGGACTTAGTTTTATTCCGCTGTTATATGTTATATGCTTATCCTATTCATGCTTTATTGTACATCCGTGCACTGAGCGTATTTGCTCAGCCGTTTTCCTTTTCTATGTTCCCAAAACGGCATGTACTCAGGGACGCTCGTAGACACTAAGAGTACGTGTATATGGACTGGAAGCTGTCTAGCCTTCTTTACTTTATGCATTTCCTTTCTTATGATACATTTGCTATGGACATTGTTTAGTCCTTTCCTTTATTATACTATGTTTGTGTGTGATGAGCTTTACATTTGGACTACCGATGTTTGATTCCGGTATTTTCCTTTTTATGGTCAAGTAATGTTTAGACATTTTTCCTTGTATGCTTTGATCACACGCCATAATTGCATGTGACATTTCCATTTACAAAATGGGGTGTTAAAATTATGGTATTAGAGCCAAGGCTTCGACCTGTAGGCTCTCAAATATGACCTGTGATTAGTGGGTAGTCACTACTGTCTTCCTAGAACTGACAGTTGTTTTCATGCATTTATCATTTTTAAGCATACATATACATGTCATTGTCGCAGATTTTTGACTAAGTAATGGTTGGTACAGGACTGGCCCTATTTAGTCGCATGTGTTTTATCGAAACTTTTAAATTTGGGACCGACCCATAGGCGTCCGCTCGCTATGTCTTTTGTTTTGGGTGAACTGACCAGAGGCGTTCACTCTCGAGCATACAAAAGTTTTCATAAAACTGCATCATACATTCATACACAATATTTTCTTGCATAAAATTTTTCTCGTGAAATTTTGGTATAAATTTTGTTTTCATGTATATATATATATTTTATGTTTTGATCTGTTTAATCATATGTTTTATGTTATACTGTCAGATGGTTCTCACACGCGAACAGGAGCAGCAATGCTGCAATTCAGGCTGCTATGCAAGATTTGCTTCCTCAACTGAGGAATGACATCAGGGCTCAAGTTCAAGCTGCCAATAATCAGCAGCATAATCAGGCACCTCCTCCTCCTCCTCCAGTGACATTAGTAGTATGGCTGGAGAGATTCAACAAGCTCCGCCCTCGAGCTTTTGAGAAGACAGATAGCCCCAGCGATGCTGAGAGCTGGTTGGCTCACATCGAGAAGATTTTCAATGCTATGGGCTATGACCCCGCATACAAGGTGAGGTTGGCATGCTATCGGTTCGAAGGCCATGTACTTAACTGGTGGTTAGCACTGATGCAGTCGGAAGGTGGTGACGAGTGGGTTGCTGGTTTGACTTGGGCTCAGTTCAAGGACAGGGTGATGGAGCAGTTCTTTCCCAAGGCTGAGCAGGACAAGCTCAAGAGAGAGTACCATGGGATCCGACAGAGAGCTGGGGAGAATAGCAACGAGTTTATGCAGCGCTTTCTTCGCTTAGTTGGTTTCCTTGGTGTGGTAGCAGATAATCCTGAAGAGCAGGCACATCATTTTAGATGGGCTCTTCGCACATCGGTCGCAAACAATCTGGTGTGTGCTACGTTCAACACTGTAGCACAAGTGGTCGATGCAGCACGTAAGCTGGAGATGCTGCAGGAGAGAGATGAGTTCGGGGAAGCTGAAAGACCCGAAAAGAGGTAAACATTCGTATTCAAGCGGTGATCAACCCGTATACTTTCCACATATGTCAATTATTCATCTCTTTAAATGTATCTTCCAGGCAGAAAACTGGGGACCGGTCTCAGCCGACTACTCAGCAGCAACCTCATCAGCCCAAGGGAAACGGTCAGACTAACGACCGTTCTGCTACGGATAGGCGTGGCGGTAATGATAATTACCGTAACAACGTTGGGCACTCCAACAGCAACAGGTCCTAATACTTAAGCATTTCCTTATGATTTCATGTTATAACTCATATTCTGACACTTTAGCAAAACTTCTACCAGGAACCATGGAAACGGTAGGGACCAGAACCAGAGAGGTTCGCAGCCTAGCCTTCCAGCTATCACTGGTATTCAATCTTACGATTATCCGCTTTGTCCTTTGTACCTAATTATCGTGTCTTATGTAAAATGTTTTATTAGGTTCCTAGCCAGCCAGAGCACCTTCTGGAGGATTCACTCATCCTCTTTGCTCTACTTGCCATCGTAGGCACCCAGGACCATGTCGCCGTAATACTGACGCGTGCTTCAAGTGTGGTCTTCCTGGCCATATTATGTAGAATTGCCGTAAGGGCGAGATGGAGGGTACATCGGGACATGCTGTTACCAAGCCGCCTCCTACTACAGGGCGTGTCTACACGACATCTCGAGACCAGGCCAACAAGTCTACAGGTACCATCACTGGAAATTTGTATATGTATGGTCAAGCTGCATATGTTCTTTTCGATATGGGTGCTACTCACTCGGTTATTTCTACTGCTTATGCTAAGAACATTAGGACGCTCCCTATGCCACTAGAAAATAGGCTTACTATTTCCACGCCCTTGAGGGACTCTGTATTAATCACCCATGTATACAAGAGTCTTCCTCTAGAATTTGACGATAAGGTTCGATCTGTTGACGCACTTCCGCTGGACATGAATGACTTCGACATGATTTTGGGCAAGGATTGGCTATCCAAGCATCATGCTACCATAGCCATTCATATCGAGTTATCTTCGGTGATGTTAATGTACCAGAGTACATTCATAATGGTTTCATACCCGGACGGTCTGTACAAATCATATCTACCCTACAAGCGCGTGCACTACTGTCACATGGCTGCGAGGGTTATCTAGCTACGGTTCACGACATGGATGCTGAATCTCCATCAATTCAGGATCAACCTATAGTGTCGGAATTCCAAGATGTTTTTCCAGCAGAACTTTCGGGCATACCACCTGCACGAGAAGTGGAATTTAGTATCGAGCTTATTCCAGGAGCTGAACCAATCTCCAAGGCTCCTTATCGCATGGCTCCCATAGAGCTGAAGGAGCTGAAGGATCAACTGCAAGAACTTCTTGAACGAGGTTTTATTCGACCGAGCGCATCTCCATGGGGCGCACCGGTCTTGTTTGTTAAGAAGAAGGACGGCAGTATGCGTCTTTGCATAGACTATCGCGAGCTCAACAAGATTACCATTCGGAATAGATATCCACTGCCACGCATTTACGATCTGTTTGACCAACTCCAAGGGGCCAAACACTTTTCCAAGATTGATCTTAGGTCAGGCTATCATCAATTACGGGTCAAGGTGTAGGACATCGCTAAGACTGCCTTTCATACCCGTTATGGCCACTACGAGTTTGTAGTTATGCCATTTGGCCTGACAAATGCTCCAGTAGTGTTCATGGATTTGATGAACAGAATCTTCCATGAATTTTTGGACAAGTTCGTCATTGTCTTCATCGATGACATCCTGATTTTTTCAAAGTCCAAAGAGGAACACCAAGACCATCTTCGTACAGTACTACAGATTCTTCGCCAGAAGCCGCTGTATGCTAAATTCTCCAAGTGTGAGTTCTGGCTAGACAAGGTGGCATTCTTAGGTCACATTGTATCAGCAGAAGGAATCACTATGGATCCAGCGAAGGTTGAGGCCATTACCAAGTGGACAAGGCCGACATCAACGACGGAAGTCCACAGTTTCTTAGGCTTAGCTGGCTATTACCATAGGTTCGTGGAGAACTTTTCCCGCCTAGCACTACCATTGACCAAACTGATGCGGAAAGAGGAGAAATTCGTCTGGACTGAAGATCGAGAGAAGAGCTTTGAAGACCTGAAGCAGAAGCTAGTATCTGCACCTATTCTTACTCTACCATCTGGTCCGGGTGGATTTCAAATATACAACGATGCATCGGGGAAGGGACTTGGCTGTGTTCTCATGCAACATGGGAAAGTGATCGCGTACGCTTCACGAAAGCTTAAGCCTTATGAGGAAAATTACCCCACGCATGACCTGGAACTTGCAGCTGTTGTGTTTGCATTGAAGATATGGAGGCACTACTTGTATGGAGAATCATCTGACATTTTCACGGACCACAAGAGCTTGAAGTATATCTTCACTCAACGTGAATTGAACATGAGGCAGAGGAGATGGTTAGAGCTGTTGAAGGATTATGACATTAATCTACAGTATCATCCCGGAAAGAGAAATGTAGTAGCAGATGCTCTTAGCAGGAAGTCCGGAATGATCAACGACATTAAAATCGAAGAGGAAATCATAAGAGACTTGGAGCGACTAGACATCGAGATCATGGTACGTGGACAGCATGGTTACTGGGCTAATCTTAGAGTAGAACCCGAGTTACTATCTAAGATCAAGGAAGCTCAGAAGGATGACGGATAAATCTGGGCGATAGTACAGAATTTGGAGAAGCAGACAGAACTCAGAGTAGATGAAGATGGTATCGTATGGCAGGGCACGAGACTTTGTGTTCCTGATGACCAAGAACTCCGGGAAGCTTTGTTAGCTGAATATCATAGATCCCCATTCTCTATACATCCTGGTTCGACTAAGATGTACCATGACATCGAGCAGTACTTTTGGTGGAGTGGTATGAAACAGGATGTGGCCACTTACGTCTCCAAATGTCTTACCTGCCAGCAGGTTAAGATCGAGCATCAGCGATCTGGCGGTCTCCTTCAACCGTTAGACATTCCAGAGTGGAAGTAGGACAAAATCACCATGGATTTTGTTACTGGTCTTCTGCCTACCAAGAGGAAGCACGATGCAATTTGGGTTATCGTAGATCGACTTACCAAATCATCTCATTTCTTACCGATCCGCAAGGAAGATCCGGTAAGTAAACTCGCAGATACGTACAGAAGAGAGATCATGAGACTCCATGGTGCACCATCCAGCATCGTCTCGGACAGAGATCCTCGATTCACTTCGTGCTTTTGGAAGAGTCTGCAGAAAGCTTGGGGTACACAACTTAAGCTTAGCACGACTTTTCATCCTCAAACGGACGGACAGTCTGAGCGAACCATTCAGACTTGGAAGATATGTTGAGGTCATATGCGTTGGAATGGACGGGTGATTGGGACGATTAGATCTGTTTGGTGGAGTTTGCATACAACAACAGTTGGCACGCAAGTATCAAGTGTGCTCCTTTTGAGATGTTGTATGGCAGAAAGTGTCGCGCCCCAATCTGCTGGGATCAGGTTGGTGAGCAAACACTTGAAGGACCGGAAATCATAGAGATGACCAATGAGAAGATCGCAGTAGCTAAGCAGAAAATTCAGGAGGCACGGTCACGTCAGAAGAGTAAGCCGATAAGCATCATAGGGATATACATTTTAACGTAGGAGATCACGTCTTCCTTAAGGTTTCGCCGGCACGTGGTGTTAGACGCTTAGGGATTAAAGGGAAGCTCAATCCTCGTTTCATCGGACCGTTTGATATCATTGAACGAGTCGGTGAAGTACCTTACAGATTGGCGTTACCTTCGTAGCTTTCGCATGTGCACCATGTGTTTCATGTGTCCTTACTCAGAGGGTACCAGTATCATCCCCTTCACATGGTTCAGTATCCACTGGAACAGATACGTGAAGATCTCACTTTTATAGAAGAACCTGAACGAGTTCTTGACAGAAAAGAACGAGTCATGAGAAAGAAGACGATTCCATTCGTCAAAATCTTATGGAGGGATCATACCGAGCAGGAAGCCACTTGGGAAACAGAGAAGTCTATCCGGGCTTCTTACCCTCATTTTATATTTTGAATTCGGGTATGTTATTCTTTTCCAGTTTACTTTATCTATAATTCGGGGACGAATTATTCTTTTTAGGGGGGAAGAGTTGTAAAACCCGCATGCTTTTACCATGAATAGTACCCTTAAGATCGTACGTACTAGATTAAAACTTTCCTAATATAGCATGACTACGATTACGTGTTAGGATTTTACGTATTACGTACGTGTTAGAACACGATAAGTATTTACTACGCACGAGCACGTAATAACTATTTGACAATAATTAATCACGAACATGCGATCATGAAATCATGAACGTAATTAAAACACGAACTATTATTAATTACGTATATATATCTATTACGAGCGTAATTAAATATATTAGATCACGATAATTACGTAACGAGAACACATAAAACGCGAACACAAATAATCATGAACGAATAACTAAACGTCGAGACACGAAAAAAGGTACGGGTACCCCATGTGGGGCCCCCTACCCGCGGCTACAAGGAGCAAATGGGCCAAGCGCATTTGTAATTTTTACTAAAGGGGGTTAAGGGATTTTTACACTACTCAAAATCACTTTACAGAAGATTTTTAACAAAAACCTAAAACCCTCCTCTCTTCTTCTTTTTTTTGGCCGCCACCCTTAAAACACCACAAGGGGGTGTTTGTTGATCTTGGATCTTGGAATTCTAGTTGGTGATCGTGTTTGTTCTTCGTCCTTTTGATCCATGCATTCGGTAAATCCTTTTTAAACCTTTTTCTTTTGATTTGGTCTTTTATAAATTAAGAACATGTTATGTTTTTATAAAAACCTAATTAAAATCATGGATCTAACATGAATTGGGATTTAATAAAATCAAAAGTAATGTTTTAAGGGGTGTTTGTTTTGGCCGCAGCCTACACCGAACCCAAGGGGGGGGGGGTTTCGGTTTGGCCATCCGACCACCACCGAGACCATATGGTCCCGGTTGGTTGGTGTGGGTCCCACGGAAGCATCAAGACAAGGGGGTACCCCGATTTGGTTCGGGGTACGGTGTTGAATTCATGTCCGGTTCATGGTTTTTAGGCTAGATCCGGTTCATGGTGTATGTTTAGTTTTTTTATGTTTTATGATCTTATGTTAAAATTAAATTAATAAAATGACATGATTAATTTAATAACGTGACTTAGGTTATTTTCATTATTAATAATCATGAAATTAATTAACCTAAGTATTTTTATATTTTAGACTTATAATAATTATTTAAAAACCATGGTTATAATTAATTAATTTACATGACTTAGGTTATATTATTAATAAATAATAATACATGTTTTAACGTAAGTATTTAACTTTATTTAATTAAAAACATGTTATACTTTAATTAAATATTTTAACCTATAGTTTAGTTTAATTACATGAAATAATTACTAAACTATACATTATATCACATGACTTAGAAAATAATCATGAAAACACTTAGGCTTATATATTTAGCTTATTTAACCAGCTTATTTCTAATTATGGAAACTTTCTATTTTTAGAAACTTAGTTAAATAAGGCAGCTAATCTATTTATGGAAACCTTCTATTTTTAGAAACTTATTTATTTCAGGCAGCAAATCTATTTATGGAAACTTATTTAATTAAGGCAGCTGATCTATTTATGGAAACTTTCTATTTTTAGAAACTTATCTATTTTAAGCAGTAATTCTATTTTTGGAAACTTTCTATTTTTGGAAACTTTCTATTTTTGGTAAATTTCTATTTTTGGAAACTTTCTATTTTTAGAAACTTTCTATTTTTGAGAACTTTCTATTTGTGGAAACTTTCTATTTTAGGAAACCTACTATTTTTAGAAAGTTACTTATTATTACACAGTAAGTATAATAATACCTGAAATACCAGAAATACTTAATCAAATTAAACAGAAATAAGATAAACACGGTTTAAGGCTTTAAAACTGTAAAACATGGTAAGAACACGTAAAATAAGCTAAGACATGACATAAAACCAGCTACGTATTTAGTAAGCAGATACTTATTCATGTATGTATTTATGTAGCATTAGTGATACGGAAGTAGGATTTCTCCCAGTTCATCTTCTTCGTTCACTGGAAATAAGGTACGGATTCCCGTCCTTTTAGTATGGACATTCTTTCCTTATTAGGATTCCCCGTATGCAGCCAAATGTTTTCCCGTAGTATAAGTTACGTGTTTGATTTGCTTATGTTTAATTAAGAATACCTATAGCCATATACATGCATGACCAGTTTCACCTAGTTATGGAGGTACCATAACCATAACATTAGAGGCACTGATGTTATGACTTCACCACGGCGGAGTGATTGCTCGTGGCGTCCCTTTCAGCTTTTGGCCATTTATATTATATTTATCATGTGGGGCGTATGGGTGCATCCTAGTTACATGTTTTCAGTCAGGATTTCATGGTGAATGTGGTGTGTGCCTTGCATCCTTCACAAGGAGTTGATCCCTCCTACCCAAAAACTAGTATATTTAACTAGAGGCAGCCCCTCCAATTTGCATGATGAGGTCACCCCTCCAAGTATTCATGCACGGTGGATTTTCATGACCTATATTGGCTAATGGTAAAATATGATAAACAATTTTTACAAGATAAACATAAGACTTTTCAAACTATAAAACCAGTTTTATCAAAAGTTAACCAGGTTACTCGGGACTTAGTTTTCTTCCGCTATTATATGTTATATGCTTATCCTATTCATGCTTTATTGTACATTCGTGCACTGAGCATATTTGCTCAGCCGTTTTCCTTTTCTATGTTCCCAAAACGGCAGGTATTCAGGGACGCTCGTAGACACTAAGAGTACGTGCATATGGACTGGAAGCTGTCTAGCCTTCTTTACTTTATGCATTTCCTTTCTTATGATACATTTGCTATGGACATTGTTTAGTCCTTTCCTTTATTATACTATGTTTGTGTGTGATGATCTTTACATTTGGACTATCGATGTTTGATTCCGGTATTTTCCCTTTTATGGTCAAGTAATGTTTAGACATTTTTCCTTGTATGCTTTGATGACACGCCATAATTGCATGTGACATTTCCATTTCCAAAATGGGGTGTTACAAAGTTCCATCCTTGAACTACCTAGACCAAGTCACCTTCCCTAATGATAATTAGTATTGAGGGGATCGAGTCATGCTCATGACTCGGTAATCAAAAACGAGGTGCCTCGTGGGGGAGTCCTATGCTTATCCTATGTACATATTATCGCTTTCTAATGTAGTAACGTGTGGGGATTTATGCCCTTCCAACCTTTGTTCCGTGGTTGTTTATGAATTGTTGTTATTAGATGATCATGATCTTCACGATTGGAGCCTCTCGTGTTCGTTTTATGGGAGCACTCGATCGTTTGTTTTGAAGAATTTCTCAATATCCATGATATATCCTTTGATGTTCTAACCTTAGGTTTATAGCACACTTCATAAACGACTTTAAATTTAACGGTTACACCCTTTTCATGTTAGATTAGGCATTCGACTACGTCTCTAGTATGGGGGAGTTTGCACCCCTAGACTCGAAACATTGAGGACAATGTTTAACTTTAGTATGGGGGGGGGGGTGAATAGATACTTGCCTTGACAAACCTTAACGCTTTCCAAAGTTTATATTTTTGTTTATCGTTTTGTTGCAAAATAAGGCTAAAAATGGCCAAATTTTAAAATTTTTCTCATGTTTTATAAGTGTTTGAAGACACGAATGTAGGTTTTCTGATGGCGAGAATAAAAGTAATTTTTGACTCGACCGTGCGTGTTGAGCACTTAGCTTTGATTCCTTAACTTCACATTAGGCTAAGTCTCTTAAATGAGGACGAGAAATGATAGGGTTAATTATAAGTTACTATGCTAAACGTAGAGTACTCGTATTCTTTCAAAAACTCATGTGTTCTCGTTGTTTGCTTATTCTCCCTTCGCATGTAAATATTTTTTGCTTAATAAATATTGACTTAGCGGTTTAGTTGGGATTGTTGGGTTTCTAGTCTTTTCTAGTAGCTTCCGTGTAGTTAAATTTGGAAAACATTAAGGTATCGCCAGCGTCACGGTTTTGAAGTATTGGCACCCTAATAATCGAAAGCTTCACTCAATAATAAGATTTCAAGTGCTCACCTAAATCAAGCAAACAATTTGAAGCCCCACAAGGCCGAAAAATCTATGCAAAATTGAAAGTGAATCAAGCCTTAATCTTCGAAGCTTTAAAGATCCAAAATTCGCCTTAGCGTGAGGATATATGTCTTTGGCAAATAAAACTACCAATGAGGTAGATAATAAAAGGCAAGGCAAGACCGAAGTCATAATAAAAGCTTCATGGCGAAGTTGAATAAAAGATGGAGGTAAACCAAAGGTAATAAGGCCCTTCCGTTAGGGGGCGTATAAAAGTCTTGGTAATAAGTCTCATGTTCAAAACCGTTATAAAACCGTGTTTATCGATCCTTCTTGTTGACTTAATTTTTTGACATCGTTGTCTATTAGGAGGGGTTATTGATTTGATGGTCTTGGTTACACCGTTAGGACTCTATTTTTAGACCTAAATTTCTATTATCGCATAAGTCAAACAATGTATCCTCGTGAAACATTCAAGACAAAATAAAATATAAGAGATACAACTTAGGAATTTGGGAGGATAAGTACGTGATTAGAGCATATGAGTAGTGTTAGCATTACTAACTTATAATGACAATGATCTCGTTGCACGCTTGGCATGGAATTGGGGTGAAAATCGAGGACGATGAAATTATTTCTAACGAACCATTCACGTGTTCTTATTCTATAAACCTAAACGTCCCATTTTGCGATGAACATCACACATTATGTCTAAAACGCAAGTAGTAGTAGAAATAGTAGTAGTGTAGCTAGTTTATCATTCAATAAAGTGAATAAAAATGAATTTTGGAGATGCTACGATACTTTATTCTAGCATTGCGTGAGGGCACGACAATGGTTTAGTATGGGGGAGTGATGAGACTGCTTTTATACATAGTCTCATCGTCCAAAAAGGGCTTAAAATGCATTAAATATCATCAAAATACCCATATATATGCTTTTGTTTGTTGCTTGTGTATTTTAGGTACGGATATTGAGAAATGACAAAAGATCACAAGAATCATACAAAAACGAACACGGGAAACAAAGCCGCACAATGAACCAAGCCCTAATGAAGAATTTTCCCAAGAAAACCCTTGAAGACTTGAAGAATTGTGAAGAAGGGTCCTCCAATATGGAGGAATTGACACTTTATACCCTCGTATCTTTATAATTACAAGTTTGGTCCCTAAAGTTTGTCAAAATTACCAAAAGGACCATTGACTTTCAACATTTGGCAAGAATGGTCCCTCATAAATGAAGACTTGGCAATTTCAGTCCTCCAAAATGCCAATCATACAAGTTAAGACCATAATCCATCAAGAAAATGCCAAATCAGTCCCTCAAGAATCACAACATGGCAAGAAATACCCCTGAATTTACTTTACAAAACTTTTTGGGGCAAAAGTGTGAAAATGGAAAGTTTGATAACAAAGGAAATCCGGATTTGTGCTATTATTTACAAAGTGAAACAAGATTGAAAAGAAAGGGGTTACAGCTGGCTAGACAAGAAAGATACATAGACTAATGAGTGGGTGACACCTGTCCCACTCACACTCTCCACCAATCACATTGCACCATTCATCCATGTCACACCCCACTCACCAAGTTTATTAATTTCTTAATCCTTGGCGCCTTAAACACTTATTTAAATCTTAATCACCCATTAAACAGATCAAAAGCTATGTTCATCAGCTCAAGAACACAATTAGTATTTTTAATTGTGTTGTAATTAGGCCATGAAAACCTCCAAATTGATGATTAACCATCCCTTAATCACATCCCAACACCCAAAACACATGCTACTTCACCAAGGAGTCCCACACAAGATTCCCCTGCTACAAGCTTGAGCTAACTGCCAAAATAGTGGCAGCAATCCAACGTTGGAGATTTCAGCTTACATCCTAAGCTTGATACAAGCCCTTGGATACACTTTTCACTTGCCAACTCATGCTACACAACAAAATGCAGTCACATGATCTTCAAACGATGCCAAAGCTCCAAGGGCAATTCTGGACTTCTACACATTAGGGTTTACGTTTTTTCAAGCTTTACTAGATAACTTGTAGCCTATATAAAGGCATCTAGGTCATTCATTTACATTTGCTCTTGAATTTTCAGTTGTTCACTTTTCTGTAAATCCTTTTCAGAATTAATGAAATGTGTTTGAAATGTTGAAGAAAGCTCAAGTGCCATTGTTATAATCTGCTTATTATTGTTCTTAGTTTGATATTTCTGAATCTCAAAACCTGTTTTTAAGGAGAGTGCAAAAGTTTGCATTTTTCCTTCAAGCTTGATATTTTGCTACGTTCTTGTTCAAATCTTGGAATTCTTGGGCTATAGGGCTAATCATAGCATCCTGATATTGTGTTATCAAGGTGTGGTGAGGCTTATAACTTGGGGATAATCAAGTGTGGGGTAACAAGGTTGCATCAATCAAGGCTTTTTACTTTTTTGATTTTGATATTGTGCTTCTAACCTTGTTGAATCTTAGCAGGGTTGCTGTTGGAAGCTTGTGCTTGTTCTAGCTAGCACATAAGCTCGAACATTCGTGGGTGTGGATGTACATCCATGAGGTTTGTCTTAAAACCTTGAAAATCTGATAAATATTGGATTTTTTGTGGATTTGTGCTCTACTGGTGTTCTTGTTGTTTTCTTGGCTTGAATCTGCTAATCTTGCATGATAATGTTGTTTATATGCTAGATTAATCATTTGGTAAACTGAATCACACTTTTTCTTGTTTAAAATTTGATTTGAAAAGTTAAAGGGGTGTTTGGGATTACCTGTTTGAGTTCATAATTGGATATTGTGTTGTTAGAAGTGTGTATTTGTGCTCTATATCTGATATATGCTTGGTTGAGAGTGTTTTACTGCAAGTTTTGGAGTTTGAAACCTTGAATCACATAATCTGCTATAAATTGTTGATTTTAACTGTTTTTGACCTAAAATTTTGGTGAAATCTAGAATTTGTGCATGCTTAGGGTTAAAAGTTGTTTAAGCATCATTATTATAACATATGTGATAGATCTTGATGTTTGAATCTGGCTTGTTGGTCAAATACATCAGCAAAGTATAAAACTGCATGTTCTTGTGTTCATCAGTAACTTAAGGTGCTTGAATCTTGCTTAAATCTTTGAATCATTGCATGAAACCTGTTTAGACTTGTTCATTTGAGTTTATAATAGCTTGTGTATGCATTTGGTTGAGTTTGGCTGGCTGAATATTGCTAAAAGTGCTTATTGAACCTGTTCTGCTTATTTGTTCAAGTCTGTGACATATTTGGTGCTTGTTTGAATTAACTGTACAAATTGGCTGTTTCTTGTTGTGATTTATTGATTGTTATTGACTCCTTATGATCCAAAGATCATTTGGATGCCTTTGTGAAATCTGAATCTCCAAAAAGTTCACTAAAGACAAAAAAGTCTACAAGTCAAACAGTGGGAAAAGTTCCCACTGCTCAACACCCAAAACTAGCCCCTGCTAGTGTTAATTTGTACTCAGCTTATCAATAAGCTATTTTAGCTTATCCAAACCTGCAAAAACTTGTTTTTTGTGATAGATCTTCATTATTTGACCCATTTGATTAGACTGGAGCTTATTGGACTTTGACTTTGACTTTCTGCTAGAAAACCAACTTAATTGACTTTTTCATAAGTGCTTATTTGCTTTTTCCAGCTTATTGAGTCAGCTTATTTGTAAACTTTTTGTTGAAATAGCTTAATTAAGTCATTTAAAAGCTTTAGAAACTTGAATCAGCTTTTGGGGTGGCCTAGAACTCAAAAACGACTATTTTGTCGTTTTCTGTAGATTGCTTATTGCATTTTCAGGCTTATTCCTTGGGCTTATTTCAAATTTCTTTTTACAGAAGCCTTATTTAGGACAAAAGAAGCTTGTGTGTCTAATTTGAGCTTATGGCATTAGCTTATAGCTTAATGGGCCTAAAAGCCCATTAAGAATAAGCTGTTTGGTATAAGCTTGCTTATTTCATACTTTCAGCTTTTGGGCCTTTGGAAAAAGTTGTTTAAAATCAAATTTATAGTCAAGTAGTGCTTTTTGGGCTTATTTGTGCTACTTTTTCATTTTGAGCTCAAATTTGGCCCATTAAGGATCTGTTTTGGGTTTAGCCTGTTTTTAGGCCCATTAAGGGTATTTAGGTAATTTCAAGTTCATTTATGTATTATTTAGGTTAAATTAAGCTAGTTTGCAAGTTTTTAGAATTTTTTTGGATTTTTGGATTTTTATTAATATTTTAATATTATTTTATTATTAAAAATTAAAAGTCTGATTTTCTAAGTTTTTATATTTCTCTTAGGTTCTAGACACTTAATTAGGAATTTTAAAACTTTCCAAATATTTTTAGAGTCTTTTAATTATTTTCTAGATTTATTTTAAGTTTTTATAGTTTTTAATATTTTTGAATTGTTTAAAATAGTTTTTAATGGTTTTAAAATTTTGAAAAATACTTTTTAGCTTAATTAGGTTATTTTAAAGGTTTACAAACTTTAAGATCTTGGTTTGGACTTTTTATTAGTTAATATTGATTTTTAGGGCTTTAATTAGCATTAAAAAATTAATATTTAATTAATTAAAAGGTTTTAGCAAGTTTGGATTTTTTGTGAACCCTTAGAAAATTTTAGTGGATTTTTAGTGATTTTTGGTAATTTTTAGAGTAAAATTTTAATTTTGGTGTTTTTTTACGATTTTACGTGTAAGCCTTTATCGTCTTAGTGTAATCTGTCTTCGTAACCGTCATTCTCTTCTTATCCCATTTCTATTTTCTTTTCTCAAATCAATATAATCACATCACTAATCAATTTATTACACACACACCAAGCCTCCTTGAGAACGATCCCCATTTAGGGTCATTAGTGCTTGGTTTTCCTAAACCGACACTTATTACTTTCCACTTTTGCTCTCTTTTCCTAAAGAGTAGTAAAAACACTACATCAATGTCCAAGCACAATGCCTTCTTTTACCATGAAATGACATTTTTCCCAATTCAGAACAAGGCGAGTGTCTTCATACCGCTTAAGCATGCGTTCCAAACTGGCAAGGCAAGAAGAGAAAGAATCACCATAGACCGAGAAATCATCCATGAAGACTTCCATAGTTTCTTCAACCATGTCATGGAAGATAGCCATCATACACCTTTGGAAAGTCCCAGGAGCATTGCATAAGCCGAAAGGCATCCTTTTGTAAGCAAATGTTCCATAAGGACAAGTGAATGTGGTTTTCTCTTGGTCGTGGGGATCGATGGGTATTTGAAAATAACCCGAGAAACCGTCTAAGAAGCAGTAATAGTCATTACCCGCTAGACGTTCAAGCATTTGGTCCATGAAAGGAAGGGGAAAATGATCCTTTCTCGTAGCATCATTGAGTTTGCGATAGTCTATACAAACTCTCCACCCTGTAACGAGATGAGTAGGAATCAACTCGTTGTTTTCGTTGGGTACAACGGTGATTCCGCCTTTCTTAGGCACACAATGGATGGTACTAACCCACGGTGAATCCGAGATAGGATAGATCATGCCCGCATCAAGAAGTTTGATAACCTCTTTTTTGATAACGTCATGGATCTTGGGATTCACCCTTCTTGGGCTTTGAATAGTGGGTTTAAAGTTGTCCTCCATGAGAATTTTATGTGTGCAAAAGTGAGGATCAATTCCACGAATATTGGAGATTTTCCAAGCAATCGCTTTTGTATAATTCTTCAGCACGACGATAAGTCAGGATTTTTCTTCTTCTTTCAAGTCCTTTGCGATGATGACCGGTGACTGCTTGTTGTCTTCAAGGAAAACGTACTCGAGATGAGACAGAAGATCCTTAAGCTCTAAATCCGGAGGATTTTCGATGGCAGGCGTAGTCAAACTCGGATCATCGGTAGAGATAGCCTTAGGAGACGGTGGAGAAATATGGTCCGCATTGAGAAGTTTCTCAATGGTACGAATGTCTTCATCCCAATTGGAGGGAGAATCGTCATATTGCAAGTCCACATCTCCCAAAGTTGCTTCAAATTCTTTCAAGATGAAATCACTTTCTCCAAATAGAGTTAGTGATGGAGCAATAGAGGCAACGGTCTCAACAGTGGGTAGAGAAGAAGAACCACTTTTACAAGCGTCTTTGAAATGTTATTCACAAGCCTCATCAAGAACGTCAATGAAATTAACGCTCTCATTTTCAGAAGGCTGCTTAGAAAGTTTACCCATGTTGAAGACGATTTTATCGTCACCAACTCTCATGATTAATTTGCCAGCGGCTACATCAATGAGAGTGCGACGGGGTCCTCAGGAATGGACGTCCAACGATTAATGGAACACGGGGGTTCTCGTAGTCAACGACAACAAAATCCACCGGAAAGGTGAATTTATCGACACCGACGAAGAAATCTTCGGTTGTCCCCACTGGATAAGCAACCGTACGGTTAGCTAATTCCAAGGTCATTCGGGTGGGGACTAGCTCGGGTAGAGACAATTGTTTCCAAACGCTTAGAGGCATTAGGTTGATACTAGCACCTAGATAGGCTAGGGCCATACAATTCTCTACCTCGGGGAAGTTGCAAGGAATGAGAAAACGACCCGGATCTCCTAACTTAACTGGAAGTTTTCTTAAAAGAACGGCAGAACAATTCTCATTTAATTGGGTATTGGCGATGTCGAGCAATTTTTCCTTATCACTTAAAAGATCCTTAAACATCTTAGCATATTTAGGCATGTGAGCGAGAGCCTCAGCAAAGGAGATATTAAAATTCAGTTGTTTAAACATTTTGAGAAAGTTAGAAACCTGAATATCATCCTTGTTCTTCAACTTCTCTTTCCTTAACCTTGAGGGATAAGGTATATTGGGTTGAGATGAAGGCTTCGGTCTGGGATTCTCACTCACATCCTTAGGTGGTGGAGGAATGGAAGTAGGAGGTGGAGGAATTAGATAAGGGGACTCGTTTTCCTTTGTCACAATCACCGGTGTAGGTGTAGGAATCTCGAGTTCCTTTAAACCTTTGCCACTTCGAGTGGTGATTGCTTTCATCTCCCCTCTTGGATTAGCAACAGTATTACTCGGAAGAGAACCCGAACCAGAGGCTTGATTACTTGGGAAAAAACTAGCCATCATATCCCTTAAGTTATTCGTTTGATTGTTCATAGAGTTTCTCATGTCGGCTTGTAGAGCAGTCCCTTGTTTGGCCATGTCATTCCTCAGCTCGGCTCGAATATCGTTCCCCTTTTTGCCATGTCACCTTTCAAGTTAATGAATTGGCTTTGAAGATTTGTCACCATCTCTCTATTGGTCCTCATGTAAGTTTCGAGGTCTTAGTTCAATGCCGTGGGTTAATTGAGAGGTGGAGCTTGGTAAGATGAATTATTTCCTTGAGGTGGATATTGGTTTCTTTGTGATTGATATTGATTGGTAGCTCTAGGATGGCTTTGATTGTTGCGGTTGGAATTGTTTTGGTTTTGGTTTTGAGGAGAAAAACCGGGTGGAGATAGATAATTGTTGGAACGATAACTTAGCAAGTTACAATCTCCTTGAGGACGTGCTTGGTAGCCAAAGTTACCGTTAGTGGCATACACATTTTCCAGATTGTCAAGAGTAGAAGGACAACCGGTGTACGAATGAGAACCCCCGCAAATCTCACAAGAAGGTGCAATGGCTTTGGCTTGTTGAAATTGGTTTGTAGCCATGGTTAAGAAGTTTTTGTTCATCTCAGCTATTTGGCGAGTAAGTTCGGTGAGCTCTAGGTTAGATGATGTAGAAGAAACATTGGCCCTCTGATTATTTCTTGAAGATGCAGATGAATCCCAGTTTTTGTGGTGAGTGGTCATGTTCTCTATCAGCTCTCTACACTCCTCAGGTCGTCTCTTCATGAATGTACCACCGGCGGCAGCATTACTCGTATCACGATCACGAAAAGTTAGACCATTATAGAAAGTATCAATCAAAGTAACGGGGAGCATGTTATGGTTCGGACAACGGTCGATCAAGACATTATAGCGTTACCAAGCATCAAAAAGTGACTCATCAGGTTCTTGTGTGAATCCACTGATTTGGTTGCAAAGACTAGTGACCATGGATGGTGGAAAATAGCGCGACAAAAAGTTTTGAGTCATGTCATCCCATGTTTGAATTGAGTTTTTGGGGAGACGATCAAACCATTTTTCGGCATGATGGGATAAAGTGTGTGGAAAAAGGTGAAGGCGAAGAAAATCCATGGATGCACCGGGTAGTTTCATGCTTTGAGTGATGGTAATGAACTTGTCGAGATGTTTGTTGGCATCATCATCCGGTAATACGCTAAATGGGCAACCGTTTTGAACTTGCTGGATCATGTGATGCTTCAACGAAAATTCAGGAGCCGTGATTTGCATCGGCGCAATCGGTCCTCCGCGTCCGTTCATGGTGGGTTGACACAGTTCCTCCATTGTTCGTAAATCAGGTAGGGGAACATTGTTGTTGTTATTCAAATTGGGAAGAGGTGGGTTGTTATTGTTTTTATGCACACCAGCCATATCTAAATCTTCACGAGTCTCGGGCTTAGAATAATTTAAAGATCTAGTACGCATACACCTGCTGAAGAAAAAGATATCAAAGAAACAGAGAATATATATAATCTTTTTGGTGCAAAACCTTTGGAAAAGAAATGATTTTTATGATTTTTTTAATGTTTTTGTATTTTTGAAAATTTATAATTTTTATGGATTATTTGAAAAATTTTAGCAAGGAAAATAACGTTCCTAAAAGAACAGGTCCCCAAAATCCAACGCGTCTCTCACTAAAACCCGTTAATCTTAACGAAAAGAGCCGGCAGCGGAGCCATTTAATACAAGTTTTTTAACCAAGTATAAAATAATTTAGTTCTAAATCTTTTCGAATTGATTACCGATTAAGAGTGCGACTCAATTGTCTTTTGGTGAACAAGAGGATGGTTTGGTTTGATTATCTAATTTTAAACTAAAAGCAAATAATTGTCGTTGAGTAAAGTGTAATTGACTAAAAGCTTAACAAGTAATTTTAGAACTTAAAACTTTGTAAAACTTTTAAAACTTAAAAGCTCAAACCATCGGAATGTAACAAATCCTTTCTATCGAAATGCACCAAAAGTAGAACCATCGGAATGTTATTAAAACAAGTCATCGGAATAATATAAGTGAAAAGCCATCGGAATGTTCATCTGAATACCCATCGGAATAACAAAGTCAATTCTGTCGCAGTATGATTCTATCGCAAAGTCCAAATCGGAATAAGGGAGAAATACTTTTGTCGCAATATGTCAGATCGGAATACAAGCTATCGGAATGTTGTAGACTAAAATTGGGCAGAGTTTCGACTCAAAGTAACCTTACCACCCTTCGGAATATGCGATCGCAATGAGCGATTGCAATCCCAGATCGGAATAAGGGGGGTAAATTCCAAGTTATCGCAAAGTAGAACCCTCAATGGGTTATTGCGATAGAAACCAACAACAAATCGGAATGCATAATACCCAATATTGCGATGAACACAAGCAGTAATCCAAAAATGAAGTTAAGATGAAATTTTAATAAGTACGTTCAGTAAGCTACCTTAACCGAACTTTTAAACAACTCAGTAAGCATAAATTTGGCAACTTTCAAAACTCCAAATAAGCAAACTTAATAAATCGAATCTTTTAAAAACACTAGACTTTTTAAATAATCCGAAAATGCAATAAGCTATAAATAAGAAATAAACCAATAAGCACAAAGAGCTTATAGCTTATATCGTATGAAAGGTTAGTAAGGACTAAAAAGAATAACTTTTTAATCACTAAAACATAAAAATCAAACACGAATAAAGGACTATTCGGATCAAAGATGATGTTTTGGATCAAGAATAATAGCAAAATCAAGAAAGGTAGAAAGAGATAAAACATTAAAAGCTTAAATTTGAACTTTTGATTAATGAAACTCTAATACAAAGATTAAACAAAGCTTAACTTGAAAGAAAAGATGAAGTTTAGTGAAAGAAAGTTAAACACTTCCTCTCTTTAAAATGAAAATTAAAACAAAGAAAAATAAAAAATAGCTAATGACTAACACCCTACTAATGTGTCATTAGGAGGGTATATATAGGGAGTGGGGAATGCATGTATGCTTTCTTCTTTCTTTTTCTTCTCAACTCGATCTAAATTCTTTGTCTTTCTCGATGTCGTCTCGGGATTTAAACTCGTCTTTTAATTTTCATCTATAATTAGACTTGAGTTCTTCGACTTCATTAAACTTCCGTCTTTAGACTTTTTCTTCGATAAATCTTCAGAATAGGCCTTGGACTTCCGTTCTTTTTGCACTCTAGATCTTTTGACTTCGTCTTTTTTCGTTTTCTTCGATAAAAGCCCGTGAAAGCCCGTGTTTTCTTCCTTTTCCGTCTTTTGGTCCTAAAACACAATAAAAACACAAACCACACATAATTCCGACTTTTACGACATAAAATACACGTTTTGGTCTTGTATTATTGGAAATAAGTGGAAAAAGGATAAGTGTTTTCACACTTATTAAATCCCCTACACTTGACCATTGCAATGCCCTCATGCAATGCATTAATTTTAAAGCACGGTTTACATTTTCCATCATAAATAACCCACCTTGGCCTTTATTAAATACTAAACATTAAGAAAAATAAAACAATATACATATATACAAAACAAGTAAAGAAATCAAAAACTTACTTTGGGGTTTTGGCTGCCATGAACGTTTATCATCCTCAAGTTTCACGTTCCCCATACCAAGCTTAAAAACGAGATCATTGTTATTATAAGTTAGCAAACTAACACGAATTCATGTGGGATAATTATTTACTTAGACTCCCTTATTCCTAGGTGTATCTCTTATATTTTAATTTTGTCTTGAATGATCACGAGGATGCATTGTTTGACTTATTTCGATAGTTATTTAGGCTGAAAATAAAGTGGGACGATTTAATCAATAGTTAGCTAAAGGACAAAATCTTTTAAAACTGCTTCTCAGGACCTCATAAAGTTCATATCTTGGCATAACTCGCTTCACAATTTGAGACCTTTCTCAGACCGATATTTGGCAGCAACTTCATACTTCAAATCTTTGAGAGACGTTCTTGAAATTATGGTCTTCTCTTCATAATAGGAATTTCTTCACTTGAAGTTTTGAGAGATTCTTCATCTTTGGACCACGACTTCCGTTCATTTTTCTCCAATCTTTATTTTGGACTTTGATATACAACGATCCGCCTCCTTTTATGACTTGGATCTATTTATCCTCATACCTTGCTAGGGTCTTTTCGGATAGACTTCTCCATGATCTTTAGGGGAGTATTTGCTTTTCGTCGTGTGTCTTGATCCTTCATATTGATTTTCGATAAATGATTCTTCACATCACTTTTAGATCTTTTAGCAAAAAATGTAGCCCTCATGCCTTGTTAGGGCCTTTTCGGACTCGCCAATCTTCGCATCTCGCTTCAATAAGTTATGCCTTGGCTATGGACTCTAATTAATACCGAGCAACTTTTAAACGATCTTGGGCTAGAAGCTAAGTAACTTTTCAAATCGTACAACCTTATTTATTGCAGATATATTTATTAACAAGCGATGGGAGAATAGGCTTATAATCAACTTACATAAATTCACGAAAGAATACCAAACTTATAATTGACTCTATCATCTCTCGTCCTCCACAGTTTAAAATCTCAAGGAATGAGACTCGTGGATGCTTAGCCAATTAAATCAAAGTTTTGGGTTTTCGAGTCGCCTATAGGATCTTGCATCTTCTTAGACTCTTTCAAGTTTAGAATTTGCGTTTTAAAGTTCCCTTGATAAACGACTCTCTAGGATCAATTATAGGAACTTGCGAAAAGTTCTTGTTCTTAACCCGTGAGAGTTAAGACTTTCGCGTTTTAAAGCTCCCTATATAAAAGCCTAGCAAAACTTGACTTAAACACGTTAAGGATACTAGCTAGAGTAAACATAGATAAGTAAACTCAGGTTGAGTTAAAATATTTACGAATTTGAAAAATTAAAAACACTTTATTAAAAATTTATTCTAGAAAAGAAAATAAATAACTATGACAAGGGAAAATACTACTAAATTACAAGGCCAAAATAGATTAAAATTTTTGAAAAATGTCGAAAAATCGAGTTTTCCGGTTAAAATGAGGGCAAATTCATGGAAAAGACCACTTACTTCGATAGAAGTCCCCCTACACTTGATATAAACATTGTCCTCAATGTTTAAGCATGTGGGAGTAAACTCCCCTACACTTATGACATTGTGTACTTTGTTTAAATCTTGCTAAGGAAAGGACAACTATAGTGATTTCAATGTAATCATATAAGATATGAAATATTGAATCACGACAGTTTAGGATAGAACCAGGAAGATGGGAACACGGGATCACGGTTCGTCAAAAGTCATCGAGGTGCTCTTTGAAGCTTGAATCCCTGCACAGAATAAGAAACAAGAGAACAAATACATACGGGGCTCCCCTTACACTTATTATGAAAACGGTAAAGGATAGATCACGGGTTGCCTCCCGAGAAGCGCTTGTTTTTTATAACCGAGTCACGAGCCTGACTCGACCAAAACTAGTTCATGGGAAACGTGATGAGGGATGGAATCATCTCATGAGAGATGTCCTCACCAAAGTACAACTTCGCGCGCTGGCCATTCACCTTAAAATTGGGCCCATTTTGCTGAGAAAGCTCAATGGTGCCATATGGGAAAACTTTGGCAACGGTGAATGGACCAGACCAGCGGCTTTTCAACTTGCCCGAGAAGATCTTCAACCGAGAGTTAAAAAGTAAGACTTGATCACCAACGTGGAACTCTTGGTTCTTAATCCTAGCATCATGGATGATCTTGGTCTTCTCCTTGTAGATCAATGAGTTCTCGTAAGCTTCATTCCTCAATTCATTAAGCTCGTTGAGTTGAATCTTGCGAAGATCACCGGCTTTGTTGATGTCGAAGTTAGCCCACTTCAAGGCCCAGTATGCCTTATGTTCCAGCTCGATAGGGAGGTGGCATGCTTTCTCGTACACAAGACGATAAGGTGTACAACCAATCGGCGTCTTATAGGCGGTACGGAAAGCCCACAGAGCATCATCTAACTTATCGGCCCACGCGGCATGATGCTCTCCCACAGTACGTTCCAGAATTCGCTTCAATCCACTGTTGGAAATCTCGGCTTGACCATTGGTTTGGGGATGATAGGCGGTGGAAAGACGGTGATTGACACCATACTTAGCCATGACTCTTGCAAATTGATCATTGCAAAAATGAGTCCCGCGGTCACTGATTATAGCACGAGGAACATCGAATCGAGCAAAAAGCTGCTTCCGAAAGTTCAAAACCACCCTCGCATCATTCGTGGGAAAGCTTTAGCTTCAACCCATTTAGAAACGTAGTCAACGGCTAAGAGGATGTACTTGTTCCCTTTAGATGATGGAAATGGCCCAATAAAGTCGATGCCCCATACGTCAAAGACTTCACATTCTTGTATGAAATTTTGAGGCATCTCATCTTTATGTGTGATCTTGCCTTGTCGTTGGCAAGCATCACAATGCTTAACCATTTCGTGAGCGTCACGATAAATGGTGGGCCAATAGAATCCAGAGTCAAACACTTTCTTTGCGGTGTAGTTGGGACCAAAGTGACCACCGGTGGGTCCTTTATGGCAAGCATCAAGGATTTGTAAAGCTTCCGGCCCATCAACACATCGACGAATGACAAGATCCGCACATTGTTTGAAGAGATAAGGGTCGTCCCAGAAGTAAGTCTAAACATCTTTAAATAACTTCTTCTTTTGTTGGGATGTTAATCCTTCGATGAGAATTCCACCCGCTAAGTAGTTTGCAATGTCCGCAAACCACGGGGTGTCATCAAGATTAGAGTGAATAGACATTAAGGCCTCAAGGGGAAAAGAGTCATTGATCTCTTGATTCGGATGATCCCCTTGATAAGGATCCTCAAGTCTACTTAGATGATCCGCTGCTAGGTTTTCGGCTCCCTTTTTGTCACAAATTTCAATGTTAAATTCTTGAAGGAGCAAAACCCAACGAAGAAGTCTTGGTTTAGAATCTTGTTTAGTCAACAAGTACTTCAACGCGGAATGATCGGTGTGCACGATGGTGGTTGAAAGGACAAGAGAGGGGCGAAATTTTTCAAAAGCATACACTACAGCTAAAAGTTCTTTTTCGGTAGTGGTATAATGCAATTGAGCCCCCGTCTTTGTCTTGCTAGCATAATGGATTGGTTGGAAGTGTTTGTTCACTCTTTGGCCCAATAATAAAATAATACAAGTATAAAATAATTTAGTTTATAAATTATAAAAAATAGCTAATGACTAATGATATGTGTGTAAACACCCATCCTTTTTACCACTTAATTACAATAATAACCGAGCCAAAACGTGTATTTTATGTCTTTTATGTCGGAATTATGCGTGGTTTGTGTTTTTGTTGTGATTTAGGACGAAAAGGTGAAAAGTGGAGAAAACACGGGCATTCACGGGCTTTTATCGAAGAAAAAGACGAAAGACGAAGTCAAGAAGTCAAGAGTGCAAAAAGAACGGAAGTCCAAGACCAATTCTGAAGATTTATCGAAGAAAAAGTCAAAAGACGGTGATGTTGGAGTTTTTACCACTCTTTAGGAAAAGAGCAATAAATAGGGCAAGTGGGCACGACGATTTAGGAAAACCGTGTGTAAATGACCCTAAGTAAGTTCGTTCTCGAGGAGGCTAGTGCGTTGTGTATTGAATTGATATTGATTTGTGATTATATGATTGAAAAAGGAAGAAAGAAATGAGATTAGAAAAGAAAGACGGTTACGAAAACGAATTAAACTAAGACGAAAAAGGGGATCACGCAAAACCGTAAATAGTGCCAAAATTAAAATTTTAACCTAAAAATTACTAAAAATCCCCTATAATATTCTAAGAGTTTACAAAAAATCCAAACTTGCTAAAACCTTTTAATTAGTTAGATAATGACTTTTTAATGCTAATTAAAGCCCTAAAAATCACAATTAATTATTAAAAAGCCATAAACAAGATCTTATAGTTTGTAAACCTCAAAAATATCCTAATTAAACTAAAGGCTATTTTTAAAAATTTTAAAACCAAATTAAACTATTTTTAAACACTTAAAAACTATTAAAATCAATTAAATCTTAAATTAATTCTAGAAAATAATTGAAAAGTCCTAAAAATATTTGGAAAGTGACAAAACTCCTAATTAAGTGTCCTTAACCTAGGAAAAATGTAAAAACTAAAAAAATTCAAACTTCAATTTTTAATAATAAAATAATATTAAAATATTCAAAAAAATTCAAAGTTCATAAAAAAATTACCAAAAATCTAGAATAATGTAACTAAGACAAAAATGCAATTAAAATTTTCTGAAACCTATTTAATAATTTTATATTGAATTATAAAGTTGGTTAAAAACCCTAAAATCCAATAAAATCAAAAACTAGACTTTTTGAAAACTTAATTGGCTGTAAACCTCAAAAATATAATTCAAAACCTAAAAATTATTTTTTCAAATTTTTAAATTACCTTTTTCTATTTTTTAATGACTTTTAAAATTAAAACTTAAAATAATCCTAGAAAATTAATTAATAAAAGGAAAAATAAACTTTTTAAACAGTAAAGTCCTAAAACCTAATACAAACAAAGGAAAAATACTAACTGGTCAAAACCTTAAGGAAATAAGCTAGAAATAGCTTTTTAAAAAGCTGATGGTTAAATAAGCTATAAAACAAACACACCTTAAGTATTATATGAAATGAACTCTATCAGTCAAAGTCCCTAGGGCGCAATGGTAAGACGTGTGTGTTGTGAGGAGGATGGCGCAGGTTCGAGTCCTGGCCAGTCCTTTTTATTTTTTATATATATATTTTTTTTTAAACTTTAAAAACACAAACAGTAACTTAACTTCACTCTAAAAACACACTTACTATCCAAATTAACAAGATTAAAGCCTTATGGAACCAAAAACGTGCTCAAGTATGCATATGTTTCTGATGAACACAAAGAAATCTTCACAAGTGAAGAGAAGGTTCAAGAGGACTTGAACTTGGATTTTTATAGTGTTTGATGGACAATGGGACACCCCTACACTCAATTGGAGTGTAGGGAGTCAAGCAAACACAAAATCAAGCAAGTCTTAGCAAGAATCAAGCATAAGGCACAAAAGTGACTGATAAAGCTATATGTTGTTACTGATGAACAAAAGATCAAGTTACATGCACACAAGCGGATTTATATGGCCAATAACTTGCACACAATCAAATCAACTGGCATATAATCAGTTAACAATCCTAGAATGAACTATCTTCTAACAACCTAGGCACTTTGAATGGCAAAATCAGACAAATACATGCAAAACAAGCAGTTTCTGACTTTTAACCACTTAAACCAATTTTTAGCATGCAACTTGTTTTAAAAGCTTTTCAAAATGAAAGACAAGTACAAATACCACCTAATACTACCTTAATGAGTATGTCTAAACAGGTTTTAACTCAAAAACCTTTACCAATCTCAATTAGAAACTAAATCCAAACACCCCTTTATATTTCTGATAATGAAATTTTTCAAAGCAACTCTTAACAAAACTCAAGCAAATGATTCATAAACATCTATAACATGCATACAAATCTGAAATAAGTGAACTCAAACACTCAAACTACACATAACAACTTTCATGCATCAAATCACATAAATTTCACAAATCTCATATAAAACTTGAAACTGAAAACCTAAAATAGAAACAAGGGATTTTACCTTGTTGGGCCTACATCCAGGCCCAACAGTGACTGATTGTCACCTCCTAATATACTCGGGTCTATGATGAACTTTGCTGAGGTGCTTGACTAAGAAAATGGGTAAAAAAATGGTTCTGGCTTGCTTTTTGTTTCCTGCACACCACCACAAACCAAAAGGAGAACTCCAAGAATCAAGAGCTTCAAGCTGCAAGCTTGAAGCTTTTGATTCAGTAAGTAGTTAATAAGAAAAAAAAAGGAAAAAGATTTTGAAAAATCTTTGAAAACAAACTTTCTGAAAACTGATTTTTTTGGAACCTTTGAACTTAAACAGCCAACAAACAAGTATGAAAAACAAAATTTAAATCAACTAGAAAGTAAATGGAACTCGTCTCTTTTCATCAACAAACACTTAACCACTTTTCATTCATTCAAAAAAAGGGGATTTACAAGCTTGTGAGCAAAGAAAAGAAAAACAAGAACAAGAGATAAAAGGGACACATACGTCTCCTTTTATAATGGCTAGAAGAATGATCTAGAATGCTGAATAAAAAATACAAGGTAATCAAAATCCTAAAACCTTAATTCAGGAATTCCCTAAAAAGCCCTTGGTTTGAACTTTGAAAACTCAGTCAAAGTGCATCATGTGATGTTGTTGTGATTTCCAGCTGTTGTAGTATGATCAGGAACGTCCATTTTGAACTTGGGGACCAAGGAGTGTCATCTAGTCGTTGGTTTGGTCGGGTATTGGGTTTGGGGAAGAAAGTGACGTGCAGGGGAGGTCCCTACAGTCACATGGATTGGTTGTGAAAAGATTCTGGGTTGGGGGATTGGTTTAGTGTGGGATGAATCATCATTCTGGAAACAATTAACAATTAACCCTTAGTTTTAAGGTTTTTAGGGATTAGGGTTTATGTTGGTTTAGGGTGTGTTATCTGAAAAAAGGATTAGAGTTTTTAAATTTTGTGTTTGCCACCAAAACTTAACCAGGTTTAAGTTAATTAAATAAAAGGGTGAGTGGATTCGTGACGTGGAGGGGATTGTGAAGTGGAGAGATGTGATTGGTGGTGGTGGGTGATGTGTTAGTTTGATTGGCTGGGAAGGGTTTGGGTGTTTGACTGAAATGGTCCCCCAAAGTTCATTTTTCCTTCATTTAGTAAATAATCAGCAACAACTCTTTTCCCTTTGTATTTAAGAATGCCAAGTTGACATTTTTGGCACAAAAACTTTATAAGCTTGAAACAAGGACTAAACATGTAAATTCTTCAATATTCAAGGGCTGTTTTTGACATGTCTTCATACTTTAAGGCTTTGACTTGTTTGTTGACTTCTTGGAGGACCAATATTGATAATTTAGTTTTGTTGAGGGACTAAATTTGCCAATTCTTCAAAGTTAAGGGTCCTTTTTGTAATTTTGACAAACTTTAGGGACCAAACTTGTAATTATGAAGATACAAGGGTATAAAGTGTCAATTCTTCAAACTTGGAGGACCAATCTTCATAATTCTTCAAATCTTCAAGGGTTTTATTTGGAAAATTCTTCATTAGGGCTCGGTTCATCGTGCGACTTCGTTTCCCGTGTTCGTTTTTGATTGATTCTTGTGATCTTTTGTCATTTTCTCAATATCCGTACCTAAAATACACAAGCAACAAACACAAGCATATATTTGGGTATTTTGATGATATTTAATGCATTTTAAGCCCTAATTGGACGATGAGACTATGTATAAAAGCAGTCTCATCACTCCCCCATACTAAACCATTGTCGTGCCCTCACGCAATGCTAGAATAAAGTATCATAGCATCTCCAAAATTCATTTTTATTCACTTTATTGAATGATAAACTAGCTACACTACTACTATTGCTACTACTTGTGTTTTAGACATAATTTATGATTTTCATCGCAAAATGGGACGTTTAGGTTCATAGAATAAGAACACGTGAATGCTTCGTTAGAAATAATTTCATCGTCCTCGATTTTCACTCCAATTCCATGCCAAGCGTGCAACGAGATCATTGTCATTATAAGTTAGTAATGCTAACACTACTCATATGCCCTAATCATGTACTTATCCTCCCATTATTCCTAAGTTGTATCTCTTATATTTTATTTTGTCTTGAATGTTTCACGAGGATACATTGTTTGACTTATGCGATAATAGAGATTTAGGTCTAAAAATAGAGTCCTAACGGTGTAACTAAGACCATCAAATCAATAACCCCTCCTAATAGACAACGATGTTAAAAAATTAAGTTGACAAGAAGAATCGATAAACACGGTTTTATAACGGTTTTGAACATGAGACTTATTACCAAGACTTTTATACGCCCCCTAACGGAAGGGCCTTATTATCTTTGGTTTACCTCCATCTTTTATTCAACTTCGCCATGAAGCTTTTATTATGACTTCGGTCTTGCCTTGCCATTTATTATCCGCCTCATCGGTGGTTTTATTAGCCAAAGACGTATATCCTCACGCTAAAGCGAATTTTGGATCTTTAAAGCTTCGAATATTAAGGCTTGATTCACTTTCAATTTTGCATAGATTTTTCGGCCTTGTGGGGCTTCAAATTGTTTGCTAGATTTAGGTGAGCACTTGAAATCTTATTATTGGGTGAAGCTTTCGATTATTCGGGTGCCAATACTTCAAAACCGTGACGTTGGCGATACCTTAATGTCTTCCCAATTTAATTACACGGAAGCTACTAGAAAAGACTAGAAACCCAACAATCCTAATTAACCACTAAGTCAATATTTATTAAGCAAAAAATATTTACATGCGAAGGGAGAATAAGCAAACAACGAGAACACATGAGTTTTTGAAAGAATACGAGTACTCTACGTTTAGCATAGTAACTTATAATTAACCCTATCATTTCTCGTCCTCATTTAAGAGACTTAGCCTAATGTGTAGTTAAGGAATCAAGGCTAAGTGCTCAATACGCATGGTCGAGTCAAAAATTACTCTTATTCTCGCCATCGGAAAACCTACATTCGTGTCTTCAAACACTTATAAATCATGAGAAAAATTTAAAATTTGGCCGTTTTTAGCCTTATTTTGCAACAAAAACGATAACAAAAATATGAACTTTGGAAAGCGTGAAGGTTTGGCAAGGCAAGTATCTATTCACCCCCCCATACTAAAGTTAAACATTGTCCTCATTGTTTCGAGTCTAGGGGTGCAAACACCCCCATACTAGAGACGTAGTCGAATGCCTAATCTAGCATGGAAAGGGTGTAACCAATAAATTAATAGCCGTTTATGAAGTGTGCTAAAAACCTATGGTTAGAACATCAAAAGGATATATCATGGATATTGAGAAATGTCTTCAAAGCAAATGATCGAGTGCTCCCATAAAACGAACACGAGAGGCTCCAATCGTAAAGATCATGATCTAAAAACCACAATGCACAAACAACCACGGAACAAAGGTTAGAAGGGCACAAATCCCCACACGTAAGCTACATTAGAAAGCGATAATATGTACATAGGATAAGCATGGGACTCCCCCACGAGGCACCTCGTTTTTGATTACCGAGTCATGAGCTTGACTCGATCCCCTCAATACTAATTATCATTGGGGAAGGTGACTTGGTCGAGGTAGTTCAAGGATGAAACTTCCCCGCCAAAGTAGTGCTTCAACCTATGTCCATTCACCTTGAAGTTAGGACCATCATCTTGAGCTAGCTCGATGGTCCCATAAGGAAACACTTGAGTCACGGTGAATGGACCGGACCAACGGGATTTCAACTTACCGGAAAAGATTTTCAATCTTGAATTAAAAAGCAAAACTTGATCCCCAATGTTAAAAACCCGGTTTTTAATTTTAGAATCATGCAACTTTTTAGTTTTCTCTTTATAAATCAATGAATTTTCATAAGCAATATCCCTCAATTCATCCAATTCATTTAATTGCATTTTCCGGTGTTTTCCCGCGGTCTCCATATCATCATTACAATGCTTTAGGGCCCAATAAGCCTTGTGTTCTAACTCGATAGGCAAATGACAATTCTTTCCATACACAAGCTTATAGGGAGTGCACCCAATGGGCGTCTTATGAGCGGTCCTAAAGGCCCATAAAGCATCGTCCAACTTATCCGACCAAGTTTGTCGGTTTTCCCCTACGGATCTCTCCAAGATCCTCTTCAAAGCTCGGTTTGAAACCTCGACTTGCCCACTCGTTTGTGGGTGATAAGCCGTAGAAAGACGATGTGTAACCCCATATTTCCTTAGAACCCTTTCAAATTGGTCGTTACAAAAATGGGTTCCACGATCGCTTATGATAGCACGAGGGGTTCCAAACCGAGAAAACAATTGCTTCAAAAACTTGACTACCACACGAGCATCATTGGTGGGCAAGGCCTTTGCCTCCACCCACTTAGAAAGGTAGTCAATCGCAACGAGAATGTACTTATTACCACGAGATGATGGGAACGGCCCCATAAAGTCTATACCCCAAACGTCAAAGATCTCACACACTTGGATGATGTTTTGTGGCATTTCATCTTTTTGTAAGGCTTTTCCTTGTCGTTGGCATGCATCACACGACTTCACAAGATCTTGTGCATCTCGGTAAATAGTAGGCCAAAAGAAGCCTGCATCAAACACCTTTTTAGCCGTGAGATTAGCACCGTGGTGACCACCCGTGGGTCCCTCATGACAAGCTCTAAGGATGTTAGAAGCTTCGGTGCCAAATACACAACGTCGGATGATTTGATCCGCACAAGTTCGAAACAAGTAAGGGTCGTTCCAAAAGTAGAACTTGACGTCACGAAAGAATTTTCGTTTTTCTTGAGTCGTCATACCCTTAATGATGAAGTTACCCGCATGGTAATTTGTAAAATCCGCAAACCATGGGGTAGAAGAATCAAGCTTAGAATTCACTACACCAAGTGTCTCGAGCGGAAATGTTTCGGTGATTTCCTTGGGCTCGTAAACACTTTGGTGAGGATCTTCCAAACGAGAAAGATGATCGGCCGCTAGATTCTCGGCTCCTTTTTTGTCAACGATTTTGTGATCAAATTCTTGAAGGAGGAGAATCCAATGAAGTAATCTAGGCTTAGCATCTTGCTTTGCCATAAGATACTTGATAGCCGAATGGTCCGTATACACTATGCATTTCGTCAAGACGAGGTAAGGTCGGAACTTCTCAAATGCATACACCACGGCAAGGAACTCTTTTTCCGTTGTAGTGTATTTAAGTTGAGCCTCGGTCATCGTGTTGCTAGCATAGTGAATAGGCAAGAAGTGCTTATCATGACGTTGCCCCAAAACGGCCCCAATAGCGTAATCACTAGCATCACACATAAGCTCAAAGGGGAGGTTCCAATTGGGAGCAACAAGAATGGGAGCTTCGGTAAGTTTCCTTTTAAGGATTTCAAAGGCTCGTACACAATCTTCGTCAAAGACAAAACGTGCCTCTTTTTCAAGAAGATGTGTAATGGGTCGAGAAATCTTCAAAAAATCCTTGATGAATCGACGATAAAAGCCCGCGTGGCCTAGGAAACTCCTAACTCCCTTGACGGTTTTGGGATGAGGTAATTTGGCGATGACGTCTACCTTAGCTTGATCTACCTCAATCCCCGCTTTCGAGACCTTGTGCCCTAAGACGATTCCACTCTTAACCATAAAATGACATTTTCCCCAATTGAGCACAAGGTTGGTTTCCTCACAACGTTTTAACATTCTCTCTAGATTCGACAAACACGAAGTGAAAGAATCACCAAACACGGAAAAGTCATCCATGAAGACTTCCATCGTCTTCTCGATCATATCATGAAAAATAGCCATCATGCACCTTTGAAAGGTTCCCGGTGCATTACAAAGTCCGAATGGCATTCTACGATAGGCAAACGTTCCATATGGACACGTAAACGTAGTTTTTTCTTGATCACGAGGATCGATGGGAATTTGGAAGTAACCGGAAAAACCATCTAGAAAGCAATAGAAATCGTTTCCCGCAAGACGCTCCAACATTTGGTCCATGAAGGGCAAGGGAAAATGGTCTTTTCGAGTGGCTTCATTCAACTTTCGATAGTCAATGCACACTCTCCATCCGGTCACGAGTCTAGTGGGAATCAACTCGTTGGCATCGTTTGGCACAACGCTCATCCCTCCCTTTTTAGGGACACAATGAATAGGACTCACCCAAGGGCAATCGGAAATAGGGTAAATCATTCCCGCGTCAAGGAGTTTAAGGACCTCCTTTTTGATGACATCGTGAATTTTGGGGTTCACCCTTCTTTGACTATGGATTGTGGGCTTGAAATCTTCCTCCATTAAGATTTTGTAGGTACAAAACTTTGGATCGATTCCCTTAATGTCGGATAACTTCCACGCAATCGCCCCTTTGTGATCCTTTAGAACATCGACAAGTGCGGTTTTTTCATCATTCGAAAGATCCTTCACAATAATAACCGGCAACTTGTCGTCCTCCTCCAAATAGACATATTCGAGGTGAGGAGGTAAATCTTTCAACTCGAGGATAGGTGGTTCCTCAAGTGAAGATTTGGGCTCGATACTCATAACCTCCTCGGGTGGAGGAAATGGGAAATCGTTGAGAAAATCCTTGATAATCGAGAAGTCCTCATCGTTGTCGAGGTCTTCATCACAAGTACGTGGAACATTGCATTCTTCCAACGTAAAACCACCACCTTCGAAAGGAGTGAAGGTTGGTGTCGAATTATCAAGAATTGGATCTAACATAGTGGGATTGCCACTAGTTTCTTCATCACCAAACCCTAAAACTTCTTGTGAAAATTCCTCCTAAACCACGTCGATCATATCAACGAGGTTTATGGTAGCAACGGAATAAACATGAGAAAGTTGAGAATTTTGAGTTGCGTTTATAACAAGTTCCTCGTCGTTGAAACGTAAGGTGATCTTTCTAGCATGCACATCAATTAAAGCCATAGACGTATCTACAAACGAACGACCTAAAATAAGAGGAACTTGAGGATCCGTGGGGATATCGACAACGATAAAGTCTACGGGATAGTAGAACTTCCCCACTTTCACAAAAACGTCTTCCGCCAAACCACATGCACGAATTGTGGAATGGTCGGCCAACTCAATAGACATTAGTGAAGGAGTAAGATTAGGAAGATTGAGCGACTTGAAGATTGCAAGTGGCATCAAGTTAATGCTAGCACCAAGATCGGCCAAGGCATAGCATTCTTCCATATCTTGAATTGCACAAGGGATCAAAAATTTACCGGGATCACCGACTTTTTGAGGTATGCGATTAAGATAAACCGATGAACAACTAGACAATTGGTGCAATTTCTCCTTGTTGTTCAACATACTCTTAAATTTAGCGGCAAATCGAGGCATCATGACCAAAGCATCGGCGAAACTCACATTAAGGTGCAACTCACGAAAATTTTTCATAAAAAGCTCAAATTGGTAGTTGTCGCGCTCTTGTCGTTTCTCCTTCCTAAGTCTCGATGGGTAAGGCAAGGGTAGTGTGGGTTGGGGCATAGGCATAGCCTTTGGAATCTCGGGTTCTAATATTGGTAAAGGGTCGATCGTAGGTGTGGCATGATCAGTACTTTGAGGGCTTGAAATATGCTCCTTTTCGACCACCACCTCGGGTTCTTCCTCAATTTCCTCCACCGTTGGAGTAATTGGTTGAGGAGTCGGTTCTTTAAGTGTCTTACCACTTCGTGTGGTAATCACTTTCATCTCTCCCTTCGGGTTTGAAACGGTGTTACTAGGTAGACCACTCGAAGTAGAGGCTTTGTTTCCCATGACGGCTTCTAAAATGGCATTAAGCTTAGCATCTTGACTATTAAACTTCAAATCTTGACTAGCGGCTTTTTGGTCAATTCTTTGTTCAAGCCTAGCATGACTTTGTTCAATTTTATTTTTTTGACCTCTAATTTGATTAGCAAAATCATTTTTCAACTCATTTCTCATGTTAAGATTTTCTTTCACAAAATTAGCCAATTCCTTGGTGTTTTTAGCCGTGTCCCTAGCTTGACTAGCCAATTGCTCTTGTATGTTTTACAAAATCTTATCATTTGCAGTGGCGTAATTCAAAAAGTCCATTGGAAGTTCTTTAGTGTAAACATTTTGAAGACCTTGACTTGTATTTTGAAAATTACGGTTTTGATTTTGATTTTGCAATTGGCTACTAGTTCCTTGATTCCCATAGTTGTTATTACACTTAAAATTGTTCCTCTGATTGCTTTGGTAACCAACTTGATTGTTTCGATAATTGTTAGCATTTTGATTTGGTGAAAAACCCGGTGGAGTCAATTGATTAGTGCGAGGAACTTGACCGTTTTGGTTATAAGTTCCCGCGGCCGCGAAGGCACTCGAAGTGTTACCACCGTTGGTAATGCACTCGAAATAATCGTGAGCTCCACCACAATACATACAAGAAACCTCAACCGCTTTAGCCGTAGCGGGAGTGGGTTTTTCACCAACTTTAAATTCAATTAACAATCCTTTCAACTTATCAAAAATCTTGTTCTCCAAATTAGCCTCGATTTGGCAAGCATCAACGGTGTGTGACAATGAAGGCGAAGGCGAAGACGAAGCCTTACGAACACTCGACGTGCTACGAGGACTATAGACCTTAGACCTATTCTCAATGATTAACAATGCTTCCTCGACCGTCTTACACAAAAAATTACCACCCGCGGCGGCATTAAGATAATCACGCTCATGATCGTTCAAGCCATTGTAAAACGTGTCAATTTGATGCAAGTCGGAAAAACCATGATGAGGACATTCGTGCAACATTTCCTTAAATCTATTCCAAGCCGTTGAAAAACTCTCATTATACTCTTGTGAAAACTTTGAAATCTCGTTTTTCAAGTGCGTAGTCTTAGAGGGCGGAAAAAATTGGTTCACGAATTTTGAAACAAGATCCTTCCACGTCAATATAGAATTGGGTGGCTCTTTCTCTAACCAAAATTTTGCGGGCCCCGCTAAGGAATACGGAAAAAGCATCATCTTAATCGAGTCGTTTGAGACGTCCTTAAACTTGCAAGTGGTGGTGAGACGATTAAATTGGCGAATGTGGTTATGAGGGTTGTCCTATTCGTCACCTCGAAACTTGTTGTTTTGAATCATGGACAACAAACCCGTCTTAACCTCAAAATTCTCCACAAGGATAGCGGGAATCACAATCGCTTCTCCATAACCCTTGGTGGGTGCTTGAAGCAACTCCATCATAGTTCGATTAGCCATGGGTGCTTCTTTCACTACAATGGGTTCGTCAATAGGAGACTCCTCACTAGAAGGAGTGATGGATTTGTTTCTTCGTTTACGAGCACGTCTTGCTTTAGAGCGAGTTTGCATAAACGTCACGTACAACGAGAAGGCGAGCAAAGAAGATTCTTTTTGGTGTTTTTACTTTTTCAAATTATTTTTTTGTTTTTGATTGTTTTTACTTTTTTTGGATTTTTGGAATGTATTAGGTAGACACAAATCTACAAATCTCCTCCTTAATCAAATCTCTCGATTAAAGAAGCCTCAAGGAATGAAAACGATCACGTGAAGTGAACGCCTTCGATGACTTTAGAACGATGGTGGAACACCAAATCGTTCAAGAGGGTTTAATCAATAGAAACCAAGAAAATATATATGATACTTAGTAATACTTTGGGCGGCAAAACCCTCGATTAGCTCTCAATCTCAAAATACGCACAAGCAAGCGGAGGAAACGAGGCGGCGCGAAGCACTTAAGAGCCTTTTTCCTTTAGGTCGTGAAATACAACCGCCTTATACCCACCTTATAGTTTGTATTTTTCAAAATCGAGCTTCACGAAAGTATTTATCTATTTTTGCCTTTTTCTTTGGTTTGAGATTCGAATACAATGATTGGGTAATGACCTCCCAAGTCAAGGTTGTGATTTCTCACGTATTTGGAGTACTTGTAAATTTATTGTTCTACGTATACAATATATTAATAATATTCACACAAGAATCAAAAAACGATAATACGTATTAGTAGAGTGCTACTAATACAAATACTAATTATGGCTATATAAAAAACAACAATTGTTCAACCAAAACACAACACGCCTCCCCGGCAGCGGCGCCAAAATGATGTTGGAGTTTTTACCACTCTTTAGGAAAAGAGCAATAAATAGGGCAAGTGGGCACGACGATTTAGGAAAACCGTGTGTAAATGACCCTAAGTAAGTTCGTTCTCGAGGAGGCTAGTGCGTTGTGTATTGAATTGATATTGATTTGTGATTATATGATTGAAAAAGGAAGAAAGAAATGAGATTAGAAAAGAAAGACGGTTACGAAAACGAATTAAACTAAGACGAAAAAGGGGATCACGCAAAACCGTAAATAGTTTCAAAATTAAAATTTTAACCTAAAAATTCCTAAAAATTACTAAAAATCCCCTATAATATTATAAGAGTTTACAAAAAATCCAAACTTGCTAAAACCTTTTAATTAATTAGATAATGACTTTTTAATGCTATTTAAAGCCCTAAAAATCACAATTAATTATTAAAAAGCCCTAAACAAGATCTTATAGTTTGTAAACCTCAAAAATATCCTAATTAAACTAAAAACTATTTTTAAAAATTTTAAAACCAAATTAAACTATTTTTAAACACTTAAAAACTATTAAAATCAATTAAATCTTAAATTAATTCTAGAAAATAATTGAAAAGTCCTAAAGAAATTTGGAAAGTGACAAAACTCCTAATTAAGTGTCCTTAACCTAGGAAAAATGTAAAAACTAAAAAAAATCAAACTTCAATTTTTAATAATAAAATAATATTAAAATATTCAAAAAAATTCAAAGTTCATAAAAAAATTCTAAAAAATTACCAAAAATCTAGAATAATGTAACTAAGACAAAAATACAATTAAAATTTTCTGAAACCTATTTAATAATTTTATATTGAATTATAAAGTTGGTTAAAAACCCTAAAATCCAATAAAATCAAAAACTAGACTTTTTGAAAACTTAATTGGCTGTAAACCTCAAAAATATAATTCAAAACCTAAAAATTATTTTTTCAGATTTTTAAATTACTTTTTTCTATTTTTTAATGACTTTTAAAATTAAAACTTAAAATAATCCTAAAAACTTAATTAATAAAAGGAAAAATAAACTTTTTAAACAGAAAAGTCCTAAAACCTAATACAAACAAAGGAAAAATACTAACTGGTCAAAACCTTAAGGAAATAAGCTAGAAATAGCTTTTTAAAAAGCTGATGGTTAAATAAGCTATAAAACAAACACACCTTAAGTATTATATGAAATGAACTCTATCAGTCAAAGTCCCTAGGGCGCAATGGTAAGACGTGTGTGTTGTGAGGAGGATGGCGCAGGTTCGAGTCCTGGCCAGTCCTTTTTACTTTTTATATATATATATTTTTTTAAACTTTAAAAACACAAACAGTAACTTAACTTCACTCTAAAAACACACTTACTATCCAAATTAACAAGATTAAAGCCTTATGGAACCAAAAACGTGCTCAAGTATGCATATGTTTCTGATGAACACAAAGAAATCTTCACAAGTGAAGAGAAGGTTCAAGAGGACTTGAACTTGGATTTTTATAGTGTTTGATGGACAATGGGACACCCCTACACTCAATTGGAGTGTAGGGAGTCAAGCAAACACAAAATCAAGCAAGTCTTAGCAAGAATCAAGCATAAACAAAAAAGGCACAAAAGTGACTGATAAAGCTATATGTTGTTACTGATGAACAAAAGATCAAGTTACATGCACACAAGTGGATTTATATGGCCAATAACTTGCACACAATCAAATCAACTGGCATATAATCAGTTAACAATCCTAGAATGAACTATCTTCTAACAACCTAGGCACTTTGAATGGCAAAATCAGACAAATACATGCAAAACAAGCAGTTTCTGACTTTTAACCACTTAAACCAATTTTTAGCATGCAACTTGTTTTAAAAGCTTTTCAAAATGAAAGACAAGTACAAATACCACCTAATACTACCTTAATGAGTATGTCTAAACAGGTTTTAACTCACAAACCTTTACCAATCTCAATTAGAAACTAAATCCAAACACCCCTTTATATTGCTGATAATGAAATTTTTCAAAGCAACTCTTAACAAAACTCAAGCAAATGATTCATAAACATCTATAACATGCATACAAATCTGAAATAAGTGAACTCAAACACTCAAACTACACATAACAACTTTCATGCATCAAATCACATAAATTTCACAAATCTCATATAAAACTTGAAACTGAAAACCTAAAATAGAAACAAGGGATTTTACCTTGTTGGGCCTACATCCAGGCCCAACAGTGACTGATTGTCACCTCCTAATATACTCGGGTCTATGATGAACTTTGCTGAGGTGCTTGACTAAGAAAATGGGTAAAAAAATGGTTCTGGCTTGCTTTTTGTTTCCTGCACACCACCACAAACCAAAAGGAGAACTCCAAGAATCAAGAGCTTCAAGCTACAAGCTTGAAGCTTTTGATTCAGTAAGTAGTTAATAAGAAAAAAAAAGGAAAAAGATTTTGAAAAATCTTTGAAAACAAACTTTCTGAAAACTGATTTTTTTGGAACCTTTGAACTTAAACAACCAACAAACAAGTATGAAAAACAAAATTTAAATCAACTAGAAAGTAAATGGAACTCGTCTCTTTTCATCAACAAACACTTAACCACTTTTCATTCATTCATTCAAAAAAAGGGGATTTACAAGCTTGTGACCAAAGAAAAGAAAAACAAGAACAAGAGATAAAAGGGACACATACGTCTCCTTTTATAATGGCTAGAAGAATGATCTAGAATGCTGAATAAAAAATACAAGGAAATCAAAATCCTAAAACCCTAATTCAGGAATTCCCTAAAAAGCCCTTGGTTTGAACTTTGAATTTTCAGTCAAAGTGCATCATGTGATGTTGTTGTGATGTCCAGCTGTTGTAGTATGATCAGGAACGTCCATTTTGAACTTGGGGACCAAGGAGTGTCATCTAGTCGTTGGTTTGGTCGGGTATTGGGTTTGGGGAAGAAAGTGACGTGCAGGGGAGGTCCCTACAGTCACATGGATTGGTTGTGAAAAGATTATGGGTTAGGGGATTGGTTTAGTGTGGGGTGAATCATCATTCTGGAAACAATTAACAATTAACCCTTTGTTTTAAGGTTTTTAGGGATTAGGGTTTATGTTGGTTTAGGGTGTGTTTGATAACTTGATTTTACCTAGTTAAAATTTAAAGATTAAGTTCGTGTTCTCGGAATCTTAACGAATTGATCTAGGCTCCTATGTGTGACTTAGTTGATCTTTGGTGAAAAAGAATATTTTTGGGTTATTTTAAATTTAAATGCAAAGACTTAAAAGTAAAAGTGCTCTTTAAGTAAATCTAAGTCTAATTAAAGTAAAGTGCAAGTATTTAAAAACGTGACTAAAATTAAAGGGCACTAAAGTAAAATGACGTAAACTTAAATCTATCTAAGGCAAACTTAAAGTGCGACTAAAACTAAGGCAAATAATCTAAAAGTGCAATTAAATAAAAAGGCAAGAAAAATAAAGCTTGAAGATAAAAATCAAAGACAAAAGCTAATAAGAACCTGAATATAGCTCATTCGGAATAAACCTTCGTTTGGAACAATCACTCGTCCTAAATGTCACCTTTGGTTGAAATGATTCTTCTTCACTTGGAATATTACCAAAATCCTTGATCCGGAACAAATTGGTCTGAATATGTCACCTATCCAAAACAATGCTTCGTTCGGAACTTACAGATTCGGAACTTGTAAATTCTTCCTTGATTCGGAAGTTTCTGGTCACCCCTTGATTCGGAAGTTTCCGAATGAAGCTCCTTGATTCGGAAGATTACCCTTGATCCGGAACTTATGGAAGTTCCGAATGAACAACCTTGACTCGGAAGTTTCTGACTTCCGAATGAACAGCCTTAATTCGGAACTTTGGACCTTGATTCGGAACTTTAAGTTGATTCGGAACTTTTTGAAAAGTTCCGGATGAAACCCTTGGTTCAGAACTTTGGAGTTCCGAATGAGTATGTTTGGTTCGGAAGTTTTGGACTTCCGAATGAAGAGTCTTGGTTCGGAAGTTTTGAGTTCCGGATGAAGCCTTGGTTCGGAAGTTTAAGACTTCCGAATGAACAATTTTAGTCCAGAAGTTTGGACTTCCGAATGAACACTTCAGTCCTTTCCTTGGGTCGGAACTCTTCCTGGAAAGATCAGAAACAAGGCAAACACTTCCCGAAGAACAAGGAGAACAGTAGCAGCAGATAAAATAACAAAATAACCAAAATCAAACACACGGATAATAATAAACAGTAACGAATCTATAAATAAACATCAACAAGCAATTAAAAACATGAAATCAAACAACTTTTACCACAATAATCAAAAACCACTTTGGATCAAAATAAAAGCATGAACTTAAACATAAACACAACAAATCAAAGAATAAGAAAGGTAGATAAGAGATTGACAAGATAAAATAAAGATTTGACAAGAATTAAAATGAAAACTTACTTGGAATTAAATGGTAATTAAGGTGCATAACATGAATTTAAATGACATGAAAAGTAAATGACAAGTATTTAAATGGTGGAAGACTAATTGTCACTTTAGCCAACAAAATGAAATGATAATCATCCTAGTCTATTTATAGGGGAGGATTAAGGAAGCTTCCTCCCCTCTTTCCTTTTCTCTTAATTGCATAATTAAGTCCCTCCTTCTTTTAATCTTCATTAATTGCGTACTTAGTCCTTTTCTTCTAATCTTCTTTAATCTTGGACTTAAGGGACTTTTGACTTCGGGATTTCTTTTGAACTCGTCTTTAAATTCTTCAATAAAATAGACTTGAGTTCTTCGGCTTTTGATAAACTTCCGTCTTTTGACTTTTTCTTCGATAAAACTTCAGAATTGGTCGTGGACTTCCGTTCTTTTTGCACTCTTGACTTCTTGACTTCGTCTTTCATCCTTTTCTTCAATAAAAGTCCGTAGATGCCCGTGAATGTCAGTGTTTTCTCCACTTTTTACCTTTTCATCCTAAATCACAACAAAAACACAAACCACGCATAATTCCGACATAAAAGACATAAAATACACGTTTTGGTCCGGTTATTATTGTAGTTAAGTGGTAGAAAAGATGGGTGTTTACACACCTATCAAATCCCCTACACTTGACCATTGCAATGTCCTCATGCAATGCATTAGTTACAAAGCAAGATCAAACTTTTCATCATAATCAATCCACGTTTGGCTTTATTAAAGAGATAGAAAATTAAAAACATACAAAATAAAGAAATTAAAAGCATACCTTGGGTTTTGAAAATGTTATGAATAATCATCATCCTCAAATTTTCACTTTCTCCAAACCAAGCTTAAAAACGAGATCATTGTTATTATAAGTTAGTAAACTAACACGAACTCATGTGGGTCAATTATTCACTTAGACTCCCTTATTCCTATGGGTATCTCTTATATTTTATTATTTGTCTTGAATGATCACGAAGATGCATTGTTTGACTTGTTTCGATTATTATTTAGTCTGAAAATAAAGTGCACGATTTAATCAATAGTTAGCTAAAGGACCAAATCTTTTAAAACTGCTTCTCGGGATATCAAGAAGTTCATATCTTGGCATAACTTGGTTCGCGATTTGAGACCTTTCTCGGGCCGATATTTGGCAGCGACTTCATACTTCAAATCTTGAGAGACGTTCATGAAATAATGGTCTTCTCTTCTTAATTGGAATTTCTTCACTTGAAGTTTTGAGAGATTCATACTTGGACCACGACTTCTTCATTTTTCTCCAATCTTTATTTTGGACTTTGATATACAACGATCCGCCTCCTTTTATGACTTGGATCTATTTATCCTCATACCTTGTTAGGGTCTTTTCGGATACACTTCTCCATGACTTTTGGGGAGTTTTGCTTTACGTCGTGTGTCTCGATCCTTCATATTGATTTTCGATAAATGATTCTTCACATCACTTGGGATCTTTAGCAACAAAACATAGCCCTCATGCCTTGTTAGGGCCTTTTCGGACTTGCCAATCTTCGCGCCCCGCTTCATAAGTTATGCCTTGGCTATGAACTCTCGTCATTACCGAGCAACTTTTAAACAATCTGGGGCTAGAAGCTAAGTAACTTTTCAAATCGTACAACCTTATTTATTAGCAAATGAATTATTAGCAAGCGATGGGAGAATAGGCTCATAATTAACTCACATAAATTCATGAAAGAATACCGAACTTATAATTTGCTCTATCATCTCTCGTTCTCCACAGTTTAAAATCTCAAGTAATGAGACTCGTGGATACTTAGCCTATTAAATCAAAGTTTTGGGTTTTCGAGTCGCCTATAGGATCTTTCAAATTCTTAGACTTTTTCAAGTTTAGAAATCGCATCTTAAAGTTCCCTTGATAAATGACTCTCTAGGATCAATTATAGGAACTTGCGAAAAGTTCTTGTTCTTAACCCGTGAGAGTTAAGACTTTCGTGTTTTATAGCTCCCTATATAAAAGCCTAGCAAAACTTGACTTAAACACGTTAAGGATACTAGCTAGAGTAAACTCGGATTGAGTCAAAAGATTCACAACGTTTGAAAATTAAAACCACTTATTAAACATTTATTCTAGCAGAGAAAGAAAATAACTATACAAAGATAACAACTAATAGGCCAAAATAGATCAAAAATTTTGAAAAATGTCGAAAAATTGATTTTCCGTTTAAAATGAGGACAAAAACAAGGAAAAGACCACTTAACTTCGATAGAAGTCCCCCCTACACTTAAGATAAACATTGTCCTCAATGTTTAAGCATGTGGGAGTAAGCTCCCCTACACTTAGGACATTGTGCACGTTGTTTAAATCTCGCTAAGGAAAAGACAACTAAAGAGATTCCTATTTTAATATTTGAGAAAATATATAAAATAGTGAATCGAAAAGAGTTTAGGATAGAACCGGGAAGAAATAAAACACGGAATCACGGGTCGTCAAGAATCATCAAGAGTGGATCATTGAAGCTCGAATCCCTGATTAAGAAGTGAGGAGAGGAAATAGCAATCCAAAAGGGTCCCCCCTACACTTATGGTAAAGAAAGCGGAAAGATAGATACATGGGTTGCCTCCCAAGAAGCGCTTGATTTTTGTTAACCGAGTCGTGAGCCTGACTCGACCTTGATTATCAACGGAAGAAGCATGAAAGACATCCACCAGGATCGAAGACATAGTTTTCATCTATCAATAAGCAAGAGCTTAAGGCGAACAAGGCAAGCCAAAAGAGCAGCGGCAAGGTTCCCTTAAGCAGCGATGGAGCATGGTGGAAGCAAGTATGGTGTGGTGCAAGCATGGCTTCAATAGTTCCAAAGATTTTTCCTTTTATTTCATCAGGTGGATACTGAGATGGCTTAAAGACTTCAATACCAGGGTCGAACACCTTTTCCATTAAGGGAAAATAGCACTCAGGCTCAGCCGAGTGTGAAGAAGATCCGCAAAGAAGCACAACCTCGTCCTCAGAAGTGGGACAAAGAGGTGTCAAATCATACGTGCAACGGATTTCGGTGTCGACCGGTTTCTTCTCCTTTGACAAAATTTTCTTCAAATCCAAAGTAGGATCAAGGCGATAATCTTCAAAGTCAAAAGGAGGAGCATCACTCTCATGAGGGAAGTATGTGTTGAGAAATTCAGAGAAATCTTCCTCAAATGAATAATTGTCCAAAGTAGGATCGAGTGATGGTGGAGGATCTTCATCATGTGAAGAATCGCTCGATAGAGTATCAGCCTCATCAAAATCATCGAAAGTGGGCAGCTCGGGATACTCAGAAGTACAATCAAAATCATCCGAATCTGAGCTAGAATCATCATCATCATAAGCATCGAAGACCGGTGGAGAATCAAAAATGGGAGAAGCGTCCAAAGTAGGGAGAGAATCATCCACATCATTTTGAAAAAGTGGATTATCGATGCAAGAGTCGAATAGAGGATTGTCGTAGACGGTAAAGTCATCGAGCACATTTATCATATTCACTGATTCTCGGCCTCCAAAGGATTTGTTTGTAGGTGTTCCCATTTTGAAATTTTGTGAGGCATTCCCGACTCTTAAGATTAACTCACCTTCGGCCACATCTACTAAAGCACGTCCGGATCTCAAAAATGGCCGACCAAGTATTAAAGGAATACGAGGGTCCATTTCATAATCAACTATGACAAAATCGACCGGGAAAGTAAATGCGCCAACTTGAATGAATACGTCTTCAGCTATACCAACGGGGTAAGCGAGAGTGCGATTAGCAAGTTCGAGAGTCATCTTTGTTGGAATGAGATCGAGTAATGATAGTGTTTTCCAAACACTCAAAGGAATAAGATTTATACTAGCCCCGAGATCAGCAAGGGCAGTAAATTCTTCAGTTTTGTTGAACACGCAAGGCAACACAAAACGACCGGGATCCCCTAGTTTTTCCGGAAGTTCTTTAAGAATAACTGCAGAGCAGTTTTCATTTAAGCGTGTGTTGGTGAGTTCAATCAGCTTCTCCTTTTTGTTAAGCAAGTCCTTAAATGCTTTGGCAAATTTGGGCATGTGGACAAGTGCTTCTAGAAAACTAATGCTGAATCCCATTTGAGAAATCATACTGATATATTTTGTTATTTGAGAGTCATTCTTGGTTAGCTCGTTGGTCTTGCCTATGCGAGAAGGGTATGGGATTCTAGGTTGATAAGGGTTAGGGGAAGGTGTAGTTGGTGAAGGTTGTGATGTTGAAGGGTCCTTCAGAGATACCTCGTCATGACGAGGCGGAGACGGTAATGGTGCACTACTACTAGGTGTAGGTGGAGTAGGGATACATGGTGGTGGAGGAGGTGTGGATGATGGTGGTGGAATAGGTGGATCGATAATGGTAAGTCCACTACGCGTAGTTATAGCACTCACATTAGCTCGCGGATTGGGGACGGTGTTTGAAGGTAGAGAACCCGAAGAAGAAGAAGGTTGAGCTTCGGGCAAGAAACTAGCCAACAGATTCTTTAATTCAGTTGTTTGAGTGATGAAGGAAGATTGAAGATTTTCACGAACCTCGGTTCTGATGTCATTACCTTGCTTCAAGATATCGCCTTTCAAATTGATTATTTGGCTCTGTAGATTCTTGATTTGCTCACCTTGAGTTCTCATGATGGTGTCAACATCGGGATTATTGGGTGGGTGTTGTTGGGTGTGTGGTTGATAAGGGTTAGAAGCACGAGGTGGGATTTGGTTGCTTCTATTGTAGTTGTTGGCGGGATTTTGGTTTTGAGGAGAAAAACCGGGTGAAAGGTAATTGTTGGAACGGTAGCTCAGCAGATTTCTATCCCCTTGTTGTCTAGCTTGGTAATTTTCCGGTGAATAATTACCGTAAGCTGCATACACATTTTCCGGATTTCCTTGTGTCGAAGGACAATCGGTGTATGAGTGAGGACCGCCACATGTTTCACAAGGATTAGCAACCGCTTTAACTTGATGTTGTTGTTGGTTTGAAGCGAGAAGCGTAATACTTTTGCTCATTTCGGCCATCATGCGGGTGAGTTCGGTCATCTCAGGGTTTGCTGAGGTTGAGGAAACATTGACTCTTGAGTTGTTCCTTGAAGATGCAGAGGAATCCCAGTTCTTGTGGTGAGTAGTCATGTTCTCAATTAACTCTCGACACTCCTCGGGTCTCCTTTTCATGAATGTGCCACCGGCGGCTGCATTGATCGTATCACGATCTCGAAAAGTCAAACCGTTGTAGAAAGTATCGATCAAGGTGACCGGAAGCATGTTGTGGTTTGGACAACGGTCGATCAAGACATTATATCTCTCCCAAGCGTCAAAAAGAGATTCATCAGGGTCTTGCATGAAACCGCTGATCTGATTGCGAAGGCTTGTGACCATGGATGGTGGAAAGTAGCGCGAAAGAAAGCGTTGAGTCATGTCATCCCAAGTGTGAATAGAATTCTTCGGGAGACGATCAAACCATTTCTCGGCATGATGCGATAAAGTATGTGGAAAGAGTTGTAGGCGGAGTACATCCATTGTGGCACCAGGCAACTTCATGCTTTGGGTGATTGTAATGAACTTGTCGAGGTGTTTGTTGGCATCATCATCAGGCAATCCTCTAAATGGGTTTGTTTGTACTTGCTGAATCATGTGGTGCTTCAACGAAAACTCAGGAGCGTTGATTTGCATCGGCGCAATCGGTCCTCCTCGTCCAAACATTGTTGGTTGACAAAGTTCCTCCATGGTCCGAAGATCGGGGTGTGGAAGAGCATTGTTGTTATTATTATTATTCAGGTTCGGTGGAATGTTGTTGTTAACACCTGCCATATCTAAATCTTCTTGAGGCTCGGGCTCTTGATAATTAGAAGATCTAGTACGCATACATCTGAAAATGTAAAAGAAAACAAAACCAAACACAAATACAATATATATACACAATAAAGATAAAATCTTTTTGGATTTTTGAAAATTTTAATTTTTATGGTTTTTTATCAATTTTTAATTTTTATGATTGTTGAATTTTTTAGGCAAGAAAAATAACGTTCACAAGTGAACGGATCCCAAAAAAGCAACGTGTCTAGCACAGAAAACTGTTGATCTTAACGAAAAGAGCCGGCAGCGGCGCCATTTGATAACTTGATTTTACCTAGTTAAAATTTAAAGATTAAGTTCGTGTTCTCGGAATCTTAACGAATTGATCTAGGCTCCTATGTGTGACTTAGTTGATCTTTGGTGAAAAAGAATATTTTTGGGTGATTTTAAATTTAAATGCAAAGACTTAAAAGTAAAAGTGCTCTTTAAGTAAATCTAAGTCTAATTAAAGTAAAGTGCAAGTATTTAAAAACGTGACTAAAATTAAAGGGCACTAAAGTAAAATGACGTAAACTTAAATCTATCTAAGGCAAACTTAAAGTGCGACTAAAACTAAGGCAAATAATCTAAAAGTGCACCTAAATAAAAAGGCAAGAAAAATAAAGCTTGAAGATAAAAATCAAAGACAAAAGCTAATAAGAACCTGAATATAGCTCATTCGGAATAAACCTTCGTTTGGAACAATCACTCGTCCTAAATGTCACCTTTGGTTGAAATGATTCTTCTTCACTTGGAATATTACCAAAATCCTTGATCCGGAACAAATTGGTCTGAATATGTCACCTATCCAAAACAATGCTTCGTTCGGAACTTACTGATTCGGAACTTGTAAATTCTTCCTTGATTCGGAAGTTTCTGGTCACCCCTTGATTCGGAAGTTTCCGAATGAAGCTCCTTGATTCGTAAGATTACCCTTGATCCGGAACTTATGGAAGTTCCGAATGAACAACCTTGACTCGGAAGTTTCTGACTTCCGAATGAACAACCTTAATTCGGAACTTTGGACCTTGATTCGGAACTTTAAGTTGATTCGGAACTTTTTGAAAAGTTCCGGATGAAACCCTTGGTTCGGAACTTTGGAGTTCCGAATGAGTATGTTTGGTTCGGAAGTTTTGGACTTCCGAATGAAGAGTCTTGGTTCGGAAGTTTTGAGTTCCGGATGAAGCCTTGGTTCGGAAGTTTAAGACTTCCGAATGAACAATTTTAGTCCGGAAGTTTGGACTTCCGAATGAACACTTCAGTCCTTTCCTTGGGTCGGAACTCTTCCTGGAAAGATCAGAAACAAGGCAAACACTTCCCGAAGAACAAGGAGAACAGTAGCAGCAGATAAAATAACAAAATAACCAAAATCAAACACACGGATAATAATAAACAGTAACGAATCTATGAATAAACATCAACAAGCAATTAAAAACATGAAATCAAACAACTTTTACCACAATAATCAAAAACCACTTTGGATCAAAATAAAAGCATGAACTTAAACATAAACACAACAAATCAAAGAATAAGAAAGGTAGATAAGAGATTGACAAGATAAAATAAAGATTTGACAAGAATTAAAATGAAAACTTACTTGGATTTAAATGGTAATTAAGGTGCATAACATGAATTTAAATGACATGAAAAGTAAATGACAAGTATTTAAATGGTGGAAGACTAATTGTCACTTTAGCCAACAAAATGAAATGATAATCATCCTAGTCTATTTATAGGGGAGGATTAAGGAAGCTTCCTCCCCTCTTTCCTTTTCTCTTAATTGCATAATTAAGTCCCTCCTTCTTTTAATCTTCATTAATTGCGTACTTAGTCCTTTTCTTCTAATCTTCTTTAATCTTGGACTTAAGGGACTTTTGACTTCGGGATTTCTTTTGAACTCGTCTTTAAATTCTTCAATAAAATAGACTTGAATTCTTCGGCTTTTGATAAACTTCCGTCTTTTGACTTTTTCTTCGATAAAACTTCAGAATTGGTCGTGGACTTCCGTTCTTTTTGCACTCTTGACTTCTTGACTTCGTCTTTCATCCTTTTCTTCAATAAAAGTCCGTAGATGCCCGTGAATGTCAGTGTTTTCTCCACTTTTTACCTTTTCATCCTAAATCACAACAAAAACACAAACCACGCATAATTCCGACATAAAAGACATAAAATACACGTTTTGGTCCGGTTATTATTGTAGTTAAGTGGTAGAAAAGATGGGTGTTTACACACCTATCAGTGTTTAATCTGAAAAAAGGATTAGAGTTTTTAAATTTTGTGTTTGCCACCAAAACTTAACCAGGTTTAAGTTAATTAAATAAAAGGGTGAGTGGATTCGTGACGTGGAGGGGATTGTGAAGTGGAGAGATGTGATTGGTGGTGGTGGGTGATGTGTTAGTTTGATTGGCTGGGAAGGGTTTGGGTGTTTGACTGAAATGGTCCCCCAAAGTTCATTTTTCCTTCATTTAGTAAATAATCAGCAACAACTCTTTTCCCTTTGTATTTAAGAATGCCAAGTTGACATTTTTGGCACAAAAACTTTATAAGCTTGAAACAAGGACTAAACATGTAAATTCTTCAATATTCAAGGGCTGTTTTTGACATGTCTTCATACTTTAATGCTTTGACTTGTTTGTTGACTTCTTGGAGGACCAATATTGACAATTTAGTTTTGTTGAGGGACTAAATTTGCCAATTCTTCAAAGTTAAAGGTCCTTTTTGTAATTTTGACAAACTTTAGGGAACAAACTTGTAATTATGAAGATACAAGGGTATAAAGTGTCAATTCTTCAAACTTGGAGGACCAATCTTCATAATTCTTCAAATCTTCAAGGGTTTTATTTGGAAAATTCTTCATTAGGGCTCGGTTCATCGTGCGGCTTCGTTTCCCGTGTTCGTTTTTGATTGATTCTTGTGATCTTTTGTCATTTTCTCAATATCCGTACCTAAAATACACAAGCAACAAACACAAGCATATATTTGGGTATTTTGATGATATTTAATGCATTTTAAGCCCTAATTGGAAGATGAGACTATGTATAAAAGCAGTCTCATCACTCCCCCATACTAAACCATTGCCGTGCCCTCACGCAATGCTAGAATAAAGTATCATAGCATCTCCAAAATTTATTTTTATTCACTTTATTGAATGATAAACTAGCTACACTACTACTATTGCTACTACTTGTGTTTTAGACATAATGTATGATTTTCATCGCAAAATGGGACGTTTAGGTTCCAAGCGTGCAACGAGATCATTGTCATTATAAGTTAGTAATGCTAACACTACTCATATGCCCTAATCATGTACTTATCCTCCCATTATTCCTAAGTTGTATCTCTTATATTTTATTTTGTCTTGAATGTTTCACGAGGATACATTGTTTGACTTATGCGATAATAGAGATTTAGGTCTAAAAATAGAGTCCTAACGGTGTAACTAAGACCATCAAATCAATAACCCCTCCTAATAGACAACGATGTTAAAAAATTAAGTTGACAAGAAGAATCGATAAACACGGTTTTATAACGGTTTTGAACATGAGACTTATTACCAAGACTTTTAAACGCCCCCTAACGGAAGGGCCTTATTATCTTTGGTTTACCTCCATCTTTTATTCAACTTCGCCATGAAGCTTTTATTATGACTTCGGTCTTGCCTTGCCTTTTATTATCCGCCTCATCGGTGGTTTTATTAGCCAAAGACGTATATCCTCACGCTAAAGCAAATTTTGGATCTTTAAAGCTTCGAAGATTAAAGCTTGATTCACTTTCAATTTTGCATAGATTTTTCGACCTTGTGGGGCTTCAAATTTGTTTGCTAGATTTAGCTGAGCACTTGAAATCTTATTATTGGGTGAAGCTTTCGATTATTCGGGTGCCAATACTTCAAAACCGTGACGCTGGCGATACCTTAATGTCTTCCCAATTTAATTACACGGAAGCTACTAGAAAAGACTAGAAACCCAACAATCCTAATTAACCACTAAGTCAATATTTATTAAGCAAAAAATATTTACATGCGAAGGGAGAATAAGCAAACAACGAGAACACATTAGTTTTTGAAAGAATACGAGTACTCTACGTTTTGCATAGTAACTTATAATTAACCCTATCATTTCTCGTCCTCATTTAAGAGACTTAGCCTAATGTGTAGTTAAGGAATCAAAGCTAAGTGCTCAATACGCACGGTCGAGTCAAAAATTACTCTTATTCTCGCCATTGGGTATTGTTTTTATATTTTGTCTTATTTAGTTTTTAAGTTCTCATTTTAATACTTTGTCACATTTTAATTCTCGTCACGCTTTTAAATTTCCGTCATTTAGTTATTTACTTTTTAAAGTTTTTAAATATTGCACCCTTTCTTTTAATTAGACTTAGATTTATTTTAACGCCTTTTATTTTAACGTCATTTACATTTACGTCTCGCACTTTTTAATATACTACAACGACACAACTTTTGTTTCCACCAAAGAACGACTGAGTCGCACACTAAACTCCTTTTTCAATTCGAAGAGACATACTTAAACGAACTAATTTTTATACGGGGTGTCAAAAGCCTTGTATTAAATGGCGCCGCTGCCGGCTCTTTTCGTAAAGATTAACGGTTTTCTGTGAGAGACGCGTTGCTTTTTGGGATCCGTTCACTTGTGAGCGTTATTTTTCTTGCTTAAAAAATTCAAAAAACTATAAAAATTAAAAATTGTTAAAAAAACCATAAAAATTAAAATTTTCAAAAATCCAAAAAGATTTTATTTTTATTGTGTATATATATTGTCTTTGTGTTTGGTATTGTTTTCTTTTGCCTTTGTAGGTGTATGCGTACTAGATCTTCTAATTATCAAGAGCCCGAGACTCGAGAAGATTTAAGTATGTCAGGTGTTAACAACAACAATAATCCACCGCACCTCAACAATAACAACAATGTTCTTCCACAGCCCGATCTTCGGACAATGGAGGAGCTTTGCCAACCTACCATGTTTGGAAGAGGAGGACCGATTGCGCCGATGCAAATCACGCCTCCGGATTTTTCGTTGAAGCACCACATGATTCAACAAGTGCAAAAAAATCCTTTTAGAGGAATGCCTGATGATGATGCCAACAAACACCTCGACAAGTTCATTACAATCACTCAAAGCATGAACTGCACCGGTGCCACAATGGATGTTATTCGCCTACAACTCTTCCCACGTACTTTATCACATCATGCCGAGAAATGGTTTGATCGTCTTCCAAAGAATTCAATTCATACTTAGGATGACATGACTCAACGCTTTTTTTCGCGCTACTTTCCACCATCCATGGTTACGAGCCTTCGCAATCAAATCAGCGGTTTCATGCAAGATCCCGATGAATCTCTCCTTGATGCTTGGGAAAGATATAATGTCTTGATCGATCATTGTCCAAACCACAACATGCTTCCGGTCACATTGATTGATACTTTCTACAACGGATTGACTTTTCGAGATCGTGATACGATTAATGCAGCCGCCGGTGGCACATTTATGAAAAGGAGACCCGAGGAGTGTAGAGAGCTAATTGAGAACATGACTACTCACCACAAAAATTGGGATTCCTCCGCTTCTTCAAGGAACAACCCGAGAGTCAATGTTTCTTCTACTTCAGCAAGCCCTGATATGACCGAATTCACCCGCATGATGACTGAAATGAACGAAAGTATCTTGCTTCTCGCTTCAAACCAACAACAACAAGAAGTTAAAGCAGTTGCACCTTCTTGTGAAACATGCGGCGGTCCTCACTCATACACCGATTGTCCTTCAACACAAGGAAATCCGGAAAATGTGTATGCAGCTTATGGTAATTATTCACCTGAAAATTACCAAGCTCGACCTGAAGGGGATAGAAATTTGCTGAGTTACCGGTCCAACAATTACCTTTCACCCTGTTTTTCTCCTCAAAACCAAAACCCCGCCAACAACTACAATAGAAGCAACCAAATCCCACCAAGAGCTTCTACACCTTATCACCCACCCGCCCAACAAGCCCCACCCATTAACCCCGATGTTGAAGCCATCATGAGAACCCAAGGTGAGCAAATCAAGAATCTTCAGAGCCAAATTATCAATCTGAAAGGGGATATCACCAAGCAAGGGAATGAGATTAGATCCGAGCTTCGAGATAATATCCAATCCTCCTTCAGCAATCAAACAAATGATTTGAAGAATATGCTTGCTAGTTTCTTGGCCGCAGCTCAACCTTCTACTTCGAGTTCTCTACCTTCAAACACCGTCACCAATCCGCGAGCAAATGTGAGTGCTATTACTACCCGTAGTGGAGTCACCATCGTAGGACCACCTATCCGACCCCCATCATCTACACCTCCTCCACCACCATTTATCCCTACTCCTCCTACACCTAGTATTAGTGCACCATTACCGTATCTGCCTCGTCATGACGATGTACCTAGGAAGGACCCTTCAACATCTCAACCTTTACCTGCTACCCCTATACCTTCACCACCCAAACCCAATATCCCATATCCTTCTCGCTTAGGCAAGACCAACGAGCTAACCAAGTATGACTGTCAAGTGCAAAGCTATGTGAAGATGCTCTCTCAAATGAACATCAACATTAGCCTTGTTGAAGCACTTGTCCACATGCCGAAATTTGTTAAAGCATTTAAGGAATTGCTTAACAAGAAGGAGAAGCTGATTGAGCTCGCCAACACACGCTTAAATGAAAACTGTTCTGCAGTTATTCTTAAAGAACTTCCGGAAAAACTTGGAGATCCCGGTCATTTTGTGTTGCCTTGCATTTTCAAAAAAACTGAAGAATTTAGTGCCTTTGCTGATCTCGGGGCCAGTATTAATCTCATGCCTTTGAGTGTTTGGAAAACACTATCATTGCCCGACCTCACTCCAACAAAGATGACTCTTGAACTTGCAAATCGCACTCTCGCTTACCCCGTTGGTATTGCCGAAGATGTGTTTATTAAAGTTGGCACATTTACTTTCCCGGTCGACTTTGTGGTGGTTGATTATGAAATGGACCCTCGTATTCCTTTACTACTTAGTTGGCCATTCTTGAGAACCGGACGAGCTCTAGTTGATGTTGCCGAAGGTGAGTTAATCTTAAGAGTCGGGAATGATTCACAAGTTTTCAAAATGGGGAAGCTTACAAGCAAATCCTTTGGACGATAATCCGTGAATATGATTAATGTGCTCGATGATTTGTCATCTACAACAATCCTCTATTCGAGTCTTGCATTGATAATCCACTTTTTCAAGATGATGTGGATGATTCTCTATCCAATTTGGACGCTTCTCCCATTTATGATTCTCCACCAATCTTTGATGCTTATGATGATGATTCTAGCTCAGATTCGGATGATTATGATGACCTTACTTATGAGTATCCCGATCTGCCCACATATGATGATTTTGATGAGGCCGATACTCTTTCGAGCGATTCTTCACATAATGAAGATCCTCCACCTACATCACTCCTACTTTGGACGATTACTCATTTGAGGAAGACTTCTCTACGTTTCTCAACACTTACTTCCCTCATGAGAGTGATGCTCCTCCTTTAGATTTTGAAGATTATCGTCTTGATCCTACTTTGGATTTGAAGAACATTCTTTCTAAGGAGAAGAAACCGATCGACACGAATATCCGCAGCACATATGATTTAACACCTCTTTGTCCCCCTTCTGAGGACGAGGTTGTGCATTTTCATCGCGGATCATCTTCACACTCTACTGAGCCTGAGTGCTATTTTCCCCTGAAGGAAAAGGTGTTCGACCCCGGTATCGATATTCTGCAACCATCTCAGTATCCACCTGATGAAATAAAAGGAAATATTTTTGGAACTTATGGAAATCTGCTTGCACCACTTCACCCTTGCTTCCACCGTGCTCCATCGCTGCTTAATGGAACCTTGCTTACACTTCTTTGGCTTGCCTTGTTCGCCTTAAGCTTGCGCTATTTGATGGACGAAAACTATGTCTTTGATCCTGGTGGATATGTTTCATGCTTCTTCCTATGATGATCAAGGTCGAGTCAGGCTCACGACTCGGTAATAAAAAATCAAGCGCTTCTTGGGAGGCAACCCATGTATCTATCTTTTCACTTTCTTTATCCTAAGTGTAGGGGAGACCCGTTGGTGTTTGCTATTTCCTCTCCTCTCTTAATCAGGGATTAGAGCTCAATGATCCACTCTTGATGATTCTTGACGACCCGTGATTCCGTGTTCCCTTCTTCCCGGTTCTATCCTAAACTCTTTTCGATTCACTATTTTATATTTTCTCAATATTAAAATAGGAATCTCTTTAGTTGTCCTTTCCTTAGCGAGATTTAAACAAAGTGCACAATGTCCTAAGTGTAGGGGGTTTACTCCCACATGCTTAAACATTGAGGACAATGTTTATCTTAAGTGTAGGGGGGACTTCTATCGAAGTTAAGTGGCCTTTTCTTTGTATTTGTCCTCATTTTAACCAGAAAATCAATTTTTCGACATTTTTCAAAATATTTGATCTATTTTGGCCTATTTGTTTTTACCTTTGTATAGTTATTTTTCTTCTTTGTTAAAATAAATGTTTAATAAAGTGGTTTTAATTTTCAAACTTTGTGAATCTTTTGACTCAACCCGAGTTTACTTATCTAAGTTTACTCTAGCTAGTATCCTTAACGTGTTTAAGTCAAGTTTTGCTAGGCTTTTATATAGGGAGCTATAAAACGCAAAAGTCTTAACTCTCACGGGTTAAGAACAAGAACTTTTCGCAAGTTCCTATAATTGATCCTAGAGAGTCGTTTATCAAGGGAACTTTAAAATGCGATTTCTAAATTTGAAAGAGTCTAAGAGTTTGCAAGATCCTATAGGCGACTCGAAAACCCAAAGCTTTGATTTAATAGGCTAAGCATCCACGAGTCTCATTCCTTGAGATTTTAAACTGTGGAGAACGAGAGATGATAGCGCCAATTATAAGTTTGGTATTCTTTCGTGAATTTATGTGAGTTAATTATGAGCCTATTCTCCCATCGCCTGTTAATAAATTTATCTGCAATAAATAAGGTTGTACGATTTGAAAAGTTACTTAGCTTCTAACCCAAGATCGTTTAAAAGTTGCTCGGTATGGATTAGAGTTCATAGCCAAGGCATAACTTATTGAAGCGGGATGCGAAGATTGGTGAGTCCAAAAAGGTCCTATCAAGACATGAGGGCTATATTTTGTTGCTAAAGATCCAAAGTGATGTGAAGAATCATTTATCGAAAATCAATATAAAGGATCGAGACACACGACGAAGAGCAAAAACTCCCCAAAAGTCATGGAGAAGTGTATCCGAAAAGACCCTAGCAAGGTATGAGGATAAATAGATCCAAGTCATAAAAGGAGGCGGATCGTTGTATATCAAAGTCAAAAATAATGATTGGAGAAAAATGAAGAAGTCGTGGTCCAAGTATGAATCTCTCAAAACTTCAAGTGAAGAAATTCTATATGAAGAGAAGACCATTATTTCATGAACGTCTCTCAAGGTTTGAAGTATGAAGTCGCTGCCAAATATCGGTCCGAGAAAGGTCTCAAATCACGAAGCGAGTTATGCCAAGATATGAACTTTATGAGGTCCCGAAAAGAAGTTTTAAAAGATTTTGTCCTTTAGCTAACTATTGATTAAATCGTTCACTTTATTTTCGGACTAAATAACTATCGAAATAAGTAAAAAATGCATCTTCGTGATCATTCAAGACAATAATAAAATATAAGAGATACACCTAGGAATAAGGGAGTCTAAGTGAATAATTGGCCCACATGAATTCGTGTTAGTTTGCTAACTTATAATAACAATGATCTCGTTTTTAAGCTTGGTTTGGAGAAAGTGAAAACTTGAGGATGATGATTATTCATGACATTTCCAAAACCCAAGGTATGTTTTTGATTTCTTTACTTTGAATGTTTATAGTTTTCTATCTCTTTAATAAAGGCCAACGTGGATTGATTATGATGAAAAATGTAAACGTGCTTTGTAACTAATGCATTGCATGAGGACATTGCAATGGTCAAGTGTAGGGGATTTGATAGGTGTGTAAACACCCATCCTTTTTACCACTTAATTACAATAATAACCGAGCCAAAACGTGTATTTTATGTCTTTTATGTCGGAATTATGCGTGGTTTGTGTTTTTGTTGTGATCTAGGACGAAAAGGTGAAAAGTGGAGAAAACACGGGCATTCACGGGCTTTTATCGAAGAAAAAGACGAAAGACGAAGTCAAGAAGTCAAGAGTGCAAAAAGAACAGAAGTCCAAGACCAATTCTGAAGATTTATCGAAGAAAAAGTCAAAAGACGGAAGTTTATCAAAAGCCGAAAAACTCAAGTCGAATTTATTGAAGAATTACAAGACGAGTTTGAAGAAATCCCGAGACAAAGCCATTTAAAGTCCAAGATTAAGAAGATTAAAAGGCTTAAGGACTAATGGTGCAATTAACAAAAGATTAAGAAGAGAAGGACTAACCATGCAATTAAGGAGAAAGGAAAGAGGAGAGGAAGCTTCCTAAGCATTCCTTAATCCTCCCCTATAAATAGTCATTAGATAAATCATTTTCATTTTGTTGGCTAGAGTGACACTAGTTCTTCTATCTTTATTTACTTGCACATTTACTTTATTGCACTTTAATTACCTTGTCTTGCACCTTATTTTCCAAGTAAGTTACTTTTATTGTTATTGCACCTTTACTTTTCTTGTCTTAAATCTCTCATTCTACCTTTCTTTCTTTGCTTGATCTTTATGTTTATGTGTTCATTATCTTGCTTATTTGATTAAAGATTATGTTTTTATGCTTTTGATTGTTTTGGTCATTGATTTTTATAGCTTATTTGTGTTTATCTTTAAGTTTCTAAAGTTTTTATGAAAGTTATTTTTATATAAAAGTTAGTTTTCGTACATCTTGTTCATTCGTGTTTTCAAATAGTCTTTAAATTCTAGCTTATTAGCTTTTTCTTATACGGTTCTCATTAAGTTTTTCGTTGTGTGCTTATTTGATTAATAGCTTATTAGTTTAGCTTATTTACGCTTTCTTTTACTGTATTCCGACCAGCCCTGGTCGGAAAAGGGTTTATCATTCCGATCATAGTGATCGGAAAAGGGTTTTGATTTTCCGATTGGTATTCCGATCAAAGGGGGAGTTTGGTTATTCCGATCAGAAGGTAAGTGACAACATTCCGATCTGAGCCCACTCCACATTCCGATTAGGGGTTCCGATCAACATTCCGATATGGGGTTTTTGCTTGGTTATTCTGATCAGAAAAAAGTGACAGCATTCCGATTGGGGTTTCCGATCAACATTCCGACCAGAAGGGTAAGTGTATTCCGATTGGACCTCATTCCGACAAGGGTGTTTGTGTTAATATTCCGATCAGGTGGTAAGTCCACATTCCGATCATCATTCTGATCGGAATACATTCCTATTGGGTATTGTTTTTATATTTCGTCTTATTTAGTTTTTAAGTTCTCATTTTAATACTTTGTCACATTTTAATTCTCGTCACGCTTTTAAATTTCCGTCATTTAGTTATTTACTTTTCAAAGTTTTTAAATATTGCACCCTTTCTTTTAATTAGACTTAGATTTATTTTAACGCCTTTTATTTTAACGTCATTTACATTTACGTCTCACACTTTTTAATATACTACAACGACACAACTTTTGTTTCCACCAAAGAACGACTGAGTCGCACACTAAACTCCTTTTTCAATTCGAAGAGACATACTTAAACAAACTAATTTTTATACGGGGTGTCAAAAGCCTTGTATTAACTAACACCCTCCTAATGTGTCATTAGGAGGGTATATATAGGGAGTGGGGAATGCATGTATGCTTTCTTCTTTTTTTTTTCTCTACTCGATCTAAATTCTTTGTCTTTCTCGATGTCGTCTCGGGATTTGAACTCGTCTTTTAATTTTCTTCTATAATTAGACTTGAGTTCTTCGACTTCATTAAACTTCCGTCTTTAGACTTTTTCTTCGATAAATCTTCAGAATAGGCCTTGACTTCCGTTCTTTTTGCACTCTTGATCTTTTGACTTCGTCTTTTCTCGTTTTCTTCGATAAAAGCCCGTGAAAGCCCGTGTTTTCTTCCTTTTCTGTCTTTTGGTCCTAAAACACAATAAAAACACAAACCACGCATAATTCCGATTTTTACGACATAAAATATACGTTTTGGTCTTGTTATTATTGGAAATAAGTGGAAAAAGGATAAGTGTTTTCACACTTATTAGTCTTGTACTTGAAATGAGGAGAATCTGAAGGTTCATCTCTGAATCGTGTTGGTGTTTGATGCTGCTTGAGTTGCAATTTAAGATCATTGATCTCTTGCATGACAAAAGACATTCTCTCATCTTCCTCAGATATAGCATTCTTCAGTTTATTTGTTGAAACTAAAGAGGTAGTTCCCATATATGAACCTTTAGCAGGAGCTGAAGAGTTCTTTGAAGTGTCAATTTTGACATGTTTGGAAGAACTACCTTTGTGTGTGGTGTGAGAATTGATGATAGACTAGATAGTATTGGGTCCAATAGAGGGTTCAGCACCAGCCAGCTTCTCCAAAGGAGGAAGTGGGGTACTTAGTTCATTCTCTATATCATCATCTAAGTCATCCTCAGTAACTGAGGACTCAACTGGTGCTAAAGTGTCGACACTTGCTTAAAACTCAGGAAGAAGGATTTGTCTAGTGTCATGATTGGGTAAATTCTCTTCACCTGACCTTTCAATGTCAGGGATCGAGCTACCATCCTCATTTGAGGCTTTGACAAAGACAATAGATTTGGTGCTGGAGGATCCTTCAGCACCAAGCATTTTCCTCTTTTGAGCAGGTATGTGTTCACTTATGCATTGATTTACTAATAAGTGTGAAAACACTTATCCTTTTACCACTTATTTCCAATAATAACAAGACCAAAACGTGTATTTTATGTCGTAAAATTCGGAAGTATGCGTGGTTTGTGTTTTTATTGTGTTTTAGGACCAAAAGTAGCAAAAGGAAGAAAACATGGGCTATCACGGGTTTTTATCGAAGAAAAAGACTAAAGACGAAGTTGAAAGATCGAGAATGCAAAAAGAGCGGAAGTCCAAAGCCTATTCTGAAGATTTATCGAAGAAAAAGTCTAAAGACTGAAGTTTAATGAAGTCGAAGAACTCAAGTCTAAATATAGAAGAAAATTATAAGACTAGTTCAACTTATGTCGACAAATCCCTAGACGACATCGAGAAAGAAAAGCCAAAGAAATTAAGTCGAGTCGAGACGAGAAGAAAGAAAGAAAATAGTTTAAGCATGTAATCTCCCCACCTCCTATAAATACCCTCCTAATATGTCATTAGGAGGGTGTTAGGTGGTTAGTTTTAGTAGTTGTAGTTTAATTTTTAAGTGTGCTTTTAATTTTTCTCTCTAGTTTTCCTTTAAAACTTATTAATCTTTACATTAATCTTGTAATCTTTTGATATTCATCTTTAATCAATCATGCTTATTTTCTTATTTCTCATTCTACCTTTCTTAATCTTTTTCTTAATCTTGATAATCATGTAGTTAATCTCATCTCTTTGATTATGTGATTGATTTATTCATGTGATTGATCTTTTAGTTTTGATGTGGTGGATGTTTTGAGCTTATTGTGGTTATTGATCTTCTAGTGTTTGGCTTATTTTTAATTTAGTTGTTTTGATAGATTTATAAATTTGCTTATTAGTTAATTTTAAATGTTTTGATTATTTAGTGTTTTTATAATTTTAAATTTGTGGCTTATTTATTTCTTCTTAAAATTTATTTGGTTAAAGTCTTGGTTAATTGCTTGTTTGGTTCGTGCTTATTCATAGCTTATTTCTTAAGTTTTGATGTTACAGATTATTTGTGTCTACTTTCTAATCTTTTCGGAAAAGGGTTTTAAAATTCTGAAATCATACCTTTTCTGAAAAAGCTTTTATTCCGAAATTCCCTTTTCTCTGAATTCATCATTTCTATGAAATCATCCTTTTCCAGAAAAGTTTATTATTCCGAAAAAGCTCCTTTTTCTTAAAATCCCATTATTACGAAATTATCATTTTTTCTGAATTGTCGCATTATTCCGAAAATCCATTTTTCTGAAAACCTTGTTATTCCGAAGATCCCATTTTTCTGAAAAGTTTTTTTTTTCGAAAATACCATTTTTCCTGAAAAGTTCTTTATTCCGAAGAAGCTCCTTTTTTCTGAAAAGTCAATTATTCCGAAGATGCCAATTTTCTGAAAATCTCTTTATTCCGAAAAAACCATTTTTTCTGAAAACTTCTTTTTTCAGAAGATCCTACTTTTTCTGAAAACTTCATTATTCCGAAAACATCAATTTTTCTGAAAAGACCATTATTCCGAAGATCCAATTTCTATGAAATTCCAATTTTCAGACTTAGTTTAATTGGTAGTTTTCTGAATTGTTTCTAATTTCCAACTTTACTTTTTCCCACCTTTTTAGTTAGCACCGTTTTAACTTGTTTTATCTTAGATTAAATTTTCAAGCTTTCAACGACATTTTTATTTTTAGTTTAAAATAGATAACCAAACCTTTTTATTTTCCACCAAGAACGACTGAACTTTTAACCAGTAATCAATTCGAATTGAATCGAGACGAACAAATTTTCATACGAGGTAAAAACCTTGTATTATTTACCCTATCAGAGTTTCTAAGCCAAGATTTAACAATATCTTTTGCTTCTTTTAGTTCAACTATAAGGGAGTTATTTTCCTCCAAAATTTCCTTGTGCAATTGTTGAAAAGTAAGAATATCAAGTTTAGCTTCTTTTAGCTCTATTTGCTTACTTTCAAAATCTTCAAGTTTTAGAACAAGTTTATGAAATTTTTCAAGCAAATTGTTTCTTTGCTCTTCAACAAATTCTAGATCAATGCACAAGTAATCAAAGACAAATTTAATGTCATCTTTATCTTTTAATTCAAGAAGAGTTTGTACCTTTTTGATTGTGACATTGACCCACTCACCATTTCTGGCACTTTCTCTGGTCACAACATTTGAGTTAGCCCCTTCATCATCAGCTTGTGCCATCAACACTTTCACATTAACCATTTCATCATCATCCGAAGAAATATCTTCTTCATCCTATTCATAGGCTTCAGCAACAAGCCCTTTGTTCTTGTCTTGCTTGGGAGTCTTGGATGAGGATCTTTCAATACTCATTAAGGCTAATCTTGCCTTGATTTCTCTGTATTTGGCCTCAAAGTCTTTTGTTGGTCTGAGTTCAACCCTGTTTTGCTGAAATGAAGTAGAAGTAATTTGTTTTGGTTGAAATGATAATTGACCAGATGGTCTTGATTGAGCTGGTGAGGAATAGGAAGGGAGATATGTTTTTGAATAACAATCCCTAGCATAGTGACCAGTTTTCCCACATTTGTAGCATTCAGTGTCAACTGAAGCTTTTGTGGATCTGGAGAACTTGCCTCCTTTCTTAAAGAACCTTCTAGACTTGGCCAAAAGTGCCTTTTCATGAAATTCCTCTTTGGTAGTCTTGAATGACAGCTTCATTGAAGAAAGCTGTGGACAAGGGTGTAGCAATGGTTAATGCTTTACTCTTGCTTGAGCCTTCATAAATCCTATCAACTGGGTTTTCTTCATATTTAAGTTTCCCAAAAAGAGAGGCTAGATCACAATCTTTAATGTGATTAGAATTTCTCAAGCTTTGGCAGAAACTGAGCCACTTCTTTGGCAATGCATTAAGAAAAACTGTGTTGATTTCAAGTTTTGAAAGCTCAACACCATCATTCACTATTTCATTCATCAGTGCTTTGTATTTGGTGAATGTCTGTGTGAGGGTTTCCCCTTCTTTGTGCTTGAAGGTGTTGTATTGAAGCTTTAAATCCATGATTCTGGTTTCTTTTACATCAGAGGGTCCCTCATGGTAAAGAATATGGTCCTCCCATATAGCTTTGGTTGTTTTGCAATTTACAACAAAATTCATTTGGTCATTTGGAAGCACAGACATGATGAGACTTTTGAGACGCTGATCTAGGTTAGCAGCTTTTCTCTCATCAGCAGTCCATTGTACTTCAGGTTTTTTATTCTCCCCAACTATGGGAACAAAAGGACCATTTTGAATGATTCCAAGGAATTGAGGTTCAATCCCAACCATGTGGACAAGAAACCACTTCTTCCAGTTTGTAAAGTTGGCTACCTCTAGTACAGGAGCATCATTGAGTTGGCCACCCCTATATTCTAGGGTTTGTGGTATAACTTGAGCCATTTTTGGATCTTGATTTGAAAACTTTTAAATGAGCAGTTTAATAAAATAAGAGTTTAGCTAATCAAACTGCTCTGGTACCACTTGTTGGTCCCTTGTAATTCGTTATTACTTATTATCTTAAGTAATAACTCTTTACTTAGACTCAAGTGTGTTGTTTTAACAATAGATAAGAACTATGAAAGATTAAAACAACAATACTAATATACTTTTCAACGTATAGACTTTTATTAGAATCAAATAAAGAATCTATAACCCACATTGTTTGCGGAATAACAAAGTGGTTGAATGACAATGGGTTTTGATCTCCTCTACTTAAACGTCTAACCAAATTAAGGTCTAAGCTCCAATCTAAACGTTCATATGCATCTTGGCTATATGGTTTAGTTGGTATCGAGAGAGAAAGGTTTTCTAGAGTTTAAGCTTTTGTATTGGTTAACCCTTTCTCTCCCAATGTACACTCCTTATATAGGCAGTGTAAATTAGGGTTTGCATTTTGCATGTTTCAATGCATGGGTTTATCCAGTGGGTGGTTGATGCCCATGCTGGATAAAAAGTACAAAGTACATATTAAAATATTCTAGAAAAGATAAAGGTTGTACTTATATCTAAGTATACAAGCAACCTACTTTGACTTAAAGTTATCTTTTCCCGCCTAATGCAAACCATCAGAATACTGAAGAGTCTTCAATATCCTAGAGGAGATCGAAATCATTCATTTTGGTATTGTCAAACCAAACTGAACCGAAAGCCCTTCTTCAGTCCTTGTTGTTCAGCAACTAGACCGCCTAGTATTTGAAGCGAAGACTCCTTTGTCTTCTAAGTTCACTGGAAGGGGAGTGCTGAACTTTCTTCAGCTATAAAGTCTTCAGTAGGAACTTTGTTCCTCTGGTCATCCTTCAGTAGACTGGCCTTACTGCTGAGCATGAAACACTTAGGGGGATTTTATATTCAAATCCTAGAGTTGCTTCAGGGTCAGTAAATAATGACCCAACAAGGTCATCTTTTCGGAACATGATAGTGAAATCGTAAAATATGGAAAGATCATTGGAAAAGGTGTTAGAAAGCATGGGCTTTATGTCATGAAGGTCAATAGGAAGTCAAAGGACAATTTATGTCTAGCGACTTTAGATGATAGTTCTACTCTTTGGCATAGAAGATTAGGTCACCCTAATATGCGTTTAATTCAATCTTTAGTCTCTAAGGAGTTGGTAATATATCTCCCCACTCACTTTTGTGATGCTTGCAAAGTTGGAAAGCAAGTTCACTCAAGTCACAAGGCCAAGAATTTGGTTTCGACCTCTCGGTGCCTAGAGCTCCTACATATGGATCTCTTTGGACCTTCCGCCATACGGAGTTATAGAGGTAACCTTTATACCCTAGTTATAGTTGATGACTATTATAGATTCAGTTGGACTAGATTTTTGGCTTCTAAGAATGAAGTTTTTGATCATTTCGAAACCTTTAGTCGAAGGATCCAAAATTAACTAGGATGTTCTATTGTCTCTATAAGGACGGATCATGGTTGGGAATTTGATAACGAAGTGCAATTTGGTGCCTTTTGTGAAGCTCATGGTATCACCCATAACTTCTTAGCTCATCGCACTCCATAATCAAATGGGGTAGTTAAAAGAAGAATAAGACCATCCAGGAGATGATTAGGATAATGTTAAACGAGCAATCTTTGCCTCAAAAATTTTAGTGCAATGTCCTGGACACATCGACCTATATTTTCAACCGGATTCTTATTCTACCTTTTTCTAGGAATGACCCCTTATGAGATTCTTAAAGGTAAGAAACCCTCGTTAGAATACTTTAAGGTGTTTGGAAGCAAGTGCTTCATTCTTAACACCAAAGACTACCTTACTAAGTTCGACCCAAAATCGTACGAAGGTATCTTATTAGGTTATTCTCAAACTAGTAAAGCCTACATAGTCCTCAATAGAACCTCGGGTGTAATCGAAGAATCACTCAACGTGACATTTGATGAAACCCCTCCTTCATCTAAGACACCACCTTTGGTAGATGATGACTTGGATGAAGTAGACATAGTTAAAGCCAAAGAGGTAGAAAATTAGGAGTTGAAGACCTTAATGTTGAAAAGGGAGTAAACATTAAGGAGTCTAAGGATCATGCTCTCGAAAACATCATAGGCGACTTAAATCAAAGGACCCTTAGATCTCAAGTCCAATATCAAAGTAACTTCTTTTGTTTTGTCTCATTGATTGAACCAAAGAATGTTAAAGAAACTTTGATGGATGAGAGTTAGGTCATCGCCATGCAAAAAGAATTGAATCAATTCATTGCTAATGATGTTTGGGAACTTGTTCCTCCACCTAGGAGTACTATGTTGGAAATACGTTTTTCGTATAAAGAAAGTCTCGGTCACTCCAACAATATAGTTATAGGCTCGTTGTATTGTTTAAGTAATGTTTATGTTTAGCCCGACCCGTGAGCATGTTCATGGGCCGGAGGCCCAAGTCCATTTAAGGACTTGGGTATATAAACCCCTTTCCACCATAGAAAGGGGTGTTGGTTGTTTTATTTTCTCTAGTAATACACATAGTTTTCTCTCACTTCTCTCTCTAGTTTCTCTCTCTAGAAAAACATCAACCCTCTCGAAATACAAAGATTATCATGATTCTACAATTGGTATCAAGAGCTATGGGATGAAATAAAGATTGGTTTTGTGTTGTTCATACTTTTCTAAGTGTTTTCATGTGTTTTTGATTGATTTTTTCCAAACTTTCAATTTTTTTTTCGTTTTTTTGTGGTTCCAAGTGATCTATATCTCTTCTAAATAGTTTTAGTAACGATTTGGTGACATTCGTTTGGTTAGAATCACGAATTCCAAGGTAAAAATCCATTCTTTCTTGTTGCTTCCAAGTCTCGGATTATTTTTTTGTTACGATCTGATTTTGTGATTGCATAAACCCTGGGGGTTTCTACTTATGATCCATACTCACGATCACATTCTACGATCATCAATACGATCAAGACTGCGATCGCTGCCTACGATCATCAATACGATCAGGGAGTACGATCGTTGGATACGATCGTTGAGTACGATAGGAGGGTACGATCGTTGGATACGATAGGGAGTACGATCGTTGGATACGATCGTTGAATACGATAGGAGGGTATGATCTCTGGATACGATAGGGAGTACGATTGTTGGATACGATCTTTGAGTACGATAGGATACTATGATCGATAGGATACGATAGCTGAGTACGATTAGGGAGTCCGATCTAGGAGTACGATCATAAAGTAAGATAGGAGAGTACATAATACAAGGGTTTTCCACGTATGAAAGTTCGTTGTTCCAGTCTTTTTGAATTGATTACTAGTAGAAAGTGCGACTCAGTCGTTCTTGGTGGAAAATAAAAAGGTTTGATTATCTATTTTAAGCTAAAAATGAAAATGTCATTGAGTACTAAGTAAAAATGGAAGCTTGAAAGTTTAAAACTAAAAATAAAGACTTTAAAAATAATTAAAAAGTAAATGATGAAAACTTATAAAACTATAAACTTTAAAAATTAAACTAAAACAAGTCGAGTAAAAATAATGTTAATTAAAAAGGTGGAAAAATAAAGTTTAAATTAAAAACTGGAAATAACAAACCCTTATCCGGAATATGAACTTGGAGCGTTATCCGGAATAAGTTTTTGAACTCTTATCCGGAATCGGTGTTGTTGGCCTTATCCGGAATGTTTACTTCCTGGGCTTATCCGTAATCAAGTTTCTGGTCCTTATCCGGAAAACAAAATAATAAGCTTATCCGGAATATGCGAACCTGACCTTATCCGGAATGTTGTTTCGCAGCTTATCCAGAATGCAAAATCGGAGGCTTATCCTGAATCCGTCTTCTAACTCTTATCCGGAAAATGAAGTGAGAAAGCTTATCCGGAATGTTGTTTCTCAGCTTATCCGGAATGCAAAATTGAAGGCTTATCCGGAATCCGTCTTCTAACTCTTATCCGGAGAATGGTAATGTGATGCTTATCCGGAAAAGGGAGTTTGTCACCCTTATCCGGAATGTTGTAGTTAGAAGACTTATCCGCAAAAATGGTTATAGTTGTTATTCGGAAAAAGAGGGATATGTTCCTCTTATCCGGAATGGGGGACTTAGAAGGATTTCGGAACAAGAAACACTTAAGCACAAAGAGAATAAGCTAAAAACCAATAAGAACTTTACCAAAAACTAAACAAAAATGATTTTTTTTAAGAAAAAACTAATAAGCCACAATTTAAAAACTATTAAAACACTAAATAATCTAAATAATGAAAATCAACTTTTTATAAAAACTTAAACTTATTATAAACAACTTATTTAGAATAAGCCAAACACACCAAAATCAACAAAATCACATCCACTACATGATTATCAAAGCAAAACCATAGATTATCAAAAAAGGTAGAATGAGAATTAAGGAAATAAGCTTGATTTGATTAAAGATTAATATCACAGATTACAATATTGAAGTAAAGATTTAATAAGCTTGAAAGAAAAACTAGAGAGAAAATAAAAACATACTTAATAAAAACTCAAAATTAACTAAAAACTAAAACAACTAACACCCTCCTAATGACATATTATGAGGGTATTTATAGGAGGTGGGGAGGTTAAGTGTTTAAGCTTTCTTCTTTCTTTCTTCTCGTCTCGACTCGATTTAATTTCTTTGTCTTTCTCGATGTCGTCTCGGGATTTGTCGACATAAATTGAACTTGTCTTATAATCTTCTTCTATAATTAGACTTGAGTTCTTCGACTTCAGTAAACTTCCGTCTTTAGACTTTTTCTTCGATAAATCTTTTGAATAGGCCTTGGACTTCCGTTCTTTATGCACTCTCGATCTTTTGACTTCGTCTTTTGTCTTTTTCTTCGATAAAAGCCCGTGATAGCCCGTGTTTTCTTCCTTTTTCATATTTTTATCCTGAAACACAATAAAAACTCAAACCACGCATAATTCCGACTTTACGACATAAAATACACGTTTTGGTCTTGTTATTATTGGAAATAAATGGTAAAAGGATAAGTGTTTTCACACTTATTAAATCCCCTACACTTGACCATTGCAATGCCCTCATGCAATGCATAAATTTCAAAGCACGGTTTACATTTTTCATCATAAGTAACCCACCTTGGCCTTTATTAAATACTAAACACTAAGGAAGCTAAAGGAACAAAATAAGTAAAGAAATCAAAGACTTACATTGGGGTTTTGGTAGTCATGAATGTTACTCATCCTCAAGTTTCACGTTCCCCATACCAAGCTTAAAAACGAGATCATTGTTATTATAAGTTAGCAAACTAACACGAACTCATGTGGGCCAATTAATCACTTAGACTCCCTTATTCTAGGTGTATCTCTTATATTTTGTTGATGTCTTGAATGATCACGAGGATGCATTGTTTGACTTATTTTGATAGTTTATTTAGGCCGAAAATAAAGTGGACGATTTAAGCAATAGTTAGCTAAAGGACAAAATCTTTTAAAAATGCTTCTTGGGACCTCATAAAGTTCATATCTTGGCATAACTCGCTTCACGATTTGAGACCTTTCTCGGACCGGTATTTGGCAGCGACTTCATACTTCAAATCTTTGAGAGACGTTCTTGAAATTATGGTCTTCTCTTCATAACAGGAAATTCTTCACTTGAAGTTTTGAGAGATTCTTCATCTTTGGACCACGACTTCTTCATTTTTCTCCAATCTTTATTTTGGACTTTGATATACAACGATCCGCCTCCTTTTAGGACTTGGATCTATTTATCCTCATACCTTGTTAGGGCATTTTTGGATAGACTTCTCCATGATCTTTAGGGGAGTATTTGCTTTTCGTCGTGTGTCTTGATCCTTCATATTGATTTTTGATAAATGATTTTTCACATCACTTTTGGATCTTTAGCAACAAAATGTAGCCCTAATGTCTTGTTAGGACCTTTTCGGACTCACCAATCTTCGCATCCCACTTCAATAAGTTATGCCTTGGCTATGAACTCTAATTAATATCGAGCAACTTTTAAACGATCTTGTGCTAGAAGCTAAGAAACTTTTCAAATCGTACAACCTTATTTATTGCAATTAAATTTATTAACAAGCGATGGGAGAAAAAGCTTATAATCAACTCACATAAATTCACGAAAGAATACCAAACTTATAATTGACTCTATCATCTCTCGTTCTCCACAATTTAAAATCTCAAGGAATGAGACTCGTGGATGCTTAGCCAATTAAATCAAAGTTTTGGGTTTTCGAGTCATCTATAGGATCTTGCAAATTCTTAGACTTTTTCAAGTTTAGAAATCACATTTTAAAGTTCCCTTGATAAACGACTCTCTAGGATCAATTATAGGAACTTGCAAAAAATTCTTGTTCTTAACCCGTGAGAGCTAAGACTTTCTTGTTTTAAAGTTCCCTATATAAAAGCCTAGCAAAACTTGACTTAAACACGTTAAGGATACTAGCTAGAGTAAACTTAGATAAGTAAACTCGGGTAGAGTCAAAATATTCACGACTTTGAAAAATTTAAAACCACTTTATTACAAGGCCAAAATAGATTAAAATTTTTGAAAAATGTCGAAAAATCAGATTTTCCGGTTAAAACAAGGACAAATTCATGGAAAAGACCACTTACTTCGATAGAAGTCCCCCCCACACTTAATATAAACATTTTCCTCAATGTTTAAGCATGTGGGAGTAAACTCCCCTACACTTAGGACATTGTGCACGTTGTTTAAATCTTGCTAAGGAAAGGAAAACTATAGTGATTTCAATGTGAACATATAAGATATGAAATATTGAATCACGACAGTTTAGGATAGAACCGGGAAGACGGGAACACGGGATCACGGTTCGTCAAAAGTCATCGAGAATGGATCTTTGAAGCTTTAATCCCTGCACATTAGAAGAAATAAGACAACAAACACATACGGGGCTCCCCTACACTTATTATGAAAACAGTAAAGGATAGATCAAGGGGTTGCCTCCCGAGAAGCGCTTGTTTTTGTTAACCGAGTCACGAGCCTGACTCGGCCTAGAACTTAATTTAAGGGAAACATGGTGAGGGATGGAATCATCTCACGAGAGATGTCCTCACCAAAGTACAACTTCACGCGCTGGCCATTCACCTTAAAATTAGGCCCATTTGGCTGAGAAAGCTCAATGGTGCCATAGGGGAAGACTTTGGCGACGGTGAATGGACCAGACCAACGACTCTTCAGCTTGCCCGAGAAGATTTTCAACCGAGAGTTAAAGAGTAAAACTTGATCACCAACGTGGAACTCTCGGTTCTTAATCCTAGCATCATGGATGATCTTGGTCTTCTCTTTGTAGATCAATGAGTTCTCATAAGCTTGATTCCTTAGTTCATTTAGCTCATTGAGTTGAATCTTTCGAAGATCGCCGGCTTTGTTGATGTCGAAATTGGCCCACTTCAAGGCCCAGTATGCCTTATGTTCCAACTCAATAGGGAGGTGGCAAGCCTTCCCGTACACAAGACGATAAGGGGTTCAACCAATCGGCGTCTTATATGCGGTACGGAAAGCCCACAAAGCATCATCTAACTTATCGGCCCACGAGGTACGATGCTCTCCCACAGTACGCTCAAGAATTCGCTTCAATCCACGGTTAGATATCTCAGCTTGACCATTTGTTTGAGGATGATAAGCGGTGGAAAGACGGTGATTGACACCGTACTTAGCCATGACTCGAGCAAATTGATCATTGCAAAAATGAGTCCCGCGGTCATTGATTATAGCACGAGGAACACCAAATCGAGCAAAAAGTTGCTTCAGAAAGTTCACAACCACCCTCGCATCGTTCGTAGGGAGAGCCTTTGCTTCAACCCATATAGATATGTATTCAACGGCTACGAGGATGTACTTGTTCCCTATAGATGATGGAAATGGCCCCATAAAGTCGATACCCCATACATCAAAGATTTCACATTCTTGTATGAAATTTTGAGGCATCTCATCTTTGTGTGTGATCTTGCCTTGGCGTTGGCAAGCATCACAATTTTTAACCATCTCGTGAGCGTCACGATAAATGGTGGGCCAATAGAATCCCGAGTCATACACTTTCTTCGCGGTGTAGTTGGGACCAAAGTGACCACCGGTGGGTCCTTTATGGCAAGCTTCGAGAATGTCTAAAGCTGCGAGTCCATCAACACACCGACGAATAATCAGATCAGCACATTGTTTGAAGAGATAAGGGTCATCCCAAAAGTAAGTCTTAACATCTTTAAAGAACTTCTTCTTTTGTTGGGATGTTAACCCTTCGATGAGAATACCACCCGCTAAGTAATTTGTAATGTCCGCAAACCACGGGGTGTCATCAAGATTGGAATTGATAGACATTAAGGCCTCAAGGGGAAAAGAGTCATTGATCTCTTGATTCGGATGATCCCCTTGATAAGGATCCTCAAGTCTACTTAGATGATCCGCAGCTAGGTATTCGGCTCCCTTCTTGTCACGATTTTCGATTTTAAATTCTTGAAGGAGCAAAACAAAACGAAGAAGTCTTGGCTTCGAATCTTGCTTAGTCAACAAGTACTTCAACGCGGAATGATCGGTGTACACGATGGTGGTGGAAAGGAAAAGATAGGGGCGTGTTGGAAATACATTTTACGTATTAAGAAGGATCGATCACTCCAACAATAGTCCATGTAATAGCTCGTAGTTTAGTTACTTATCTTTATTTAACAAACAAACCCAAGCCTAGCCTACAACATGTGTAGGCCGGCCCAAATGTAAGCCCAAGCCCATGACAAGGGCTTAGGTATATAAACCCTCTCCTTAGATGGAGAGGGTGAGTGGTTTTCATATTTTACACATAGTTCTCATTAGTTTCTCTCTCTAGAATTGTGTGAAATCTACCATCTTTCTATCTCTTTCTCTCTCTAAAACATAAGCAAGATTTACATATCCTACAAATGGTATCAAGAGCCATGGGATGATTGTTTGGTTTTTGTATTTGTGTTATTGATTCTCTCGCCATTTTTGATCCAATATCACACGAACTAATTTTTTTTTTGTGTTTATATGAGTTAATCTTGATATACTTCATCTTGTTACTTGTTTTAGTGATTTGGTATTGTTATTTGGGTTAAAAACACAAAACTTTTGGGTGTTTGATTCATTTTTTGGCTTAGAATCTCGAATTGGTTGTGTTATTGTACTGTCCGAGAAAAGTGGGATTCATAGTACGATCTGTGTATTGTGATCGCATAAACCTGGGGTTTCTACTTGCGATCCAATAGCATGATCACATTATACGATCACTCGTTGCGATCACGAGTACGATCACACATTGCGATCGTTGAGTACGATCACGAGTGCGATCTGAGTCCGATCGTTGAGTACGATCAAACGAGTGCGATCCAAGTACGATCGTTGGGTACGATCACAAGTGCGATCTGAGTACGATCGTTGGGTACGATCAACCGAGTGCGATCCAAGTACGATCAGAGTACGATCATAGTGAGTGCGATCGCCAATACGATCTGAGTACGATCATAGTGAGTGCGATCACAACTACGATCTGAGTACGATCATAGTGAGTACGATCTGAGTACGATCACCACTGTGATCAGGTGTTGCGATCCAACATTTTTTTCAAAAACGTGTTTTTGAAAATTTTTAACTCGTGTGAAATTTTGACTTGGATTTTTTGGTTTATCGAGGACATAATTTAGGGGATTTCAACATTATTTCTCGGCTTTAACTCACAACTACAAATAAATTTACTTTCTTTCATTGGCCGATCAACTTTGTAAATCTTAACTTATTGAAATGGAGTACACATCTCTAACGGATAAGTCCATCCTCTCGGGTACGGATAATCGTCCACCAATGTTGGTGAAGACTATGTATGAGGAATGGGCTTCCCAAATGGAACTTTATATGTTGAACAAGGAAAATGGACATCTTATTTGGGCATCGGTGCTTAATGGACCATTGGTATATGGTACTGTGACGGAAGGTGCTGTTACTCGTCCTCGCACAACGGGTGAATTAACTGGAGATGCTAAGATACAAGACAAGTGTGATAAACAAGCTACAAATATCATTCTCCAAGCCCTTCCTCCAGATGTCTACAAACTGGTCAGCAAGCATAAAGTTGCCAAAGAGTTATGGGATAAAATTCGTGTTCTAATGCAAGGTACTTCGTTAACTAAACAAGAACGAGAGTGTAAGCTTTATGATACTTTTGATAAGTTTGCCTATGTGCCAGGGGAGACTATCAATGATTACTATCTGAGATTTACCCTATTGTTGAATGAGCTCAATATCTATGGCATGGAAATTCCTACCTTTCAATTGAACACCAAGTATTTGAACACTCTTCCTTCAGAATGGAAAAAATACATGACGGATGTTAAATTGGCTAAGGACTTGCATAACACCAACGTGGATCAACTTCAAGCTTTTCTTCAACAACACGAATTCCATGTGATCGAGGCTCGGTTGTCTACATCTCAAGTTCATGATCCACTTGCCATGTATGCTTCTCAACAAAACATGGCTTATACTTATCAACAACCATCATACTTGTAGCAGCCACCACCACACACCTATCAGCAACCACAACAATCATCTTATCAACCACCAATGATGCCACAGCAAGCATATCAACAAAGTGTTCATCAACAATCTTTTCCACAACAACCACCATATCAGACATCACCATCACAAGCCAACACTTCTCCAATGGGCTATACTCCTCAGCAAGGATATTTTCCAATAGAAGCACAACCAGCACAAGCTTTCTACTCTAATGAACTTCCACCAATCCAAGCACCGATCTTTACTCCAAATGATACGCCAGCTGATGTACTAAACCATCTCACTGCCTACTTGTCAAAACTTGTTGCAACTAGAGGATTTCCACCAACAAACAATCAGCTCCGCACCTCTTCAAATCCTCGACAACAAGCTACTGTTCAAGATGGTCAAGTAACAGTGCAACCTATTTAGGGAAGGCAAAATTCATATGGACCTCCTACAAGGACTGTGAATGCTCAAGCTATGAATTCTCAAGCTAATGGAAATGGCAGCCCTATTGGTCCTCAAAAGGTTGTGACTTGCTACAATTGCCAAGGACAAGGTCATATGGCTAGGCAATGCACTCAGCCGAAAAGGAGAAGGGATGAAGCGTGGTTTCGTGAGAAAATGTATTTGGTCGATGCTCAGTCTAAGGGAAAGATTTTGGATTCAGAGGAGTTAGCATTTCTTACAGACCCAGGGGCAGCAGATACTGAAGGCATTGCAGTCGTTTCCGCTTCTAATGCCGCTTATCAAGCAGATGATCTTGACGCATATGATTCGGATTGTGATGACATTCACTCTGCCCAAGCTGCTCTCGTTGCTAATCTCTCTCACTACGGTTCTGATGTCGTCAATGAGGTACCCACCACAACCAATCTTGGTAATGATGGTAACCCACATCAAGTTGGGCATGAAAATGACAACCTCGAACAACATTCGGGAACTAGTAACTCAAATGATGTGGTACCCAATCCTACACATTTGAGTGAACCTCAACCAAATGCTACGACGGGTATGGAATCTTATGCTCAACATGATTTGGTCATGCTACCTAAACATATTATTGATCAAATACATATGGCCCTCAGACAATCCGTAGATACCAATTCCACCCTAACTGCTTGCGTTGCATAAAGAAAAGGTCAAAACTTTTGAAATGGTCCCTCAAGCAGAGAAAATAACATGTTCTAAATTTCACCAATTTCGTTTTGAAAAGATTGAACACTTGAAAGAAATAGAATCATTAAAAGCTAATCTTTCCAATGAATTAAAAGCAAAAGAGTCGGTTGTCAAGGATTTTCAGAAACTTAAAATGGATTTCGAAACTCTCAAGTCTAAAAAGGTTGAATCGGAAAGTAATGCTACCAAACTTCTTAAATTCAAGGAACAACAGCTTTTAAAACAATAGGCTTCCACAGAAAAAGTTCATCTTTTAACTAAATCATTTAAAGAACTCGAACTTAAGCGTCTTCAAAACTTACCACCTAATCCCGGTTATGCAAAACAAGCTTAGGAATATATTCCCGGTCTTTATGATATGACCATAATTGGCAAATCGAAAGAAGCACCTTATGTTCGTAGTTCTGAGGAGACAAAGTCACTTACGGAAGAAACTCATTCTAAAATGTTTTCAAAATTCCATACGATTGATTATGATAAGCATAATAAAGATCAAATTTCTAAAAAGACCCGCATTCGCTTACAAAAGGAATTAGCTGAATTGACAGTTCTTGTGCCCCAAAGTTTGTCAAATGAACACTCTCCTAGTACGTCTCCTACACTTGTCAAAACAGATTTAACGAAGTTAATTTCATCGGTAAGTAAGGCGTCCGTTAACATAAATGCGGTACACCAAAACTTAGCCGATTTTGGCAAGGTCATTTTGGAACGTACGACGGTTTCGGCCATAACGGAAGGTGAATGGAATTTTGAGCACACTAGAGCTGCGTTTCGAGACGAAATTGTTCCGTTTGTAAAGAATGTTAAAGCTTGTCTTAGTAATCTTGATCAAGATTTGCTTTTGGAAATAGAAGAAGTTAGACATGTTTTCAATGAAATGGATGATGCTTATGAAAACAGTTTACTTGAAATAGAACGGGTTTCACGCCAAAATGATCAGCTTCTGAAGCAAGTGATGTCTCATGATATAGTTTCAGTCTGTGTGAATAAAAGTGTTGATAATGATTCTATTGTGCATAATATTGAATCTATGGATAATGTGGTAGATAGTACTTGTCACGAATCTGACGTTGATTTTTTAAAGCTTCAAGATTCATATTCTTCGCTTTCAAAACGTTTTGATGAGCTTCAAACACATTATATTTCGCTTGAATGCAAGAAACAATTTATTCAAGAAATCTTTGAAACGTCATTCAAAGGTGTTAATATCGATGATGCAAACTTTGAAAAGAATTTTCGATTGAATTTACAATCAAAACAGCGTCAGCCAAGTGACAAAGTTGCTAAATTTTTGCTGATAGAAATAGAGAAATCTAAGGAGCTTAACTGTGTGAACGTACTTGAGGTCGTTGAGAATTTTAAACTTGATCTAGATAATCGAGTTTCCAAGATTTTGTCCAAAGTTGATAAGTTAAAACAGAAAGATACACGACTCTTCGATTCAGTAAAGCCCACATGTGCTAATACCACTGCACAAAATCAATCCTTGATTGAACAATTGAATCAAAAATCGGTGGAGATATCTGATTTGAGGGAACAAATTTGTGATAAAAATCTGGTCTTGGCTGAGTTAAAGGAAACACTTCGTACTTTAAAAGGTAAGAATGTTATGGATAATGCAGCCACTGTCTCAGCATCATCCTCTAGTGCAATCAAAAGGAACCTTATAGCCGTCACACCATTTAATAAGGGCCTAAGGACTAAACCATCTCAAACTTTGGTCACTAAAGATAAGGCGGAATCAAAACCAGCTTCTAATATTCCCGTGTTGCCTTCTACAGGAGTAATCACCACTACTAAGGCTCAAAGATCTAAGCTTAAAAGAAACAAGAAGAATGATAGGATCTTGCCCCCATCTAGTAGTCAAGAGAAGAAGAAAGTAGAAGCCCTGATAGGTATGTAAACACCCATCCTTTTTACCACTTAATTACAATTATAACCAAGCCAAAACGTGTATTTTATGTCTTTTATGTCGGAATTATGCGTGGTTTGTGTTTTTGTTGTGATTTAGGACGAAAAGGTGAGAAGTGGAGAAAACACGGAAATTTACGGGCATTTATGGGCTTTTATTGAAGAAAAAGATGAAAAGACGAAGTCAAGAAGTAAAGAGTGCAAAAAGAACGGAAGTCCAAGGCCAATTCTGAAGATTTATCGAAGAAAAAGTCAAAAGAGGGAACTTTACTAAAAGCCGAGGAACTCAAGTCTATTTTATTGAAGAATTAAAAGACGAGTTCAAAAGAAATTCCGAGCCACAAGTCATTAGAGTCCAAGTTTAAAGAAGATTAGAAGAATAAAGGACTAATGGTGCAATTAATGAAGATTAAAGGCTTAAGGACCTAATGACGCAATTAAGAAGAAATGAAGGAGGGGAGGAAGCTTCCTAATCCTCCCCTATATATAGATTAGTCTTAATCACTTTTCGTTTTGTTGGCTAATCGTGACAATTAGTTCTTCCACTTTTAATTACCTTGCCATTTAAATACTTGTCAAATTTAAATTCCTGTCTTGCACCTTAATTACCATTTAATTTCAACTAAGTTTTTTTTTTCTTTTAAATCTTGTTAATCGTTATCTTTATCTTGTTAATCTCATTCTACCTTTCTTAATCTTTTATTCTTATTGTTTATGTTCATGTTCATGTTCTTATTTTTCTTATTTTGATCAAGTGGTTTTGATTATTTCGATTAGTTTTGTGAGTTTGATTATTTTAGATTGATTGTTTATCATTAATAGATTTTAAGTTGTTTGTTTGATTTAATCTTGTGTTTGATTTAGCTTTGTTTGGATTAGATTCGAGTATATCTTGTATCCCTTGTTCTTCGGTTATTGTTACTGTAATCCCCAGGAAAACAAGCCCATAAATATTCCGAGTAAAGAAGCAAAAGGTGGACTATTCGGAATATTGAATATTCCGAATAGAAGGACTTATTCCGAATAGTGTAGTCATTCCGGATAGAGTTAATATTCCGGATAGGAGGATATTCCGAATAGGCCAAATATTCTGAGTAGGCACTTTATTTCGGATAGTCACGATTATTCCGAACAGGCCCTTTATTCCGGATAGGCTTATTATTCCGAGTAAGGGAAGTTATTCCGCTTAGGGTATTTATTCTGAATAGACTGGTATTCCGCATAGGGAACTTTATCCGGATAGGTGACTGTATTCCGCATAGGGGACTTTTTTCCGAATAGACAGGATATTCCGAGTAGGCATCATATTCCGCATAGGGCAGACATTCCGAATAGGCTGCATTGTTCCGAATTGAGGGTATTATTCCGAATAGGTGACATATTCCGAGTAAGCTTAATATTCCGGATAGGGTTTATTCCGGATAGGGGTAATTTTCAGTTTCTTTCATTTTAGTCTTTAATTTTCTTAATTTCGAGCTTTAATTTTCCCGCCTTTTTCCTTACTCGTACTTTAAGTTTATTGCCTTAGATTTATTTTAGCTTTCCCGTAGTTTGCGATTTAGTTTTAGTTGCGTTTTAAGTTTGCCTTAGTTAGATTTAAGTTTGCGTTATTTACTTTTAGTACCCTTTAATTTTAGTCACGCTTTTAAATACTTGCACCATTTACTTTAAATTAGATTAAGATTTTATTTTAAAGTCATTTACTTTAATTGTTTTGCACTTTTACTTTAAATACTACAACGACACAACTTTTGTTCCACCAAGAACGACTGATTCGCACATAGAACCTAGATCAATTCGATTAGACACACATCAACGAATCTTTTTAATTAGGCAAAAAACCTAGGTATCAAATGGCGCCGCTGCCGGCTCTTTTTGTAAAGATTAACGGTTTTCTGTGAAAGACGCGTTGCTTTTTGGGATCCGTTCACTTGTGAGCGTTATTTTTCTTGCATAAAAAATTAAAAAAATCATAAAAATTAAAAATTGATAAAAATACATAAAAATTAAAAATTTCAAAAATCCAAAAAGATTTTATCTTTATTGTGTATATATATTGTCTTTGTGTTTGGTTTCTTTTTCTTCTGCATTTTCAGGTGTATGCGTACTAGATCTTCTAATTATCAAGAGCCCGAGACTCAAGAAGATTTAAGTATGTCAGGTGTTAACAACAACAATAATCCACCGCACCTCAACAATAACAACAATGTTCTTCCACAACCCGATCTTCGGACAATGGAGGAGCTTTGTCAACCTACCATGTTTGGACGAGGAGGACCGATTGCGCCGATGCAAATCAACGCTCTGGAGTTTTCATTGAAGCACCACATGATTCAGCAAGTGCAAACTAACCCATTCCGTGGATTGCCTGTTGACCAACAAACACCTCGACAAGTTCATTACAATCACCCAAAGCATGAAGTTGCCTGGTGCCACAATGGATGTTCTTCGCCTACAACTCTTCCCACATACTCTATCACATCATGCCGAGAAATGGTTTGATCGTCTCCTGAAGAATTCTATTCACACTTGGGATGACATGACTCAACGCTTTTTGTCGCGCTACTTTCCACCATCCATGGTCACAAGCCTTCGCAATCAAATCAGCAGTTTCATGCAAGAACCCGATGAATCTCTTTTTGATGCTTGGGAAAGATATAATGTCTTGATTGGCGTTGTCCAAACCACAACATGCTCCCTGTGACCTTAATTGATACTTTCTACAACGGTTTGACTTTTCGTGATCGTGATACGATTAACGCAGCCGCCGGTGGCACATTTATGAAAAGGAGACCCGAGGAGTGTAGAGAGCTTATTGAGAACATGACTACTCATCATAAAAACTGGGATTCCTCCGCTTCTTCAAGGAACAACCCGAGAGTCAATGTTTCTTCCACTTCAGCAAACCCTGATATGACCGAACTCACCCGCATGATGACTGAAATGAGCAAAAGTATCACGCTTCTCGCTTCAAACCAACAACAACAACAAGTGAAAGCGGTTGCCAATCCTTGTGAAACATGCGGCGGTCCTCACTCATACACCGATTGTCCTTCGACACAAGGAAATTCGGAAAATGTGTATGCAGCTTATGGTAATTATTCACCGGAAAATTACCAAGCTCGACCACAAGGGGATAGAAATTTGCTGAGTTACCGGTCCAACAATTACCTTTCACCCGGTTTTTCTCCTCAAAACCAAAACCCCGCCAACAACTACAATAGAAGCAACCAAATCCTACCAAGAGCTTCTAATCCTTATCACCCACCCGCTCAACAAAACCCACCCATTAATCCCGATGTTGAAGCCATCATGAGAACCCAAGGTGAGCAAATCAAGAATCTGCAGAGCCAAATTATCAATCTTAAAGGAGATATTACCAAGCAAGGAAATGAGATAAGATCCGAGCTTCGAGATAATATTCAATCCTCCTTCAGCAATCAAACAAATGATTTGAAGAATATGCTTGCTAGTTTCTTGCCCGCCGCTCAACCTTCTTCTTCGAGTTCTCTACCTTCAAACACCGTCACCAATCCGCGAGCAAATGTGAGTGCTATTACTACTCGTAGTGGAATTACCATTGTCGATCCACCGATCCCGCCCCCATCATCTACACCTCCTCCACCACCATTTATCCCTACTCCTCCTACACCTAGTAGTAGTGCACCATCACCGTCTCCGCCTCGTCATGACGATGTACCTAGGAAGGACCCTTCAACATCTCAACCTTTACCTGCTTCAACTGCACCTTCACCACCCAAACCCAATATCCCTTATCCTTCTCGTTTAGGCAAGACCAAAAGGCTAACCAAGGATGATCTGAAGTGTCGCGCTATGTGAAGATGATCTCTCAAATGAACTTCAACATTAGCTTTCTTGAGGCACTTGTCCACATGCCCAAATTTGTCAAAGCATTTAAGGAATTGCTTAACAAGAAAGAGAAGTTGCTTGAACTCGCCAACACACGCTTAAATGAAAACTGCTCTACAGTTATTCTTAAAGAACTTCCGAAAAAGCTTGGAGATCCCGGTCGTTTTGTGTTGCCGTGCGTGTTCAACAAAACTGAAGAATTTACTGCCCTTGCTGATCTCGGGGCCAGTATTAATTTGATGCCTTTGAGTGTTTGGAAAACACTATTATTACCCGACCTTACTCCAACAAAGATGACTCTCGAACTTGCAAATCGCACTCTCGCTTACCCCGTTGGTATTGCCGAAGACGTGTTCATCAAAGTTGGCACATTTACTTTCCCGGTCGATTTTGTCGTAGTTGATTATGAAATGGACCCTCGTATTCCTTTAATACTTGGTCGGCCATTCTTGAGAACCGGACGAGCTTTAGTGGATGTGGTCGAAGGTGAGTTAATCTTAAGAGTCGGGGATGATGCACAAGTTTTCAAAATGGGGAGTTGATAAGTGTGAAAACACTCATCAATAATGATCCTAAAACCACTAAAAACACAGTCAGATACATTATTTTAACTTTAAAATATCAGAATTATGCGTGTATTTGTGTTTTATGTGTTTTTCAGGTAAAAAGATACATTTCTGAGCAAACATGCGTTTTCAAGGGATTTATATCACAAAAGATGAAGAAAAGGACGGAAGAGCTTCTAAGGACTTTATTTGCCAATATTATCAAAGATCAAGGGCTGAACTTGCAAGTTTCTACAAAGAAAAGGATTAAAAAGAGATTACTTAAAAGTTTATATAACTTTTGCAAGAAAGTACAAAGTGGAAGGACTAAAAGGAAAACTAGTGAAAAGTTTATTACTTAACTTGGTCTGTTGACCAAGACCGGTCAAACACATCCCCAAACACGTCTTCTCCAAACGAGAAGAGAGAGAGAAAGGAGATAACCAGTTTTCACCTTTTCACCACCATAACCTGCAAACCAATATCAAGGACGATACATGAAGATTCAGTCGAAGCTCATAACTACAAAAAGATTCCTCTCCATCTCCTCTACAAGACGGTACCCTTTAATTAGATCAAGGAAGGAAGATAAAGAAACCCCCAAATGAGATGAAAGATGAAGGACGAGTTTTATCCTCGTATTTACACGTGGATGATTTTAATTGGTGGAGCCACGTCATTCTTCTCCCCTCTCGACGGCTATAAATAGAAGAGAAGAGCTTCATTTGCAAAGGGTTAGCTTAGGTGTAGTTTACACATAGTTAATTAGGAGTAGTGTAATCCTTCTTAATCTGTTAGGTTTCTGTTATTAGTCAGTTGTAAAAGTAGCTATTTTCTGCCATTAATTCAGTTACTAATTCAGTTAGACTATTGTAACAGCTTTGTAACCGAATATTGTTTTACTCCATTAATGAAATTTCAAGCTTTTCCATTCTTGATCTTTACTGTTGTATAAGCTCTCATGAGTTTATGAGTGTGAAAACTTTCCAAGCTTTCTTAATTTTCTTTAAATACTGCTTCTTAAGAATTGGATTACTGTTCACGCAATATTAAGGGAGGAGTTCGTTATAATCAGTTTCGAGTAAAATTCAGTTTTGAGTAATCAGTTTGATAAACTAGCTTGGTTGAAGAATCGATATAAATCAGTCATATAGTTTCAGAATCGAAGCTTTTGTTTAGTTTCTCATTTTAGTTTGGTTTTGCAAGAGTATTTTGAGTATATGCACTGTTACAGCTTGCAATCGAGTTTCGTGGGTTATCTGTTCAAGATTATTGTTCAATTTAGTTAACTTTATTCAGTTTTAGGAGTAACCGTCTTGGTAGTTAATGGAAATTCAAGTCTCGTATTCCAATTAATTCTCTTCTGTTCTTTCAGCTTATTTTTGTTAGGAAAGCCTTTTTGTGATCTTATGATTCGAAAAATTTCATGTTTTCTGATTCTATTGTAGATCGATGTCAGTTCGTTCAGATTTTTACTCAAGTTTCATTGTTAGAATTAAGTCTGCGAGTATCCGATCATGTTTTGGTTGTGTGATTGTTCATAAACTGTTACAGTTCTTTGAAGAGATCAGAAATCTTGCAGTTCACTTCTGCCCGTATGCTTATTTGAGTTCAGCTGGGATATAGACGATTGTGATAAGTTCAGAGTCTCTCTTATCTGGTTTTTGATTTGGTTCAGTTAATAATCAGTTTAGGACTTAAATTGTGAGTCATTTGTTCAGTTCTGTTCAGAAATAGTTAAGTGGCTTAATGTTCGTTATAGATTAGTTTGTTCAGGATTTAGATTCGAAGTTTTGTTGGTTTGCATTCTTTTGTTGATATTTTGCAGGACAAATAGGTTATTCAGATTGGAGTTATGTTCAGTCTTTTGTCAAGTTCTATTTCAGAAGAAGCAGGTCCGTAAACGATGTTTGGTTCCGGTTCGTAATCAGTGAAGGTGTAGTGACTTAGAGTTGATTGCATTCCTTTTTCGATCTTAAAAAGCCGGCTCAGCGCCGTGCTTCGTCATCAACGGGCAGGCTTCGGATAAATAGGTCAAGCACATTAGTTTTTTCTGCATTAATAGCTTAATCTGCTAGCTTGTAATTGTTTGTCTATTACATGTTAAGTTCCTGCATTAGTTCTGTGTATTGCGTCTTGATTCTGCTTTATCTGGTTAGTTAGTCTTTGGCACTAGAGGTTTTAGGAGCTGCTTTCATTTAGATTTTGTTCATTAATAGGTTATAGCAATCTAAATTTGGCTCATTTTCGATAGAGATTAAAGTCTCTAATCACAGTTAGTGTAATTCATTGAGAGAGGTTTACTGAAAATCTTTATTTGAGCTGCTATTTTGTAGGATTTGACTGTTCAAATTTGTGATAAGATTAGTTAAATGTAGGATGCGTTTCACAATAGTTTTTAGTTGAAAGCTGTGTAATTCATTTCTTGTGTTCTTTTGGTTTTCAATTTTTACAAGTTTGATCAATTTTCGACTTTAACCCTTCATTTTGTATCTTCTCATTACAATCACAGTCTCTTATTATAGATTTAAGTTTACTGTTCAGTTAGTCTTTCCAGTTAGTGGGCCAAGTATTGTTGGGCTAGTTTACTTTTGGGCCAGGCTTCATAATAGCCTTGCCATAGAACGTTTTTTTTAACTTTCTCAATTGGTTTTGCCTTTTACATTTTATGAAAAGTGAATTGTTTTTACATTTTATGAAAAGTGAATGTGTAATGTGCATTTTACAATTGTAGTATAAAGTTGTATTTTTACATTTTACTACTTGTGCATTTAATTGACGTAATTGCAATGTGTTTCTAGTTTAGTACATATACGTAGTGTAATATAGCTATTTTTACATTTTTTTACTTGTTTTGTGCCAATTAGACATAGAATCCAAACAAGTCTTTTCAACCAAAAACAATAAAGTCTTTGCTTAAAACGTTATATCAATTCAAATCGAGCTGAGAAGACAACTACACTAAAAAACGAGATATTAAATGGCGCCGCTGCCGGTTCTTTTCGTGAAGATTAACGATTTCGAGTAAGACAATTGGATTTTGGGATCCGTTCACTTTGTGAACGTTATTTTTACGTATTATAAATCAAAAACATAAAAAAAAATCAAAAAGATAAAAATACAAAAAAATAAAAAATCACAAAATCAATTCTTTTCCTAAAGAATTGAACCAAAAAAATAAAAAAACCAAAAAGCAATCTTTTTCCTAAGAGATTGCACCCAAAAATATATATTATATCGTTTTCATCGCTTTTTATGTATATATAGTATTTTTCTTAAAAAAACAAATAAATACAAAAATATTTTTTATATATTATTATATGTAAATACGTATACATATACGAACAACCAATACACATATCTTCCATAAGTATTGCCGACGCACTACACCGTGTTGAGGGGCGTTCCCGTCCTTGACACGCGTATCGATCCAATTTAATTAAGCAAGAATAGATAAATACTTCCAATTGGCAATAATTCGAAGAATACAAACTACAAAGTGAATAGAAAGGCGATGTGCTATAAAATGCCATCTAAGGGTCAATAGGTACTTAAGTGCTTCGCGCCACCTAACCCCCCGTTCACTAGTGCGTATTCTAAGAAGGAAGGCTTAATTGGAGGTCTTGCACCCAAGTAGTAATTATATATATACTTTCTTGTGGATATTTCATATCGAAACTCGAGGGAGATAATCTCTTCTCTCTCAAAAGTCGACCGAGGGCTACTCCCTCATTCCTCGTGTTTACTTACACGTGTACTCGCACACGTGTAAACATACCACCTTTGGTGTATTACTTCCTTCCCCGAGGAAGCTTTTAAACGTCATTTTACTTGTATATACATTCGGCCACCTTGTTAAACATGGATACTCGTTCCATGTTGGAGATTTTGCAACAACGATCCGCCAACGTTAATTATTCGCCTTGTTCGACTTGTGGTGGTCCACACGATACTTATTTATGTGATCAAAATCATGGCTATTGTGGGGAGGGATATGCTTATAATGGAACCGAGAACCCTAATTTTCAACCTAACCTTAAAATGGACTACACTTGTAATGACTATATGGGATATTCCGGTTTTTCATCACAACCTCCACCATCATTTCATGATCAAACCTTTAATGTGCCATACCAAAACCAAGGATTTTCCAATTATGAAGGTTTTCAAAATAATGATACTTTTCAAGGCTATAATCAAGAAACCTTTCATAATCAAGGATTTTCAAACAATGAAGGCTTTCAAAATGATGAAAATTTTCCATGCCATAATCAAGATACTTTTCAAAATCAAGGATTTTCACATTATGAGGGTTTTCAAAATGAAGGAAATTTTCAAGGTTACAATCATGAGAACTTTCATAATCATGACTCTTTTCAAAACTATAATCCACCTAATTATGGAAATCCACCTCCACCATATTCTTCGACTTATTCATGTGAGTTTTGTGGGAACGCACCCCATTATGGTTATGATTGTAGACCGAGGGATCCGCCATCCTATGTCCTTGATAATGTCAAGAAGTTTCATTCTTTACTTGAGAAAATGAACAAGTCGAACGATGACGTTTATAAGATGCTTGATGGTATGAAAAACATGAGCTACAAGGAAATGAAAGACACGCATCGATGGTTAAAGGAACTAATTAACTCTACTCAGGAAGAGGAAATTAAGTCTTGGCAATATGATGACAAGGAATTCGGTGATTTGTATCGTGAATCGTTGAACAAATTTTCTTGTCACCTCAGGAAATATTTAAATGATTTCTTCCTTAAGACTCTTATAATCAAGGAAGACGGACAATACATGACTACTTTTACTAGTAGGCCTGATCCATTATTAGATGAAGATGCTGAGGAACCTTCGAGTTGTATGACACTTAATGATGACACACCTTCATCACCTTTACCTCACGTGGCACCCACCGACTCTTTAACCATGGGGGACGAGCCTCTTAGCACTAATACAAACACCAATTTAGAAGAATTAACCGTTTCTAGTGTTGAGAACCTTATCCCAATCCAAAGAGAGTTTGAGGGTATTTCCATTGAACCATGTGATGAGCTTTGTATTGATACCTCTTCTCCTCATGATCACATTGAGATTTCATCACATGTTGACCTTCATGCTACTACTAGTGATTTTGGTGATTTTGATCTTGATGAATTGTTCAAAGAAAGGGATAATGAGATTGAGGAAGAGTTTATGCAAGATATAGAGGATGATGATTGTGATTCTAGTGAGGCATCTTATGATCTATCATCCGATGACTTTTCATGTCAAGATGACCTTCCTAATTTGGATGATGATGTTGATCATATAGAAGAAGTGGAAGATGTTCATATTCGAGAGGTTTTATCAAACGTCTATAATCTTATCTCTTCGATTGAAGCTTTGAATGAAAACCATAATGATGAGTCCATAGAAGAAGAACCTTTCATTGACATTTCTTCACCGGTTTTTGAGGTTGCACCTATTGACTTTCATGATGATATCATCCCTTTGAGTGACTCTCTCAATACACCTTCTTTTGAGCCTTCTATTCCCACCCTCCCACCCTTGAAGTTGGTTATTGATGAAGATCCTATACTCTTAGAGATTGATCCTTTTTCACCTATGGCACCTTTAGAACCCAAAACCTTTGATATGGATTCTCATATGGATATTGATGACACCATAGAGGCTTATCTTGCTAATATTGATATTGAGGTTGATGATAGTGATTCTAATTGGGAAGAGGAGATTCGTCTTAGTGCGAATATGCTTTTTGGGAACCTAGAGCCTACACCTCTTCCACAAGACACTATTTCTCTTGATCCTTCTTTTTCTATGCCTTCTATGGAAGATTACCCACCTTTTGATAATGATGAGGAGCCCAATATGGACATAATAGTTATGAATGTTTTGATACCTACACCTTCATATTCTCATGATGCTTTGATCACTAAGGGGGAATCTTATATGGTTGATACGAGTTCATCTTCTTATTTTCCCATGAAGGGAAAGGTTTTTGATCCTGGGATACATATGTTTGGGAAAAATTGGTTTTCATCTACTCCACTTAAGAGTGTGATTTCGATTGATCTGTGCTTCTTGTATGAGCTTACTTTGGTTATGCTACCTACTTTGGAGTTGTTCGAGTGTAGAGATGGAAACTATGTATTTGATCCTGGTGTGCTTCATATTTGAGAGATTTTATATGTTGGACAAACTTGAGACACGTTGGACCGTTCCATTTATCGAGGCGGATTTGGTAAATCTTATAGTAAATGGCAACGTGCTAAGTTTGAGTGTATCATGTGAGATGTGCTTCAAAGTGTATATCTTTTACTCTCCATGATGGTTTCCCCAAGGACAACTTAATTCGGGGCCAAGTCGAGCTAGCGACTTAGGGTTAAAAAACTCAAGCATTGAATAACTAGGTTAGAAAACGTAGAGTAGATTTTCAATAGGTTAGGTTTAATTAAAAGGATGTTATAGTAGAGTTGAAGTGGAGGGGTGCCTTTCTTCGTGTCTTTTGGTGTTTGTTTCAAGGGTTGCTCTCTCTCATTTCATACTTGGAGCTTATGGAGGAGGCCCGTGTATCTGGTTCACTTCGATTAGTTTTTGCTATCGTGATATTAAACACTTGTGCTTAAAATGAATATCCTTTAGTTGTCTCTTCCTTAACTTGGGTTAAGCAAAGTTATCAATGTCATAAGTGTAGGGGAGTTCACTCCAATACTCTTAAACATTGAGGACAATGTTTATCTTAAGTGTAGGGGAGACTTCTATCGAAGTGACCTTACCTAGACCATTGCCTTAACTTCATGATAATTGAGAAAATTAATTTTTCAAACATCTTTTCAAATTTTTGATCTACTTTGGCCAACAAAAATATGCATTCATAATTTTTGCATCTATTATTTTTCATTTGCATAACACATTTGCATTGTATATATTTCTTCTTTATGTTTCATCAAAAATATATAAAAAGAAAAAAATATATAATAAAACATGGTTTTAACAAGTTTAGACTTCTTTGACATATTAGGCCCGCCATGGATATTTTGACTCAACCCGAGTTTGCTTATCTTAGCATTCTCTAGCTAGTATCCTTAACCATGTAGTCCTTCATTGGTCTATTAGGCTAAGCATCCACCAATCTCATTATTTGAGATTTTAAATTTGTGGAGAATGGGAAATGATAGAGTTGAAGCAAGTGTAAAAGGGCTAGATAGACTTCATGGCAATTACTTGTGGCTAAACCCTTCTCTTCTTTGCCTCTAATTTCTTCGCATGTATATAATTGTTAATAAATAATCAAGTACGGTTTTAATTGGTTTGTAATCTCTTATGCATTTTTGGCTAATCATTTATGGTTGATATGAGTACGTCTTAAGATTCTAAGTTAGCACGTTTTATGTGTACTAGACTTATGTCATGCTCCATATTTAGCGGGTGTTTTTCCTTTTCTTCTTTGCAAATTTCTTTGTGAGGAATAAAGAAAAATAAGAGCGGCTTATAAAAAAAATGAGTGGCTAGAAAAAAAAAGAAAGAAAAAAAGAAAGAAAAAAAAAAAGAAAAAAAAAAGAAAAAAAAAATAATAATGCAAGACTCCCAAGAGGGGCAGTGTGGTGTTAATTATAGTGACTATTGAGTTCCAATATTACCTTGACGGGTTGCGGGGATTCAATAGATTGCTCCAATCCAATATTACCTTGACGGGTTGCGGGGTTGAAGATCCAAAGTCTCAAAAAGATGGCGGATGTAAATTATTGCGTGAGTTTTATTTTTCTTTCCTTAGCGAGTGTGTAGCTACTTATGAAAGCATGACATGAGGATTTTACACATAAGGCGAATGACTTATTACTCTTGAAACGGACTTATATTAATTGTGAGCGGTTTTCCAAGTAATGGATGAGAGGATTACTTAGGATTAAAACCGTGCTTCCTTATTTTTGGATTTTACATTTCTTATACTTCCCACTTTAATAAATGACAAATTTTCCCACAAGCAATTTGCTCAAATAATAACCGGTTCCACATTTAATTGTCATGAATAAGTTGATGCACTTTTTACTTGTGAATACAATGATCCCATTTTTAAGCTTGGTATGGGGAAAGTGAAACTTGAGGGTGATAAATGTCCATGGTACCAAAGCCCTAATCTAAGTCACTGATTTTATTTATGAGTTATTTCCATCAAAACCATTTCAATAAAAATCAAAATATATAAATAGAATTGATTTTCTTGCATTGCATATAATTCAAAATCATGCATCATATAGTGTAGAGTAGTGTAGATGCATTCCATAATGGCCAAGGTGGGTTAATTATGAGAAAAGTGTAACTTGGTGCTTTAAAATGCTGCATTGCATGAGGACATGGCAATGATCAAGTGGAGGGGAGTTGATAAGTGTGAAAACACTCATCAATAATGATCCTAAAACCACTAAAAACACAGTCAGATACATTATTTTAACTTTAAAATATCATAATTATGCGTGTATTTGTGTTTTATGTGTGTTCAGGTAAAAAGATACATTTCTGAGCAAACATGCGTTTTCAAGGGATTTATATCACAAAAGATGAAGAAAAGGACGAAAGAGCTTCTAAGGACTTTATTTGCCAATATTATCAAAGATCAAGGGCTGAACTTGCAAGTTTCTACAAAGAAAAGGATTAAAAAGAGATTACTTAAAAGTTTATATAACTTTTGCAAGAAAGTACAAAGTGGAAGGACTAAAAGGAAAACTAGTGAAAAGTTTATTACTTAACTTGGTCTGTTGACCAAGACCGGTCAAACACATCCCCAAACACGTCTTCTCCAAACGAGAAGAGAGAGAGAAAGGACATAACCAGTTTTCACCTTTTCACCACCATAACCTGCAAACCAATATCAAGGACGATACATGAAGATTCAGTCGAAGCTCATAACTACAAAAAGATTCCTCTCCATCTCCTCTACAAGACGGTACCCTTTAATTAGATCAAGGAAGGAAGATAAAGAAACCCCCAAATGAGATGAAAGATGAAGGACGAGTTTTATCCTCGTATTTACACGTGGATGATTTTAATTGGTGGAGCCACGTCATTCTTCTCCCCTCTCGACGGCTATAAATAGAAGAGAAGAGCTTCATTTGCAAAGGGTTAGCTTAGGTGTAGTTTACACATAGTTAATTAGGAGTAGTGTAATCCTTCTTAATCTGTTAGGTTTCTGTTATTAGTCAGTTGTAAAAGTAGCTATTTTCTGCCATTAATTCAGTTACTAATTCAGTTAGACTATTGTAACAGCTTTGTAACCGAATATTGTTTTACTCCATTAATGAAATTTCAAGCTTTTCCATTCTTGATCTTTACTGTTGTATAAGCTCTCATGAGTTTATGAGTGTGAAAACTTTCCAAGCTTTCTTAATTTTCTTTAAATACTGCTTCTTAAGAATTGGATTACTGTTCACGCAATATTAAGGGAGGAGTTCGTTATAATCAGTTTAAGTTTCATGAGTTACTTGTTCGAGTAAAATTCAGTTTTGAGTAATCAATTTGATAAACTAGCTTGGTTGAAGAATCGATATAAATCAGTCATATAGTTTCAGAATCGAAGCTTTTGTTTAGTTTCTCATTTTAGATTGGTTTTGCAAGAGTATTTTGAGTTTATGCACTGTTACAGCTTGCAATCGAGTTTCGTGGGTTATCTGTTCAAGATTATTGTTCAATTTAGTTAACTTTGTTAGAATACTCAGTTTTAGGAGTAACCGTCTTGGTAGTTAATGGAAATTCAAGTCTCGTATTCCGATTAATTCTCTTCTGTTCTTTCAGCTTATTTTTGTTAGGAAAGCCTTTTTGTGATCTTATGATTCGAAAAATTTCATGTTTTCTGATTCTATTGTAGATCGATGTCAGTTCGTTCAGATTTTTACTCAAGTTTCATTGTTAGAATTAAGTCTGCGAGTATCCGATCATGTTTTGGTTGTGAGATTGTTCATAAACTGCTACAGTTCTTTGAAGAGATCAGAAATCTTGCAGTTCACTTCTGCCCGTATGCTTATTTGAGTTCAGCTGGGATATAGACGATTGTGATAAGTTTAGAGTCTCTATTAACCGGTTTTTGATTTGGTTCAGTTAATAATCAGTTTAGGACTTAAATTGTGAGTCATTTGTTCAGTTCTGTTCAGAAATAGTTAAGTGGCTTAATGTTCGTTATAGATTAGTTTGTTCAGGATTTAGATTCGAAGTTTTGTTGGTTTGCATTCTTTTGTTGATATTTTGCAGGACAAATAGGTTATTCAGATTGGAGTTATGTTCAGTCTTTTGTCAAGTTCTATTTCAGAAGAAGCAGGTCCGTAAACGGTGTTTGGTTCCGGTTCGTAATCAGTGAAGGTGTAGTGACTTAGAGTTGATTGCAGTCCTTTTTCGATCTTAAAAAGCCGGCTCAGCGCCGTGCTTCGTCATCAACGGGCAGGCTTTCGGATGAATAGGTCAAGCACATTAGTTTTTTCTGCATTAATAGCTTAATCTGCTAGCTTGTAATTGTTTGTCTATTACATGTTAAGTTCCTGCATTAGTTCTGTGTATTGCGTCTTGATTCTGCTTTATCTGGTTAGTTAGTCTTTGGCACTAGAGGTTTTAGGAGCTGCTTTCATTTAGATTTTGTTCATTAATAGGTTATAGCAATCTAAATTTGGCTCATTTTCGATAGAGATTAAAGTCTCTAATCACAGTTAGTGTAATTCATTGAGAGAGGTTTACTGAAAATCTTTATTTGAGCTGCTATTTTGTAGGATTTGACTGTTCAAATTTGTGATAAGATTAGTTAAATATAGGATGCGTTTCACAATAGTTTTTAGTTGAAAGCTGTGTAATTCATTTCTTGTGTTCTTTTGGTTTTCAATTTTTACAAGTTTGATCAATTTTCGACTTTAACCCTTCATTTTGTATCTTCTCATTACAATCACAGTCCCTTATTATAGATTTTCAGTTAAGTTTACTGTTCAGTTAGTCCTTCCAGTTAGTGGGCCAAGTATTGTTGGGCTAGTTTACTTTTGGGCCAGGCTTCATAATAGCCTTGCCATAGAACGTTTTTTTTAACTTTCTCAATTGGTTTTGCCTTTTACATTTTATGAAAAGTGAATTGTTTTTACATTTTATGAAAAGTGAATTTGTAATGTGCATTTTACAATTGTAGTATAAAGTTGTATTTTTACATTTTACTACTTGTGCATTTAATTGACGTAATTGCAATGTGTTTCTAGTTTAGTACATATACGTAGTGTAATATAGCTATTTTTACATTTTTTTTACTTGTTTTGTGCCAATTAGACATAGAATCCAAACAAGTCTTTTCAACCAAAAACAATCAAGTCTTTGCTTAAAACGTTATATCAATTCAAATCGAGCTGAGAAGACAACTACACTAAAAAACGAGATATTAGGAAACTTACAAGTAAAACCTTTGGAGGCCGAGAATCAGTGAATATGATTAATGTGCATGATGACTTTGTTGTCTACAACAATTCGCTATTCGACTCTTGCATCGATAATCCACTTTTTATGGATGATTCTCGCTCTACTTTAGAACCTTCTCCCATTTATGATTCTCCACCGGTCTTTGATGCTTATGATGATGAGTCTAGCTCAGATTCGGATGATTATGATGACCTTACTTCTGAGTATCCCGAGCTGCCCACGTATGATGATTTCGATGAGGTAGATACTCTTTCGAGCGATTCTTCACATGATGAAGATCCTCCGCCATCACTCGATCCTACTTTGGACGATTACTCATTTGAGGAAGACTTCCCTATGTTTCTCAACACTTACTTCCCTCATGAGAGTGATGCTCCTCCTTATGATTTTGAAGATTATAGTCTTGATCCTACTTTGGATTTGAAGAACATTCTTTCTAAGGAGAAGAAACCGGTCGACACCAATATCCGCAGCACGTATGAGTTAACACCTCTTTGTCCTCCTTCTGAGGACGAGGTTGTGCTTCTTCGCGGATCTTATTCACACTCTGCTGAGCCTGAGTGCTATTTTCCCTTAAAGGAAAAGGTGTTCGACCCTGGTATCGATATTCTACAGCTATCTCAGTATCCACCTGATGAAATAAAAGGAAATATCTTTGGAACTTATGGAAATCTGCTTGCACCACTTCACCCTTGCTTCCACCGTGCTCCATTGCTGCTTAAGGGAACCTTGCCTATTCTTCTTTGGCTTGCCTTGTTCGCTTTAAGCCTATGCTATTTGATGGACGAAAACTATGTCTTTGATCCCGGTGGATATGTTTCATGCTTCTTCCTATGCTAATCAAGGTCGAGTCAGGCTCACGACTCGGTTAACAAAAATCAAGCGCTTCTTGGGAGGCAACCCATGTATCTATCTTTTTGCTTTCTTTATCATAAGTGTAGGGGGGAGACCCATTGGTTTGCTATTTCCTCTCCTCTCTTCTTAATCAGGGATTCGAGCGCTCAATGATCCACTCTTGATGATTCTTGACGACCCGTGATTCCGTGTTCACTTCTTCCCGGTTCTATCCTAAACTCTTTTCGATTCACTATTTTATATTTTCTCAATATTAAAATAGGAATCTCTTTAGTTGTCTTTTCCTTAGCGAGATTTAAACAAAGTGCACAATCTCCTAAGTGTAGGGGAGGTTACTCCCACATGCTTAAACATTTAGGACAATGTTTATCTTAAGTGTAGGGGGACTTCTATCGAATTTAAGTGGCCTTTTCCTTGTATTTGTCCTCATTTTAACCGGAAAATTAATTTTTCGACATTTTTTAAAATTTTTGATCTATTTTGGCCTATTAGTTTTTTTTCCTTTTGTATAGTTATTTTCTTTCTTTGCTAGAATAAATGTTTAATAAAGTGGTTTTAATTTTCAAACGTTGTGAATCTTTTGACTCAACCCGAGTTTACTTATCTAAGTTACTCTAGCTAGTATCCTTAACGTGTTTAAGTCAAGTTTTGCTAGGCTTTTATGTAGGGAGCTATAAAATGCGAAAGTCTTAACTCTCACGGGTTAAGAACAAGAACTTTTCGCAAGTTTCTATAATTGATCATAGAGAGTCGTTTATCAAGGTAACTTTAAAATGAGATTTCTAAACTTGAAAACGTCTAAGAATTTGCAAGATCCTATAGGCGACTCAAAAACCCAAAACTTTGATTTAATAGGCTAAGCATCCACGAGTCTCATTCTTTGAGATTTTAAACTGTGGAGAACGAGAGATGATAGAGCCAATTATAAGTTCAATATTCTTTTTGGAATTTATGTGAGTTAATTATAAGCCTATTCTCCCATCGCCTGCTAATAAATTTATCTGCAATAAATAAGGTTGTACGATTTGAAAAGTTACTTAGCTTCTAGCCCAAGATCGTTTAAAAGTTGCTCGGTATGGATTAGAGTTCATAGCCAAGGCATAACTTATTGAAGCGGGATGCGAAGATTGGCGAGTCCAAAAAGGTCCTAACAAGACATGGGGGCTATATTTTGTTGCTAAAGATCCAAAGTGATGTGAAGAATCATTTATCGAAAATCAATATGAAGGATCGAGACACACGACGAAAAGCAAAAACTCCCCAAAAGTCATGGAGAAGTGTATCCGAAAAGACCCTAGCAAGGTATGAGGATAAATAGATCCAAGTCAAAAAGGAGGCGGATCGTTGTATATCAAAGTCCAAAATAAAGATTGGAGAAAAATGAAGAAGTCGTGGTCCAAGTATTAATCTCTCAAAACTTCAAGTGAAGAAATTCCATTATGATGAGAAGACCATAATTTCATGAACGTCTCTCAAGGTTTGAAGTATGAAGTCGCTGCCAAATATCGGTTCGAGAAAGGTCTCAAATCGTGAAGCGAGTTATGCCAAGATATGAACTTTATGAGGTCCCGAGAAGCAGTTTTAAAAGATTTTGTCCTTTAGCTAACTATTGATTAAATCGTTCACTTTATTTTCAGCCTAAATAACTATCGAAATAAGTCAAACAATGCATCCTTTGGATCATTCAAGACAATAATAAAATATAAGAGATACACCTAGGAATAAGGGAGTCTAAGTGAATAATTGGCCCACATGAGTTCGTGTTAGTTTACTAACTTATAATAACAATGATCTCGTTTTTAAGCTTGGTTTGGAGAAAGTGAAAACTTGAGGATGATGATTATTCATGACATTTCCAAAACACAAGGTATGCTTTTGATTTCTTTACTTTGAATGTTTATAGTTTTCTATCTCTTTAATAAAGGCCAATGTGGATTGATTATGATGAAAAATGTAAACGTGCTTTGTAACTAATGCATTGCATGAGGACATTGCAATGGTCAAGTGTAGGGGATTTGATAGGTGTGTAAACACCCATCCTTTTTACCACTTAATTACAATTATAATTAAGCCAAAACGTGTATTTTATGTCTTTTATGTCGGAATTATGCGTGGTTTGTGTTTTTGTTGTGATTTAGGACGAAAAGGTGAGAAGTGGAGAAAACACGGAAATTTACGGGCATTTACGGGCTTTTATTGAAGAAAAAGATGAAAAGACGAAGTCAAGAAGTCAAGAGTGCAAAAATAACGGAAGTCCAAGGCCAATTCTCAAGATTTATCGAAGAAAAAGTCAAAAGAGGGAAGTTTACTAAAAGCCGAGGAACTCAAGTCTATCTTATTGAAGAATTAAAAGACGAGTTCAAAAGAAATTCCGAGCCACAAGTCATTAGAGTCCAAGTTTAAAGAAGATTAGAAGAATAAAGGACTAATGGTGAAATTAATGAAGATTAAAGGCTTAAGGTCCTAATGACGCAATTAAGAAGAAATGAAGGAGGGGAGGAAGCTTCCTAATCCTCCCCTATATATAGATTAGTCTTAATCACTTTTCGTTTTGTTGGCTAATCGTGACAGTTAGTTCTTCCACTTTTAATTACCTTGCCATTTAAATACTTGTCAAATTTAAATTCCTGTCTTGCACCTTAATTACCATTTAATTTCAAGTAAGTTTTTTTTCTTTTAAATCTTGTTAATCGTTATCTTTATCTTGTTAATCTCATTCTACCTTTCTTAATCTTTGATTCTTATTGTTTATGTTCATGTTCATGTTCTTATTTTTCTTATTTTGATCAAGTGGTTTTGATTATTTCGATTAGTTTTGTGAGTTTGATTATTTTAGATTGATTGTTTATCATTAATAGATGTTAAGTTATTTGTTTGATTTAATCTTGTGTTTGATTTAGCTTTGTTTGGATTAGATTCGAGTATATCTTGTATCCCTTGTTCTTTGGATATTGTTACTGTAATCCCCAGGAAAACAAGCCTAGAAATATTCCGAGTAAAGAAGCAAAAGGTGGACTATTCGGAATATTGAATATTCCGAATAGAAGGACTTATTCCGAATAGTGTAGTCATTCCGGATAGAGTTAATATTCCGGATAGGAGGATATTCCGAATAGGCCGAATATTCCGAGTAGGCACTTTATTCCGGATAGTCACGATTATTCCGAACAGGCCCTTTATTCCGGATAGGCTTATTATTCCGAGTAAGGGAAGTTATTCCGCTTAGGGGATTTATTCTGAATAGACTGGTATTTCGCATAGGGAACTTTATCCGGATAGGTGACTGTATTCCACATAGGGGACTTTTTTCCGAATAGACAGGATATTCCGAGTAGGCATCATATTCCGCATAGGGCAGACATTGCGATAGGCTGCATTGTTCCGAATAGAGGGTATTATTCCGAATAGGTGACATATTCCGAGTAAGCTTAATATTCCGGATAGGTTTTATTCTGGATAGGGGTAATTTTCAGTTTCTTTCATTTTAGTCTTTAATTTTCTTATTTTCGAGCTTTAATTTTCCCGCCTTTTTCCTTACTCGTACTTTAAGTTTATTGCCTTAGATTTCTTTTAGCTTTGCCGTAGTTTGCGATTTAGTTTTAGTTGCGTTTTAAGTTTGCCTTAGTTGGATTTAAGTTTGCGTTATTTACTTTTAGTACCCTTTAATTTTAGTCACGCTTTTAAATACATGCACCATTTACTTTAAATTAGATTTAGATTTTATTTTAAAGTCATTTACTTTAATTGTTTTGCACTTTTACTTTAAATACTACAACGACACAACTTTTGTTCCACCAAGAACGACTGAGTCGCACATAGAACCTAGATCAATTCGATTAGACACACATCAACGAATCTTTTTAATTAGGCAAAAAAAAACCTAGTTATCAAGCCCACCTTAGGAATGTTATTTCTGTTTTGAATAAAAAGAATCATGTAGCTAAACCTAAAGGCTCTGCGGTTGTGCAGCATTCTAAGCCTAGTATGAATTCTAATTTGAAATGTTGGAATTGCAATGAATGTATGTTTTCTAGTCGTCATGATTCTTGCCTTATTGACCATGTGAATGAGATGTATGCCCGAAAAAATGGATTAGAATGGAAACCGACTGGGAAATTGTTAACCCAAGTTGGTTGGACGTGGCGCCCCACTGGTAGAACTTTCACTATAGTAGGAAATGTGTGCCCTTTAACTAGGATCACTCCCACTAAAGCGAAGAAAGCGTGCCCTTTAACTAGGAGTACCAAGGCTACCAAAACACAAGCATGTCCTTTAACTAGGAACACCGACACTACTGTAGGAACCAAGTGCCCTTTAAATAGGTCTACTCCCACTGTAGTGCCCGCGAATAATCCAAAACCTAAGAAAGTTGGAACAGTAAAACCTGTTAGTGCTAAAACTCACATTAGAATACGCAGGAAATCTAAGGGTCTCACAAATGTTAGCAATTCTGATAATCTTACATCTGTATCTGCTAACACTTCGGAACCAATAGTTTCCAATGCATTGTCTACTGTTGTTACTGAAAACAGGTGGTCAAAATTGTTCTCTGGTATTTGGACTCTGGTTGCTCCAAGCATATGACAGGAGATCGCTCTCAGCTCAGAAATTTCGTCAGCAAGTTTCTTGGTACGGTTCGATTTGGGAATGATCATATTGCAAAGATAATGGGTTACGGTGAATATCATATTGGGAATGTTATAATTTCAAGAGTGTATTATGTGGAATTTCTCGGTCACAACTTATTTTCTGTGGGACAATTTGTGATGCAAACCTAGAAGTTGCTTTTCGAGAGCATACCTGCTTCATTCGTAATTTGGAAGGGGTTGATTTATTGAAAGGTACTCGAGGGATAATTTGTATACTTTGTCTCTACAAGATATGATGGCCGCTTCTCCCGTATGTCTTCTCTCCAAAGCATTGAAGACTAAGTCATGGTTATGGCATCGACGGTTATCTCATCTTAACTTTGACTCTATTAATCACTTGGCGAAAAACGAACTTGTTCGTGGTCTTCCTATACTATCATTTCACAAGGATCATTTGTGCTCCGCGTGTACAATGGGGAAAAGCACTAAGAAATCATACAAACCCAAGACGGAAGACACCAACCAAGAGAAACTTTATTTGTTGCATATGGATCTTTGTGGGCCAATGCGTGTTGAAAGTCTTAGTGGCAAAAAGTACATCCTCGTAATTGTCGATGATTACTCTCGGTTTACATGGGTGAAATTTCTTACAACAAAAAATGAGGCACCTAAATTCATCATCGGATTTCTCAAGATGATTCAAGTGCGTCTCAACACTACTGTCCGACGCATTCGTACAGATAATGAAACCGAATTTGTGAATCAAAATATCTCATGAAACATCCCTTGCACGCACTGCACAACAAAACGGTGTCATTGAAAGGCGAAATCGCACACTTATGGAAGCTGCTCGAACAATGTTAATATACGCAAAGGCTCCATTGTTTTTATGGGCAGAAGCAGTATCTACAGCAGTGTACACCCAAAACTGGTCACTAATTTGTAAATGCCATGGTAAAACACCTTATGAGATTCTCCATGGAAAAGTACCAGATTTATCATATCTTCATCTATTTGGTTCTCTTTGCTATCCAAATAATGATGGTGACAATTTGGGAAAACTTCAACCAAAGGCTGATATTGGTATTTTCATTGGTTACGCCCCCACAAAGAAGGCATACAGAATCTACAACCGTAACTCTCGCAAGATCCTCGAAACTATGAATGTTGATTTTGATGAGCTGACAACAATGGCTTCTGAGCAAAGCAGCTCTGTACCCGCAGTTCATGAAATGGGACCCAGTAACATTAGTTATGGTCTTGTCCCAAACAACCCTACTTCATCATCATTTACACCACCTACTAGGACTGAATGGGATACGTTGTTTCAACCGTTCTTTGATGAATTCTTTACTCCTCCAAGTATTGTTGCTCCAGAACCTGAGGTAATAGCTCCGGTAACCGAAGTTGTCGCTCCAGCAACCGTTGCACAATCAGACACATCTGCACCTACAATTGGTCTAGATATACCATCAACAAGTAATTCTCAACCAACACCTGCTTCAACTACCCATGTCATGCCTATTGATTATGAAGAGGATGATGATGATCACGATTTGGAATTCGCTCAAATGCGTGAACTTCCATTCTTTGGTGTACCAATTCCCGACCCTAATCAAGCCGGGTCGTCCACCTCAGAGGAAGCTCCTACTACGATTTACTCCAATCCACGGATTCGTGAACATGACAGCAAGTGGACAAAGGATCATCCTATAGATTCTATTATTGGTGACCCTAATCGTCCGGTATCCACACGAAGTCTGTTACAAGAAAGTGCAATGTTTTGTCATTTTGATGCTTTTCTCACTGAAGTTGAACCTAAGACATGGCAAGAAGCTTTTAATCAATCCTGTTGGATAGAAGCTATGCAAGAAGAACTTAATGAATTTATACGTCTTGAAGTATGGGAACTTGTCCCATGCCCGGATCAAGTGCAGTTACTCACTTTGAAATGGGTTTACAAGGTGAAACTCGATGAGTTAGGCGGAATATTAAAGAACAAAGCTCGACTAGTAGCTCGTGGATACAAGCAATTATTGGGCATCGACTTTATGGAATCCTTTGCACATGTTGCCCGTTTGGAAGCTATTAGACTATTGCTCGCTTATGCAGCCCACATGAATATGATCGTCTATCAGATGGATGTGAAGACGGCATTTCTGAATGGTGAAATCAAGGAAGAGGTCTATGTTCAACAACCGGATGGTTTTGTGAATCCTAATTACCCTAATCATGTGTACAAGCTTAAGAAGGCTCTCTATGGGTTGAAGCAAGCTCCACGCGCATGGTATGATCTATTGTCACAATTCCTCATTACACAAGGCTTCGCTAAAGGCAAGGTGGATCCCACGCTGTTCATTCAAAAACGAGGTAAATATATGATTATGGTATAAATATATGTTGATGATATTATATTTGCAGCCTCGACCCAAACCTTATCCAATGAGTTTGGGACACTCATGTCTTCCAAGTTTAAGATGTCAATGATGGACAAGGTATCATTCTTCTTAGGTCTTCAGATATCTCAGAGTTCTATAGGCATCTTTATCAATCAATCCAAGTATGCCCTTGAATCGCTTAAGAAATATAAGATGGAATCTTGCGACCCCGTGGATACTCCAATGGTGGAACGAACTAAGCTTGATGCAGATCCACATGGAGTTGTCGTTGATCCAACACTGTATCGTGGAATGATCGGTACTCTTGTGTATATCACAGCTAGTTGACCTGATCTTCAGTTTGCTATATGTATGTGTGCTCGGTATCAAACGCGACCTACTGAGTTACACTTGGCCACTGTGAAACGTATCTTTCGATATCTTAAAGGAACCATTAATCGGGGACTTTGGTATTCGAAGGACTCTTCGATTGCACTTATGGCATATGCAGATGCGGATCACGCGGGTTGTCAAGATACAAGTCGTAGCACGAGTGTAACTTTGCAACTACTAGGAGATCGACAAATTAGTTGGGCATCAAAAAGGCAGAAAAGCGCTGCAATTTCAAGTACGGAAGCAGAATACATAGCTATGTCCGGTTGCTGTGCTCAAATTCTTTGGATGAGATCGCAATTAACCGACTATGGTCGAGGTTTCAACAAAATTCCGATGTACTGTGACAACAAGAGTGCAATTGCCTTATGCTGCAACAACGTTCAATTCTCCCGGTCGAAGCACATTGACATTCGCTACCACTTCATCAATGAGCAAGTGAAAAATGGAGTGATCGAGCTTTACTTTGTCCGATCTGAGTATCAATTGGCAGATATTTTCACGAAGGCTTTAGATCGCGCTCGAATTGAATTTTTGGCCGACAAGCTAGGAATGAGAACCTTCTCGCCTGAGACTCTAAAGGAATTGGCAGATGAAGCGAAAGAATAGTGATGGTAAACTATTCTCCGTATCCTTGGTGATCATCTGTATATATTGTTTATGTTTTTATCCACAAAAGCAAAATAAAAAAATATAAAACCATATAAAAACCATAAAAATTCAAAAATCTAGAAAAATCGAAAAATATTTTTACTTTATTTTTCAAAGGCATGTCTTTTGGTACGATAATATTTACGGCCTTAGAAATGTTGATTAATATTGACACGGCGCCATATATAGAGTTCGTACAAAAGTTGTAAATATTTCATAAAACATGCCTATATGGCTTGTAGTTATTTCAGACTGCAACCCGGTTTTCACATTAAAGTCAAGTATTTCTTATGAAAGCTTTGGCTCTCAACGGGAATTAATTTTCTCGGGCAAGGTTTACTTTAAAACCTTGTAAGGGATCAAGTTTACTTTATAACTTGGTCTAACACAAATCAATGTACGTTTCAGTGCATTTATTTGTTAAAACAAGAGAAGTCTTGTTTTTATGAAGTTATCATCTCTACAACCATAGCGATCTACAATTGGTATCTACATACTCGACGATGCGACTACTCAACCGACGACTACAGCTCTTTCGATAGAACACGGGTCAACAATTGAGGAGAAGAAATTGTCAAGCATTCAGAATCTTCGATGCCGAACGTGCTAAGCTCACTAACTGGTGTCAAGATAACAATACCAATCGTACACGTGGTGTCAAGAGATGACTTCAGACATGACGAGGCGACCAATATATGCCAACAAGAACCATTTGATCTTATCATATGATGTTCTCATCTATCAGGTCCAACCTTGTCAATTCTTTTTTAATATGGTGAATATGTGATCATGTTACAAATCGGTATCATATCTCATACATTTGGTATCATGAAGATAAAACGGACTTGCATTTTTCTTCCCAAAACCTTTGTTAAAACTTCATTAAATCAATTGATATTAAAAACATCGATTGGGTTAATATTTTTAATATGGGGGAGAAAATGTAATTTAATATGGGAAATTATCAAAAATTGTTCGACTTAACGTGATGGCTCATCCCGACATATGCGAAATGTTTTCGAATATCGTGGCATATGTTAATGGGGAGCAAAACGGATTTGCATATCAAAATGGATTTTCATGGTGACATATACTTACCCAAAACCCATTTATTTCACGACGATGAAGATTGTGGTGACATAAGGATGGTAGGATAGGTTAAGTCCTATGATTCTTCTAGAACCGGAGGAATCTTCCTAAGGACATTCCATAGCTAGAAATAGTAGTCCTTAGGAAAGTTGGAGAAAGATTATGAACGTAGCTGAATGCCGACCAAGTACTTAAGTTAGCACTGGAACAATCACAACAAGGTGCTAGTTATGATGTAGTGGTAAGCATTGAAGGGGTTGAATAATGAAAACGAATTGTAAAGATAAAGGGTGTAAAGAAAGAAGCCCTCCTTACAACCTTAGACAGAAACCGGGTCAACACATTTGCTATTGAGATCATTTTAATGATGCTCGATATTGAAGATAGACATCATGGACCCAATGATGTAATGCACAACCCATCCCAGCTAACTCAGATATCTCTCAAAAGATATTTGTTTAATCACACGGAGACAACGCATTATCTATTGATTTATTCACTCCGAATAAATTGGTATTGAAATGGTGGCACTCCTCTCCAGCCTCCGATCACTAAAATCCAAAGTACACGATCGAGTCTAGAGCCACTTGAGATCATCAAATTTCTCATTAGGACACACTTTCATAATTCCTTGCTTCTTCACACACTGTGAAAAGTAAGAGAGATATTAAGATTCCTACGCAAAATCTTCATGATCTTGCCTGAACATCCGAGTAATACGAAAGTATTTACAATGAAGATGGAAATCCTTCTTGAGCGAATATCAAAAAGCTCATGGTAGGTGACTTGTGTGATTCCTTATGAATCGAACTTGTGATAACTGGAAAGCAACAGTGGTTTAATTCTTAGCTGAACTTAAACACGTTCCAGGCCTCTACGCAATATCTAAGTGATCTTGCCAGAACACTCAGAGTGATACCTTAGTGTTCACAGTGATGAGTGGAAATCCTTCTAGTGCTAACCTCAAACAGCACTTGGTAGGTAACTTGCAAGATTCAATATGAATCAAGCTCGTGACAACTGGAAAGCAATGATGGTGCGATTCTTTAATGAATGAAACTTGTTCTAGGAATCAGAATTGACGGCTTCAATCATGCGGATAATTTAATCCAAATGATTCACTCTTTACGTTCGCAGTCAGCTTTGGACGGTCGAGTAAAGAGAACGGGTTTACCCGCGAAATCTTGTCAAGGAGATTTTTAATTAAATCTACCTGCCACAAGTACGATATTTTATATCGTCCAACGGTCTTCACCAACCGGAGGTAAAATGCTACCGAATTAGAATGAAATGTTCAAATCCATTTCGTTCGTGTCTACTTATGTTGCGGCATTTGAAGACGGTGGCGTTGCGGAATCCGAGAAGAAGTCGTCCCCGCATGCTTATACTTTATGTACTTAATACCTCATCTAAATCAAGAAAGCCTAAAAGTTAAGTCTTCCGCTGTATCGAACTCTGAAGCTTTCAAGAATTATGAAGGTATAAGTATGTGGGACTTGAAGTCACGAAGAGGCGAAGATCACAAGTGATGGATGCACGAGATCAAGGCAAGAGATTAATTCTCAAGATTGATATCAAAGATCACATCAGCATGTTCACCAGAAAAGAAAAAGAAAAGGAAAGACAAAGACTACGAGCTCAAGACAAGCATAGTATGCTAGGATTATTTTATTATTGTAACTTGGGTAACGCCCTTGTTTGGAGTGACCTCCCTTAGGGGGAGATTGTTGAAAATACGTTTTACGTATTAAGAAGGATCGGTCACTCTAACAATAGTCCATGTAATAGCTCGTAGTTTAGTTACTTTTCTTTATTTAACAAACAAACCCAAGCCTAGCCTACAACATGTGTAGGCCGGCCCAAATGTAAGCCCAAGCCCATGACAAGGGCTTAGGTATATAAACCCTCTCCTTAGATGGAGAGGGTGAGTGGTTTTCATATTTTACAAATAGTTCTCATTAGTTTCTATCTCTAGAATTATGTGAAATCCATCATCTTTTTATCTCTTTCTCTCTCTAAAACATAAGCAAGATTTACATATCCTACAGGGCGTAACTTCTCAAAAGCATACACTACAACTAAAAGCTCTTTTTCGGTAGTGGTATAATGCAATTGAGCCCCTGTCATTGTCTTGCTAGCATAATGGATTGGTTGGAAGTGTTTGTTCATTCTTTGGCCCAAAACCGCTCCAATAGCAAAGTCGCTAGCATCACACATCAATTCAAAAGGTAGCTCCCAATTAGGGGTAACCAAGACCAGTGCCTTAGTTAGTTTATCCTTAAGAAGATTGAAAGATTCGAGACACTCTTTAGAAAATATAAAAGGAGTATCTTTTTCCAAGAGGTGGGTCATCGGGCGAGCAATTTTAGAAAAATCTTGAATGAATCGACGATAGAAGCCCGCATGACCAAGGAAACTTCTCACACCCTTCACGGTTGAAGGTGGAGGTAATTTGGCTATGACATCCACTTTAGCACGGTCCACTTCAAGGCTGGATTTTGAGATTTTATGTCCAAGCATAATGCCTTCTTTTACGATGAAATGGCATTTTTCCCAATTTAGAACAAGGCGAGTGTCTTCACACCGCTTAAGCATGCGTTCCAAATTGGCAAGGCAATGAGAGAAAGAATCACCATAGACCGAGAAATCATTCATGAAGACTTCCATAGTTTCTTCAACCATGTCCTGGAAGATAGCCATCATACACCTTTGGAAAGTCCCGGGAGCATTGCATAAGCTGAAAGGCATTATTTTGTAAGAAAATGTTCCATAAGGACAAGTGAATGTGGTTTTCTCTTGGTCTTTGGGATCGATGAGAATTTGAAAATACCCGGAGAAACCGTCTAAGAAGCAGTAATAGTCATTACCCGCTAGACGTTCAAGCATTTGGTCCATGAAAGGAAGGGGAAAAGGATCCTTTCTCGTAGCATCATTGAGTTTGCGATAGTCTATACAAACTCTCCACCCTGTAACGTGACAAGTAGGAATCAACTCGTTGTTTTCATTGGGCACAACGGTGATTCCGCCTTTCATAGGCACACAATGGACCAGACTAACCCATGGTGAATCCGAGATAGGGTAGATCATTCCCGCATCAAGAAGTTTGATAACCTCTTTTTTGATAACGTCATGGATCTTGGGATTCACCCTTCTTTGGATTTGAATAGTGGGTTTAAAGTCGTCCTCCATGAGAATTTTATGTGTGCAAAAGTGAGGATCAATTCCATGAATATCGGAGATTTTCCAAGCAATCGCTTGCTTGTGATTCTTCAGCACGGCGATAAGTCGAGATTTTTCTTCCTCTTTCAAGTCCTTTGCGATGATGACGGGTAACTTCTTATTGTCTTCAAGGAACACGTATTCAAGATGAGACGGTAGATCCTTAAGTTCTAAATCCGGAGGATTTTTGATGGAAGGCGTAGTCAATTTCGGATCATCGATATAGATTTCCTTAGGAGATGGTGGAGAAATATGGTCCTCATTGAGAAGTTTCTCAATGGTACGAATGTCTTCATCCCACTTGGAGGGAGAATCGTCATATTACAAGTCCACATCTCCCAAATTTGCTTCAAATTCTTTCAAAATGAAATCAGTTTCTCCAAATGGAGTTAGTGATGGAGCAATAGATGCAACGGTCTCAACAATGGGTAGAGAAGAAAAACCAATTTTACAAGCGTCTTTGAAATGTTATTCACAAGCCTCATCAAGAACGTCAATGAAATTAACGCTCTCGTTTTCAGAGGGCTGTTTAGAAAGTTTAACCATGTTGAAGACGATTTTATCGTCACCAACTCTCATGATTAATTCGCCCGCGGCTACATCAATGAGAGTGTGACCGGTCCTCAAGAATGGACGTCTAATGATTAATGGAACACGAGGGTCCATCTCGTAGTCAACGACAACAAAATCCGCCGGAAAGGTGAATTTGTCGACACCGACGAAGACATCTTCGGCTATCCCCACCGGATAAGAAACCGTACGGTTAGCTAATTCCAATGTCATTCGTGTGGGGACTAGCTCGGGTAGAGATAATTGTTTCCAAACACTTAATGGCATTAAGTTAATACTAGCACCTAGATCGGCTAGGGCCATACAATTCTCTACCCCCGAGAAGTTACAAGGAATAAGAAAGCGACCCGGATCACCAAGTTTGGTGGGTAATTTCCTTAAGAGCACTACGCAGCAATTCTCGTTAAGTTGGGTCTGAGCGATATCAAGAAGTTTCTCCTTATCACTGAGAATATCTGTGACAACCCTAGGTTTTGGATTGGTCACTTGGTCTTACTTTTAGGTTATTTTATGTGTGCTTACTTAATTTGTGTAATTACGTGTTTATTTTGAGTGATTAAGGTTGGTGTGGTTATCGTTTATGAGTATAGAAGTACTCATAAGTAAATCGAGGAACGGTTATTTCATGTTCATGAGCTCACAAGTTGTGACTATGAAAGGAAATGGTGATATTTTGGTGTTTACGTATACGTATATGTATTATAGAAAATCGTATTTTTTTACGATTTACGGTTTAGCATTTAGAGGTCTCGGATGAGGTAATTAGTCATATGAATATTTTCAGGGATGGTTTTAAGTCATTTAGGACTTAGTTATAAAGTTTATTTCAAAATTTGAGATTTTTATTAAAAGCGTATATTTTACGTCTTTTACGGTAAAACGCGTAAAAACTGACTAGTTTTACGGTTTTGAGGCTTTGGAGGCTTTAGAAGCTGAAATAAATTAAGGAAAATTAAGGTAATGTTATCAATACATATATTAATAATAAATAGAAAAAAAATGAATTTAAAGAGGGTTTAGGTCGGTTTGGAAAAAAAAGAAGGAAAAAAGGAAAAAAAAAGGAAAAAGGAAAGTTGGGTTTTATATTTGGACTAGGATTCTTGTTACATTATATAAGGATTTTAAAGAGAAAAAAAACATAAAATCCCTGGAGAAAAAGAATGGTCGATGGTTTATGGAGATTTTTTAGGGTTCTTCATCAAAATTTAGGGTTTTCATAAATCAAAGCTAAACTTTCGTAATCCCTTTTTAATTTAATTGTTTTTAATGTTTACATAATCATCTTATGATGGATTTAGGTTAGGGTTTTAATAAGAATCTGTATTTTAATGATATTATAATGATTAGATGGTTTAGGGTTTGTAATTAATGGGGTTATGGGTAATTAATTAGGTTAAATTAATTAAACCCGTTTTTAAAAACTGGGCAGAATTTTGAGTCAATTGTTTTAATCATATCCGGAGTTCTAGGAACATTCAAGATGCGATCCAAGTATCCCTGAAAAGTTAATTGAAGTGGCTTTCCAATACAAGAAACTAGAACTAAATTGGAGGTCTAGAAGTGGGTCAAAAACAGGTTACAACAGTCAGAGGTCAAAAGAGTTTTGAATTCAGCCTGTTTTCTTTTTAAGTTTTGGGTTGTTTGGGGTACTTAGGGTTGCATTGGGATCTTCTCACGAACATGAGAGATGGTTTATATATTGTAGTAAGGATCTGCACTTGGGAAAAGATTGTGGTTTAGGGTGAGACCCTCTAATGGTAATGAACTTTTCATACGTTTAAAATCAGTGAATTCTGGATAGGTAGCAATATATACACATATATCTAGGCCTTAACAGTAGCTTTAAGGTTAGGGCAAGTGGGAGGTTTTAGCTAACATGTATAAAAGTGTCAATATTACTTATATAGAAACCATGGGTATGTTTAAGTGGACGTTTGACTTAAAGTTTTGAGACCTAAAACTGGGACTGTTTTGTGTAAAATTATGAACGAGATTGCTATTAAACTTAACCAAGTTAGGGACTTGTTAAGGAAGGGTAATGGGGTGATTAGAGCTTAACAATGAGGTAATTATACGGGAATATACTAGATGTCCATCATAGGTTGATGAGCCATCTTAGTGATTGGTTCGTGTATTGATTTCGTGTTTTTGGTTTGTTAGCTTGTTGCTAGTGCGAGGACTTGTGAAGAAGCTATCAGGTGAGTTTCATAGTCCCATGTTTAATATTGATTTTAACTTCCAGATGGGATGGAAGAGACACTGTGTTGAGTTATTTTCTAAATTGATGCTGTGAATGTGTTTGTGATTTGAGATGGACTTGTGTGTACATTATGTGATTAACTGCTATGTGACTTTTGATTGTAAATGATTTGGATCGGGGGTCACGTACCATCTCAGTTATTGTGGTTTGACAAGGTAGTGGCCTTGAGGTTTGACAAGGTAGTGGCCTTGTGGTTTGACAAGGTAGTGGCCTTGGGATAGGTACATAGTGTGATCATCTATGGTATCATGTTGTTTGGCAAGGTAGGAGCCTTGGATTTTGGTTTGGAATGATTGATCTTGAATGCTAGTTGTTAATACATAATTGTAGCACATTGTCCATATGTTATTGTGTTGATGGTTATTATTCACAGCTTGTAATTGATTTAGCGTTGGAGTCTAAACATATGACTCTCACCAACTTTATGTTGACGTGTTTTAGTGTCTCTTTCAGGTGATGCTTTGGTTAGGCGTGAGAACTTAAGTGGCTAGGATTTGGAGAGCGTAGGAATGCATATAGACGGATATCCCCGTTTCCTTCTTAGTTTTTATTTGTTCTTTTAATAAGTGATACTGTGGCACACATATATTTGTTAGGTTATGTTATTTGTTTGTCTTGGGTAAGCGGTAGGACTGTTACCTACTTACCTAGACTCCTGAGTCTGATGAGATATTGTCATGACTTTGTGTCTCCATTTTATGACATTTCTTATTTCATATAGTTATCTCTATAGACACGCCATGTTGTGATGATATCCATACGTCGCGCCCCATATTCCGCCATGGTGGGGTGTGACAGAATGGTATAAGAGACAATGGTTATAGAGAATTAGGTTGCCTAGTCGTGTAGCCTAGTCTATAGCTTAAGGGTCCCTGCATATAGGCTTCATAGGAGTATGTGTGCATTTTATATTAATTAATGTGTTTGGATGTTATTTATTGTGATGTTTTGACTAGTATGAATTGGACCATAGTAAGTTCATACTTAACTACATGTTATTTTCTTTACGAGTTTTGATTAGTGCGGGTGGAACCATGGTCGTATACGCTAGTCATTGTTGGATTTCGCATAATTATGTTTTCATGTTCTTTATACATTTTGAATTTTGTCTACGATGGTTCAGCTGGACTACGAGTTTATGTGTTTCGTGCATTGGCTATGTTATTTTAATACATGGGGTTTTGGATCTTATCTTGTGTGGTTATGTGCTTGTGAGTTGTTGGATTATGTGTTATGTGTAGTATTAATTTCTTATAAGTGTCATCATAGGAGGGAGTACATTGGTGAAAGGGAACATGTATAATTATGGAGGCCTACATAATTATATATGTGCCATAACACCACTGGACTTTCAAGTATGATTGCATGAAAGAGAGTTAATACATGCTTGTATAGTATATGTTGGATGGATTTGAGTGTAGGTACGCTTATGCCTATGTATGTAAAATTATTTTCTACTTACCGGTTGTATTCTTGGGATGGTTGCTAGCTCGTTTCTCTTTGAGATGTTCAACTTCTGTAGTAGCGCATTTCTCGGGTCCTCATTTCACGTGTTTGTTTGTACGATACTTTTGGCGTGAAGGATTTTGAGATGGTGGAGATTTCTTTTTGGGGTAACGATGTCTTTCGTTTCGAGTTATACATGGTAAAAAAATAGAACTTGCAAATTGAAAAAAAAATAGTTGTTGGTAGTCGATGAAATAAGGAAGTGTCGGGATCATGTTTCAAATAAGGTGGAATATAAATTCTTTAACATATAAGCATGACTCGGTTATTTTAAACTATTTTGGTTTTGATCACCTAAAGTTATTGTTCTTAAGTTAAAAATTTTGTTCTTATTTAGTGAAATATGTTAAAATCATGTAATTTATAGAGTTTTAATTTTCTGGAATTAAAATAAATTAGGTTCTAGTTTTGGTAATTAATGGGGGGTTTTAGGGTTTAAAAATCGTTTTTTTTTGGTATAAATCGGAGTAGGCAGAAACTGTCGCTAAACTGTCAAAATATGTCGCTAACTGTCAGAAATTGTCGCTAATGCCTAGGCAGATTTTGAGAAAAATCGTTTTGGTCATAACTTATTCGTTTTTAAAGGTTTTTGGGTGATTCAAAAACCTAATATTATGTACTCGGAACATACTTTTCAAATATTCAGAAAGTTTCGTAATTGGAAGTCAGTAGCTTGGTCGAATTAATTGTACAAGTGTTGAGTTCAAGGTTAATTTTCGGACAACATGGTTTAAACTCGTGTTTTGGGTAATTTTCGGTAATGAACACTTGGAGGGTTAACATAGAGATGAGTTGGGAAGGAATTTGAGAGTTCTTTAGACCTTATTATACGTGGTTATATTTTGATGAGTTTTGATTTATGGTATTTATGAGTAAGACTGAAATCGGGGTGACAGTTTTAAACCCGTTGAGTTATGTGACTGCTCCTAACTTGGTTTCAAGACAGTTCTTGTTTGATGAGTTGCGAGATTTAGTTAGGTTGGTTACATAACTTTATGGTTTTGATAAGTTTCCTCGCGGACGGTTAAGGCTCATGTGTTGTTGGTTGAGATTATTTTCGTGTAAACTGAGTTCACGTTTGAACGTGAAGGTTTTATCAGGGATATGCATCCTCGTTTGTTTGCTGAGAATAAGTTTGAGTTTGGGAGTGAATCTCGGGACGAGATTTCTATTAGGAGGGAGTGATGTGACAACCCTAGGTTTTGGATTTGTCACTTGGTCTTACTTTTAGGTTATTTTATGTGTGCTTACTTAATTTGTGTAATTGCGTGTTTATATTGAGTGATTAAGGTTGGTGTGGTTATCGTTTATGAGTATAGAAGTACTCATAAGTAAATCGAGGAACGGTTATTTCATGTTCATGAGCTCACAAGTTGTGACTATGAAAGGAAATGGTGATATTTTGGTGTTTACGTATACGTATATGTATTATAGAAAATCGTATTTTTTTACGATTTACGGTTTAGCATTTAGAGGTCTCGGATGAGGTAATTAGTCATATGAATATTTTTCGGGATGGTTTTAAGTCATTTAGGACTTAGTTATAAAGTTTATTTCAAAATTTGAGATTTTTATAAAAAGTGTATATTTTACGTCTTTTACGGTAAAACGCGTAAAAACTGACTAGTTTTACGGTTTTGAGGCTTTGGAGGCTTTAGGAGCTGAAATAAATTAAGGAAAATTAAGGTAATGTTATCAATACATATATTAATAATAAATAGAAAAAAACGAATTTAAAGGGGGTTTAGGTCGGTTTGGAAAAAAAGAAGGAAAAAAGGAAAAAAAGAGGAAAAAGGAAAGTTGGGTTTTATATTTGGACTAGGATTCTTGTTGCATTATATAAGGATTTTAAAGAGAAAAAAAACATAAAATCCCTGGAGAAAAAGAATGGTCGACGGTTTATGGAGAATTTTTAGGGTTCTTCATCAAAATTTAGGGTTTTCATAAATCAAAGGTAAACGTTCGTAATCCCTTTTTAATTTAATTGTTTTTAATGTTTACATAATCATCTTATGATGGATTTAGGTTAGGGTTTTAATAAGAATCTGTATTTTAATGATATTATAATGATTATATGGTTTAGGGTTTGTAATTAATGGGGTTATGGGTAATTAATTAGGTTAAATTAATTAAACCCGTTTTAAAAAACTGGGAAGAATTTTGAGTCAATTGTTTTGATCATATCGGGAGTTATAAGAACATTCAAGATGCGATCCAAGTATCCCTGAAAAGGTAATTGAAGTGGCTTTCCAATGCAAGAAACGAGAACTAAATTGGAGGTCGGGAAGTGGGTCAAAAACAGGTTACAACAGTCGGAGGTCAAAACAGTTTTGAATTCAGCCTGTTTTCTTTTTAAGTTTTGGGTTGTTTGGGGTACTTAGGGTTGCATTGGGATCTTCTCACGAACATGAGACATGGTTTATATATTGTAGTAAGGATCTGCACTTGGGCTAAGATTGTGGTTTAGGGTAAGACCCTCTAATGGTAATGAACTTTTCATACGTTTAAAATCAGTGAATTCTGGATAGGTAGCAATATATACACATATATCTAGGCCTTAACAATAGCTTTAAGGTTAGGGAAAGTGGGAGGTTTTAGCTAACATGTATAAAAGTGTGAATATTACTTTTACAGAAACCATGGGTATGGTTAAGTGGACGTTTGACTTAAAGTTTTGAGACCTAAAACTGGGACTGTTTTGTGTAAAATTATGAACGGGATTGCTATTAAACTTAACCAAGTTAGGGACTTGTTAAGGAAGGGTAATGGGGTGATTAGAGCTTAACAATGAGGTAATTATACGGGAATAGACTAGATGTCCATCATAGGTTGATGAGCCATCTTAGTGATTGGTTCGTGTATTGATTTCGTGTTTTTGGTTTGTTAGCTTGTTGCTAGTGCGAGGACTTGTGAAGAAGCTATCAGGGGAGTTTCATAGTCCCATGTTTAATATTGATTTTGACTTCCAGATGGGATGGAAGAGACACTGTGTTGAGTTATTTTCTAAATTGCATGTGTTTGTGATTTGAGATGGACTTGTGTGTACATTATGTGATTAACTGCTATATGATTTTTGATTGTGTATGATTTGGATCGGGGGACACGTGACGTCTCAGTTATTGTGGTTTGACAAGGTAGTGGCCTTGAGGTTTGACAAGGTAGTGGCCTTGTGGTTTGACAAGGTAGTGGCCTTGGGATAGGTACATAGTGTGATCATCTATGGTACCATGTTGTTTGGCAAGGTAGGAGCCTTGGATTTTGATTTGGAATGATTGATCTTGAATGCTAGTTGTTAATATATAATTGTAGCACATTGTCCATATGTTATTGTGTTGATGGTTATTATTCATAGCTTGTAATTGATTTAGCGTTGGAGTCTAAACCTATGACTCTCACCAACTTTATGTTGTCGTGTTTTAGTGTCTCTTTCAGGTGATGCTTTGGTTAGGTGTGAGAACTTAAGTGGCTAGGATTTGGAGAGCGTAGGAATGCATATAGAAGGATATCCCCGTTTCCTTCTTAGTTTTTATTTATTCTTTTAATAAGTGATATTGTGGCACACATATATTTGTTTTGTTATGTTATTTGTTTGTCTTGGGTAAGCGGTAGGACTGTTACCTACTTACCTAGACTCCTGAGTCTGATGAGATATTGTCATGACTTTGTGTCTCCATTTTATGACATTTCTTATTTCATATAGTTATCTCTATAGACACGCCATGTTGTGATGATATCCATACGTCGCGCCCCATATTCTGCCATGGTGGGGTGTGACAATATCTTTAAATATTTTAGCATATTTCGGCATGTGAGCGAGAGCCTCAACAAAGGAGATATTGAAATTCAGTTGTTTAAACATTTTAAGAAAGTTAGAAACCTGAATATCATCCTTGTTCTTCAACTTCTCTTTCCTCAACCTTGAGGGATAAGGTATATTGGGTTAAGATGAAGGCTTTGGAATGGAATTCTCACTCACATCCTTGGGTGGTGGAGGGTGGAAGTAGAAGGTGGAGGAATTGGTGAAGTAGAAGGTGGAGGAATTGGAGAAGTAGAAGGTGGAGGAATTGGAGAAGTGGACTCGTTTTCCTTTGTCACAATCACCGGTGTAGGTGTAGGAAGCTCGGGTTCCTTTAAACCTTTTCCACTTCGAGTGGTGATTACTTTCATCACCCCTCTTGGATTAGCAACGGTGTAACTCTGAAGAGAACTCGAACCAGAGACTTGAGTACTTTGGAAGAAACTAGCCATCATATCCCTTAAGTAATTCGTTTGACTGGCCAAAGAGTTTCGCATATCGGCTCGAAGATCATTCCCTTGTTTCACCATATCTCCTTTCAAGTTGGCCATTTGCCGCTGAAGATTCTGCACTATCGTGTCATTAGTCCTCATGTAAGTTTCAACCTCGTGATTAAATGCGGTGGTTTGGTTGGGAGGAAGAGCATGGTAGGCAGGTGGTTGATAAGCGGGTTGTTGGTAAACTTGGTTGTTTCCTTGAGGTGGATATGGGTTTCTTTGGGTTGGATATTGATTTGGTGCTCGAGGTTGGTTTTGATTGTTGCGATTGAGGTTGTTTGGGTTTTGAGGTGGAAAACCGGGTGGTGAAAGGAAGTTGTTTGAACGATAACTGAGTAAATTGCGGTCACCTTGAGGACGTGCTTGATAGCCTCCCGTAGAAAAGTTACCGTTGGCGGCATACACATTTTCCGGATTGTCATGAGTCGAAGGAAAATAAGTGTATGAATGAGATCCCCCGTATATTTCACATGACGGACTCATAGCATTAACTTGCGCATTGATAGATTTGGTATTGTTAGCGGTTTGGAGAGCAAGTGTTTCAACAAGAGAAGTAAGCTTATCAATTCTCTTGTCGGTCTCATTAGTGCTAGCACTAGCCACATTAGTCCGAACACTCTTGGTTTGCACTCTACACTTATTCTCAATAATGTCCCATGCAGCATTAGAAGACTTAACCAAAATATTATCCCCCGAGGCACTATTTAGTGAATCTTGGTCATTCATGCTAAAACCATTGTAAAAAGTATTAATTTGATGTACTTTTGTAAAACCATGTTGTGGACACTTTCTTAAAAGTTCCTTAAAACGGTCCCAAGATTCACTAAATGTCTCACCGTAATTTTGTTCAAAGGTAATGATTTCATTCCGCAAACCGGTAGTACGTGAGGGTGGGAAAAATTAGTTGATGAATTTAGTCTCTAAATCCGTCCACGTAAGAATACTTTGTGGCGGTTCCTTATCAAGCCAATGTCGGGCTTGTCCCTCTAAGGAGAAAGGAAAAAGTTGTAAGCGATTTACCTCTTGTGAAACCCCATTATACTTGACCGTATTAGTGAGTTGAAGAAACCTTTTTATATGGTCATGAGGATCATCAAGTGTACGTCCCAAGAATGGTTGATCAGAGACCATTTGAATGAAACCGGATTTGAGTTCGAACTTGTTGGCTCCAATCTCGGGTATAACAATAGCATCTGTGTTGCCCTCTACTTGCGATTGCAAAAGCTCGATCATTGGTTGATTGTCCATGGTGACAATAGGTGGAGTAATGACTTTGGCTTGAGCTACTTTCTTCTTACGAGCACGAGTACGCATACACACCTACAAAAGGAAAAGAAAAATAGACAAGAAATATTTTTGGTTTTTTATGTTTTTCTATTTTTTTGGATTTTTGAAAATTTTATATTTTTTTAGGATTTTTGAAAATTTTGAAGCAAGAAAAATAACGTTAAAAAATGAACGGATCCCAAAATCCAACGCGTCTCTCACTTAAAACCGTTAATCTTAACGAAAAGAGCCGGCAGCGGCGCCATTTAATACAAGGGTTTTCCTCGTATGAAAGTTCGTTGTTCCAGTCTTTTCGAATTGATTACTAGTAGAAAGTGCGACTCAGTCGTTCTTGGTGGAAAATAAAAAGGTTTGATTATCTATTTTAAGCTAAAAATGAAAATGTCGTTGAGTACTAAGTAAAAATGAAAGCTTGAAAGTTTAAAACTAAAAATAAAGACTTTAAAAATAATTAAAAAGTAAATGATGAAAACTTATAAAAATGTAAAGTTTAAAAATTAAACTAAAACAAGTCGAGTAAAAATAATGCTAATTAAAAAGGCGGGAAAAATAAAGTTTAAATTAAAAACTGGAATAACAAACCCTTATCCGGAATATGAACTTGGAGCGTTATCCGGAATAAGTTTTCGAACTCTTATCCGGAATCGGTGTTGTTGGCCTTATCCAGAATGTTTACTTCCTGGGCTTATCCGGAATCAAGTTTCTGGTCCTTATCCGGAAAACAAAATAATAAGCTTATCCGGAATATGCTAACCCGACCATCCGGAATGTTGTTTCGCAGCTTATCCGGAATGCAAAATCGGAGGCTTATCCTGAATCCGTCTTCTAACTCTTATCTGGAAAATGAAGTGAGAAAGCTTATCCGGAATGTTGTTTCGCAGCTTATCCGGAATTCCAAATTGAAGGCTTATCCAGAATCCGTCTTCTAACTCTTATCCGGAGAATGGTATTGTGATGCTTATCTGGAAAAGGGAGTTTGTCACCCTTATCCGGAATGTTGTACTTAGAAGACTTATCCGCAAAAATGGTTATAGCTGTTATCCGGAAAAAGAGGGATATGTTCCTCTTATCCGGAATGGGGGACTTAGAAGGATTTCGGAACAAGAAAAACTTAAGCACAAAGAGAGTAAGCTAAAAACCAATAAGCACTTTACCAAAAACAAAACCAAAATGATTTTTTTAAGAAAAAACTAATAAGCCACAATTTAAAAACTATTAAAACAATAAATAATCTAAATAATGAAAATCAACTTTTTATAAAAACTTAAACTTACTAAAAACAACTTATTTAGAATAAGCCAAACACACCAAAATCAACAAAATCACATCCACTACATGATTATCAAAGCAAAACCATAGATTATCAAGAAAGTTAGAATGAGAATTAAGGAAATAAGCTTGATTTGATTAAAGATTAATATCACAGATTACAAGATTAAAGTAAAGATTTAATAAGCTTGAAAGAAAAACTAGAGATAAAATAAAAACATACTTAATAGAAACTAAAACTTAACTAAAAACTAAAACAACTAACACACTCCTAATGACATATTAGGAGGGTATTTATAGGAGGTGGGGAGGTTAAGTGTTTAAGCTTTCTTCTTGCTTTCTTCTCGTCTCGACTCGATTTAATTTGTTTGTCTTTCTCGATGTCGTCTCGGGATTTGTCGACATAAATTGAACTTGTCTTATAATCTTCTTCTCTAATTAGACTTGAGTTCTTCGACTTCAGTAAACTTCCGTCTTTAGACTTTTACTTCTAGTGATGACGAGTCACTATCCGATGAAGACGTTCTGAAGGAAAATTTCAAGATTTATTCGAACCCTTTATTTGATTTTGATAACGCCTACATCTCTAGTGAGGTGAATCCTCTCTTTGAAGAGGGGATTTAGGACATTGATAGCTCCGACTCCCTTGCTATTGATGAGCATTCTTTGTTAGCCATGCCACATCCCATCATAGAGGAGGTAGAGAGATTTGACCCTACCTTCCGTTTGATTCGGTCTGGAGAGGTGACGCGGGTGGTATATATTTCTTCTGATATTTCTCATACTATGTTGCCACCCCGTCCTACCACGTGCACGCCCAAGCGGGTGATGTATCGCCTTTACTCTCCTCATTTCATACCGGGAAATGAAGATGAGTGTTTTGATCCTGGAGTAGACGTTGATGTTTCTATCACTTGTGATGTTTTACCAGTTGCCCCATCGACTCTTGCTTTGAGTTTCTATCAAGTGTCCTCGGGTGACACTTTGATATCTTTTTCTTCCACCCTCCCGCCCTTGGCAAAGACGAGTATTCTTAAGGATCGCCTTTATACCTATTTCTCGTATTTCATAAGAATCCTTTTACTTTTCTTCACTTATACTGTAGATTCTTCTTCTTTATTCTCATCCGGTAATGAGGATAAGATTTTTGACCCTGGCATGTCTTTTTTGAGCCAGTGGTGATTCTCTTGCTCCCCCATGGACCATTTAATTCGGGGTCGAGTCAAGCTCATGACTCGGTTACCAAAAACAAGGTGCCTCGTGGGGGAGATTCCCATGCTTATCATTCTATGTTCTTTCTTATTTCTAATGTGAAGGGCTTGTGCTGTTTCATTTGTTCTCGTGTTTCGTTTGTGATGTGATTTTAGGTTTCTCATACATCGAAGACTCTCGTGTTCATTTTCATCACGTATCACTCGAGTTTCGATCATTCATTTGAGACTTCCAATATCCGATGATTATATCCTTTACTAACGCTTATTTTTATTGGCATAATTAATAAACGGCTTTTAATTATTTGCGTCATACCCTTTCCATGTTAGGATTTTTCATTCGACTCTTCGTCTCTAGTAGGGGGTATCATACCCTTATACTTGAAACATTGAGGACAATGTTTGGTTTTAGTATGGGGGGGGGTATCTATCGATATGCTTTTCCTTTTGTTCGTTGTCTTCACGTACTCCGTTTTTCAAAAATGTGCTTAAAATTACATAATTTTTTTTTCATATTCTAATAAGTGTTTTTGACATGAATGCAAGCTTTCCGTTGGTTAAAATAAGAATAGTTTTTGACTCGACCCGGTTTACCTTAGCTCATTCCTTAACCATGTAGACCTTAATTGGTTTAATAGGCTAAGCATCCACGAGTCTCATTATTTGAGATTTTAAATTGTGGAGAACGAGAGATGATAGAGTTGATAATAAGTTTAAAGGTTAATTCTTCTTTATATGAGTTTTTTGGCTCTTTCTCCCCGCTTGTATATTTAATTGCTTAATAAATGAGGATTTTTGCGGTTTAGGTTCGATATTTTAGTTCTTAACGAACTCTTTTATTCCCTTGTAATTAAAGCGAGAACACAATGAGGTGCCAGCGTCATGGACTTCCGACTAAGGTGGCTCATAACCACTGAGTAGGAGGTATTCAGACCATGGGATTGCGGAGTTTGGCCTACTATATATCATGAATAAAGAAGAATAAGATTAAAACATGATCTCAAGGAGCCTTCGGGTGTGGGACATGTAGCACGAGCCTTGTCATTAGAGCCTTAGGGTGTATGGCATAGTAAGTGTTTAATAAAAATTGCTTCGTCATTATTTGAAGGAGGCTTAGGGTGTGGAGTGATGATGAATGTCAATTCCCTTGTTTATGGTTCAAGGAGCCTTAGGGTGTGGATCATAGATAAGGAGCACTTTTACATCTTAAAGAGCCTAAGGGTATATGATGTAAATTTGCTAACTCCATTATAAAGTCAAAATGACTTTGGAGGAATAAATAATAAGTAGTACTATTGGCCAAATTTTGAATCCGGGAATTTATTCCCTAAATCATGTTAAATTATCCTTGATGTGGGCTTTCTTTAGTGACAACGGTTTTTGAGGACGAGGTTAGGTACTAAGTGTCGGGTTTACACCGTTTTGCCTTCCTTTTTGGATTAATAATTATTAAATAAGACAAATGAGCCTACGGGTGAATGACAATCCTTAAAATCTAGAGACACAACTTAGGAATAATGGAGAAGGAGTTCTATACAAATGTCTTATTTAAGTGGTCTTAACATGAGAACTTATTGTTAACAATGATCTTGTTTTTGAGCTTGGCACGGAAAGAGTAAAAAGTCGAGGACGACGAACCTATTCAAATTCTGTGATCCTAAAAGTTATTTTTGAATAATGAAAGCGATACATTATGTCATATGCACATTAAATATTAATAAAATGAATAAATGATTTTAATAAATGAAAAACAGAGTTGCTTTATACTTTATTCTAGCATTGCGTGAGGACACGACAATAGTTTAGTAGGGGGTGTGATGTGACTCTAATTACACATCATATTTCCTCATAAAACGTGCTTAAAATGGTCAAATAATCATCAATTATGCCTTGTATACGTGTGTTTTGTCGTTTGTGCGTGTGCAGGTACAAATATCAAAGAAATCACAAGAAATGAAGCGAAAGAGCAAAAACGGACACGGGAAATGGAAAGAGCAAGGAAAATCGAATCCAACGGTGCCTTCGTATTTTATTGGGTCGGCCCGACACCATTTAAATGGGTCGAACCGACCCATTATTGAACTTCATAATAGTTGTTGGGCCTTTTTATAACTACAACCCAAAATTCAATTATATAGAAATATTTGGAGGCCCGTTATGAAGATTTCAGCCCAAAACGTGGAAGAAGCCACGAATGCACCAATGACCAACTTGTATAAAATCAGATCAGATGGGTAATAAGTGTGAAAACACTTATCCTTTTACCACTTATATTCAATATTAACAAGACCAAAACGTGTATTTTATGTCGTAAAAGTCGGAATTATGCGTGGTTTGTGTTTTTATTGTGTTTTAGGACCAAAAGATGAAAAAGGAAGAAAACACGGGCTTTCACGGGCTTTTATCGAAGAAAACGAGAAAAGACGAAGTCAAGAGATCAAGAGTGCTTAAAGAACGGATGTCCAAGACCTATTCTGAAGATTTATCGAAGAAAAAGTCTAAAGACGGAAGTTTAATGAAGTCGAAGAACTCAAGTCTAAATTAAAAAAGAAAATTATTAAGACAAGTTCAAATCCCGAGACGACGTCGAGAAAAGACAAAGAATTAAATCGAGTCGAGAATTAAAGAAAGAAGGAAGCACACCACACATGCACTTCCCATTTTTCCCTATAAATACCCTCCTAATCACACTAGGAGGAGAGCTAGCTAGTTTCATTTTTCATTATTTTCTTTCTAGTTTTTAGAGAGAGAAAGTTCTAACTTTCTCTCACTAAGTTTTCATCTTTTCCATCTTTTAATCTTTCAAGATTAAGCTTTTTGTATTTTGATTTCATTAATCAAGTTTAAGTTTAAGTTTTAGTTCTTTAATCTCTTTCTACCTTTCTTTATTTTAGTAACTTTTGATCTGAAATATTGATGATCCGTGTTTGATCTTGATGTTTTCGTGACTAAAAAGTTAATCTTTTTATTCCTACTTAAGCTTTCATACGGTTAAGCTTTAAGATCCTTGTGCTTATTGGCTTATTTGTATTTTTAGCTTATTTACTTTTTAAAAGCTTTCTTAAAAAGTTTCATTTTTTTATGGTTTGATTTAAAAGATTGCTTATTTAAAGTTTAAAAAGTTCTTAATTTGTACTTACTAGTTCGACTTATCATTAATTCGATCAAGTTTTGGATTTGGCTTACTGAAAATTGCTTAATTCTTAGCTTATTTTCGAATACATACCATCGGAAAGGGTAAACCCCTTTCCGATTAAGCATTCCGAATAGCTTCCTCTTTATTCCGATCACTTGATCGGATTAGGGTTTTACTTTCCGATTTGATCACTAGTATTCCGATCACTAAGATCGGATAAGGGTTTTAACTTATTCCGATTTGGATTCCTTTCTTGTATTCCGATTTTATCATTTTAACTTATTCCGATCTGGATTCCTTTCTTTTATTCTGACAAGTGCTTTCCGATCAGATTCAGATTACAACATTCCGATTGAGGGGTTGTTTTTTAGTGTTATTCCGATTAGCCTTGTTTTCCCATATTCCGATTACATTCCGATCAGGCATTCCGACGGGTTAAATTTCTTGATTTTACAGAGTTTTAAAGTTTAAAATGATCACGTTTTAATTTACAAAAATTGCACGCTTACCGAAATCTCTAATTTTACCAAGTGTTTTTCTAATTTTGTTTTCTTAAAATTTTCAATCATTTATTTTTAACTCGTCGTTTTAGTTTATATTTTAAAGCTTTAATTTTACTCAACGACATTTTCATTTTACCATTAGTTTAAAATAGATAAACAACCCAAAATTATCGTCCACCAAGAACAATTGAGTCGCACTTTCTACCAATAATCAATTCGAAGAGATCGGACGATAAGATTTTATACTTAGCTAAAAGATCAGTTACTAAATGGCGCCGCTGCCGGCTCTTTTCGTTTAGATTAAAGGTTTTAAGTGAGAGACGCGTTGGATTTTAGGATCCGTTCATCTTTGAACGTTATTTTCCTTGCTTTAAATTTTTTTTTCAAAAACCCTAAAAAATATAAAATTTTCAAAAATACAAAAAAATTAAAAAAAAAACAATAAATACCAAAAATATTTCTTGCTTTGTTAGTTCTTTTGCAGGTGTATGCGCACTCGATCAACGTCTTATCCCGATCCCGAGACTCTCGATAACTTAGACATGGCCGGTGTACACAACAATAATAATAATCCACCTCAAAACAACATGAATAATGACAACAATGAACCTCTACCGGACAATCGTCCAATGATCGAACTTTTGCAAGCACATGTAGAGGGCAACCACGATGATATTGTCATACCCGCGATTGGAGCCAACAACTTTGAGCTCAAATCCGGCTTTATTCAAATGGTCTCTGCTCAACCATTCTTGGGACGTACCATTGATGATCCTCATGACCACATCAAAAGGTTCCTTCAACTCACGAATACGGTCAAATTTAATGGGGTTTCACAAGAGGTAATTCGCTTGCAACTTTTTCCTTTCTCCTTAGAGGGACAAACCCGGCATTGGCTTGATAAGGAACCGCCACAAAGTATTCTTACGTGGACGGACTTAGAGACCAAATTCATAAACTACTTTTTCCCACCCTCTCGTACTAACGCTTTGCGGAATGAAATCATTACTTTAGAACAAAAGTACGATGAGACTTTTAGTGAATCTTGGGACCGTTTTAAAGAACTTTTAAGAAAGTGCCCACAACATGGTTTTACCAAAGTGCACAAAATTAATACTTTTTATAATGGTTTAAGCATGAATGACCAAGATTCACTAAATAGTGCCTCGCGGGGGTAATCTTTTGGTTAAGTCTGCTAATGCCGCTTGGGATATTATTGAGAACAGGTCTAGAGTGCAAACCAAGAGTGTTCGGACCAATGTGGCTAGTGCTAGCACTAATGAGAGCGACAAGAGACTTGATTAGCTTATTTCGCTTGTTGAATCACTTGCTATCCAAGCCGCCAATAATACCAAAGCTATCACTGCCTAAGCCAGTGCTATGACTCAATCTTGTGATATATGCGGGGGATCTCACTCATACACCGATTTTCCTTCGACTCATGACAATCCGGAAAATGTGTATGCCGCCAACGGTACCTATTCTACGGGAGTCTATCAAGCACGTCCTCAAGGTGACCGCAACTTGCTCAACTATCGCTCAAACAACTTTCTTTCACCTCCCGGTTTCCCCCCACAAAACCCGAACAACCTAAATCGCAACAATCAAAACCAACCTCGTGCTCCAAATCAATATCCAAACCAAAAAAACCCATATCCACCTCAAAGAAACAACCAAGTTTACCAACAACCTACTTATCAACCACCCGCCTACCATGCTCCTCCTCCCAACCAACCCACCGCATTACACCAAGATGTTGAAACCTACATGAGGACTAATGATGTGATCGTGCAAAATCTTCAGCGGGAAATGGCCAACATGAAAGCAGATATGGTAAAGCAAGGGAATGATCTTCGTGCTGATATGCGAAACACTTTGGCAAGTCAAACGAATGACTTGAGGAACATGATGGATAGTTTCTTCCCAAGTAATCAAGCCTCTGGATCGGGTTCTCTTCCGAGTAACACCGTTGCTAATCCAAGGGGGGAGATGAAAGCAATCACCACTCGCAGTGGAAAAGGTTTAAAGGAACCCGAGCTTCCTAAACCTACACCGGTGATTGGGACTAAGGAAAACGAGTCTCTTTCTCCAAATCCTCCATCTTCTATTCCATCACCTTCTACTTCTACCCCTCCACCACCCAAGGATGTGAGTGAGAATTCTATCCCAAAGCCTTCATCTCAACCCAATATACCTTATCCTTCGAGGTTGAGGAAAGAAAAATTGAAGAACAAGGATGATATTCAGGTTTCGAACTTTCTTAAAATGTTTAAACAACTGAATTTAAATATCTCCTTTGCTGAGGCTCTCGCTCACATGCCCAAATATGCTAAAATGTTTAAAGATCTTCTCAGTGATAAGGAGAAACTTCTCGATATTGCTCAGACCCAACTTAATGAGAATTGCATGGCCCTAGCCGATCTAGGTGCTAGTATTAACTTAATGCCATTAAGTGTTTGGAAGCAATTATCTCTCCCCGAGCTAGTCCCCACACGAATGACCTTGGAATTAGTTAACCGTACGGTTGCTTATCCAGTGGGGATAGCCGAAGATGTCTTCGTCGGCGTCGACAAATTCACCTTTCCGGTGGATTTTGTTGTCGTCGACTACGAGATGGACCCCCGTGTTCCATTAATCGTTGGACGTCCATTCTTGAGGACCGGTCGCACTCTCATTGATGTAGCCGCGGGCGAATTAATCATAAGAGTTGGTGACGATAAAATCGTCTTCAACATGGGTAAACTTTCTAAGCAGCCTTCTGAAAACGAGAGTGTTAATTTCATTTACGTTCTTGATGAGGCTTGTGAAGAACATTTCAAAGACGCTTGTAAAAGTGGTTCTTCTTCTCTACCCACTGTTGAGACCGTTGCCTCTATTGCTCCATCACTAACTCCATTTGGAGAAAGTGATTTCATCTTGAAAGAATTTGAAGCAACTTTGGGAGATGCGGACTTGCAATATGACGATTCTCCCTCCAATTGGGATGAAGACATTCGTACCATTTACAAACTTCTCAATGAGGACCATATTTCTCCACCATCTCCTAAGGATATATCTATCGATGAACCGAATTTGACTATGCCTTCTATCGAAAATCCTCCGGATTTAGAGCTTAAGGACCTACCGTCTCATCTCGAGTACGTTTTCCTTGAAGACAACAAGAAGTCACCCGTGATCATCGCAAAGGACCTGAAAGAAGAAGAAAAATCCCGACTTATCGCCATGTTGAAGAATCATAAGAAAGCGATTGCGTGGAAGATCTCCTATATTCGTGGAATTGATCCTCACTTATGCACACATAAAATTCTCATGGAGGACGAATTTAAACCCACTATTCAAAGCTAACGAAGGGTGAATCCTAAGATCCATGACGTTATCAAAAAAGAGGTTATCAAACTTCTTGATGCGGGCATGACCTATCCTATCTCGGATTCACCGTGGGTTAGTCCCGTTCATTGTGTGCCTAAGAAAGGTGGAATCACCGTTGTTCCCAATGAAAACAACGAGTTGATTCCTACTCGTCTCGTTACAGGGTGGAGAGTTTATATAGACTATCGCAAACTCAATGATGCTACGAGAAAGGATCATTTTCCCTTCCTTTCATGGACCAAATGCTTGAACGTCTAGCAGGTAATGACTATTACTGTTTTTTAAACGGTTTCTCCGGGTATTTTCAAATTCCCAGCGATCCCAAAGACCAAGAGAAAACCACATTCACTTGTCCTTATGGAACATTTGCCTACAAAAGAATGCCTTCCAGCTTATGCAATGCTCCTGGGACTTTCCAAAGGTGTATGATGGATATCTTCCATGACATGGTTGAAGAAACTATGGAATTCTTCATGGATGATTTCTCGGTTTATGGTGATTCTTTCTCTTCTTTCCTTGCCAATTTGGAACGCATGCTTAAGCGGTGTGAAGACACTCACCTTGTTCTAAATTGGGAAAAATGCCATTTCATGGTAAAAGAAGGCATCGTGCTAGGACACAAAATCTCCAAAGCCGGTCTTGAAGTGGACCGTGCTAAAGTCGATGTTATTGCAAAATTGCCTCCACCTTCAACCGTGAAGGGTGTGAGAAGTTTCCTCGGTCATGCGGGCTTCTATCGCTGATTCATTCAAGATTTTTCTAAAATCGCTCGCCCGATGACCCACCTCTTGGAAAAAGATACTCCTTTCATCTTTTCCAAAGAGTGTCTTGAATCCTTCAATCTTCTTAAGGATAAGCTAACTAAGGCACCGGTCTTGGTTACCCCTAATTGGGAGCTACCTTTTGAGTTGGTGTGTGATACTAGCGACTTTGCTATTGGAGCGGTTTTGGGCCAAAGAGTGAACAAACACTTCCAACCAATCCACTATGCTAGCAAGACAATGAAGGGGGCTCAATTGCATTACACCACTACCGAAAAAGAGCTTTTAGCTGTAGTGTATGCTTTTGAAAAATTCCGCCCCTATCTTGTCCTTTCTACCACCATCATGTATACCGATCATTCCGCGTTGAAGTACTTGTTGACTAAGCAAGATTCTAAGCCAAGACTTCTTCGTTGGGTTTTACTCCTTCAAGAATTTAAAATCGAAATTCGTGACAAGAAGGGTGCCGAAAACCTAGCCGCGGATCATCTAAGTAGACTTGAGGATCCTTATCAAGGGGATCATCTGTACCAAGAGATCAATGACTCTTTTCCCCTTGAGGCCTTAATGTCTATCAATCCAAATCTCGATGACACCCCGTGGTTTGCGGACATTGCAAACTATTTAGCGGGTGGAGTTCTCAAGGAAGGGTTAACGTCCCAACACAAGAAAAAGTTCTTTAAAGATATTGAACATTATTTCTGGGACGACCCTTAACTATTCAAACAATGTGCGGATCTTGTCATTCGTCGATGTGTTGATGGGCCGACAGCGGAACAAATCCTTGACGCTTGCCATAAAGGACCCACCGGTGGTCACTTTGGTCCTAATTACACCGCGAAGAAAGTATCCGACTCTAGATTTTATTGGCCCACCATTTACCGTGATGCTCACGACATGGTTAAACATTGTGATGCTTGCCAAAGACAAGGCAAGATCACACATAAAGATGAGATGCCTCAAAATTTCATCCAAGAGTGTGAAATATTTGACGTATGGGGCATCGACTTTATGGGGCCATTTCCATCATCTAAAGGGAACAAGTACATCCTCGTAGCCGTTGACTATGTTTCTAAATGGGTTGAAGCTAAGGCTCTCCCTACGAACGATGTGAGGGTGGTTGTGAACTTTTTGAAGCAGCTCTTTGCTCGATTCGATGTTCCTCGTTGTATCATCAGTGACCGCGGGACTCATTTTTGCAATGATAAATTTGCAAGAGTCATGGCTAAGTATGGTGTCAATCACCGTCTTTCCACCTCTTATCATCCCCAAACCAATGGTCAAGCCGAGATTTCCAACCGTGGATTGAAGCGAATTCTGGAACGTATTGTGGGAGAGCATCGTTCCGCGTGGGCCGATACGTTAGACGATGCTTTGTGGGCTTTTCGTACAGCATATAAGACCCCGATTGGTTGCACACCTTATCGTCTTGTGTACGGGAAAGCATGCCACCTCCCTATTGAGCTGGAACATAAGGCATACTGGGCCTTGAAGTGGGCTAACTTCGACATCAACAAAGCCGGTGATATTCGCAAGATTCAACTCAACGAGCTTAATGAATTGAGGAATGAAGCTTACGAGAACTTATTGATCTACAAAGAGAAGACCAAGATCACCCATGATGCAAGGATTAATAACCGAGAGTTCCACATTGGTGATCAAGTCTTACTTTTAACTCTCGGTTGAAGATCTTCTCGGGCAAGTTGAAGAGCCGCTGGTCTGGTCCATTCACCGTCTCCAAAGTCTTCCCATATGGCACCATTAAGCTTTCTCAGCCAAATGGGCCCAATTTTAAGGTGAATGGCCAGCGTGTGAAGTTGTATTTTGGTGAGGACATCTCTCATGAGAAGATTCCATCCCTCACCACGTTTCCCATGAACTAGTTTTGGGTCGAGTCAGGCTCGTGACTCGGTTATAAAAAACAAGCGCTTCTCGGGAGGCAACCCGTGATCTATCCTTTACTGCTTTCATAATAAGTGTAGTGGGAGCCCCGTATGTGTTTTTTTGTCTTGTTTCTTATTCTCTACAGGGATTCAAGCTTCAAAGAGCACCTCGATGACTTTTGACGAACCGTGATCCCGTGTACCCGTCTTCCCGGTTCTGTCCTATACTGTCGTGATTCAATATTTCATATCTTATATGTTCACATTGAAATCACTTTAGTTGTCCTTTCCTTAGCAAGATTTAAACAAAGTGCACAATGTCCTAAGTGTAGGGGAGTTTACTCCCACATGCTTAAACATTGAGGACAATGTTTATATCAAGTGTAGGGGGGACTCCTATCGAAGTAAGTGGTCTTTCCATGAATTTGCCCTTATTTTAACCGGAAAATTTGATTTTTCTACATTTTTCAAAATTTTTAATCTATTTTGGCCTAGTTGTATAGTTGTATTTTCCTTTGTTATGGTTATTTTCTTTCTTTGCTAGAATAAATTTGCAATAAAGTGGTTTAAAAATTTTCAACGTTGTGAATCTTTTGACTCAACCCGAGTTTACTTATCTAAGTTTACTCTAGCTAGTATCCTTAACGTATTTAATTCAAGTTTTGCTAGACATTTATATAGGGAACTTTAAAACCCGAAGGTCTTAACTCTCACGGGTTAAGAACAAGAACTTTTCGCAAGATCCTATCATTGATCCTAGAGAGTCGTTTATCAAGGGGACTTTAAAATGCGATTTATAAGCTTGAAAAAGTCTAAGAAGTTGCAAGATCCTATAGGCGACTCGAAAACCCAAAACTTTGATTTAATTGGCTAAGCATCCACGAGTCTCATTCCTTGAGGTTTTAAACTGTGGAGGACGAGCGATGATAGAGTCAATTATAAGTTTGGTATTCTTTCGTGAATTTATGTGAGTTAATTATGAGCCTATTCTCCCATCGCTTGTTAATAAATTTATCTGCAATAAATAAGGTTGTACGATTTGAAAAGTTACTTAGCTTCTAGCCCAAGATCGTTTAAAAGTTGCTCGGTATTAATTAGAGTTCATAGCCAAGGCATAACTTATTGAAGCGGGATGCGAAGATTGGCGAGTCCAAAAAGGCCCTAACAAGGCATGAGGGCTACATTTTGTTGCTAAAGATCCAAAAGTGATGTGAAGAATCATTTATCGAAAATCAATATGAAGGATCGAGAAACACGACGAAAAGCAAAAACTCCCCAACAGATCATGGAGAAGTCTATCCAAAAAGGCCCTAACAAGGTATGAGGATAAATAGATCCAAGTCCTAAAAGGAGGCAGATCGTTGTATATCAAAGTCCAAAATAAAGATTGGAGAAAAATGAAGAAGTCGTGGTCCAAATATGAAGAATCTCTCAAAACTTCAAGTGAAGAAATTCCTATTATGAAGAGAAGACCATAATTTCAAGAACGTCTCTCAAAGATTCGAAGTATGAAGTCGCTGCCAAATATCGGTCCGAGAAAGGTCTCAAATCGTGAAGCGAGTTATGGCAAGATATTAACTTTAAGAGGTCCCGTGAAGCAGTTTTAAAAGATTTTGTCCTTTAGTTAACTATTGATTAAATTGTTCACTTTATTTTCGGCCTAAATAACTATCGAAATAAGTCAAACAATGCATCCTCGTGATCATTCAAGACAAAAATAAAATATAATAGATACACCTAGGAATAAGGGAGTCTAAGTAAATAATTGGCCCACATGAATTCGTGTTAGTTTGCTAACTTATAATAACAATGATCTCGTTTTTAAGCTTGGTATAGGGAACGTGAAACTTGAGGATGATAAACGTTCATGGCATCCAAAAACCAATGTAAGTCTTTGATTTCTTTACTTGTTTTTATCTTTTTACTTTCCCTAAATGTTTAGTATTTAATAAAGGCCAATGTGGGTTATTTATGATGGAAAATGTAAACCGTGCTTTAAAATTAATGCATTGCATGAGGGCATTGCAATGGTCAAGTGTAGGGGATTTAATAAGTGTGAAAACACTTATCCTTTTACCACTTATTTCCAATATTAACAAGACCAAAACGTGTATTTTATATCGTAAAAGTCGGAATTATGCGTGGTTTGTGTTTTTATTGTGTTTTAGGACCAAAAGATGAAAAAGGAAGAAAACACGGGCTTTCACGGGCTTTTATCGAAGAAAACAAGAAAAGACGAAGTCAAGAGATCAAGAGTGCTTAAAGAACAGATGTCCAAGACCTATTCTGAAGATTTATCGAAGAAAAAGTCTAAAGACGAAAGTTTAATGAAGTCGAAGAACTCAAGTCTAAATTAAAGAAGAAAATTATTAAGAAAAGTTCAAATCCCGAGACGACGTCGAGAAAAGACAAAGAATTAAATCGAGTCGAGAATTAAAGAAAGAAGGAAGCACACCACACATGCACTTCCCATTTTTCCCTATAAATACCCTCCTAATCACATTAGGAGGAGAGCTAGCTAGTTTCATTTTTCATTATTTTCTTTCTAGTTTTTAGAGAGAGAAAGTTCTAACTTTCTCTCACTAAGTTTTCATCTTTTCCTTCTTTTAATCTTTCAAGATTAAGCTTTTTGTATTTTGATTTCATTAATCAAGTTTAAGTTTAAGTTTTAGTTCTTTAATCTCTTTCTACCTTTCTTTATTTTAGTAACTTTTGATCCGAAATATTAATGATCCGTGTTTGATCTTGATGTTTTCGTGACTAAAAAGTTAATCTTTTTATTCCTATTTAAGCTTTCATACTGTTAAGCTTTAAGATCCTTGTGCTTATTGGCTTATTTGTATTTTTAGCTTATTTACTTTTTAAAAGCTTTCTTAAAAAGTTCCATTTTTTATGGTTTGATTTAAAAGATTGCTTATTTAAAGTTTAAAAAGTTCTTAATTTGTACTTACTAGTTCGGCTTATCATTAATTCGATCAAGTTTTAGATTTGGCTTATTGAAAATAGCTTAATTCTTAGCTTATTTTCGAATACATACCATCGGAAAGGGTAAACCCCTTTCCGATTAAGCATTCCGATTAGCTTCCTCTTTATTCCGATCACTTGATCGGATTAGGGTTTTACTTTCCGATTTGATCACTAGTATTCCGATCACTAAGATCAGATAAGGGTTTTAACTTATTCCGATTTGGATTCCTTTCTTGTATTCCGATTGTATCATTTTAACTTATTCCGATCTAGATTCCTTTCTTTTATTCCGACAAGTGCTTTCCGATCAGATTCAGATTACAACGTTCCGATTGAGGGGTTGTTTTTTAGTGTTATTCCGATTAGCCTTGTTTTCCCATATTCCGATTACATTCCGATCAGGCATTCCGACGGGTTAAATTTCTTGATTTTACAAAGTTTTTAAGTATAAAATTATCACGTTTTAATTTCCAAAAACTGCACGCTTACCAAAATCTCTAATTTTACCAAGTGTTTTTCTAATTTTGTTTTCTTTAAATTTTCAATCATTTATTCTTAACTCGTCGTTTTAGTTTATATTTTAAAGCTTTAATTTTACTCAACGAAATTTTCATTTTACCATTAGTTTAAAATAGATAAACAACCCAAAATTATCGTCCACCAAGAACAATTGAGTCGCACTTTCTACCAATAATCAATTCGAAGAGATCGGACGATAAGATTTTATACTTAGCTAAAAGCTCAGTTATTAATGGGGGACAGCTTAGAAATCACGCAGCACTTTATATTTATTTTTAGCATCTTTTTTTTTTCTTTTCATGAGGATATGTATTTACAGTATAGGTAGCTCTCATTTTTTTACTCTATGTGTTTTATTTTCTTTCCATCGTAGCTATAGATTTAGGATTTAATGTTCATTTAGTTTTCCTTATATAAAACGAAGATTCTTGTTCTTTTATTTTGTACTCAGATCTTATATTCGGTTTATAAAAAGTTTTCCGATTTTGGTTGATGTTTCGTTTTATATTCGATCGTATAAGTTTCCAGGTCTGCTTACTTCTTCTTTCTTCTTTCAGTTCCATTAAATCATGCATATCTATTTAGATTAATAAAAATGCATATCAATTTCTTGTTTCTTAATATTTGTAATCGAGTTTCGATTAATGAAAACGGCTTTGGATTCAGTTATAGAAGTTTTCTACAGGATTTGGTTGATGTTTTTGTGAGTAATTTGATTTGGATGTGATATTGTTTATCTTATTGTTGGTTTCGATTCGGGTTCCTTAGTTGTAGTAGATTCAGATTTTGTAGTTTGCGAGGTTTTGATGTTAGCTGTTTCGAGGTTTTTATTACTAGTTATCAATTCAAGTTACTGTTCAGTCGGAGTAATAATCGGTTTGAGTTCTGTTAGTCACTGTTACGTCATATTTGATTTTAATTTCTGTTAGTTTCAAGTTTCAATTCAGTGGTTGAAAGCTTGCAAAGGATGGTAGTGGTAGCAGCTAGGTTAGGAGGTATAAAGACAATTAATTCATGGAGATTAGTTAGTAAAAGCGGTTAGTTTTGATAACTGGTGGTTTTTGAATGAAAGAGTAGTATAGGTAAGTCGAGATCAGTGCGCAGCTTCGATATCAGTTTTTGTTTCAAGTTTCGAGTTTCGTTTAGTGTCAATAATAGTTCAACGGCACGGCTGTGTCAATAATAGTTCAACAGCGCGACTCGTTTCAACGGTTAATATAGATATCAGTTTCGGTTCGGTTCGATAGCACGCCGACATTAGCGGACAGGCGTCGGACGAAGGTTATCTCGCTTTAAATTTCTACATAGTTAGTGGATTCTGCTAGTGTAATGTTTGTAGTGTAATTTTTGATTGCTAAATGCTTCTATTACTTATCTGATCTCATTTGTTCAAATTGGTTCTTAAAGCTATCATACATAGTTGATTATCTTAGTTTCATCCATTTAGTAACATAGTGTAGTATTATTCACTTTAAAAGTTAGACTGTTATGAAGCTTGAATTTGTAACTTAGTTGTTAGGAATAGTAGACGTAATCTTTGAGCAATCAAAATAGTTAAACAAGGTCATTTAGTTCTCACTTTGGGATGGAATGTGAATTTTATTTAAATATCATTTCTCAAGGATTTAGTGTGTAGAAATTAAATTTGTAAGTTGAATTTTGTTCACTAATTAGCAAGTAGGATTTTTTTCCTTTTAGAAATAAAAATATCAAAAAAAAAAATTAAAAAATATAAGTTTGCTAGACTCGTTCCATTAATTTGATGCCTTCTTATATTTGCACAACTTTAGTCGATATACAAATTGATCTTTCATTGTAATTCGGTAGTTACACTAATGGGTCGTAGGTTACCATTTGAGTTGAAGTAGCTTTATTAATTGAATTTGTATTTCATTCTAACTAGTTTAGTATTAATAATCGTATAATAAAACTTCAATATTAGTTATTAGAATTTTAATAGTATTAGAATTCGGTTTTTATAAAGTTCTAGATTTTAATAAAATTTGTTCTTTTTAGTTTATAGAAATTAGTTTTACTTTTATAAATTTGTACTTTGTCATTTGGCATTTTTTAGAATAATTTTTCATTTTAAATTTTTTATTTGATTTATGTGCAACGTGTTTGTATTACATTCATAGATATTTTTACATTTTTGCTTGCTTTGTGCCAAATAGTAATAGATACTAAATCAAGCTCTATTAACCAAAAACAATTAAGTTGAAACGATAAAATCTGAAATCAATTCGAGTCGAGTTGAGAGGAAAAACGATATATACTAAAAAATGGACATTAGTATCCGAAGTACTCCTCTATTGCACTAATATCATATGCAGATGCGGATCACGCCCGGTGTCAAGATACCAGACGTATCACATCTGGAAGTGTGTAACTTCTTGGAGATAGATTGATTAGTTGGGCATCCAAAAGGTAGAAAAGCGCTGCGATATCAAGTACAGAGGCTGAATACATTTCCATGTCCGGTAGTTGTGCTCAAGTTCTTTGGATGAGATCACAATTGACTAACTGCGGTCTTGGATTCAACGAAATTCCGATGTACTGCGATAACAAAAGTGCCATTGCCCTTTGCTGCAACTACGTTCAACACTCCCGGTCGAAGCATATTGGCATACGCTACCATTTCATCAAAGAGCAAGTGGAAAACGGAGTAATCGAGCTGTACTTTGTCAACGCTGAATATCAGCTGGCGGATATGTTCACAAAGGCTTTAGATCGAGGACGTATCGAGTTTTTGATCGACAAGCTTGGTATGAAATCATTCTCACCGGCGACTCTTCAGGAGTTGGCAGAAGAATCTGCAGAATAGTGGTGGTAAACTATTCTCGAGAATCCTTCTATTGTGATCATGTATATATTGTATATATTTAAACCACCAAAAAAAAATACAAAAATATAAAACGTACAAAAACCATAAAAAAATATATAAAATCAAGAAAAATCCAAAAATAATTTTATTTTTAAAATGGCATGTCTTTTAGTATGATAATATTTTCGGCCTTAGAAATGTCGATTAAAATTGACACAACACAATAAATAGAGTTTGTATAAAAGTTGTAAATATTTTAAAACATGCCCATATGGCTTGTAGTTATTTCAGACTGTAACCCGCTTTTCGCATTAAAGTCACGTATTTCTTTTGAAAACGTTGACTCACAACGGGAATTAATTTTCTCGGGTATGGTTTACTCTAAAATCATACAAGGGATCAAGTTTACTTTATAACTTGGTCTAACACAAATTTGTGTACGCTTCAGTGCACATATTTTGTTTAAATAAGAGAAATCTTATTGCCACCAGAATCATTCCTATAAAACATTAAATGGAAAATGCTTTCATCGGTATTTGACTCTTTAAACAACGATTACAACTCTTTAAATAGAAAATGGGTCATTGTTTAAGGGGGATAAAATATCAAATCGCGTTTGTCATCAAAATTTGTCTTCAAAAGTCTTTTCAGAAAATTAAAATGGTTAAATGTTTTATGTCGTGTATTTTTCGTGCTAGTGGATATTGGACATGTTGTAGACCGTCTCGTGCATTTGATTTGGTTTTAGAGATTATTGGATTTTAGGCAAATTCGATTAAGTACGTTTGTTTGGTGTGTTGGAAAATAGTTAAGATAACGTTTAAGTGATAACGGATGTTAAGTTTTATTAACGGACGTTAAATAAATCTTGCATAACTTGCTTAAATCAAAATGGATTTAGAAAGAACTTAGGGGGTCCAAATTGTAAATTTGGTTTTTATTTGACCTAGTTCAAAGCCACCACCCCCGCCCTTCTTTCTCTCTGTTTCGTCTACATACACATAAATAAACAAGTACATATTCTTGCCGCCATTGATAAACTCTACCTCGAATCTTTGTTTTGTGATCATCTTTAGATTAATCCACCTATGGTATTTCATTTTTTGTGTTTTTAATCTTCCTACATCTATCCTATTATTTTATTTAGGGTTTTGATTTCCTAGATCCCCAAATCCCAATTAGGGTTTATCTAGGATAGTATCTCGAAATTGATTTGTGGGCTTTGTTGGGTCAAGGATTAGAATCAATGGGGTATGCTTAATTTGCCTGAAAAATGCCATAGATTTGATGTAGGATTCTAGCTTGTTGCGGTTGGATAAAACAGAGATATAAACAGATTATTCCGAATTCTTTGCAAATTAGTTATTCCGAAATCTTCTATGTAACGAATTCCGAATTCTTATATGGTTAATCTTTCCGAATTCTTAAATCAGTGATTCCAAATTCTTATTTGTGTGAGATTCATGAATCTTAACTGTTTACATATTCCGAACTCTGTACACGAAAATGGATTCCGAAAACTTTATGTGAGACATATTCCGAATTTGTTTATGCATGGATTCCGAATTCTTCACTTGAACAAATATTTTGAATTGTGCATATGTATGTGGATTTTGATTAAAATAACATATTCCGAATTCTTATAATAACAGATTCCAAATTTATTTTCGTGGATTCCGAAATCTTTGTAAACATAACAGATTCCAAATTTATTTTTCGTGGATTCCGAAATATTTGCACTCTAACATATTCCGAGATCTAATAAAATAAAAGATTCCGAATTTATTGTTCATTTATTCCGAATTATTTTTGGCATGTATTTCGAATTTTTTGTGATATATTCCGAATTATTTTAGGCATGTATTTCGACTTTAATTCAGAATTTACTTGAGATATATTCCGAAATCTGTTTACCATAAGGGATTCTGACTTTTAACTTGGTAAAATATTCAGAAATCTTAACTTGTGATATTTTGGGATATGTTTGTTTTGCAATGTTATGTGTTAGACTTTGTGGGATGTTGAGTGCTAGTTGATTTGTTCTATGTGATATTCTAAGTGTTAGCAATATGTTATGTTATGATTTAAGGTTTATATATATCATGATATATTTTTGTGTATCAACGTGTATGTTTTATCTTAAGCAGCAATCATGTCTCGCACTCGCACTGAAGAGGAACAACGTCAACTTGATATTGTACTCGTCCCAAAATACTTACGTCTTAAACTTATTGCAAACAACCTAAGATTGAAAGAAGGGTATACACCAACACAAGCAACATTCAGGGTGGCTATCGAATTACTTGATCTCTCACCAATAAAAAATGTACTGAGGGTCACAACATCTATTCCAGAAATCTACATGTATGAGTTCTGTACATCCATAAAGGCCATAACAAACACAAAATTCTCATTTAACATTAACCGACATCAAAAGGTATTTTCTCTTGATCAGTTTCGGCAAATCTTTGGATTCCCTCCTTTAGCCAAAGGGGAAAAATATGTTCCCGGTCCAGACAAAGAGGAAATTGTAGAGTTGATTCAGTCTCTTGGCTATGATGAAGAATTGCGAAATTTGTCTAAGTTTAACACTCCTAGGCTCGGACACCATGGAAGGCAGTTTTTAGCATACTCATACGGTGTTTGACTAGAAAATCTAGAGGTGTAGATTCTTTGAGACTTTCTCAGGCTCGAATATTTTAGGGAATTTACAAGGGCCTCAACTTAGACTATGCTTCTCTACCGTGGGAAGAATTTGATTATCAAGCTTTCAGAAACACCAAGAAGAAATCTGAACATCTTTAGTTTCCACGCTTCACAAATCTCATCATCAATTACTTTACGAAAGCCGATGAAGCTATCGATAAACGTGGCGGATTCTTCGACAATTCAGAAGATGATGATTTCTTTTGGTAAACATGAAACAAGAAGGAGCTAAAAGTCTATATCAAGGAATTCCAACTCCAGTTCCAGACAATCTGCTGAATGAGAAAATCAAAAAGAGCTCTGCATACAAGAAACTTCTACAAGAAAATGAAGAACACACAAAGAAAGTAGCTGTTGTAGAATTCAATGCACCAAAACCCAAAGGCAAAAAAAGGAACCTGAATCCTTAGAAGCTGATACACCAACACAAGACAAAGGTAAAAGAACAAGAACCGTAACATTATGGGAGAAAGAGGCTAAGGGAAAGAAGTCACTTCTCATGGATGAAGATATAGAAGAACAACAACCTGTGATGACTGAAGGACAACAACTAAAGCAATTAAAGCAGGTTTTCCAGCGAAGTAGACACGAGATAGGAGGTAGTGGATCTGGACAAATGTCAAAGGAAACCAAAGAATCTGACATTGCTGACTTTGGAGAACCTGATTCTTACGAGGACGAGCCAGTTCATGATGAAGACGATAATCAACAACACGAAACAATTATCGATGATATTCAACCTGTCCAAACAGAGATGGTCCATCTGGAGACAAAGATCGGTGACATCAACTAGGAGACGAGTGTAACCAAATCTACATCAGTGTCAGATCCGGTAGGTACATACTTAAACCTTACTAGTCTAGAATATGAAGTTACCAACACCGATCCCTCAACAAATCTAAACATGGTAAATGTTCCTGTCACTATTGTAACACCCCATTTTGATAATGGAATGTCACGCGTAATTATGGCGTGTCATCAAAGCATACAAGGAAAAATGTTTAAACATTACATGACCATAAAAGGAAAATACCGGAATCAAACATCGGTAGTCCAAAAGTAAAGCTCATCACACACAAACATAAGTACTAAAAAGGAAAGGACTAAACAATGTCCATAGCAAGTGTATCAAAGGAAAGATAATGCATAAAGTAAAGAAAGACTAGAAAGCTTCCAGTCCATATGCACGTACGCTTAAAGTCTACGAGCGTCTCTGAGTACCTGCCGTTTCAGGAAAATAGAAAAGGAAAACGGATGAGCAATACGCTCAGTGCACGGATGTACAATAAAGCATGAATAGGATAAGCATATAACATATAACAGCGGAAGAAACTAAGTCTCGAGTAACCTGGTTAAGTCTTGGTAAAACTGATTTTATAGTTTGAAAAGCCTTATGTTTATCTTAAAAAAACTGTTTAGCATGTTCTACCATTAGCCAATATAGGTCAAGAAAATCCACCGTGCATGAATACTTGGAGGGGTGACCTCATCATGCAAATTAGAGGGGCTGCGTCTAATTTAATATACTGGTTTGGGTAGGAGGGATCAGCTCCTTGTGAAGGATGCAAGGCACACACCACATTCACACTGAGTAATTTGCTGAAAACATGTAACTAGGATGCACCCATACGCCCCACATGATAAATATAATAATATGGCCAAAAGCTGAAGGGACGCCACGAGCAATCACTCCGCCGTGGTGAAGTCATAACATCAGTGCCTCTAATGTTATGGTTATGGTACCTCCATAACTAGGTGAAACTGGTCATGCATGTATATGGCTATAGGTATTCTAAATTAAAAATAAGCAAGTCAAACATATAAACTTATACTACGGGAAAACATTTGGCTGCATACGGGGAATCCTAATAAGGAAAGAATGTCCATACTAAAAGGACGGGAATCCGTACCTTATGTCTAGTGAACGAAGAAGATGAACGGAGGAGAATCCTACTTCGGTATCACTAATGCTACATAAATACATACATGAATAAGTATCTGCTTACTAAATACGTAACTGGTTCTATGTCATGTCTTAGCTTATTTTATATGTTCATATCATGTTTTACTGTTTAAAGCCTTAAACTGGGTTTATCTTATATTCTGTCTATTCTGATTAAGTATTTCTGGTATTTCATGTATTATTATACTTACTGTGTAATAATAAGTAACTTTCTAAAAATAGCAGGTTTCCTAAAATAGAAAGTTTCCAAAAATAGAAAGTTTCCAAAAATAGAAAGTTACCAAAAATAGAAAGTTTCCAAAAATAGAAAGTTTCCAAAAATAGAATTACTGCTTAAAATAGATAAGTTTCTAAAAATAGAAAGTTTCCATAAATAGATTAGTTGCCTTAATTAAATAAGTTTCTAAAAATAGAAAGTTTCCATAATTAGATATAAGCTGGTTAAATAAGCTAAGTATATAAGCCTAAGTGTTTTTCTGATTATTTTCTAGGTCATAATGACATAATGTATAGTTTATTAATTATTTCATGTAATTTAAATAAACTATAGGTTAAAAGTATTTAATTAAAATATATCATGTTTTTAATTAAATATAGTTAAATACTTAGGTTAAAACATGTATTATTTATTAATAATATAACCTAAGTCATGTTAATTAATTAATTATAACCATGGTTTTTAAATAATTAATTAATTATAAATCTAGAAAATATAAAATACTTAGGTTAATAATTTCATGATCTAATAATTAAATATAACCTAAGTCATGTTTTATTAAATTAATCATGTTATATTTATTAATTTAATTTTAACATATGATTCTATATAAAAAATAATCTTAACATAAACCGTGAACCGGATCTTGACTAGAAACCATGAACCGGACATGAAATAGATACCATACCCCGAACCACTTCGGGGTTCCCCTTGGTTTGCTACTGCCATGGGAACCACACCACCCAACCGGGACCATAAGGTCTCGGTGGTGGTTTAGTAGCCAAACCGAGACCCCCTTGGGGTTCGGCTTAGGCGTCGGCCAAACAAAACACCCCTAAAAACCACCTTTTTTATTTTCCCAAAAACCATTTACATGTTAGATCTATGTTTTTAATTAGGTTTTTAAAAACATCATGTTCTTAATTAATTTTATTAGATCAAATCAAAAAGAAAAGGATTAAAAGGATTTACCGAATGTGTGGATCTAACGAGGATGAACACACACGAACACACGTACAAGATTCAAGATCAAGATCAACTAAACACCCCCTTTGGTGTGTTTATATGTGGCGGCCAAAAAAAGAAAAGAGGAGAAGGAGAAAACTTTTTATGTTTTTGATTTTTCTTCTGTAAAGTGAAAAGTGACTAGCAAAATTTACCATAACCCCTCTTTTGTAAATTTTGAGATGGGCTTGGCCCATCTCCTTAATGTTGTCGCGGGTAAGGACCCCACATGGGGTACCCGTACCGTTTTCCGTGTCTCGTTGTTTAATTGTTCGTTCGTGTTTATTTGTGTTCGCGTTTTGTATGTCCTCGTTAAATAATTACCGTGACCTCATATATTTATTCACGCTCGTAATAAATATATATACGTAATTAATAATAGTTCGTGATTTAATTACGTTCATGATTTCATGATCGCATGCTCGTGATTAATTATTGCCAAATAATAATTGCGTGTTCGTGCGTAATAAATACTTATCGTGTTCTAACACGTACGTAATACGTAAAATCCTAACACGTAATCGTAATCATGCTATAATAGGAAACTTTTAATCTAGTACGTACGATATTAAGGGTACTATTCATGGTAAAAGCATGCGGGTTTTACAACTCTTCCCCCCTAAAAAGAATAATTTGTCCCCGAATTATAGATAAAGTAAACTGAAGAAGAAGAACATACCCGAATTCAAAATATGAAATGAGGGTAAGAAGCCCGGATAGAATCCTCTATTTACCAAGTGGCTTCCCACTAGGTATGATCCCTCCATAGGATTTTGACGAATGGAATCGTCTTCCTTCTCATGACTCATTCTTGTCTCTCAAGAACTCGTTCGGGTTCTTCTATAAAAGTGAGATCTTCACGTATCTGTTCTAGTGGATACTGAACCATGTAAAGGGGATGATATTGGTACCCTCTGAGTAAGGACACATGAAACACATTGTGTACATGTGAAAGTTGCGGAGGTAACGCCAACCGGTAAGATACTTCACCGACTCGTTCAATGATATCAAACGGTCCGATGAAACGAGGACTGAGCTTCCCTTTAATCCCGAAGCGTCTAACACCACGTGCCGGCGAAACCTTAAGGAAGACGTGATCTCCTACATTAAAATGTATGTCCCTACGATGCTTATCGGCATAACTCTTCTGACGTAATTGTGCTTCCTGAAGTTTCTGCTAAGCTACTGCGATCTTTTCATTGGTTATCTCTATGATTTCTGGTCCTTCAAGTGTTCGCTCGTCAACCTGATCCCAGCATATTGGGGAGCGACACGTTCTGCCATACAACATCTCGAAAGGAGCACACTTGATACTTGTGTGCCAGCTGTTGTTGTATGCAAACTCCACCAAACAGATGTAATCGTCCCAATCACCCGTCCATTCCAACGCACATGACCTCAACATGTCTTCCAATGTCTGAATCGTTCGTTCTGACTGTCCGTCCGTTTGAGGATGAAAAGCCGTGCTAAGCTTAAGCTGTGTACCCCAAGCTTTCTGCAGACTCTTCCGAAAGCGCGAAGTGAATCGAGGATCTCTGTCTGAGACGATGCCTGATTGAGCACCGTGGAGTCTCATGATCTCTCTTCTATACGTATCGGCGAGTTTACTTACCGGATCTTCCATGCGGATCGGTAAGAAATGAGCTGATTTGGTAAGTCGATCTACGATAACCCAAATTGCATCGTGCTTCCTCGTGGTAGGCGGAAGACCGGTAACAAAATCCATGGTGATCTTGTCCCACTCCCACTCTGGAATATCTAACAGTTGAAGGAGACCGCCAGATCGCTGATGCTCGATCTTAACCTGCTGGCAGGTAAGGCATTTGGAGACGTAAGTGGCCACATCCTGTTTCATACCACTCCACCAAAAGTACTGCTTGATGTCATGGTACATCTTAGTCGAACCAGGATGTATAGAGAATGGGGAGCTATGAGCTTCAGCTAACAAGGCTTCCCAGAGTTCTTGGTCATCAGGAACACAAAGTCTCGTGCCCTGCCATACGATACCATCAGAATCTACTCTGAATTCCGTGTGTTTCTCCAAATTCTGTACTATCACCCAGATTTCTCCATCATCTTTCTGAGCTTCCTTGATCTTATAGAGTAACTCGGGTTCTACTCTAAGATTAGCCCAGTAATACAAGGCTTTTGGCCCGTATAAAAATTAAGTTCGTTATAGTGTGGTCTAATCGAATTGATCTAGGTTCTCTATGTGACTCAGTCGATTCTTTGGTGAAAACAAAGGTTGTCGTTGTAGTATAATTAAAAAAAGTGCAAAGACGTAAATTAAAATGAACTTAATGTAAAACTAAACTTAATTAAAACTTAAATGTGCAATATTTAAAACTTTTTAAAGTAAATTAATTAAATGACTTAAAATTAAAGCGTGACAAGTAATTAAAAGCGTGAAGAAAATTAAAATTAGACAAAGCAAAACTAAAATCAAAAACCCATAACCATCGAAATCCACTATCGGAATGTTGTCACCATACCATCGGAATCCAGATCGGAATGTGCTATCGGAATATAAGGTGCAACTTATCGGAATGTAACCTATCGGAATATGATCCTGATCGCAATGTGGTCCAGATCGCAATGTGTCAAATCGCAATGATGCTTAGGAAAATTGGGCAGCACTTCGACTAAGTAAACCTTAAGAGTCGTCGGAATGTGCGATCGCAACCCCAGATCGGAATGAGGGTGATGTTACTCCTATCGCAATCCCGGATCGGAATGCAAAACCCTTGTCCAAAACTGTCACTATCGGAATGTGGTAAAGCAAGCCGTCGCAATGTGTGGAGAACCCTTACTTTCCGATGGATACAAATTCGTAATAAGCACAAGAACTAAATAAGCTATAACTAATAAGCAGTAACAAAATAACTTAAATAAAACGAAAACAAAACAAGACAATAAGCTAAAAAGTTAAGACCTTTTCAAAATTAAAAGACGACACTAAATAAAATGGATTTTAAAAAGTAAAACTTTTAAGAAAACTTTGAAAAACAATTAAACTAAATACCAAATAAGCACACAAGGTTGTCAAACTCGTGGCTTATTTCGTATGTAACTTAAAGGAAAAGAAAGGACGAAACTTTTAGTTAAATAAGCAAATGGATTAAGCAAAACTTTGCTTGATCCAAAATTTAAACCGAAACAAAAATGAGAAGAGAAGAATGAGATTGACAAAAGTAAACTTTATCAAAGATAAATGAAGATTAAAGCAAGAAAATTAATGGACACTTACTTGGAATTAAAAGATAATTAAGGTGCAAAAATAAAATAAAAGTGGAAGAGCTAATTTGTCAAGTTAGCCAACAAAATGAAAATGAGATACTAATGGTCTATTTATAGGAGATTAGGAGAGTGGTTAGAGGAAGCTTCCTCCCCTCCTTCCTTTCTTCTTAATTACGCCATTAAGTCCTTCCTTCTTAATCTCTTTGTTAATCTTGGACTTTGATGACTTTTGGCTCGGGATTTCTTTGGACTAGTCTTTTAATTATTTGATAAATAAGACTTGAGTTCCTCGGCTTTAAGTAAACTTCCGTCTTTTGACTTTTTCTTCGATAAATCTTCAGAATAGGTCTTGGACTTCCGTTCTTTTTGCACTCTTGACTTCTTGACTTCGTCTTTCATCTTTTTCTTCATTAAAAGTCCGTACATGCCCGTGAATGTTCGTGTTTTCTCCACTTTTCACCTTTTCGTCCTAAATCATAACAAAAACACAAACCACGCATAATTCCGACATAAAAGACATAAAATACACGTTTTGGTCCGGTTATTATTGTAATTAAGTGGTAGAAAGGATGGGTGTTTTCACACCTATCAAATCCCCTACACTTGACCATTGCAATGTCCTCATGCAATGCATTAGTTACAAAGCACGTTTACATTTTTCATCATAATCAATCCATGTTGGCCTTTATTAAAAAGATAGAAAACTATAAACATTCAAAGTAAAAGAAATAAAGAAATCAAAAGCATACCTTGGGTTTTGGAAATGTCATGAATAATCATCATCCTCAAGTTTTCACTCTCTCCAAACCAAGCTTAAAAACGAGATCATTGTTATTATAAGTTAGCAAACTAACACGAACTCATGTGGGCCAATTACTCACTTAGACTCCCTTATTCCTAGGTGTATCTCTTATATTTTATTATTGTCTTGAATGATCACGAGGATGCATTGTTTGACTTATTTCGATAGTTATTTAGTCCGAAAATAAAGTGAACGATTTAATCAATAGTTAGCTAAAGGACAAAATCTTTTAAAACTGCTTATCGGGACCTCATAAAGTTCATATCTTGGCATAACTCGCTTCGCGATTTGAGACCTTTCTCGGACCGATATTTAGCAGCGACTTCATACTTCTAATCTTGAGAGACGTTCATGAAATTATGGTCTTCTCTTCATAATGGAATTTCTTCACTTGAAGTTTTGAGAGATTAATACTTGGACCACGACTTCTTCATTTTTCTCCAATCTTTATTTTGGACTTTGATATACAACGATCCGCCTCCTTTTATGACTTGGATCTATTTATCCTCATACCTTGTTAGGGTCTTTTCGGATACACTTCTCCATGACTTTTGGGGACTTTTTGCTTTTCGTCGTGTGTCTCGATCCTTCATATTGATTTTTGAAAAATGATTCTTCACATCACTTTGGATCTTTAGCAACAAAATGTAGCCCTCATGCCTTGTTAGGGCCTTTTCGGACTCGCCAATCTTCACATACCGCTTCAATAAGTTATGCCTTGGCTATGAACTCTAATCCATACCGAGCAACTTTTAAACGATCTTGAGCTAGAAGCTAAGTAACTTTTCAAATCGTACAACCTTATTTATTAGCAGATAAATTATTAGCAAGCGATGGGAGAATAGGCTTATAAATAACTCACATAAGTTCCCGAAAGAATACCAAACTTATAATTGGCTCTATCATCTCTCGTTCTCCACAGTTTAAAATCTCAAGGAATGAGACTCGTGGATGCTTAGCCTATTAAATCAAAGTTTTGGGTTTTCGAGTCGCCTATAGGATCTTGCAAATTCTTAGACTTTTTCAAGTTTAGAATCTGTATTTTAAAGTTCCCTTGATAAACGACTCTCTAGGATCAATTATAGGAACTTGCGAAAAGTTCTTGTTCTTAACCCGTGAGAGTTAAGACTTTCGCGTTTTATAGCTCCCTATATAAAAGCCTAGCAAAACTTGACTTAAACACATTAAGGATACTAGCTAGAGTAAACTTAGATAAGTAAACTCGGGTTGAGTCAAAAGATTCACAACGTTTGAAAATTAAAACCACTTATTTAAAGATTTATTCTAATAAGAAAAGAAAATAACTATACAAAGATAAAAACTAATAGGCCAAAATAGATCAAAAATTTTGAAAAATGTCAAAAAAATTGATTTTCCGGTTAGAATGAGGACGAATACAAGGAAAATGCCACTTAACTTCGATAGAAGTCCCCCCTACACTTATGATAAACATTGTCCTCAATGTTTAAGCATGTGGGAGTAAACTCCCCTACACTTAGGACATTGTGCACTTTGTTTAAATCTCGCTAAGGGAAAGGACAACTAAAGAGATTCCTATTTTAATATTAAGAAAATATAAAATAGTGAATCGAAAAGAGTTTAGGATAGAACCGGGATAATGGAACACGGAATCACGGGTCGTCAAGAATCATCAAGAGTGGATCATTGAAGCTCGAATCCCTGATAATAAGAAGAGAGGAGAGGAAAGCAAACCAACGGGTCTCCCCTACACTTATGATAAAGAAAGCGAAAAGATAGATGCATGGGTTTCCTCCCAAGAAGCGCTTGATTTTTTTTAACCGAGTCATTAGCCTGACTCGACCTTGATCATCAACGGAAGAAGCATGAAACATATCCACCATGATCAAAGACATAGTTTTTGTCCATCAAGTAGCATAAGCTTAAGGCGAACAAGGCAAGCCAAAGAAGAGTAGGCAAGGTTCCCTTAAGCAACGATGGAGCACGGTGGAAGCAAGGGTGAAGTGGTGCAAGCATATTTCCATAAGTTCCAAAGATATTTCCTTTTATTTCATCAGGTGGATACTGAGATGGCTTAAAGATTGCAACACCGGGGTCGAACACCTTTTCCTTTAGGGGAAAATAGCACTCATGCTCAGCAGAGTGGGAAGAAGATCCGCGAAGAAGCACAACCTCGTCCTCAGAAGTGGGACAAAGAGGTGTTAAATCATATGTGCTGCGGATATTGGTGTCGACCGGTTTCTTCTCCTTTGAAATAATGTGCTTCAAATCTAATGTAGGATCAAGACGATAATCTTCAAAGTCCAAAGGAGGTGCATCACTCTCATGAGGGAAGTAAGTGTTAAGAAATGCAGAGAAGTCTTCCTCAAATGAGTAATCGTCCAAAGTAGGATCGAGTGATGGCGGAGGATCTTCATCAAATGTAGGTGAAATGTCATCAGTAGAAGAATCGCTCGAAAGAGTATCGGCATCCTCAAAATCATCAAAGGTGGGCATGTCCGGATACTCAGAAGTAAGGTCATCATAATCATCTGAATCTGAGCTAGAATCATCATCATAAGCATTAAAGACCGGTGGAGAATCATAAATGGGAGAAGCTTACAAAGTAGGTAGAGAATCATCCACATCATCATGAAAAAGTGGATTATCATTGCAAGACTCGAATAGAGGATTGTTGTAGACAACAAAGTCATCAAGCACATTAATCAGGCCTCCAAAGGATTTGCCTGTAAGCTTCGCCATTTTGAAAACTTGTGAATCATCCCCGACTCTTAAGATTAACTCACCTTCGGCCACATCCACTAAAGCTCGTCCGGTTCTCAAGAATGGCCGACCAAGTATTAAAGGAATACGAGGGTCCATTTCATAATCAACAACCACAAAGTCAACCGGGAAAGTAAATGTGCCAACTTTAATAAACACGTCTTCGGCTATACCAACGGGGTAAGCGAGAGTGCGATTTGCAAGTTTGAGAGTCATCTTTGTTGGAGTAAGGTCGGGTAATGATAGTGTTTTCCAAACACTCGAAGGCATCAAATTAATACTAGCCCCAAGATCAGCAAGGGCAGTAAATTCTTCAGTTTTGTTGAACACGCAAGGCAACACAAAACGACCGGGATCTCCAAGCTTTTCCGGAAGTTCTTTAAGAATAACTGCAGAGCAGTTTTCATTTAGGCGTGTGTTGGCGAGCTCAATTAACTTCTCCTTCTTGTTAAGCAATTCCTTAAATGCTTTCACAAATTTGGGCATGTGGACAAGTGCTTCAAGAAAGCTAATGTTGAAGTTCATCTGAGAGGTCATCTTCACATAGCGTGTTACTTCAGAGTCATCCTTGGTTAGCATCTTGGTCTTTCCTAAACGAGAAGGATAAGGGATACTGGGTTTGGGTGGTGAAGGTACAGGTGTAGTAGGTAAAGGTTGAGATGTTGAAGGGTCCTTCCTAGAGACATCGTCATGGCAAGGCGGAGACGGTAATGGTGCACTTATACTAGGTGTAGGAGGAGTAGGGATAAATGGTGGTGGAGGAGGTGTAGATGATGGGGGTGGGATTGATGGATCGACAATGGTAATTCCACTACGAGTAGTAATAGCACTCACATTGGCTCGCGGATTAGTGACGGTGTTTGAAGGTAGAGAAATTGAAGTAGAAGGTTGAGTAGGGGGCAAGAAACTAGCCAGCATATTCTTTATATCATTCGTTTGAGTGCTGATAGAGGATTGAAGATTATCTTGAAGTTCGGATCTAATCTCATTTCCTTGCTTGGTAATATCTCCTTTCAGATTGATAATTTGGCTCTGCAGGTTCTTGATTTGCTCACCGTGGGTTCTCATGATGGTGTCAACATCGGGGTTAATGGGTGGGAGTTGTTGAGCGGGTGGGTGATAAGGATTAGAAGCTCTTGGTGGGATTTGGTTGCTTCTAGTGTAGTTGTTGGCGGAGTTTTGGTTTTGAGGAGAAAAACCGGGTGAAAGGTAGTTGTTTGAGCGGTAACTCAGCAGATTTCTATCCCCTTGTCGACCTTGGTAATTTTCCGGTGAATAATTACCATAAGCTGCATACACATTTTCCGGATTTCCTTGTGTAGAAGGACAATCGGTGTATGAGTGAGGACCGTCGCATGTTTCACAAGGAGTAGCAACATCTTTAACTTGTTGTTGTTGTTGGTTGGAAGCCAAGAGTTGCATACTTCTGCTCATTTCAGTCAGCACACGGGTGAGTTCGGTCATATCAGGGTTTGCTGAAGTGGAGGAAACATTGACTCTCGGGTTATTCCTTGAAGAAGCAGAGGAATCCCTGTTTTTGTGGTGAGTAGTCATGTTCTCAATTAGCTCTCTACACTCCTCGGGTCTCCTTTTCATGAATGTGCCACCGGCGACAGCATTAATCGTATCACGATCTCGAAAAGTCAAACCGTTGTAGAAAGTATCTATTTAGGTCACAGGTAGCATGTTGTGGTTTGGACATCTATCGATCAAGACATTATATCTCTCCCAAGCATCAAAAAGAGATTCATCGGGATCTTGCATGAAACCGCTGATTTGATTGCGAAGGCTCGTGACCATGGATGGTGGAAAGTAGCGCGACAAAAAGCGTTGAGTCATGTTATCCCAAGTGTGAATTGAATTCTTCGGGAGACGATCAAACCATTTCTCGGCATGATGTAATAAAGTATGTGGAAAGAGTTGAAGGCGATGTTCATCCATTGTGGCACCAGCCAACTTCATGCTTTGGGTGATTGTAATGAACTTGTCGAGGTGTTTGTTGGCATCATCATCAGGCATTCCTCTAAAAGGATTTGTTTGCACTTGCTGAATCATGTGGTGCTTCAACGAAAACTCAGGAGCGTTGATTTGCATTGGCGCAATCGGTCCTCCTCGTCCAAACATGGTAGGTTGACAAAGCTCCTCCATTGTCCGAAGATCGGGTTGTGGAAGAACATTGTTGTTATTATTGAGGTACGGTGGATTATTGTTGTTGACACGTGACATACTTAAATCTTCTTGAGTCTCGGGCTCTTGATAATTAGAAGATCTAGTACGCATACACCTGAAAATGCAAAAGAAAAGGAAACCAAACACAAAGACAATATATATACACAATAAAGATAAAATCTTTTTGGATTTTTGAAATTTTTAATTTTTATGTATTTTTATCAATTTCTAATTTTTATGTGGTTTTTTTGAATTTTTTATGCAAGAAAAATAACGCTCACGAATGAATGGATGCCAAAAAGCAACGCGTCTCTCACAGAAAACCGTTAATCTTTACGAAAAGAGCCGGCAGCGGCGCCATTTAATAACTGGATTTTACTCAGGTAAAAATTATCGTTGTACCAATCTCTTCGAATTGAAAACCGGATTTTATGTGCGACTCTGCTGATCTTTGGTGAAACAATAGATTTGTCGTTGTAGTATAATTAAAAAGGTGCAAAGACATAAATTAAAATGAACTTAATGTAAAACTAAACTTAATTAAAACTTAAATGTGCAATATTTAAAACTTTTTTAAGTAAATTAATTAAATGACTTAAAATTAAAGCATGACAAGTAATTAAAAGCGTGAAGGAAATTAAAATTAGACAAAGCAAAACTAAAATCAAAAACCCATAACCATCAGAATCCACTATCGGAATGTGCGATCGCAATGTGCGATCGCAACCCAGATCAGAATGAGGGTGATGTTACTCCTATCGCAATCCCGGATCGGAATGCAAAACCCTTGTCCAAAACTGTCACTATCGGAATGTGGTAAAGCAAGCCGTCGCAATGTATGGAGAACCCTTACTTTCCGATGGATACAAATTCGTAATAAGCACAAGAACTAAATAAGCTATAACTAATAAGCAGTAACAAAATAACTTAAATAAAACGAAAACAAAACAAGACAATAAGTTAAAAAGTTAAGACCTTTTCAAAATTAAAAGACGACACTAAATAAAATGGATTTTAAAAGTAAAACTTTTAAGAAAACTTTGAAAAACAATTAAACTGAATACCAAATAAGCACACAAGGTTGTCAAACTCGTGGCTTATTTCGTATGTAACTTAAAGGAAAAGAAAGGACGAAACTTTTAGTTAAATAAGCAAATGGATTAAGCAAAACTTTGCTTAATCCGAAATTTAAACCGAAACATAAATGAGAAGAGAAGAATGAGATTGACAAAAGTAAACTTGATCAAAGATAAATGAAGATTAAAGAAAGAAAATTAAAGGACACTTACTTGGAAATAAAAGATAATTAAGGTGCAAAACATGTATTTAAATGACAAGTAATTAAAGGTGCATAAAATAAAAGTAGAAGAGCTAATTTGTCAAGTTAGCCAACAAAATAAAAATGAGATACTAATGGTCTATTTATAGGAGATTAGGAGAGTGGTTAGAGGAAGCTTCCTCCCCTCCTTCCTTTCTTCTTAATTGCGCCATTAAGTCCTTCCTTCTTAATCTCTTTGTTAATCTTGGACTTTGATGACTTTTGGCTCGGGATTTCTTTGGACTAGTCTTTTAATTCTTCGATAAATAAGACTTGAGTTCCTCGGCTTTAAGTAAACTTCTGTCTTTTGACTTTTTCTTCGATAAATCTTCAGAATTGGTCTTGGACTTCCGTTCTTTTTGCACTCTTGACTTCTTGACTTCGTCTTTCACCTTTTTCTTCAATAAAAGTCCGTACATGCCCGTGAATGTCCGTGTTTTCTCCACTTTTCACCTTTTCGTCCTAAATCACAACAGAAACACAAACCACGCATAATTCCGACATAAAAGACATAAAATACACGTTTTGGTCCGGTTATTATTGTAATTAAGTGGTAGAAAGGATGGGTATTTTCACACCTATCACCCAGTAACCGTGCTGTCCACGTACCATGATCTCGATGTCGAGTCGCTCCAAGTCTCTTATGATTTCCTCTTCGATTTTAATGCCGTTGATCATTCCGGACTTCCTGCTAAGTGCATTTGTAGTACATTCGCCTTTCCAGGATGATACTGTAGATTAATGTCATAATCCTTCAACAGCTCTAACCATCTCCTCTGCCTCATGTTCAATTCACGTTGAGTGAAGATATACTTCAAGCTCTTGTGGTCCGTGAAAATGTCACATGATTCTCCATATAAGTAGTGCCTCCATATCTTCAATGCAAACACGACTGCAGCAAGTTCCAAGTCATGCGTGGGGTAATTTTCTTCATAAGGTTTAAGCTGCCATGAAGCGTACGCGATCACTTTCCCATGTTGCATGAGAACACACCCAAGTCCCTTCCCCGATGCATCACTGTAGACTTGAAATCCACCCGTACCAGATGGGAGAGTAAGAATAGGTGCAGATACTAGCTTCTGCTTCAGGTCTTCAAAGCTCTTCTCTCTTTCTTCAGTCCAGACGAATTTCTCCCCTTTCCGCATCAGTTTGGTCAATGGTAGTGCTAAGCGGGAAAAGTTCTCCATGAACCTACGGTAGTAGCCAGCTAAACCTAAGAAACTGCGGACTTCCGTCGCTGATGTCGGCCTTGGCCACTTAGTAATGGCCTCAACCATCGCTGGATCCATAGTGATTCCTTCTGCTGATACAATGTGACCTAAGAATGCCACCTTGTCTAACCAGAACTCACACTTGGAGAATTTAGCATACAACTGCTTCTGGCGAAGAATATGTAGTACTGTACGAAGATGGTCTTCGTGTTCCTCCTTGTAATTTGAGAAAATCAAGATGTCATCGATGAAGACAATGACGAACTTGTCCAGAAATTCATGAAATATTCTGTTCATCAAATCTATGAACACTGCTTGAGCATTTGTCAAGCCAAATGGCATAACTACAAACTCATAGTGGCCATAGCGGGTACGAAAAGCAGTCTTGGCGATATCCTGCTCCTTAACCCGTAGATGATGGTATCCTGACCTAAGATCAATCTTGGAGAAGTGTTTGGCCCCTTGGAGTTGGTCAAACAGATCGTCTATACGTGGCAGTAGATACCTATTCTGGATAGTAATCTTGTTGAGCTCGCGATAGTCTATGCAAAGACGCATTCTGCCGTCCTTCTTCATAACAAATAAGACCGATGTGCCCCATGGAGATGCGCTCGGTCGAATGAAACCTCGTTCTAGAAGTTCTTGCAGTTGATCCTTCAGCTCCTTCAGCTCTATGAAAGTCATGCGATAAGAAGCCTTGGAGATTGGTTCAGCTCCTGGAATTAGCTTGATACTGAATTCTACTTCTCGTGCAGGTGGTATGCCCGGAAGTTCTGCTGGAAATACATCTTGAAATTCCGACACTATTGGTTGATCCTAGATTGATGGAGATTCAACATCCATGTCGTGAACCGTAGCTAGATAACCCTCGCAGCCATGTGACAGTAGTGCACGCGCTTGCAGGGTAGATATGATTTGTACAGACCGTCCGGGTACGAACCCGTTATGAATGTACTCTGGTGTATTAACATCACCGAAGATAACTCGATATGAATGACAGTCTATGGTAGCATGATGCTTGGATAGCCAATCCATGCCCAAAATCATGTCGAATTCATTCATGTCCAGCGGAAGTGCGTCAACAGGTCGAACCTTATCGTCAAATTCTAGGGGAAGACTCTTGTATACATGGGTGATTAATACAGAGTCCCTCAAGGGCGTGGAAATAGTAAGCCTATTCTCTAGTGGCATGGGGAGCATCCTAAGGTTCTTAGCATAAGCAGTAGAAATAACCGAGTGAGTGGCACCCGTATTGAAAAGAACACATGCAGCTTGACCATACATATACAAGATTCCAGTGATGGTACATGTAGACTTGTTGGCCTGGTCTCAAGATTTCGTGTAGACACGCCCAGTGGTAGGAGGCGGCTTGGAATCAGCATGTCCCGATGTACCCTCCATCTCGCCCTTTCGGCAATCCTTCATGATATGGCCAGGAAGACCACACTTGAAGCATGCGTCAGTGTTACGATGACATGGCCCTGGGTGCCTACGATGGCAAGTAGAGCAAAGAGTATGAGTAAATCCTCCAGCAGGTGCTCTAGCTGGCTGGGAACCTGATAAAACATTTTACATAAGACATGATAATAGGGTACAAAGGACAATGCGGATAATCGTAAGATTGAATACCAGTAATAGCTGGACGGCTAGGCTGTGAACCTCTCTGGTTCTGGTCCCTACCGTTTCCATGGTTCCTGGTAGAAGTTTTTGCTGAAGTGTCAGAATATGAGTTATAACATGAAATCATAAGAAAATTCGTAAGTATTAGGACCTGCTGCTGTTGGAGTGTCCAGCGTTGTTACAGTAATTATCATTACCGCCACGCCTATCCGTAGCAGAACGGTCGTTAGTCTAACCGTTTCCCTTGGGCTGATGAGGCTGCTGCTGAGTAGCCGGCTGAGACCGGTCCCCAGTTTTTTGCCTGGAAGATGCATTTAAAGAGATGAATAATTGACATATATGGAAAGAATACGGACAGATCACCGCTTGAATACGAATGTTTACCTCTTGTCAGGTCTCTCAGCTTCCCCGAACTCATCTCTCTCCTACAGAATCTCCAGCTTACGTGTTGCATCGGCCACTTGTGCTACAGTGTTGAACGTAGCACACACCAGATTGTTTGCGATTGATGTCCGAAGAGCCCACCTAAAGTGGTGTGCCTGCTCTTCAGTAGTACCTGCTACCGCACCAAGGAAACCAGCTAAGCGAAGAAAGCACTGCATAAACTCGTTGCTATTATCCCCAGCTCTCTGTCGGATCCCATGGTACTCTCTCTTGAGCTTGTCTTGCTCAGCCTTGGGAAAGAACTGCTCTATTACCCTGTCCTTGAACTGAGCCCAAGTCAATCCAACAACCCACTCGTCACTACCCTCAAACTGCATCAACGCTAACCACCAATTTAGCACATCGCCTTCGAACCGATAGCATGCCAACCTCGCCTTGTATGCGGGGTCACAACCCATAGCATTGAAAATCTTCTCGATGTGAGCCAACCAGCTTTCAGCATCACTGGGGCTATCTGTCTTCTCGAAAGATCAAGGACGGAGCTTGTTGAATCTCTCCAGCCATACTGCTAATGCCACTGGAGGAGGAGGAGCATGTGCCTGATTATGCTGCTGATTGTTGGCAGCTTGAACCTCAGCCCTGATGTCGTTCCTCAGTTGAGGAAGCAAAGCTTGCATTGCAGCTTGGATTACAGCATTGAGCTGTTCCTGTTCGCGTGTGAGAACCATCTGACAGTATAACATAAAACATATGATTAAACAGATCAAAACATAAAATATATATACCTGAAAAAATTTTATACCAAAATTTCAAGTGAAAAATTTATGGAAGAAAATTTTGTGTATGAATGCATGATGCAGTTTTATGAAAACTTTTGTATGCTCGAGAGTGAACGCCTATGGTCAGTTCACCCAAAATAAAAAACATGGTGAGGGGACGCATATGGGTCGGTCCCAAATTTAAAAGTTTCGATAAAACACATGCGACTAAATAGGGCCAGTCCTGTACCAACCATTACTTAGTCATAAACCTACGACAATGACATGTATATGTATGCATAAAAATGATGAATGCATGAAAACGACTGTCAGTTCTAGGAAGACCATAGTGACTACCCACTAATCACAGGTCATATTTTGAGAGCCTACAGGTCGAAGCCTTGGCTCTGATACCATAATTGTAACACCCCATTTTGAAAATGGAATGTCACGCGTAATTATGGCGTGTCATCAAAGCATACAAGGAAAAATGTCTAAACATTACATGACCATAAAAGGAAAATACCGGAATCAAACATCGGTAGTCCAAAAGTAAAGCTCATCACACATAAACATAAGTACTGAAAAGGAAAGGACTAAACAATGTCCATAACAAGTGTATCAAAGGAAAGATAATGCATAAAGTAAAGAAAGACTAGAAAGCTTCCAGTCCATATGCACGCACGCTTAAAGTCTACGAGCGTCCCTGAGTACCTGCCGTTTTGGGAACATAGAAAAGAAAAACGGCTGAGCAATACGCTCAGTGCACAGATGTACAATAAAGCATGAATAGGATAAGCATATAACATATAACAGCGGAAGAAACTAAGTCCCGAGTAACCTGGTTAAGTCTTGGTAAAACTTGTTTTATAGTTTGAAAAACCTTATGTTTATCTTATAAAAACTGTTTAGCATGTTCTACCATTAGCCAATATAGGCCATGAAAATCCACCGTGCATAAATACTTGGAGGGGTGACCTCATCATGCAAATTAGAGGGGCTGCCTCTAATTTAATATACTGGTTTGGGTAGGAGGGATCAACTCCTTGTGAAGGATGCAAGACACACACCACATTCACACTAAGTAATCTGCTGAAAACATGTAACTAGGATGCACCCATACGTCCCACATGATAAATATAATAATATGGCCAAAAGCTAAAGGGACGCCACGAGCAATCACTCCGCCGTGGTGAAGTCATAACATCAGTGCCTCTAATGTTATGGTTATAATACCTCCATAACTAGGTGAAACTGGTCATGCATGTATATGGCTATAGGTATTCTAAATTAAACATAAGCAATTCAAACATATAAACTTATACTACGGGAAAACATTTGGCTGCATACGGGGAATCCTAATAAGGAAAGAATGTCCATACTGAAAGGACGGGAATCCGTACCTTATGTCCAGTGAACGAAGAAGATGAACTGAGGAGAATCCTACTTCGGTATCACTAATGCTACATAAATACATACATGAATAAGTATATGCTTAACGTAACTGGTTCTATGTCATGTCTTAGCTTATTTTATATGTTCATATCATGTTTTACTGTTTAAAGCCTTAAACTGGGTTTATCTTATATTCTGTCTATTCTGATTAAGTATTTCTGGTATTTCATGTATTATTATACTTACTGTGTAATAATAAGTAACTTTCCAAAAATAGTAGGTTTCCTAAAATAGAAAGTTTCCAAAAATAGAAAGTTTCCAGAAATAGAAAGTTTCCAAAAATAGAAAGTTTCCAAAAATAGAAAGCTTCCAAAAATAGAAAATTTCCAAAAATAGAAAGTTTCCAAAAATAGAATTACTGCTTAAAATAGATAAGTTTCTAAAAATAGAAAGTTTTCATAAATAGATTAGCTGCCTTAATTAAATAAGTTTCTAAAAATAGAAAGTTTCCATAACTAGATATAAGCTGGTTAAATAAGCTAAGTATATAAGCCTAAGTGTTTTTCTGATTATTTTCTAGGTCATAATGACATAATGTATAGTTTATTAATTATTTCATGTAATTTAAATAAACTATAGGTTAAAAGTATTTAATTAAAATATATCATGTTTTTAATTAAATATAGGTAAATACTTAGGTTAAAACATGTATTATTATTTATTAATAATATAACCTAAGTCATGTTAATTAATTAATTATAACTATGGTTTTAAATAATTAATTAATTATAATTCTAGAAAATATAAAATACTTAGGTTAATAATTTCATGATCTAATAATTAAATATAACCTAAGTCATGTTTTATTAAATTAATCATGTCATATTTATTAATTTATTTTAACATATGATCCTATAAAAAAAATCTTAACATAAACCGTGAACGGGATCTTGACTAGAAACCATGAACCGGACATGAAATCGACACCATACCCCGAAGCACTTCGGGGTTCCCTTTGGTTTGCTGCTGCCATAGGACCCACACCACCCAACCGGGACCATAAGGTCTCGGTGGTGGTTTAGTAGCCAAACCGAGACCCCCTTGGGGTTCGGTTTAAGCACCGGCCAAACAAAACAGCCCTAAAAACCACCTTTTTGATTTTCCCAAAAACCATTTACATGTTAGATCTATGTTTTTAATTAGGTTTTTAAAAACATTATGTTCTTAATTAATTTTATTAGATCAAATAAAAAAGAAAAGGATTAAAAGGATTTACCGAATGCGTGGATCTAACGAGGATGAACACACACGAACACACGTACAAGATTTAAGATCAAGATCAACTAAACACCCCTTTGGTGTGTTTATATGCGGCGGCCAAAAAAAGAAAAGAGGAGATGGAGAAAACTTTTTAGGTTTTTGATTTTTCTTCTGTGAAGTGAAAAGTGACTAGCAAAATTTACCATAACCCCTCTTTAGGAAATTTTGAGATGGGCTTGGCCCATCTCCTTAATGTTGCCGCGGGTAGGGACCCCACATGGGGTACCCGTACCGTTTTCCGTGTCCCGTTGTTTAATTGTTCATTCGTGTTTATTTGTGTTCTCGTTAAATAATTACCGTGACCTCATATATTTATTCACGCTCATAATAAATATATATACATAATTAATAATAGTTCGTGATTTAATTACGTTCATGATTTCATGATCGCATGCTCGTGATTAATTATTGCCAAATAATTATTGCGTGTTCGTGCGTAATAAATACTTATCGTGTTCTAACACGTACGTAATACGTAAAATCCTAACACGTAATCGTAATCATGCTATAATAGGAAAATTTTAATCTAGTACGTACGATCCTAAGGGTACTATTCATGGTAAAACCATGCAGGTTTTACAACTATGGTCACAACACCGGTCATCAACACCATAATGACTACTCCATCGATTGTTGTCTTATCAATCGTACAACCTATAACAACCACCTCCCAACCATCAGCTGTTGAGACTTCATGCAAAAGATGGAAGAACGCATGAAAGCACAAGAGGCTGAAACCGTAAGTCTGAAAGAAGAATTAGCTCGTAGACAACAAAGTGAAGAGTCCTCAAAAGCAAATCAAGAAGCTGAGGTAGCCAAAATGCAAGAAGAACTCACTCGTCTTCGAGAATTGAAAAGGAAGTACAGAGAGGAGAAAAAGAATCTTGCCAAAGAAAACAAAACACTTCTTAACTCAACTGATGAAAAGGTTCAAGAATATCTTGATAAGGCACTCCCTGCTCTGCGAGACGAGATGAAAAAGATTTCTGCAAGCAAATTCATGATTAAGTCTTCAGACACTCAAAAGTCAGACTATCTAATTGCTCAGAGGCTTACAAACTACACGTTGAGGAAGCTTTTGCATGCTAGAATGGTTCAAATCGGGTCCTTCAACCAAACGCTAGCTCAATAATCACTTCACAAGGCTCTCAAGACGGATATGGACGAAGATACCAATATATTTTAAAAGCATGACACCGTCGTCCCATACAGTAGTCTACAACAAGATGAAGAAAACAAAGAAGAGGGTGAATCAGACAAACCTAATGAATCTTCTGATAATGACGATGACGATGACGGTGACAGTGATGATAATGGTGATGGTGAAGGTGACAAAAATGATGACAATATGAATGAAAGTGACAAGGATGAGGATGAGGAAGATGAAGAAGAGAAAAAGGATGAAGATGAGGACGCAGATGATAATAACACAAACAAAGGTAAGTCGGATGATGATGATGTTACTAATGATGATCAAACTACTGGAAAAGGTGACAAGTCTAAAAAGGAGGATGCTACCAAAGATCAAACCATTCCTGAAACCAAGACACCTCAACAAGGAAAACGCACCAAACGACTTCATGATATCAATGCTACTAAAGCAATCTCATCAACTCCAGTTCCATCTGCCCCAACTACCACATCTACAACACAAGCACCATAACAACCCCTCCCGGAACCTGATCAGCCAATACCTGAAGGTCCAGAATCTGAACCAGTAACAGATATTCCAGATACTGAACCAGTTTCTAACATTCCAGAATCAAGTGAACCAGCATTGGTAGATACAATCACTATAGTTGTAAATGCACCCTTGCAACCTTGGGTCACGGAAGTTGCTGCTATTCATCCATTCACTCAAGCTGATGAAGGTTATTTCTTCCAACTCCTCAGCAATCCCATCGACTTCTTTGGCTTCTTAGTTTACCACTATGGGACTGATAACATAACCTCTGCTATGATTGTGAGAGCACTCAATGATCCTAACTTCCTTGCCAATTGCAAGATCAGCAGAATGGAATGTGATTACAATGCTAATGAGCTTATAAAAGCAATGAACACTCCTCAGCAAACATGTCTTCACAAACCTACAAGGGCTCCTCTCCCGACAACAGAAGATAACGGTCAAATCACACTCGACTTCTTTGCAAGCCGTGACCTCGATTATTTGATCAAGAGAGCAAACAAATATGCGACATAATTAACCTTAGTCAAAGCTACAAATTGGGGGTCAATACCGTGGATTGAGGAAAAAGTTGATCGTCTCAGGAGAAAGAAATGTTTTCCTAAATATGATCACTATGCCAAATTCGGTGCATCATATTGGGGCACAACTGTGCAATGAGCTTACAGCTATGCATGTGGGTTCAAGTCAGGTCCTCAAGACATCTCTCAGCTTCGAATCAAAAGTATTCTAGGCACGAGGATTCAACCCAAGGTCGGTTATCATCATTTGACAGAGATCAAAATCAAAACAGAAGACAACAAAATCTACACCATTATGGAAGGAGATTTCTCAGTTCTTCGTCTTGAAGACATTGAAGATATGTTACTTCTGATGACTCAAAAAAAGGTCACACATTTGGACTTTAAAGAAGTCATTACGTTGAACTCAGCTCTTCGCATGTATACATGTAAGATTATGATCAAGAAGAGAGTTGAAGACTTGCAACTTGGCGTGGAAATTATCATAGGAAGCTAAATCTCACTCCTCCATACACTGAAGTTCCTGATCACCATCGCAACAAATGTCCTTACACAAGTATAAAAAACCTGCTTCCATGTACGTTCTACTTAAATGGATCTAGACAGAAGAAATTCATGATAGTCACAGAACTTCACAAGTTTAGTGACGGGACTCTTCAACAAGTACGGGACACTTTGTTGCATCTCAACGTCACCAAGAAGCATCCTGAGGTGAAAGTAGTATGGCACGGAGGATACATCAAAAGTGCTACCTACATGATCAAGAAGATTGACAAAAAGTTGAGGGAAAGACGTTTAATGAGAAGCTTAGAACCATTCGTGGGTGGCAGACCGTATGGAGATCACCATAGGCTAATGGACCGATCTATTTAATATGGGTCGTACTATCTCAGGTCAACTCCATACTTTACTTGTGAATATTTGGCTTTTGTGGCTTGCTGTAGTGTGAAAGTATGATATCTTTTCAAAAATTTCTCACGAGATTCTAAATCTTTCAAAATATATCATATTCAAGTACTACAACTAACCCTTATTAATTTGAGGGGTAGCATTAATATGTTCTATGGCCAACAAGCGATTTCATTTTTTACCCAAAGACCGGTTAATCCATTAATATCCAAAATATTATTTGTTAACATTTTGGATAAGGGGAGAAATGGGATTAAGGAGACTTATAAAAATATGTGGCTATAAATGAAAAGGACTTAATGGAAAATCCAACTTGATATGTGTTTTGCACATGTTAAGGGGGAGCATTTTGATATAAAAAACACTGAAGGTACAAAAAACTCTTGATATTTATATCGCAAGTACCTCAGTGATTTTTAAGTAATTTTTATGGTGATAAATACTTACCGAAAACACACTTAACTCACGACGACTTTGGTGACAAAAGGGTGGTAGGATTAGGTATTAGTCTAGTGATTCTTCCAGAACCGGAGGAATCTTCCCAAGGAAAACTCCATAGTTAGAAAATAGTAGTCCTTAGGAAATATGGGGAATGGATTATGAACGTAGCAGAATGCTGACCAAGTACTGAGGCTAGCACTGGAACAATCACAACAAGGTGCTAGTGATGATGTACTGGTAAGCATTGGAGGGGTTGAAGAATGAAAAAGAATTGTAAAGATAAAGGGTGTAAAGAAACAAGCCCTCCTTACAACTTAGGCAGAAACTGGGTCAACACATCTTGAAGACGATAAAGTATCATGGACCTAGTGATGCGATGCAAAAGCCCTCCCAGCTAACTCAAATATCTCTCAAAAGATTTTTGTTTTAATTTCACGGAGTTCAACACGTTATCTATCGGTTTATTCACTCTGAATAGATTGATATTGAAAAAGGTGGCAATCCTCTCTAGCCTCCGCTCACTAAATCAAAATGCACTATTGAGTCTAGAGCCACGAGATCATCAAATATCTCATTAGGACACTTTTCAAAAATAAGAAAGACTTTTATGAGTCCTACGCAATATTCTTGTAATATTGCCAGAACATCTGAGTGATACGAAAGTATTACAATGAAGATTGAAATCCTGCTTGAGCCAACATCAAACAAGCTCATGGTAGGTGACACGTGCGGTTCTTTAAGAACCAATCTTGTGATAACTGGAAAGAAACGATGGTTTGATTCTTAATTGAATTCAAACTTGTTCCAGGGCCTCTATGAATTATCCAAGTGATCTTGCCAGAACACTCAGAGCAGTACTCTTTAGTGTTCACAATGATGAGTGAAAATCCTTCCAGTGTCAACATTAAACAGCACTGCTGTAGGTGACAAGCAAGATTCTATTAGAATCGAGCTCGTGACAACTGGAAAGCAACGATGGTGAAAATCTTAATTGAATTCACTTGTTCCTGGTTCATGAATTGACGGCTTCAACCATTAGGATAATTTATCCAAATGGTTCATTCTTTATGTTCGTAGTCAGCTTTTGTTAATCCCACTTCAATCCATAACACAAGATTTAGAATAGAACTAGAGAGAGAAAGAGAAGAAAGTTAGAGAGAGAAAGTAGAGAGAATGGTGGAAGGTTAATTTTTACTAGAGAGAGAAAGTAAAATGAACCAACACCCTCTTCCACACATGGAAGAGAGTTTATATACCCACGAGCTTGGTGGGCTCATGGGCTTGTTTCCTTGGGCCGGGCTTGGCCTATCTTGGGCATAAAGCCCCTACCTTAGACAATATTAGCTTATAGTCCAGGCCCGGTTTTCCCGACTAACCTATTACAATACAAGACCATTTACGACTAAGATGACCTACTACATTTGATGAGATGGCATTTATACATGATGTCATCATTCTTTTTGGGTTATAAATGCATAAAATGTCATAAAATACCATATATATGCTTGTGTTTGTTTACTTGTGTATTTTAGGTATGGATATCGTGAAAAACACAAAAGATCACAGGAAACAAGGAAAAACGAACACGAGAAACGAAGCCGCACAATGAACCGGGCCCTAGTCTATGATTTCTCAAAGAAAAGAACTTGAAGATTCGAAGATGCATAAGAATGATCCTGCATCAATGAAGAAATGACACTTAATACCCTTGTATACTCATAATTACAAGTTTGGTCCCTTAAGTTTGTCAAAATTACAAAAAGGTCCCTCAACTTTGAAGATTTGGCAAGTTTCGTCCCTTAAGATTCAAAATTGTCAACAATGGTCCTCCAATATGTCAAACATACTATAAAGACCTTTAATGTTCAAAAAGGTCCAAGATCAGTCCTTCAAATATCCAGAAATGACAAAACAAGTCCTTAAAACCCTTGACACAATGTTTTGTGGCTAAAGTATGAAAACTGAAGTTTGTTAACAAAGGAAAATGGATTGAAAGGTTGAAAATACTTGTTATACAGTTTCTACCAAAGACCAAGGACCCAACTTGTATACTGAAACTTTCAAACATACAAACATGCGCCAAACAATTAACTCCTAAGTTTTTCGGATCAAACCATTCACTGTTCACACGTATGAACCCAAATTTTACTTTCACCATACAAAGGGTTATTCCAAATTACCTATACCAAAAAGTAATTCACCCTCACACGTTTACATCCCACACTTGATATCATTCACCACTTCACCAAGGACCCCACCCCGTTTAGCCTTCAACTAATGAGAGGACGACTTAACCTCCAAGTAATGCCACATAGACAAATCAACAGCCCACAACAAATACTTGGTACCAAAGGCATAAGGAACCTCTAGGATTCATTTGGACAACTCAACAACTCAAGCACTCAAGGGAAATTCATAGAATTTAGTAGCTAGGGTTTCATGTATTTTCATGTTCTAGAATCATCACTTGTAGTCTATATAAGGAGACCTCAACCTGTGAGAGTCCATTGTTCTAGTTTTTCTCTTAAACATTGTAATTCCTTTTTAAAAAATTTATAAGTTTGGTATTTTGAAAAAATTGTAATTCCTTTTTATGTTTTTGAAAGTTGGAGTTGTTTAAGAATGAAGTTGAGTTCCATTTTATGATTTAAACCTGTTTTCATTTTTGGATTGAAGCACGTTTTATTTTGAACAAGTTTTGAAGATTGAAAAAGTTTGAAATCCTTGTTCCTATTTGGTTATATTTGACTGATCTAACCCCAACCAAAAGCTATAAGCCCTTGCAAGCTTGTTGACACCAAGCTAGTGAAGGTTTATCAACCTATGGTTGGTTTGTTTGCTGCTTGTGATGAAGATTTGAATACCTTGAGGTTCTGTTTTGAACCATCAGCCAAGGTTCATATCATTTTCTTTGTTCAAGGACCTTGGTCACTCTCAACTGGTATAAGGAGCATTGCTGATCCGCCTAGGAAGTTGTGGAGGATAGGTATTGGTTTCTTTAAAGTTCCCCCTAAAAATATTTTGTTTAAGTCTGCTATGTGTTGATGCTATGTGATTTGGTGTTCTTATGTTTGTGACTGCAAGTTTTTGGTTTACTTTTGCTTATTGTCACCTAGTTAAGGTATTAGGATCATAAAATCAGTAGGTTGTGTGTTAAAATCAAACGTTTGTTTGAAAAGGGGCTAAAACAAGTCTTTTTGGATTTTGGGATCAAAAGGCCTTGTGGCCTTGTGCCCTTGGATCTTAGGGTTTTTCTACACTAAACAAGGTATTTTTCATCTGTTTTGGTCATTGGTTAAGTCTCACAAGGTTTGGAAAAGAGTTTGCTAGTTTTGGAAAAATCTGATAAAGTGGTTTGAAATTGGTCAAACACATCAACAAGGATTAAATCTTTGTTGTTTGGATTCATGGTCTGATTTTTGGTTTGGGAAGATTTTATTTAATAAGCTATCTGTGCTATATCTGTTTTTTCAATTTGGTGGCTTATTGAGTGAGATATAGCTTATAGAAGTTAGCTGAAGTGGTCATTTACATCAGCAAAGTGACCACCTCATTTGTGCCTTGCATTTTTTTACCTAGTGCTTGCCCTGCTGTTTGATTGCTTGACCTTTGTTATTTGCTGCTTGTGAACTTATTTGGCTATTTGATTTACCTGTTTGAGTGCTTATAGGCCAACTGGCTTATTGGCCAATTTTGTACCAAAACTATGATCATTTGGCTAACTGGCCCCTTGATCCCAAAGGATTCAGCCTTGATTCCTTCACAAAAAGTTGCTCATAACAAGCTCATAAACAAACCATGGCAATTTGGTTAAGTTTGGAACACTTTGACTTTTGGTCAAATAAGCATAATTTGGCTTATTTTTTTGTTCTGCTTATTGGCACATGCAACAACTTACTTTTTGTGATAGGTGTCATTTTTCTTAGCTTATTATCATATTTGAGAAGTTTCAGGTCATTTGGTTAAGCTTTTGCTAGAAAACTAGCTTATTTGGCTTTTTCAGCCAGCTTATTTCCTTCTATAGCTTATTCTACTTGACTTTTTGTGATTTTTCTTTTTGATTATTCTTAGTTAAGTTATTTGTCAGCATTTGCAAAAAGAATCAGCTTTTGAAACCCTCTAGAATTCAAACCCGACTATTTTGTCTTTTAGTGAAAAAGTTCTTTTCAAGATTCTGGCTTATTACTTGAGCTTTTTCAAAATTTCTTTTTGTAAAAGGGTTTAGAATCTCAATAGAAGGTTGTGTGTTTAAGTAGAGCTTATGGCATTAGCTTATAGCTTCATGGGCTTATTGGCCCATTATGAATAAGCTTTTATACTTAAAATTGAATTTTGAGTTAGATTGGTGATTTTGAGATAATTTGGTTGAGTTTGAATTTTGTTGGGCTAAAAAGCCCATTAAGCTTGCTGTTTTTTATTTTAGCCCATTTGGGGGCCCATTAGGGGTATTTTGGTAATTTCAATTTCATTTGCTGATTATTTAGGTTAAAATAAACTAATTTGCAAGTTTTTCGGATTTTTTATAATTTTTGAATTTTTAATATTATTTTAATATTTTATTTTTAGTTTAATTCATTTTAAATAGTTTTAATATTTTTAAAAATTTGGAAAAATACTTTTTAGTTTAATTAAGTCATTTTAGAGTTTTACAAATTGAAAAATCTTTATTTGGTCTTTTTATTAATTATTTTGATTTTTAGGGCTTTAATTAGTATTTAAAAATTAATATTTAATTAAATAAAAGGTTTGAAAAAGTTTTGATCATTTGTAAATCCTATTTGGATTTTTAGTTATTTTTGGTAATTTATTGGGAATTTTTAGAATAAAATTTTATTTTGTCTATTTTTACGGTTTTACGTTTTGTCGTCTTAGTGTAATTTTTTCGTATCCGTCATTCTCTTTTCTCATCTTTTTCTTTCTTCTATATTAGTCCAAAAGACAACAAGTTATTCACACACAATAAACCTCATTGGGAAACGAACTTTCTTTGGTTCATTAGTGCATAATTTTCCTAAATTGTGTACTTAATACTTACCGCATTTACGCCTTTTTCCTAAAAGTTGTGATTTACCTACAATCATTTTGGCGCCGCTGCCGGGGAGGTGTGTCGTGATTCATTTGGAACCATTTTGTTTTTAATATCTAACCATAAATAGTATTTGTGTTAAATATAAATCTATTAACACGTATTATCGGTTTTTCGTTTTCAACCTTAATTGGGATTTGATCTCCTAATTATTGTATTCGAATCTCAAACAAAAAGGAAAAGGCAAAAAATAGATAAATACTTTCTATTAGCTCGATTTTGAAAAATACTAACTTTAAGGTAAATAGATAGGCAACGTGCTATAAAAGGCCGTTAAAGGAAAGTTAGGTACTTAAGTGCTTCGCGCCACCTCATTCCCCCCGTTCACTTGTGAGTATTTGATATTGAAGGATAATCGAGGGTTTTGTCGCCCTAAGTATTATTACGTATCAGATATATTTGCTTGGTTTCTTTGTGATTAAACCCTCTTGATCAATTTGGTTTTCACCAAAGGCGTTCACAACACGTGATCGTTTTCATTCTTTGAGGCTCCTTTAATCAAGAATTTGATTCGAGGAGAGATTTTGTAGATTGTTGTCTACAAATACACACAAAATCCAAAAAAATAAAAAACAATCAAAAACACAAAAAAAATTGAAAATAAAAAAAATCCCATAAGAATCTTCTTTGCTCACCTCCACGTTCTACGTCACGTTTATGCAAACTCGTAATCAAGCAAAACGAGCTCGCAAATGTCGTCAAAAGGATGTAAATCAAGATCCATTGATTAAAGAAGAAACTCCAATTGTCGAACCCGTTATAGAACCAATAGTCTCTATGGCTAATCGTACTATGATGGAGTTGCTTCAAGCACCCACCAAGGGTTTTGGAGAAGCTATTGTGATTCCCGCCATCCTTGCGGAGAATTTCGAAATCAAGACGGGTTTAATGTCGATGCTTGTGACAACCGTGGTTTTGAGGTTCGTCACTTAGTCGTATTTTTAGGGTGTTATGTGTGACTATATGTTTTATGTGTTTACGTGTTTATTTGGTGTGAATGAGGATGGTTTGGACATCGTTTATGAGTACGAAGTGCTCTTAAGTAAATCGATGAATGATTATTTCATGAATCATAAGCTCACATTATAGTGACTATGAAGTGAAATGAAATGAAATGAAGTGAAATGAAATGAAATAAAGTGAAATGAAATGAGATCACGCGAAAATTTCGTGAATCGTTTTCGTAGGATTTTGTGTACGTATCATACGTGATATATGTACATTAGATATATATTATCTATATTCTATGTATTATAGGAGTTTTCTATTTTAGGATAGTTTTGAAAATAAAGTTAAGATCGAAAATTACGAAGAAAGTCGAAAAATTAGCGAAAGGGTGTCCGGTTTTGACCCGGAAGTGTATGGAAGTATAGGTAAACATAAAATAGAAGGGGGAGAGTGTAAATAACCTAAATTTAAGTGGGTGGATCGTGGATGGGCTGTTATGGCCGACTAAAGGAAGGAAACGGGTAGGAAAGGCCCAAGTAGAGTCCCTTTTGGGCTCAAACTTGTTAAGGAGGTTACCAAAGCCTATATAAACACCCCTAGACTCCTAAAAACGACCCATAGCCCTACAATATACCTAATATCAGTTTAAACATCCATGGGGGAAGATCAAAACCTAAATATTGCATAAGGGTTAAAGGTATGTAATTAAACTAGCTCGATTAACGTTAAATTTACGTATCTAACCTAGTATGGTGGATTAGGGTTTAGGATTTTTGATTTTTGATTAGGGTTTCATACTAGGAATGATGATTTCTGTAATTAATAATATTAGGGTTCTAAATATTCAATTAAAAATGTTATTATGTGGTTTAATGATGATTAAAGGGTTTAATCATGTTTAAATTCGTTTTTAAAAACTGGGCAGAATTTTTGGTCCATTGTTTTGATCATATATAGAGTTATAAAAACTTTTATTTTTCGAATATTATGTCCCTGGAAAGGTAATTGAGTTGGCTTTCAAATTCAAGAAACGAGAACTAAATTGGAGGTCGGAAAGGGGGTTAAAAACAGATTACAACAGTCGGAGGTCAAAGCAGTTTTGAAATCAGCCGGGTTTAAATTAATGTTTTAAGATGGTTAGGTTACTTAGGAGTATAATTGGACCTTAAAACGAACATGATACTTAGATTATATATTAAATAAAATATCTGTAGGAGGGCTAAACAAATGGGTTAGGGTAAGACCCTCTGATCATAACAAACTTTTTATATGTTCAAAATTAGTAAATTCTAGATAGGTAAAAGTATATATATATATATAAATATATATATATATATATATATATATATATATATATATATATATATATATATATATATATATATATATATATATATATATATATATATATATATATATATATATATATATATATATATATATATGGAGGCCTTAACAATAGCTTTAAGGTTGAGGCCAAAGGGGAGAGTTAGCTAACACATTTAAGGGCATAGGTTTTCTTTTACAGGGCATGTTATTTTGGTTAATGGGGTGTTTGACCAATAGTTTGAAGTATGAAAAACGTGACTGTTTTGGGTTAAATGTTAACGGGGCAAGTTATGAACTAAACTAAGTTAAGGGATTTATAGAGGGATGTAATGAGATTCATATGGCATATAAATGGGGTTAAGTTGTAGGAGAAGGTTAGATATCCATCATATATTGATGAGCCATTTTGGTATGTCGTTCATGTCTTGATTGTATATGTTTGTGTGTTTAGATTTGTGCTAGAGCGCGGGTACTTGGAGAAGCTTGTTCAGGTGAGTTTCATAGTCCCATGTCTTTTTATGATTTGAATTCTAGATGGGATGGAAGAGACACTCTATTGTTTTGTAACTAGTGTTGTAAATGTTTTTATGGTTTGTGATGGACTTGTGTGTATAAGTTATGTGATTAACCGCTATGTGATTCTTGATTGTTATTATGGTTTGACTTGGTACCAAGGGGATGTTGACAAGGAGGGGCCTTGGGATTGGTTCATAGGTGTATGGGCGCCTATGGGACCATGGTTATTCGTAAGGCTTGGAGCCTTGGAATTGTGGTTATTGGTAAGGGTTGGAGCCTTGGATTTGTGGTGATTGGTTAATCTTGAATGCTAGTTGTTAATACATAATTGTAGCACATTGTCCATATGTTCTTTTGTTAATGGTTGTTATTCACAGCTTATAATTGATTTGGAGTTGGAGTCTAAACCTATGACTCTCACCAACTTTATGTTGACGTGTGTTAGTGTCTCTTTCAGGTGAGAATGTGGTTAAGCGTGAGAATAGGAGTGGCTAGCTGGAAGGCTTAGGATTGCATTTGGAGGAACCCCCTTTCCACTTAGTCTTTATTTATGTTTGAATAAGTGATTTTTTGTAGACACCTATATGTTTGTTATTTGTTAATTGTATGTCTTTGGTAAGAGGTAGACCTGTTACCTACTTACCTATGTGCCTGCATTGTTTGAGATATCTTCATGACATTGTGTCACCATTTATGATATTTCCATTTCATTTAGTTATCTCTATAGACACGCTATTGTTATGATGATATCCATACGTCGCGCCCCATATTCCGCCATGGTGGGGTGTGACAGAATGGTATCAGAGACAGGTTATAGAGAATTAGGTTGCCTAGCCTGGTCTATAGCTTAAGGATCCCTGCATATAGGCGTCATAGGATTACGTGTGGTCTTGATTGTATTTTCCTAAATTTTATTTTTTGTAAATTTTGACTAGTATGAGTTGAACTGTAGTTGCCCATACTAAGTCACCTGTTAATTTCTGTTTTGCTTTTGATATATAAATTACTTTCACCATAGTAAGTTATTTGGTGTACCTAATGTATAGTATTTTTCTTTTGATGTTTAAGTCATGTTCCCTAAGAATCATGTGGTGATTCGAGTTACTAGGAGTAGGTGGATAGGAAAGATTTTAAGTTGTTTCCACTCTTATGAGCGACATGACTTATAACTGGGTATGATGTTGTGTTGGAGTTTGGCTATGCTGTTTTAGCTAGACTATGGATTTATGTATTCCAAGAGTTTGACTATATCATTTTAATAGATGAAGTTTTGGACCTTATTGTTTATGTGGTTATGAGCTTATGTGAGTAGATGGATTTATGTGTTATATGTTGTATTGATTCTTATAAGTGTCATCATAGGAGGGGGTGCATTGAGGAAAGGGTAATTGTATAAGTATGGTGGCCAACATAGTTATACAAGTACCACAACTTCAATAGGTTCTCAAGTATGATTGCATGAAAGAGGGTTAGTACATGCTTGTATATGATGAGATGTGGATTTTTGGTATATGTATAATGTATGGGTTTATGTAACGGCTGTCTACCATATGGCTATTTTTGAGTGTGTTATATGTTTTGGGTTATACTCATGTTGTGTGATTATGGGGTCACACGATATGGATTGGTTTTAGTGATGAGTTTTATGCCTTGTGGTAAGATGGTGATTACTCGTATGTAAAAACGAGTGTATGACGCGATTGATTGATCTAACATGTATGGTAACGAGTATGTTTTGGGTGATTAAATAGGTATATATATGCGGATGTATATATACTAGTATGTGTTAAGTTATGATATATGGTCGTTCTGTAGTTATTATAACTTGAATGTACCTTGTGTTTGCTCGTGTTTTATGGTGGTGGAGTTTGATGGAGTTCCAACGACGTTTTGAGTCTTTTGATGTGTGTCTACATTCGGGTATGTATTTTAATTAATGAGAACTACTAAACTTTCTTACAAATAAGTGTGGCTAATTATAGGAAAACGGTTTTGAAAATAATTTGTAAGTGTATGGTATGATATCGTGACTTGCATATTGTTTTTAAGTCTGTCGTAGTAAGCTATAAAAATAATTTGTCTTGAAAATAATTGGATTAGTTTTCTATGTAACATGTGATAATACATTTTAAAGGGGAAAAGAAATTTTACAAAAATTTTCTCAAGTGGACTTAAAATTTTAGAAGTATTTAACTAGACGGAAAGAGTAAAAAAGGAGATTTTATTATAGTAATGATAATAATAACGCCACACCTAGTAAACATGTAGTAGTTTAGTTTTAACCAGCCTAAATAGATTTTATAAAATAATAATAACAATAATATAGAATAAAATGAAAATTACACCGTATTTTATAAACATGTATTTGTTTCATATTAACAAGTGAAATAAGTTTAATACAGGTAAACAAGATAATGGTTAGAATAAGAATGTAGTATACTAACTAGTTGATATCTTTGATAAAATAATGAAGATAAAAGATGAGTTTATTGTTCAAAAAGAGTATGATTGATTTTAGTAGTATTAAAGTTTGGTTCTTATGAGGAGTAACTAAATGGGGTGAAAGTTTAAAATTTTCTGAGGTATCGAAATTTGGTAATACTAACCGTGACGAGTCAAATTTTTCGTTGTTGGCACACTCCATTGAATCTGTTGGATTACATTGTTTCGTTTTCAGTTGTTTTGGCTAGGGTTCATTATGGTTGATCTTTCGGTTTACCCTATATTTATTATGGGACGCGATTGTTGGAATTCTTTTGGTACACGTCATGGTTGATTTAGCTATGCGGTTGTGGAAACGTTAGGATGAGAGGATAGAGTTGGGTAGTATTACTTATGGTTAGATATTAGAATGCAGAGATGTGTTTTGGTTTAAAGGTTGTGTTGAAGGAATGATTAAGATTTGTGGAGTTTTGAAACTTAGATTGGTTACGAGAATAACGGAGTAAGTAAAGTTAGTTGACTGGTCGTGGGAACGAGATGTCATGCTACGAGAAGTTGGTTGAAGTACCATTAGGAGATTGATGAAAGTACCAGCGGATGTTAGGGTACAATAGAAATTTTCTACTAATGGAAAGATTGGGTAAATAACACGCAAGGGAATTGGTATAGTTATGGAGGCGAGGTAGTAGTAGACACGTGAAGGAAAACATGGATGTGAAAGGATGATTGGTAGGAGGTTGATTAATGGTGATTACAACAAGTAAGGAAGAGTGAGCCATTGAGGGGTGATGAGACTGCTTTTATACATAGTCTCATCGTCCAAATCGGGCTTAAAATGCATAAAATATCATTAAAACTACCAAATATATGCTCGTGTTTGTTGCTTGTGTATTTTAGGTACGGATATTGAGGGAATGACAAAAAGATCACAAGAATCAATAAAAAAACGAACACGGGAACGAAGCCGCACAATGAACCGGGCCCAAATCTGGAATTTCCGAAAATGACCTTGAAGAATTGAAGATTGGCAACATTGGTCCCTCAACTTTTGAAGATTAACACTTTATACCCCTCAAATATTCATAAATATGAATAGGGTCCCTAAAGTTTGAAGACATTACAAGAATGGCCCTTGAAAAATGCAAATTGTGCATTTAAAGCCCTTGATAAAAGTTTATAAAGTTTCTGTGCCAAAATTGACAAGTTGCCAAACTTGAAAACAAAGGGAATGAAGTTTGGAGCTGATTATTGCAAAGTGAAAAGAATATAAACCTTGGGGGGGGGGGGGGGCAAAACTGCCAGACAACTAAACTTCAACATCCAACCAGCTCTTGACACCTCACCATAACCCACCCATTTACCCAAACCCTTACCCGTCCAACCCATTAACCCAACCCAAACCCACCAGGTTTATTAAATAAACCTGGTCAAAACACCCAGTCAACCCCTAATCTTTTCCCACCAAACATGTTTTTAAATTAACCACCACACTAAAACAGATTAAACCCCCATTAAACACCCACATAAACCCTAATTTTCCAGGCACAATTGAATTTAAAACAAAGGGGTTTTCGTTCATATTTTCCAGATCGTTGATTGCCCTCTTTGTCACCCCATCCCACACAAAAACCATGACCCAAGACAAACCCATGTGAGTGTAGGACCACCCCTGCAAACGTCTTTTTCCCCCCAAACCCAAGAAGGGACAAGAGAAACGCCCAGGATGATTCTCCTTGGCCCCCAAGCTCAAATAAACGCTCATGATCAACAAACAACAGCTGGCTACTTCACATGATCATATTGACCAAGAATTCAGTCAAAAGACCAAGGGCAAATTTGGATTTTCTAGTATTAGGGTTTTACTATTGTAATATTTTATTCCTGATTCTAGAATAGTCTTTTAGGCATTATATATACTTGTGGCATGTCACAAGTATCCTTTGTTCCAGTTTTTCTAGCAAAACTTTGTAATCCCTTTTTATTTAAATAAAGTTGGTAATTTTTATGAAAAAGTGTAATTCCTTTTGTTTTATAAAAGTTGGTAAATGTTTTTAAGCTAGAAATCTGAGTTCCACATTTGATTATTGGTTCAAGGTTTTTCAAAAGTCATCCTTTTTCAAGTTTCTAAAAAAGGTTGAAATTTTTGGGTAAATACTTGTTCTCATTTGGTTTTCCAAGGTTGGAATTTGTTTTGTTAAGTGTTTGAATGGAAGAATATTTGAGAAAAGATTTTGAAAAGATTTAAAAAAAGAGAAAAGAAATCATAAATATTGGTATATTGTGTGTTCTTCATTTTTCTTAGCAGGTTTTAAGAGCCTGATTGTCCAAGGTCCTGCACAGGTCCGGACCTGTTTGGAAATGGCTAGCAGCCATTGTTGGGGCCTGGATGTAGGTCCAACAAGGTAAACCTCTTATTCCTTGTTTAAGTTTTCAGAAAGTTGGTTAAAATTGTGATTTGGTGAATTTTGACTGCAAGTTGTTCATTTGTTTGTTCAAGTGTTTGATTTCACTGATTAGTTGGTTGTATGCATGATATAAGTTGTTTAAATCAGTTTGGTTGGATTCTATAAGCTTTTGACTTGATAAATTTTGATTTTAGAATTTTAAGGGGTGTTTGGATAAGGGTTTAACCTAGGGTAAAAAATATATGAATCTTGTTTGAAACCTGTTATCTTCACTCATTTGCTTGTTATTAGGTAGTACATGTGCTTAGTTTTCCATTTGGTAAGGTTTATAGCTCATTTGTATGCTCAAAAGTTGGAAAAAATGGTCAAAACCAGTAAGTGTCCTGAGTGACTGTTTTTGTTGGAATTTTGCTATAAAATCTTGTAGACTGTTAGGAGATAGGTCATTTTAGGGATTGACATTGCTTATATGCCATTTAGTTGGATTGTATGCAAGTATTTGGCCATTGAATCTCATTTTTTTGCATGTAACTTGGTTGTCTGTTCATCAGAAACTTGAATGCATAATCAGTAACTTTTTGTGCTCTTTGTGTGACATTTTTTGTTGTGATTGTGTGTTTTTTGTGTTTACTCAGACTCCCCACAACCCAATTGGTGTGGGGGTGCCTTGTGGTCCAAAGAAAACCAAGCATAAGAGCTTTCCTAAGAGCTTTCCTAAGCTCTTTGGTCTCCTGACCAACAAAACACACTAGCAGTGGGAACAAACTTCCCACTGGTAGCATCATAGTTGGTACTGCTCAACTAGCAGACAAAATCCTTTAGATGTCACTATCAGAATTCTTTCTTTTTTGTCTTTAGTGCTTGAATTTGTGAGTTAGGACTTCAAACTTGTTTCTAAATTTTTCTAATTTTATTTTTGATTTTTTGATTAATTAGATTTTTATTTACTGTTCATTTTATATTTTTTGATTAAATAGCATTATAATTAACTTTTATTATTTCTGTTTTTGGCATTTAGTGCCAAAATCAGTATTTTTCAGTTTCAACATTTTCCTTTTATTAAGAAAAATATTTTAAGATTTTTGGTTAAAAAAGTTTTTAGTGTTCCCCTTATATTTAATTTTTAGAATTAATTTAAGTTAATTAGGGTTTTATTTTAAACTACTTTTGTCTTTTAGTGGTAAATTTTATATTTTTCAAACTTTTTCAATTTTCTACTGTTCATTAGAGTAAATTAGGATTTTTGAAAGTGTCAACTTATTTTTAGCATTATTTTATTATTTTTTATAATTATTTTAGTTTTAAAATAGTTTTTAGTGATTTAAAAATAGAAAAATAGTTTTGAAAAATTAGAAAAAATACTTTTTAGTCTTTAGATAATATAAGTAAGTTATTTGTTCAATAAAATAATATTTTGGACATTTTGATTAATTATATTTAATTTTAGGGCTTTAATTAGCATTTAAAATTGAATATTAAATTAATAAAAGGTTTTAAAATATTTTTATTGGATTTTTATTCTTATTTATATTATTTTAGACTTACTTTTAGCTTTTAATTAATTTGTAGGTTTTAAAATTTTTAATTTTTGTAGTTTTTTTACGGTTTAACGTGAACGCTTTTTCGTCTTACCTCGATCCGTCTTCTTAACCGTCATTTCTTTCTTATTTCTATTTTCTTTTCTTCTCAATATAATCACAAACATTAATCAAATCATTACACAACACACTAGCATCCTCGAGAACGAACTCACTTAAGGTCATTCACACACGGTTTTCCTAAATCGTCGTGCCTACTTGCCCTATTTTGTCATCCTTTTCCTAAAGGGTACAAAAACTACTACATCATTCTTGGCGCCGCGGCCGGGGAGGCGTGTTGTGTTTTGATTGAACAATTGTTGTTTTTATATACTAGCCATAATTAGTATTTGTATTAGTAGCACTCTACTAATACGTATTATCGTTTTCGGTTTTTGTGTGAATATTATTAATATATTGTATACGTAGAACAATAAATTTACAAGTACTCCAAATACGTGAGAAATCACAACCTTGACTTGGGAGGTCATTACCCAATCATTGTATTCGAATCTCAAACCAAAGAAAAAAAGGCAAAAATAGATAAATACTTTCGAGAAGCTCGATTTTGAAAAATACAAACTATAAGGTGGGTATAAGGCGGTTGTATTTCACGACCTAAAGGAAAAAGGCTCTTAGTGCTTCGCGCCGCCTCGTTTCCTCCGCTTGCTTGTGAGTATTTGATTTTGAGAGCTAATCGAGGGTTTTTCCGCCCAAAGTATTATTACATATCATATATATTTTCTTGGTTTCATTGATTAAACCCTCTTGAACGATTTGGTGTTCCACCATCGTTCTAAAGTCATCGAAGGCGTTCACTTCACGTGATCGTTTTCATTCCTTGAGGCTTCTTTAATCGAGAGATTTGATTAAGGAGGAGATTTGTAGATCTTTGTCTACTTAATACATTCACCAATTTCCAAAAAGGTTAATACAATCAAAAACCACAAAAAAATTGAAAAATACAAAACACCAAAAAGAATCTTCTTTGCTCATCGCCTCGTTGTACGTGACGTTTATGCTTACTCGCAATCAAGCAAAACGTGCACGTAAACGTCGAAACCGAAAGGAGGCAACACCTACTCCTAATTTTTCTAGTGAAGAGACTCCAAGTGAGGAACCTATTGTAGAACAAGAAGCTATCATGGCTAATCGTACTATGATGGAGTTTCTTCAAGTACCCACCGAGGGTTTTGGAGAGGCCATTGTGATTCCCTCCAACCTTGCGGAGAACTTCGAGATCAAGACGGGTTTAATGTCTATGCTTCAAGCAAACAAGTTTCGCGGACACGAAAAAGACAACCCACATTATCACATTAGGCAATTTAATCGTCTCACCGCGACAAGCAAGTTTAAGGATGTACCACACGATGCCATTAAGATGATGTTGTTTCCCTACTCGTTAGATGGACCCGCCAAGATATGGCTTGAGAAAGAATCGCCAAATTCGATTTTGACATGGGCCGATCTCGTGTCTAAATTTGTGAATCAATTTTTTCCACCATCTAAAATAACACATTTGAAAAACGAGATTTCACGATTTACACAAAGATCTAATGAAAGTTGTTCAATGGCTTGGGAAAGGTTTAAAGAAATGTTACATGAATGTCCACACCATGATTTTTCCGAATTGCATCAAATTGACACTTTTTATAATGGGCTTAATGATCATGAACGAGATTACTTAAATGCCGCTGCGGGTGGAAATTTTTTGTGCAAAACAACCGAAGAGGCTTTGAAAATCATTGAAAATAGGTCTAAGGTTTATAGCCCACGTAACACACCGAGTTTTGCCAATTTGGGCTCTTCATCGTCTCGTTCCATTAATGCCTTGCAAGATGAAGCAAATGAGGAGAATCGGTTTCTCGATAGGTTTTCGACTCTTATGTCCCATTGGAAAGCTCAAGAAGCTTCGAATTCCGCTTCGGTTAAAGCGGTTGCCAAGAGTTGTATTTCATGTGGTGGAGCTCATGATTTTTCCGAGTGCATTACCGCGGATGGTAACACTTCGAGTGCTTATGTAGCCACGGGAACTTATAACCAAAACGGCCAAGGTTCCCGCCAAAATCAAGCTCCATAAAATCAAAATGCTAATAACAATCGAAACAACAATTAAGGTGGTAATTATCAAGGAAATCAACGTAACTACAACAAGGGTAATTATCAAAGTGGAAATGGGCAAGTTTCAAACCAAAACCAAAACCGTGATTTTCAAACTACCACACAAGGTTTTCAAAACGATCACACCAAAAATCTTCAAGGAGAGTTTTTGAGTTATGCTAAGGCTAATGATGCTAAGTTTGACAATTTGCAACGTGAAATGGTTAGCTTAAGATCCGAGTTGAAAAACGAGCTTAAAAACGAACTTGCTAATGAACTTAAAACTCATGCTAATAAAATGGAAGGAAATGTCACACGTATCCAACAAAATCAACAAAAAATGGAGCAAGGACAACATGAGATTAAGCAAGAGTTGTTAAAAGCGGATGCTAGGCAATCTAAGTTTGAAGACCGAATGGCTAAAATGTTTGAAGCTATCATGTGTAAGCCGTCTTCTTCGGGTGGTCTTCCTAGTGATACCATCGTGAACCCGAAAGGAGAATTGAAGGTTATTACTACTCGTAGTGGTAAAACTTTCAAAGAACCCATTTCTCGTCCAAGTACTTCTATGGAGAAGGAAAAAGAGAAAGAACCTGAGGTGGTGGTTGAAAAGGAGCACATTCCAAGCCCACAAAGTACCGCTCAAACCACACCTACGATTGAACCCACACCAATCATGGAACCCGAGATTCCAAGGCTGATGCCTATGCCTATGCCCCAACCCACACCACCTTTACCATACCCTTCAAGACGAGACAAGGAAAAGGCACAAGAACGAAAGAATTATCAATTTGAACTTTTTATGAAAATGTTTCGTGACTTGCATTTCAATATAAGTTTTGCCGACGCCTTAGTCATGATGCCTCGATTTGCCGCGAACTTCAAAAGTATGTTGAATAACAAAGAGAAATTGCAAAAATCGTCTAGTTGTTCATTGGTTTTTCTTAGCCGCATACCTCAAAAAGTCGGTGATCCTGGAAATTTTTTAATCCCATGTGCTATACAAGACATGGAAGAATGCTACGCCTTGGTCGATCTTGGTGCTAGTATTAATTTGATGCCTCTTGAGATTTTGAAATCGCTCAATCTTCCAAATCTCACTCCTTCAAGAATGTCAATCGAGATGGCCGATCATTCTACGATTCTAGCTTGTGGAGTAGCCGAGGACGTCTTCGTGAAAGTTGGAAAGTTCTACTATCCCGTAGACTTTATTGTTGTTGACATTCCTATCGATCCTAAAGTTCCGTAAATTTTAGGTCGATCTTTTTTGGATACCTCGAGAGCACTTATCGATGTGCATGAAAGGAAAATCACTCTTCGTTTCAATGAGGAAGAACTCGTCATTAATGCAACCCAAAACTCTACTCTTTCTCATGTGTATTCTATCACGTCTTTGTATAATGTCAATCCCATCAAAAACATTTGCAAAAAGATTTCAAAAAGAGTTTTAGGAGTTGTTGAGAAAAATGAAGTTCCGTCCCCTCCGCCGGTGGAGGTTAAGAGTGTTAAGCCTACAATTCCAATTGTGAATGATTCTTCGGATGATGAATACGTTGATCCCGATGGGGGAGTTTTCTTTGTCGACAAACGTTTTGAAAACTTACCACCACCTTTACCAAAACGCTTTTCAAATGTGAGAATTTTTAGTGTGACTAACATTGCTTTAGAAACACCAAATATTTTTGACATAATTAAATCGGGTTTTCACAAGGAGAGTTTAAAAGATGAAAAAGGAAAAGATTTTGAATTGAATTTAAAAGATTTTTCTACAATGCTAACTCCGTCATCACCACGTGTATTGAGTACTATAAGCTCGTCTTCTCCTTTTGACGATTCTTTGTGTGGACTTAGTGTGGGGGAAGCCCCTTATGTTCCCTCCCCTTTCTCCACCGAGGACGAGATATTTGATACTGGAATTGCTTATAAAGGGAAATCTCGGTCTTCCACCGATGCAATAAATGGAAAATCTTTTCATTTGATTGGTGCGAGTCTACCTCGAGTAGCTCAATGTTTTCATGACTTACCCATTGTCCCACCCTTCTATTTCTTCTCACCTATTTTCTTGAAACCCTTTGGATTTTTGTTGACTCACGATGAAGTGGCGTTGATTTGTTTTTCCAATGAAAACGAGAACGCCATCTTCGATCCCGGTATTTTGCACCATCAAAGGACTTAGTCCTTAATACCGGTTGTTTTTGGGCCTTGTTTATCATGTAAGCCCCACTAAAAATTAACCATACCAAGATAATCCCTAAATGATCACATTTATGGGGATTCGAGTCGAGCTTTTGACTCGGTTATCAAAAACAAGGTGCCTCGTGGGGGAAACCCATGCTTATCCATGTACATATTATTGCTTTCTAATTAGTGTAATGTGAGGGGATTTGTGCCCTTCCAACCTTTGTTCCGTGGTTGTTTGTGCATTGTGGTTTTTAGATCATGATCTTCACGATTGGAGCCTCTCGTGTTCGTTTTATGGGAGCACTCGATCGTTTGCTTTAAAGACTTTCTCAATATCCATGATATATCCTTGATTGTTCTAACCTTAGGTTTTTAGCACACTTCATAAACGGCTATTTATTTAATGGTTACACCCTTTCCATGCTAGATTAGGCATTCGACTACGTCTCTAGTATGGGGGTATTTGCACCCCTAGACTCGAAACATTAAGGACAATGTTTAACTTTAGTATGGGGGGTGAATAGATACTTGCCTTGCCAAACCTTCACGCTTTCCAAAGTTTATCTTTTTGTTTATCATTTTGTTGCAAAATAAGGCTAAAAATGGCCAAATTTTAAAATTTTTCTCATGTTTTGTAAGTGTTTGAAGACACGAATGTAGATTTTCCGATGGCGAGAATAAGAGTAATTTTTGACTCGACCGTGCGTGTTGAGCACTTAGCTTTGATTCCTTAACTTCACATTAGGCTAAGTCTCTTAAATGAGGACGAGAAATGATAGGGTTAATTATAAGTTACTATGCTAAACGTAGAGTACTCGTATTCTTTCAAAAACTCATGTGTTCTCGTTGTTTGCTTATTCTCCCTTCGCATGTAAATATTTTTTGCTTAATAAATATGACTTAGCGGTTTAGTTAGGATTGTTGGGTTTCTAGTCTTTTCTAATAGCTTCCGTGTAATTAAATTGGGAAGACATTAAGGTATCGCCAGCGTCACGGTTTTGAAGTATTGGCACCCTAATAATCAAAAGATTCACCCAATAATAAGATTTCAAGTGCTCACCTAAATCTAGCAAACAATTTGAAGCCCCACAAGGCCTAAAATCTATGCAAAATTGAAAGTGAATCAAGCCTTAATCTTCGAAGCTTTAAAGATCCAAAATTCGCTTTAGCGTGAGGATATACGTCTTTGGCTAATAAAACCACCGATGAGGCGGATAATAAAAGGCAAGGCAAGACCGAAGTCATAATAAAAGCTTCATGGCGAAGTTGAATAAAAGATGGAGGTAAACCAAAGATAATAAGGCCCTTCCGTTAGGGGGCGTATAAAAGTCTTGGTAATAAGTCTCATGTTCAAAACCGTTATAAAACCATGTTTATCGATTCTTCTTGTCAACTTAATTTTTTAACATCGTTGTCTATTAGGAGGGGTTATTGATTTGATGGTCTTAGTTACACCGTTAGGACTCTATTTTTAGACCTAAATCTCTATTATCGCATAAGTCAATGATGTATCCTCGTGATCATTAAGACATAATATAATATAGGAGATACAACTTAGGAATAATGGGAGGATAAGTACGTGATTAGGGCATATGAGTAGTGTTAGCATTACTAACTTATAATGACAATGATCTCGTTGCACGCTTGGCATGGAATTAGAGTGAAAATCGAGGACGATGAAATTATTTCTAACGAAGCATTCACGTGTTCTTATTCTATGAACCTAAACGTCCCATTTTGCGATGAAAATCATACATTATGTCTAAAACACAAGTAGTAGTAATAGTAGTAGTGTAGCTAGTTTATCATTCAATAAAGTGAATAAAATGAATTTTGGAGGTGCTACGATACTTTATTCTAGCATTGCGTGAGGGCACGACAATGGTTTAGTATGGGGGAGTGATGAGACTGTTTTTATACGTAATCTCATCGTCCAAATCGGGCTTAAAATGCATAAAATATCATTAAAACTACCAAATATATGCTCGTGTTTGTTGCTTGTGTATTTTAGGTACGGATATTGAGGGAATGACAAAAAGATCACAAGAATCAATCAAAAACGAACACGGGAAACGAAGCCGCACAATGAACCGGGCCCAAATCTGGAATTTCCAAAAATGACCTTGAAGAATTGAAGATTGGCAACATTGGTCCCTCAACTTTTGAAGATTAACACTTTATACCCCTCAAATATTCATAAATATGAATAGGGTCCCTAAAGTTTGAAGACATTACAAGAATGGCCCTTGAAAAATGAAAATTATGCATTTAAAGCCCTTGATAAAAGTTTATAAAGTTTCTATGCCAAAATTGACAAGTTGCCAAACTTGAAAACAAAGGGAATGAAGTTTGGAGCTGATTATTGCAAAGTGAAAAGAATATAAACCTTGGGGGGCCAAAACTGCCAGACAACTAAACTTCAACATCCAACCAGCTCTTGACACCTTACCATAACCCACCCATTTACCCAAACCCTTACCCGTCCAACCCATTAACCCAACCCAAACCCACCAGGTTTATTAAATAAACCTGGTCAAAACACCCAGTCAACCCCTAATCTTTTCCCACCAAACATGTTTTTAAATTAACCCCCACACTAAAACAGATTAAACCCCCATTAAACACCCACATAAACCCTAATTTTCCAGGCACAATTGAATTTAAAACAAAGGGGTTTTCGTTCATATTTTCCAGATCGTTGATTGCCCTCTTTGTCACCCCATCCCACACAAAAACCATGACCCAAGACAAACCCATGTGAGTGTAGGACCACCCCTGCAAACGTCTTTTTCCCCCAAACCCAAGAAGGGTCAAGATAAACGCCCAGGATGATTCTCCTTGGCCCCCAAGCTCAAATAAACGCTCATGATCAACAAACAACAGCTGGCTACTTCACATGATCATATTGACAAAGAATTCAGTCAAAAGACCAAGGGCAAATTCGGATTTTCTAGTATTAGGGTTTTACCATTGTAATATTTTATTCCTGATTCTAGAATAGTCTTTTAGGCATTATATATACTTGTGGCATGTCACAAGTATCCTTTGTTCCAGTTTTTCTAGCAAAACTTTGTAATCCCTTTTTATTTAAATAAAGTTGGTAATTTTTATGAAAAAGTGTAATTCCTTTTGTTTTATAAAAAAGTTGGTAAATGTTTTTAAGCTAGAAATCTGAGTTCCACATATGATTATTGGTTAAAGGTTTTTCAAAAGTCATCCTTTTTCAAGTTTCTAAAAAAGGTTGAAATTTTTGGGTAAATACTTATTCTCATTTGGTTTTCCAAGGTTGGAATTTGTTTTGTTAAGTGTTTGAAAGGAAGAATATTTGAAAAAAGATTTTGAAAAGATTTAAAAAAAGAGAAAAGAAATCAGAAATATTGGTATATTGTGTGTTCTTCATTTTTCTTAGCAGGTTTTAAGAGCCTGATTGTCCAAGGTCCTGCACAGGTCCGGACATGTTTGGAGATGGCTAGCAGCCATTGTTGGGCCTGGATGTAGGTCCAACAAGGTAAACCTCTTATTCCTTGTTTAAGTTTTTAGAAAGTTGGTTAAAATTGTGATTTGGTGAATTTTGACTGCAAGTTGTTCATTTGTTTGTTCAAGTGTTTTATTTCACTGATTACTTGGTTGTATGCATGATATAAGTTGTTTAAATCAGTTTGGTTGGATTCTATAAGCTTTTGACTTGATAAATTTTGATTTTAGAATTTTAAGGGGTGTTTGGATAAGGGTTTAACCTAGGGTAAAAAATATATGAATCTTGTTTGAAACCTGTTATCTTCACTCATTTGCTTGTTATTAGGTAGTACATGTGCTTAGTTTTCCATTTGGTAAGGTTTATAGCTCATTTGTATGCTCAAAAGTTGGAAAAAATGGTCAAAACCAGTAAGTGTCCTGAGTGACTGTTTTTGTTGGAATTTTGCTATCAAATCTTGTAGACTGTTAGGAGATAGGTCATTTTAGGGATTGGCATTGCTTATATGCCATTTAGTTGGATTGTATGCAAGTATTTGGCCATTGAATCTCATTTTTTTGCATGTAACTTGGTTGTCTGTTCATCAGAAACTTGAATGCATAATCAGTAACTTTTTGTGCTTTTGTGTGAAATTTTGTATTGTGATTGTGTGTTTTTTGTGTTTACTCAGACTCCCCACAACCCAATTGGTGTGGGGGTGCCTTGTGGTCCAAAGAAAACCAAGCATAAGAGCTTTCCTAAGAGCTTTCCTAAGCTCTAAGGTCTCCTGACCAACAAAACACACTAGCAATGGGAACAAACTTCCCACTGGTAGCATCATAGTTGGTACTGCTCAACTAGCAGACAAAATCCTTTAGATGTCACTATCAGAATTCTTTCTTTTTTGTCTTTAGTGCTTGAATTTGTGAGTTAGGACTTCAAACTTGTTTCTAAATTTTTCTAATTTTATTTTTGATTTTTCTGATTAATTAGATTTTTATTTACTGTTCATTTTATATTTTTTAGATTAAATAGCATTATAATTAACTTTTATTATTTCTATTTTTGGCATTTAGTGCCAAAAATCAGTATTTTTCAGTTTCAACATTTTTCTTTTATTAAGAAAAATATTTTAAGATTTTTGGTTAAAAAAGTTTTTACTGTTCACCTTTTGTTTAATTTTTAGAATTAATTTAAGTTAATTAGGGTTTTATTTTAAACTGCTTTTGTCTTTTAGTGGTAAATTTTATATTTTTCAAACTTTTTCAATTTTCTACTGTTCATTAGAGTAAATTAGGATTTTTAAAAGTGTCAACTTATTTTTAGCATTATTTTATTATTTTTTATAATTATTTTAGTTTTAAAATAGTTTTAAGTGATTTAAAAATAGAAAAATAGTTTTGAAAAATTAGAAAAAATACTTTTTAGTCTTTAGATAATATAAGTAAGTTATTTGTTCAATAAAATAATATTTTGGACATTTTGATTAATTATATTTCATTTTAGGGCTTTAATTAGCATTTAAAATTGAATATTAAATTAATAAAAGGTTTTAAAATATTTTTATTGGATTTTTATTTTTATTTATATTATTTTAGACTTACTTTTAGCTTTTAATTAATTTGTAGGTTTTAAGATTTTTAATTTTTGTAGTTTTTTTACGGTTTTACGTGAACGCTTTTTCGTCTTAGCTCGATCCGTCTTCGTAACCGTCATTTCTTTCTTATTTCTATTTTCTTTTCTTCTCAATATAATCACAAACATTAATCAAATCATTACACAACACACTAGCCTCCTCGAGAACGAACTCACTTAGGGTCATTCACACACGGTTTTCCTAAATCGTCGTGCCTACTTGCCCTATTTTGTCATCCTTTTCCTAAAAGGTACAAAAACTACTACATCAAGGGGTTGAAGTACCTTTAGAAATATTGTGGTAGATGAGTTGAAGTTAGAGGCTATTGGGTAGTGTGGAGTTCCTAGGTAACATCATAGAGACGAGAAGGAGTGCGTGAAGAGCTATATCGTGAATCAAGGAGCTGAAAGGACTACGTGCCGGCTGCTAGAAGGAAGCAAGAGATTTCGAAGGAGTTACAGAAGTTACAAGGACTGGAAAGGTGACAAGCACTATGATGGGAATCTCAGTATGGTTCGTAACGAAGAAGGACAAATCGAGTACCGGAGTGGAGTTACAAAGAGCTGAACTAGTGGATCGTGATGAATTGGATACATAACATGGGAGATTAAGAACTCGTGGAGGTAACAAGGGGAGTCGAGTGACTACGCGGATAGAATTTTTGTGGAAATCAATATCGAGGGATGAGTAGTGAATCTGAGTTGAATAAGTTCATGGAGAAGTGATTAGAGAGTCGGTTTTGTGAAGTTGTTATGAAAGATCTTTGGAAGAGACAATTATGCATTATCCAATGCAATAGTGATTTCCATAGATTTGATGAATGAAGTATGGAATTTCTGTTGGACGGGATAGTGTAGGAATTAGGGAGAACCATCGAAGGAGAGAACCAAGTATTCTTAGAAGATGATGATTGAAAGTACCTCATGTTGAGTGCAAGATCAAAATAGAAGGATGAGATTTGAATAAGAATTTAAAATATGGCTTAGTTTAGACGAATAGAAACTATGAGAGTGTGATCCGCATGGGATCACATAAAACTCTAGTCTGTCCCTATTAGGAGGGAGTAGGAGAACTGATCGTGAGAAAAAACAAGTGAAGCTACTTGTAAAATTTTTGAGGTATATATGACTTGAAAGACGGGAAGCATAACATCGTGATGTATGTCATGATTTGAGGAAGAAGAAGGAAGTGTGGATAGATGCGAATCATGAATGAAATAGGTCGAGATAGGAACCAAAGGTAAAACTTTGGTATGGCCTAATGAGTAGACTAAGGCACTAAGCATGCTAATATTGTTGTAGTGTGGAAAGGAAATGGTACTAACCTATACTGTTTGATTAGAAGGCTTAGTATCGATAATCGAATGGTTGAGGAGTTATAGATGTGATGTGTCATGAGAGACGAAGGGCTTGGTCTAACTGAGACAAGATGAGGAGCACTATGACCTTAAAGGTAAGACATTATGTAGGTATAAAGGAAGTGTTGAGTATCAGGAAAACAAAATCTTTCATGGAGAAAAGTGAGAAAGAAGTGTATAGGTGCTACTAATGATCTATCCAAATTTTATAGAAGTAGTTGTAGCATGGGTTTGGATGGCAGTTGATAGACTAACTGATATAACCGTCCTTTTGGTGATGTGTATAGATCATAAGTTGATTTGGATTGGAAGAGCCTCGTTGGGATAAACTAATCAATATGTGAAATATCGTCATAGGTCATTTGTGTAAGGAAATTGGAATTTTTAAGTAGTTTGTGGTATGGACTAAACGGAGTTGATGAACATGATTGGACATGAGTATATCCTCCTAACTGAAAATAGATGGATGAAGTGAGAAATTGCTACAAGTATAGGAGTCGTGTTGAGAGCTTGGGTGACTGATTTAGAGGGAGGTGGGAAACTCATTAGTAATATTTGAGTTTTCATATAATGATAGTTATCATACTAGAAGTAGATGAATGCCATTTGAGGCACTATATGGAAGGATATGGTGAGTTTCCCCTATTGCGGACTAGAATTGGTGAAAGAGGTTTCTAATATAATCATGGTGTTTGTGGAAAGGATGAGAGAAACAAGAGATGATATGTTAAAAAGGAGGAAACCACTACAGTTTAGTGACAAAGTTACGTAGGAAGTTTCACCCATAGTAGCGGGCGCCATGTTTTGGTAAAAGAGAAGAGTTGATGTCGAGTTTTGTATGTCCATTTATGATCTTTGGAAAGATTGGACCAATAGCTTACGGGTATAGAATTACCTGGGGAATTGGGTGGTGTACATGATATATTTCATGTATTAAGATTTGGGAAATGTGGTTTGAGAATGCATATTTACATGTACGATTATTCGGGATTAGTGTTAATAAGAGTCTTCGATTTGTCAAAGAGTCATTTGTGAGATTTATGGGCATGAATTTAAATATTTTTGGTTAATATATCTAGTAAATTGAGTCATGAACTAAACTTCACGTGGAAATGAGAGGAGTTCAATTAGAACAAGTATCTGCATGTGATTTATTGATTGTGTGTTTGATCCTAAGGAGTAAATCTCGGGACGAGATTTCTATTAGGAGGGAGTAATGTGACAACCGTGGTTTTGAGGTTCGTCACTTAGTCGTATTTTTAGGGTGTTATGTGTGAGTATGTGTTTTATGTGTTTACGTGTTTATTTGGTGTGAATGAGGATGGTTTGGACATCGTTTATGAGTACAAAGTGCTCTTAAGTAAATCGATGAATGGTTATTTCATGAATCATAAGCTCACATTATAGTGACTATGAAGTGAAATGAAATGAAATGAAGTGAAATGAAATGAAATAAAGTGAAATGAAATGAGATCACGCGAAAATTTCGTGAAAGTTGAATTATCATTTTCGTAGGATTTTGTGTACGTATCATACGTGATATATGCACATTAGATATATATTCTATGTATTATAGGAGTTTTCTATTTTAGGATAGTTTTGAAAATAAAGTTAAGATCGAAAATTACGCAGAAAGTCGAAAAATTAGCGAAAGGGTGTCCGGTTTCGACCCGGAAGTGAATGGAAGTATAGGTAAACATAAAATAGAAGGGGGAGAGTGTAAATAACCCAAATTTAAGTGGGTGGATCGTGGATGGGCTGTTATTGCCGACTAAAGGAAGGAAACGGGTAGGAAAGGCCCAAGTAGAGTCCCTTTTGGGCTCAAACTTGTTAAGGAGGTTACCAAAGCCTATATAAACACCCCTAGACCCCTAAAAACGACCCATAACCCTACAATATACCTAATATCAGTTGAAACATCCATGGGGGAAGATCAAAACCGAAATATTGCATAAGGGTTAAAGGTATGTAATTAAACTAGCTCGATTAACGTTAAATTTACGTATCTAACCTAGTATGGTAGATTAGGGTTTAGGATTTTTGATTTTTGATTAGGGTTTCATACTAGGAATGATGATTTCTGTAATTAATAATATTAGGGTTCTTAATATGCAATTAATTAGGTTATTATGAGGTTTAATGATGATTAAGGGGTTTAATCATGTTTAAATTCATTTTTAAAAACTGGGCAGAATTTTTGGTCCATTGTTTTGATCATATATAGAGTTATAAAAACTTTTAATTTTCGAATCTTATGTCCCTGGAAAGGTAATTGAGTAGTCTTTCAAATTCAAGAAACGATAACTAAATTGGAGGTCGGAAAGTGGGTTAAAAACAGATTACAACAGTCGGAGGTCAAAGCAGTTTTGAAATCAGTCGGGTTTAAATCAATGTTTTAAGATGGTTAGGGTACTTAGGAGTTTAATTGGACCTTAAAATGAACATGAGACTTAGATTATATATTAAATAAAAGATCTATAAGAGGGCTAAACAAATGGGTTAGGGTAGGACCCTCTGATCATAACAAACTTTTTTTATGTTCAAAATTAGTAAATTCTGGATAGGTAAAAGTATATATATATATATATATATATATATATATATATATATATATATATATATATATATATATATATATATATATATATATATATATATATATATATATATATATATATATATATATATATATATATATATATATATATATATATATATCTATAGGGGAGAGTTAAAATAAAAAGATTTTTTTTTGTGAGAAGGATAAGAAGGATTTTCAGCCGTTGATTTAAAATCAATGGATGAGATCAATCCATATTTCTAACTAACTAACTAACTAACTAACTAACCATATAAACATGATTTTAAAAAATTTCTCGAAAAATTCTGAAAAAATTCCGTAATATCGGATATGTTGGTGCATAAAAAAGTTGTGAAGAAAGTTTTATTAATTTTGAGTTTTTTGCGTTTTTTTAATGCACAAAAAAAGAAATTTGATGCACAAAAAGATGAAATTTTGTGTACAATTTTTTTCATGCACAAAATTTTCAAGTTGTATTAATTTGATGCGGTATCAAATTTTAAAGCAAAAAGTCAAAAGAAGTTGGGTATAAAAATGAATTCTTGATGCATAAAAAACGTAAAAAGCCTAAAAATTATCGTCTTTGTGCATCAAAATTTCGTTTTTGTGCATTAAAAAAACGTAAAAATCTTTGAATTAAAAAACTTTTTTCACAAAAGTTTTTTGCACCAAGATACCCGATCTACTCGAATTTTTTCAGAATTTTTGAAAAACTTTTTAAAAATCATATTTAAATGTTTAGTTAGTTAGTTGGTTAGTTAGTTAGGATTATGGTTTAATCTCATCCATTGATTTTAAAATCAATAGCTGAAAATTCTTCTTATCCTTCTCACCAAAAAAAGTC